>CM055829.1:21779984-22379984 GCA_029582265.1 Zoroaster sp. YZ-2022 | reverse complement strand
TGCCCTTATCTTGAAAATGCACCATGCATTTTCATTGATCTTTCATATTCAGCACTTATGGCCTGTAGGCCTACTTCTTGCCAGGTAGTAATTTTGCCCCATATGAAGAAGTGAAAGTACATACATGTACCAGTTTCCAACAGTGTTGAATTTTGCCCAAAAAGTGCCCCTTGGAGGATTTTGCAGGATATGGGGTGGTTAGGGAAGGTACAAAATTGATTATTTAAAACCAGATAATCAAATTAAGGAATTATTATCTTAAAACTTTTGGTTCAAAGGTTGTACAAGTATCGATTATCCTGAGAAATCATTTCGTCTGAAGTGCTTTCGTCTCAGAGAAAAACCGGAATTATTATGTTGAATTTTAATAAAATGTTACCAGATGGTGACTTTTTTGTAAAAAAAAAAAAAAAAACAGAAACAACTAGAGCTCAAGTGTTTGTTAGAACAAACACACGGTGTTCATGTTAACCGGTTCAATCAAATTATCATCGATGATGTCGATCATATTTTTCAAAGGTGTATCATCTTTTATTATAACAATATCAACTTCATATTCAAAAGACCTATTTGCATTAGCATGTGTTGAATTTGAACACGTGTTGAATATGACACAATAAAACTTCCTCATGATCACGAAAAAATAACGTTAGTACCTGCTTTGGTTCAATATCTGAGATTGGAAAATGATCCCTTATGAGCCGCTAGGGGGCACTCTGAACTTTGATGATGTCATCAAACATACTTTTTAAAAGATGAGATGTCACTAGAAGTCAATATACACAGAAGTCAATATATTCAAATTTCCTATGGTTTTTGAGATAGAAAATTATTATTTTTCTAAACCCGCCACCAGAAGGCGCAATGTAGGAACCTATTCCGATCAATTTTTCACAGGTTAGTTTCATGATATAACGTACTTCTTGAAAACGAGAGGCTTGCAAAATGAAGCAAATAGGTCTGTGCATTTTCAAATAATTTGGTAACCGGATATATTCGGATTTTGATTTCGATCGGATATATTCGATATTCAAAGGCTGCCGATTGGTAATTGTGCCACATGATACAACGAGAATGCACGATAGATAAGGCCTGACATAGCCTGGCCTACACCACGCAAATAACATTACGAATAGGATGGGCTTGCAAATGTAGACGAGAGGATGATGGGGGGGGGGGAGGGGGGTACTGATGGAAAAAATAAGAAAAAATGATGGAAAAAAAGAAAGAAAAAAAACAAATCCAAATTTAACGTAAACTTTATTTTCTGCGGAAGCTGCAGTTTTTTATGCAAATATTCGAACTGGAAAAAAACCACCAGACATTCGAACCATCGATTGAATATATATTCGAATATTTGGTTATCCGGCACAGCCCTAGTAACAAATACTAAATTGTTGTACAACTGTACATCTCCATATGTACTTTTCCTTTCAAGATATGTCACCAATGATTTAGCAGCAATTTATGAATGCTTTTGTTTTCATTGGAACATTGATAATTTCCTTTAAGAAATGAAGACATGTGTATATAAACACTTTGAAAAATTAGATATAAATTTCAGAAAATAGTCGTCAGAAGCTTGCTTTTACAGTAAAAAAAAATATTTATGATGGGACCCACTATAAATTAACTTTGCATTTACAGTAAAAATCATGCTCAATACTCATGATTATGTGTCATTTTTCCCCCTTTTACATATGACATAAAACACAATAAAGGGGCCCACTTTGCATCCATCACGTTTGCAGTTTTTCTAATGGTTGTTATTTATTTTTAAGTACCTGAAACCGACCAAAAAGTGTTTCAACATGTGAATGGACATGCAGGCTTATACTAGAACTAATTTGAGTTGATTTATTTAATTTATTTTTTTATTTTTTTATTTTTTTACTCTCAAATTTCCATAAAAATTGGACGGAAAAAGTTACCGTACTTTTCCGTCCATTTGTTAATAGACATTTTAGGGTAATTAACAAAATAATAGTAATAATCAACTCAAATTATCTTTAGGATAAGCATGCATGTCTATTCAAATGTTGAAATTCTTTTTTGGTGGTTTCAGATATAAAAAAAAAATTGCAACCATTAGAAAAACTGCT
Source organism: Zoroaster sp. YZ-2022 (assembly GCA_029582265.1). NCBI lineage: Eukaryota > Metazoa > Echinodermata > Asteroidea > Forcipulatida > Zoroasteridae > Zoroaster > Zoroaster sp. YZ-2022. The sequence goes on along the minus strand of CM055829.1, from coordinate 22,377,882 downwards.
AACGTGACAGTAGGAAAGTGGCCCCCTATATTGTGTTTTATGTCATACAAGTAAAATAGCACTGGTCATGATGAAAAATTGCCGGAAATTGCCGTCAAAACAGCGAAAAAACACGAGCAATACATGTACATCTTTAATAGACAGAAATGGGCTTTTAGTTAAGATGCTTCAAGGCCACGTGGTGTGAGTGCATAACAGACATTTAAGCTGCTGAGGAAGTCCTCTAAGTGCATTTACAAAAAAAAAAAGAGCAACGAGTTACCATGAGAACGCTTGACTAATGAAAATACATACAGTACTCTGTCAACATGAATTTTCTTGTTTTTTTAGTTCAAGCCTTTACGCTGAGCACTGTTTTCCTATAATAACAGAAACAAAGCTTACTTTCAAAACAAGGTTTCAGGGTTTTGTTCTGGGAGACTGGGAGAAACCTGAAAAGGGTTTTTCCACATTCTCCCGGAAGAAACTTGGATTGGAAAGGAATAAAACCAAGACACCTAATATACATGTATTAAAGATTTATAAACAAATAAATTAAACAGATCAAACTTATTTAGGGAATACATTATTTGGTACGTAGTGCAATGGTCTAGCGGTTTAGTGCATCGGATTTGTGTTCCAATGGCTGAGTCGTCAGAATGTGGGTTCAAATCCCAGCCGCGACCGGGGTGCTTGTGTCCTTGAGCAAAACACTTCACCATAATTGCTTCTCTCCACCCAGGGGTAAATGGGTACCTGTGAGGGCAGAGTTGGTTGTTGTGTTTGATTAGCCCTATATGCGCTGAAATGGCAGCAATTGAGCTGTATACTCCCCAGGGAGCTGAGGTTTCAGGAATGATTTATGAGCCTGATGAGCAGGGGTAATAATGTAATGCGCCTTGAGCACCAGTTTGGTGGATACGTGCGCCATATAAGTCCACATTATTATTATTATTTAATATGCAGCATGACACTTCATTGCTGTCCAATAATGACATGTGTAATGGACTGTTGTTTAACCATAACTCCCTAGGCCCATTTGCTTACACATAACCTGAATCCTTCCTAACTCCCTAGGCCCATTTGCTTGTAACACATAACCTGAATCCTTCCTAACTCCCTAGGCCCATTTGCTTACACATAACCTGAATCCTTCCTAACTCCCTAGGCCCATTTGCTTACACATAACCTGAATCCTTCCCAACTCCCTAGGCCCATTTGCTTACACATAACCTGAATCCTTCCTAACTCCCTAGGCCCATTTGCTTACACATAACCTGAATCCTCCAAAATCCTTCAGTAGTAAAGCAAGCACATGACATGTATGCACACATGTGTTTCTAATTTGTGATACATGTACATGGCCAGGGACCCTCCCTGCATTCATGGAGCAATAAACAGTGTCCACTGACCCAAGCACTGACCTTGCAATCACTACAACAAACATGGATGTACATGTACCATGGAAAGGCAAGTATGCCTAATAACCTCAATCCTCCAAAATCTTTCACTTTAGCAAAGAGCATGTAGCATGTAACCTTAATCCAAAGAGGATTTTGGAGGATTTGGGAAGGTTAGGGTTAATAATCATTGAATTCATTCAACTGTTTTTGTAATCTCAGTAGAATTAACTGTGTACATGTATTCCCTATAATTTTGTTTCTTCAAAAGGTGTTTTTTTCCACCTTCTTCCGGAAGAAACTGATACTAGGCTGTGCCGGGTATCCGGGTACACGACTGAAACAGTCATTACCCGGTTCCATTTCTCGGTTCAAATTACCCGTAAACGACTTTTTAAAATTCGGACTTAACATTTGAGCGGTGCCAACAGAAATCTGTGACTCTTGAATAATGTAATGTTTACACTTTTACAATTTTATTTTGTCATGAAGAGATTCAAGAGACTACACTAGATAACACCTTTGTAGTATTTTTTACGGACAGTTTCCACACACTTTCCTCTAACTGATTCAGTGTGATACAACGTTTGCCTATTGTTTGCAGTTATTGGACTAGTGCATGCTTTATGTCTGCACTGGGAGTGTGTGCCATGAGCTGTTAATAGAGGGGATATTATTATAGGGAACATCCACATTAATTGTTGTGCTATTAATAAAAAAGTGTTGTTGAAATTGAAAATGAAAACGGGTATCCGGGTATCCAAAGTTTCTTGATTTCGGGTATCCGGTTCTAAAAATATCCGAAAACGCACAGCCCTAATAGAAATCAGATTGGAAGGAAATCCACTGGCAGGTTTATATACAGGTAAATGTACAATGTACATGGATAAGTAGTATCCATTGTGCATCACAGAAAATTAAAACCGAAATTTCGCCAGTTCTAACCAAAGTGCCATTGTGTCTGTATGATGGTTGGAAACTTGCAAGCATCATGCAAACACCGGTTGGTTATCACCCTAGTAGTGGGAGTTACCAATTAGTTCACTAACTATTTAAAGGAAATATCGTCAGGATCAACAGGGTATGGAATCAGAGTTTTAGTTTTAGATTAACTCAGTCACTGAAAATAATACCTCACATGATGAGGTCATATTACCATTGCTGCTGCTTCAATGAGCCAGTAATTTTCAGTCACTGTTTTTATCTAGAAGTGGGATACCCGATTCCATGCCCTGTTGAAAGTCTGCTCTGAGACTGTTTCTTCTAGGGCTGTGCGTTTTTGGATATTTTTGGAACCGGATACCCGAAATCAGGAAACTTCGGATACCCGGATTAACCGTTTTCATTTTTGTTGAAAGCATGCCTCCGGTGGTGTACAAATACATACATGAATGTAAATGGTAACAAAATTGACATAATTTATAATACAGAGGATACCATACTATGTAAATCGATCTTTTCTTTATTGGAGTGTAATCTCTTGAATTTAAAGATAATTGTCTGTAAAAGTGTAAACATTACATTGTTCAAGAGTCACAGATTTCTGTTTGCACCGCTCAAATGTTTAAAAAGTCGTTTAAGGGTAATTGGAACCGAAAAATAGAATCGGGTAATGACTGTTTCGGACGTGTATCCAGATACCTGGACACCCGGCACAGCCCTAGTTTCTTCCAGAGGAAATGGAAAAATATAAAATTCTGGTGTGGAAGAAACCTGCGAACCATGCGTGCCAGATATGAATGCAGTCACTGATCTCTAATATTACACTGACTGAACAGCGTGTATCTACGGTATGGGTGACCCATTTAACAGTGTGAATCGAGGGTCTGAGCGACCCCCTTGATTCATCCTACATGTATCTCTCTATGTAGATAATAATAATAATAATAATAATGTATAGATTTATATAGCGCACGTATCCACCAACTAAGTGGCGCTCAAGGCGCATTATATTATTATCCCTGCTCATAAGGCTCATAAGGCTCATAAATCATTCCTGAAACCATCTCAGCTCCCTGGGGAGTATACAGCTCAATTGCTGCCATTTCTAGCGCATATAGAGCAAACCATCTCTGCCTTCACAGGTACCCATTTAACCCCTGGGTGGAGAGAAGCAATTATGGTTAAGTGTCTTGCTCAAGGACACAGGTGTCACGGCCGGGGCTCGAACCCACACTCTGCTGCTGGCAACACCAGAACTTGAGTTCAGTGCGCTAGACCGCACGACAATCCACTTTACGTGCATTATACAACACACGGGACCTACGGCTTTACGTCCCATCCGAAGGACGAAGCAATTATGGTTAAGTACCTTGCTCAAGGACACAAGTGTCACGACCGGGGCTCGAACCCACACCCTGCTGCTGGCAACACCAGAACTTGAGTTCGGTGCGCTAGACCGCTCGGCCACGACACTCCATGCATGCTAACTGAGATGCATGCTAACTGAGATTCAGCCAGTTTGGGTAATGCTAGCCACAGGGAGTTTTTGTTCTAATTGAACCACATTTCAGCTATAAACCTTAATTTCAACTCTCAACTCTTGCAAAAAGACGGCAAGTAGGGCAAGTACTTTATTTTCACATGAATGCCTGTGAAAATTACTTCAGTTAAAGGGATGGTATAACATTGGTATTTTGGTAATGTATGCAGGGGCATAGCGAAGGCATTTTCTTTGTGGGGGGGGGGGGGGGCATGTGGAAGCCAATTTGCCGACTGTCATAGCCAGGATTTTCCCGAGTGGTTTCAGGGTGGATAAATTTACCGACATAACATTAATATGATTATGACCGGACAAATTTACTTTGTGGCAAATTGTGGGGGGGGGGGGGGGGGGGGGGGTGGGGGGGTAGGTGGGAACTGCCACCCGAAACTGGAAAACCGCAGTTCTTTCTGTGAGTAAAATACAACGTATTATATGTACATTGCAGTTGGCAAACCCATAGCTCTAAGTTTGCCGACTACAAATTTATTCTGGACCAACCCTTGATGATTCATTTGCCGACTGAGGCTCTACATGTAAATGCAGACTGAGAAAAATTATTGGGGGGTGTCACACACCCCACACCCCCGCCACCCCCGCCACCCACACCCCCCACCCGCTACAGCCCTGAATGTACGTATTCATTTCAACCCTCTAGGTTTTCAAGAAATATATCATGAGACCGACCTGTGAAAATGTCATCACAGTTGGTGCTCAGGTTTCTGAGAAAACAGCGAAACACTGTCAATTGTTTTTGGTTTTGATTTTATGTTTTACAAAAAAGTTGCCAACCAGTAAATTTTTTTTAATTCGATGTAAGAATTCCTGTTTCCTCTAAAATGAAAGCACTTGAGGCGGAAACAATTCCTAAAGGATTAATTGATTATGTACAGTGAACGATTTCCCCTGTATCGCATTAGGCTTGGGCGATGACACGATAATATCGAATATCGCGATATTACTTTTTACTCGATTAAGATATCGAGAACTTTTTAAATCATCGAGATATCGGCAGATCGCGATGAAAAAAAAATATCGCGATGAAAAAAATATATCGCGATGAAAGTAAAATTATATCGCGATTAAAAAAAATCCCCGATTGTCAGTTGGGTCAGAAATTCCATGGAAAAAACTTGTAGGGAAGTCTTTTCAGCTTTCGCGAGAAACAAAATCGAACTACTATATGGGTAGATGGGTACAGTGTCATTACCGGCTCTAAAGCACTCATGCGTGAAAAACAAAAATAATCGCGATATTATCGAATATCGCGATATATGTTTGACGATATATCGTGGATAAAAAAAATCGATATCGCCCAAGCCTATATCGCATAGCAAAATGCGACGTAATTTGGACAATCTACGACAGAATTTCAAATAATACACCGCAGATTTTTTTGATACAAATTGTGACAGATTTAATAATAAACATTTTTGAAATCATATTCACAAACCTTTCCCGAAATAACCTTTACACGTATATTTCCGACCCAAAAATATCAAGGGTTATTTGTGGTAAAAATTTGGACATTATATGCATCTGATGAACCAAACGACAGTAAAAGCCTTGCAAAATAACACCTGTACCTGTGCACACTACATGTACATGTGGTAATTTTAAGCATTTTAAAATTTGCTTTACAAAATTCACAGATTGAGATACCAAAAAAATGATTTTGCTACGCGATGCAAAATATTCGAACAAAATCGTTCCCTGTACGTGTATGTGTACCAACTTGACACCACGTTTTTAGATAATAATTAATTTGATTATTTGATAATTAATTTGATAATCTGGTAATTACCAATGTTGTACCTTCCTTTTAAAGGTAATGTACAGAATTGGGAAATAAAAAATAAACAACAATTGTTGAATGGACAGTATCATCACGAACAACAGGGCATGGAATCAGAGGCTTGTTTTGCACTCAGTCACTGTAAATTGATAAGGTCATTACCATTGCTGCTGTATAAATGAGCCAGTAATTTTCAGTCATTGTGTTCATCTTAAACAAGGACACCAATTCCATGCCCTGTTGAAAGGCTGCTCTGATCGTGATGATAGTGTGCCTTTAAATTGCAAGGTGAAAAGCTGATGACGGTGTCACACTTTTATAATGAGAATTTTGTTTTCTCTGAGGTGCTGTCAGTGTCACTTTTTCTTTCTTTTTTTTGGAAAAGTGAAATAATTTTGAGTTGGAATTTAGTCAACAGCACATGCTTTTCCGAACGATTCAAAGAGGAAGAATATGGAAAATGCTAATATTACTAATGTTGTACCTATCCGAACCATTGCTCGTTTCATCGTGTCATAAGAAAATAGTTAAATTTGTTATCCCTTCTCACGTTTTTCACATAATTTACAGAAACAAAAATATACATTTAAAAAAATAATAAAAATAGACATTCCAATTTTTTTTCATAATCTACTTGGAATTGGACGAAAAGCAACACTTGGCTACCACTTGCAGCTAATTTAATTATTGCTGTTTGTAACTTTTAAGCCACGCCCTATACAGACAACTTGTACAGTGTGCATGCACACAACACGGCAGATCATATTGTATGCAAATTTGCATTTTATATATAAACAACATATATCATTCAGTTGTTTTTGATATGTATGGTAGAACAATAACTTTGAAAGGCCCAATTTCCCATAGAGCTGCTAAGCATAGCATTTTGCTAAGCAAATATTTTCGCTAAGCATTTTAAAACAGATTAGGCCCCAAAAAAGTCTCTGGTTTCTGGTCATCAGTCGGCTTTTTTTGGGGGGGGGGTAATTTTTATTTTTTATTTTTTGTTTTTTTGACAACGGGGAAATACGTCATACACTGTGACCAAATTTCCCCTATGCAAAGTATGGTGGCTAAGAGAGGCCTCACAAATCGGGCAAACGTTCATACCCCTATGTGAAAAAGTCATTTAAAACACAGCACGGCAGAATTCCAATCGATCCAGCAATTTTGGCTGTATATTCTTGTATATACTTTTGTACATTTTAAATACATGTAGTGTAGAATACAATAATGTTTTAATCTGGACCTCTTGGGAGACCAGTACTTTGTATTGAAAGAGATATCCAGAATAAAGATAGAATAAACAAACAACAAACAAACAAACAATTTTGGCTGTAATTTCATAGCAAAAAAAAAAAGAAAATTAAAAATGCTGACGCGCAGGTCTGAGTCGAAGCACACAGACACCAGAAACCGGAGACTTTTTTGGGGGGCCGTACTAGTACCAGCCAAAATACACACATTTTGTGCGGAGGTTTGGCTGGTAACCAAGAAAATATCTGCTGAGCAAAAATTTCTTGTAAGCATTTTTTTTCTGCTAAGCAGCTCTAGGAAATTGGGCCCAGATAATTAAATGCATGCCTGCTTGTTTTCATTAAATGAATAGTAACATTGTAATTGTTAGTCAAGCGAGGTTTGGAAACGATATTTTGGGAGACAAATTTTTACTTTGAGCAAAACAAATTGTCCCAAATCCTGTGTCATTTGACCACATGCATCGAACACTTCTAATTTGTACACAAGTTGCGGCAGTAAACTGCATTCTGTCCTGATATTATCCATGACCATGCCAGGAAACAATATTGTTCAAAACACTTGCATCCCAATTATACAGTCCTATGACAGTCCATATAATGACTTTGAAATAGCAACTCAGTCAATGGGCCGGATAAATAAAAGTTAGCAATTGCTTATCTAGTAAAAGCTCAAGCAATAGCAATTGTTAAGCAATTGCTTAAAAATGTATAAATAACCTTCTTCTTTGACTAGCACCTGTTGCTTGGGTGGGTTAGCAATTGCTTATGGGTATAACAATGATGGGAGGTCAGTTCCGATTAGCATATTGGTTGTATATGAGGCATGTGTTAGCAACATGGATGCTGCCGAAGAATTGGGGAGTGGTACAAATAGTGAGCACTCTTTGAACGAACTGTTCGTTAGTATAATCAAAGAGTACCCTGTTCTAATCGAGAAAAGTCAGTTGCCGGGGGTAAAAGACATGAAGGCAAATGCACTTAAAAAAACACAAATGTCAATTGCTACCAACACAGGTAAAGCCATGGATGAGAAGCAAATTTTGAAAAAGATAGCAAACATGAAAAGTCAAGTGAAGAAGAAAACAGATGGAATGCAAACAGGAAATAGGAAGATTGTTTTGGTTTCATGGGAACAAGAGCTGTACAACATCTTCAAAGGGGATGAAAACCCGACTATTACGAAGATGCCATGCGCCATTTCTGCTCGTTTCAAACCAAGTACTTCGACTGCTGCTAGCCACTCCAAATTTTCAAAATTGAACCGAAATAATTTCCGATATCTGGTAGGATTGACTTCATCACAATTTATTCTTTCATTGTACACCTTTTCATGTTCCCTTACATGCATAAACTCGGCCATGATGGCAGGAGTAATGCAACATGCAAGTGTTAGCAAATGCGTAAGCTCCTCATTGAGGATCTTGTAAAAATATTAGCAAGTGCTACAACAAGTCATTAGTAAAAGGTCTGGTTTATTTATATGCTTCCAAGCAAGTGCTAATCTCTCTAGTAATTGCTTAAAAATCATAGCATTTGCTTTTGCTAACTACTGGAAGCAATTACTTGCAAGTAATTGCTCACTTTTATTAATGAAGATTTAAGAAAATGACTAGTAAAAGCAATTGCTACTTTTTATTTATCCGGCCCAATGCCTTTTGCAAATCTTGATTTGCGAGTTGCTGAATTGTGAGTAAAGCAATTTGCATTACAATACAAGCGAAATGTTCACTGGTCAGGTACCATTTTGTGGGTTGCGGTTGTGTCAAGTTCACGTGAGGACACAAGATTATGACAAGACCGACGAAGACAAACCGTTTAATTACCCTACGTAACGTTAGTTTAAATACAGGTAGTAAACTAGTAATTACTGTACCGCCCGGTGCGGTATGTATGGCCCCAAGTCTCTCCCCGTTTCCATTCAAAACAGTGTCAACTGGAATACACATCAACAAAAGCGCCCTTACCTTCGCTTTAGGAATGTTGGACATTCATCGTCAGCTGGGAACAGAATGCAGAATTAAAAAACAGGAGTTGCATAATCACAATCGCTGATCAAACAAAACAATTATTAAAACGCCGGCTCGCACCCCCACCGTCGATATGCGATGAGCTGGCTGCATGCAGGATATGATGAACCTGTTTCAAGGCAGGCTGTATATGGAACGCCAAAGAGACATAAATACCTCGTCGCTGATAGTCATTATACAGTATAAAATAAGGGGCAGTATCGTCACGATCAACAGGACATGGAATCGGAGTGTTTGCTTTAGACTAACTCAGTGACTGAACATAATTTCCCACATGATAAGGTCATATTTATTACTGTTGCTGCTGCATAAATGAGCCAGTAATTTGCAGTCACTGTGTCCATCTTAAGCTCGGACATCGATTCCATGCCCTGTTGAAAGTCTGCTCTGATCGTGACGATACTGCCCCTGTAAATTGCAAGGGCGCAGGAATGACCTTAGGCCAATGTCATAAATCCGCTTAGCAGATTAAATTGCTTACTAGAAACATTTACTTAGCGGATTTCTTCGGTGACCAGCCAAACTTTAATACAAAATGTATGCATTTTGGCTGGTAGTCTGTTTTTAATTTAATTTTCTGCTTAGCAGCTCTATATAACAATTGGCAAACCAGAAAGCTCAGTGAGCTAGCTGTTGACGGGTTCCGGGCCAGCATATGGGCCCGAATATTTCTTGTATCCAGTAAACTCTTTCCGAGCATTTTCAGCTAAATACATTGTCTTTAGGTACACGGCTGGTTCAAATCGCGCGTGTCTGTCTCATTTCAAATAATTGCTTGATCACATGGTGGCAGCGGTGGCCAAACCGAGTAATTTTATTGACTCAATTTGGTAAACCCAAAGCAACCTTAATTGACATTATAGTAGGCGCACTGGTAGACGGCGCCGTTCTTGAGGCAGACATTTACTTTGTTTTAATAAAATGTTGGGCCTTTTCAATACATGTTTTAAAAAAATGCAAGTCCCAAGCTTACGAATTCCTTGCGTCTCACTGAATTTCCAATGGGCTTCTAATGATCATTGGAGCCAGCACATGTAAAGTGGGCGTGGAATTACGTCACACTTGCGAACAGGGGCCAATTTCATGGAGCTGCTATAGGCAGAAAACAAAATGCTCACCAGAAAGTTTTGCTTAGCAGATTTCTTTGGTTACCAGCCAAACTTTCATACAAAATGTACGCATTTGGCAGGTAGTTTGTTTTATATTGCTTAGCAAAAATATTTGCTTAGCAGTGAAACTGGCCCCAGGATATACGCGAGGTGTGCACCTCTGATTAATGCTTTGGTCGAGGAGCCATGACATTGTGTCATTTCCTGTACAACCCACATTGTATAGTAAAACAAAATGGACGCCAAATATCGCCCAATCGGGCGATGCTGCTAATAAATAATATTGTCCATAAACAACCCCCAATGATCACAAAAAGTGTGTTTGGCATCCGGTACAGAAAACTACACTGTTTACCGCTGGTTCCCATAAAGCCTTCTGTCCTAATAAGTTTACAGTATTAAAAAAAATATATATATATAAGAGCAATAAAATCATGAATGAGCGCAGACACAAAAACCAAATCAAATTAAAAGTTTATTGTGGAGAAATGTGCCTGTTTTCTCAATTATTTCCGGCAATTCTTATGTTAACATTGCAAATTTTCTTTTAGGCCAAAGCAAATCTCGGCATTTTATTTTTAATTATTAATTATTATTTTTTTTTTATTTACTTTTGTTGTTGCTATGAAACGATGCCCAATTGCAGCCATAATTGCTGGATCAATTCTGACGCGCTGTGTTTCAAACGAATTTTTCACAATGGAGTGTCGTGGCCGAGCGGTCTAGCGCACCGAACTCAAGTTCTGGTGTTGCCAGCAGCAGGGTGTGGGTTCGAGCCCCGGTCGTGACACTTGTATCCTTGAGCAAGGTACTTAACCATAATTGCTTCGTCCTTCGGATGGGACGTTAAGCCGTAGGTCCCGTGTGTTGTATAATGCACGAAAAGTGGATTGTCGTGGCCGAGTGGTCTAGCGCACTGAACTCAAGTTCTGGTGTTGCCAGCAGCAGAGTGTGGGTTCGAGCCCCGGCCGTGACACCTGTGTCCTTGAGCAAGACACTTAACCATAATTGCTTCTCTCCACCCAGGGGTTAAATGGGTACCTGTGAAGGCAGAGATGGTTTGCTCTCTATGCGCTAGAAATGGCAGCAATTGAGCTGTATACTCCCCAGGGAGCTGAGATGGTTTCAGGAATGATTTATGAGCCTTATGAGCCTTATGAGCAGGGATAATAATATAATGCGCCTTGAGCGCCACTTAGTTGGTGGATACGTGCGCTATATAAATCTATACATTATTATTATTATTATTATTATTATAGGAGTATCAATGTTTGTCCCGATTTGTGTGACCTCTTTTAGCCACCATACTTTGTTTATTAGGAAATTTGGTCTGGTTCCAATAAACGGGTATAGGCCTACACGTATTTAAACAAAAAAACAAGAACAAAAGCGTCACTGCACCGACTTTGAAGCCGACCTATGACCAGACAACAGAGACTTTTTGGGGGGCCTTAGAAAAGAAAACAAATACTTTGAAATTATGTCTTTCGCTTAATCATTGTCAGAAGCTTGGTTCAATGGTAAATGAATTATTACCAGGGCCAGATTTAGGACTGGGCAAGCTGGGCAGTTGCCCAGGGGCCTCCACATATTTCATGAAAAAAAAATTGTAAGGAAAAATGTAGGCTGACCTGAACGACACGCACGTATCAATCAAAACCATATTGCGAGCGTTTATTACGTGTATTGAATATGACATTCTCAGAGAGACTACTTCGACAAATTGATCCAAGACTTTGCAAGGGTCAAGTCTCGGAAAGTGTCTGGTCTGTAAATATTATGTACTGTACTATATTCTTGTTATGATTGATCATGATTGACCTGCTTGCTTGCTTATTCAGATTCTTTCTACTTGAAAAAAAATTACTTTATGGATGACTGTAAGTGTAACTATGTCTTGTGACTCTTGTCACCTTTTAGTTTTTAGTATTCTAAGGTAGGGTGGGCCTCCACTACTGAAGGCTGCCCAGGGGCCTCCACATGTCTAAATCCGGCCCTGATTATTACATGTCTTACATGTTACTAATTTGGGGACTTATTGACTTACAGACTAGCTGCCAACGATTACTTTGTGAAACTTATCATTCCAAGGTTTTCTTTTCTCAATAATAGCAATAATAGTCTGAATAGCCGGAAAATTGCCTGATGGTGAAATAACAGCAAACACGGGTGATATATTTCAAATCACACAAGAAAAAAAAATGAAACAACTTGCATGCATGGAATGTTAAGACTTAAAGAAAAACTTTTGTTACTTTGCGCGCGCAGTATCCTAAGTGGTACGGAGAGGCCTCTCGTATCGTCAAGGCAAGCGATCTCAATACCATGAACCGACGGCTGTTTTGGCACGTTTTGGTTACCGTCAACAGAATTGGAAACAACCGATCATTATGAACCAATGTTGAAACTAACATATTTCTGGTCAAGCCCGCTAAAACGCGCACAACTGGCTGCAGTCTTATACAAAAACGACGGAAGGTGGCGCTGTTGTATTTTATGGTTTTATCGATGTTATTCAAGTTCAGTCTTGATTCAAACCATTATTATGCAACTTGATTATTCCGTAGGTTTTGGTTCATATCTAGATGTTTATCTCTTAGATATATTTATAAATTATAAAATATAAAATTTGCAGTTCATAAAAAATAACAAGTGGTTAAATGTTTCCTAAAACTATCTGAGGTGCTGTCACTTTTAAAGAAAAAAATGTCAATAACCAGTTTGAATTTAGAAGAGTACTTTTTTCATGAAATCAACCATTTTAATTAATGACAACGTAATGATCTCATTATTAAAAGTTTATCTTGATACAAGGAGAGGCTTTATTATTATTCATGGAAACAGTTTTACCAACTTAAAGGGACAATATCGTCACGATCACCAAGGCATGGGAGTGCTAGTTTTAGATTAACTCAGTGACTGACATGAAAATAATACCACATTAAGATAAGGTCTTAATACCGTCTCTGCACATAAAACGCACATAAAACAAATTGATGTTTGTGTTATTACTTGGCGTTAGCGCAGCATGAAAAGAAAGATCTTGTTTTCCTTTCTGCCGGTTACACTTCAAGTCAATTAATATTATTATTATTATCATCATCATTATTAATATTTGTTTTATTTGCAGACCAGAATTTCCACTGTACACTCGCCAACATGCATTTGTATTTTAAAAATGAATTTTTAACTTTTGTTTTCCTCAGCTTACACATCTAGACGTGAATTATTATTATACAGAAAGGCTGTACTTATTAAATGTGTAATTTAAAAAACAGTAATAAAACAATTAAAGTTTAAAATCTGAATTATATAGAGGATTTGGAAACTCCCCGCACCTTTCCGTATGAGGTAAGCTTTCTAACTGCTATTCTGCTATTTATTTAATTATTTAAAAAACTTTTTTTTTTTTACTTCCTCACAAAAAAATGACTTACCCTCTTTATTTTCAATCCAGTATACGGGCCTGGTGGTGACACTTTTAATTTTAAGGAACTATAGCGCTTAATTATTGTGATAAAGGGATTTTACGTTTAAAAAAAAACAAAAAAACGCAAGATTGTTTTTGATATATTTATGTAACTTTATTGTAGTTACTTTTGATTGCACTCCAAATTCTTCAAATGACGACACTGTTCCATAATCCTGTAGTCATTGTCCCGCTAATAAAATAATAATAATAATAATGGACACATATATTGCGCCGGTATCCGCCAAGTTTGACGCTCATGGCGCATGAACATTATTACCCCTGTCATCGGGCCAGTTATATCATTCCCTAGAACCATCTCATCTCCCTGGGGAGTATGCAGCCCATTCTGCCAAATGTGTAGCGCAACGAGCCCATCTCTGCTCTCACAGGTACCCATTTATACTCTTGGGTGAAGAGAAGTCTTGCTCATCAGGGACACAAAATCAAACGTCACAAGCACAACGGTCTTGTAGCGGCCAGGATTCGAATTCACATTCTGATGACTCGGCCATCAGAACACAAGTCCAATGCACCAAAACCGCTTGGTTATGGCACCCCATGTTCGGTATATTAAAATTTCGATCAACGGGTGGTCAAAATAATTTATTGTAATTAAATTGATTTCTATTCGTTCGATTTAAATTTTCACACAAATGCAACCAATTATTTGTGTTCTGTGACGAACGCATATAATTCTAACGATGGTTTGAAAATTGTCAACAGTTATAAAAAATGAAGTAAATATTGGTCAGGAAATTTCAGTGGTTTTGATTTTATGTTGTTTTGACAACATAATTCATAATTTTTTTAAAACAAAATAATTAACTAGTATTGAAAACTTCGACTCTCTAAAATTGACAAAATTAAACCGCTTGAGGGCGCAGTGCAAACAGTTTACGTGACGAACGCATAATGACAATCGTCGAACTGTCGAACGATCGACGAAACAACATAGAACTTGAGAAAAATCCCAATATTGTAAAATAGTGCAAAAGAAAATGCACCGCCAAGTTTCTTTGGATGTTTTTCGAGGATAATAATGGAGCTCTGAAACAATATTTTGGGTGTGTTAAATTTGCTGCACATCATTACGGAGCTTGAAGTGGGACCACGGATATGGAAGGACCGGCATAATATAACCGGAAGGGTTTGCTCAAAGGTCAGTGTTCTGCGGGGAGGCCATTTCGTCAGGTCTGGTAAATATTTGGCCGAGAATTTCGGCGAAGTCTACTCGTTTTAGCCACCAAAGATTCATCTGAAATCCGCCATTGTGTAGGTATAACATTCCTCTATCAGAATTTGTTTGAGTTGGCGCTGTCTTGTGGGTTATTTTGCGACATAATCTGTGCAGTTTTGTGTTCGTGGAAATTTGTGCAATCGGGGATTTTGGAAACCATTTTGGATTTTTTTTGTGTGCGGCTTTGTCAATCAAGATGAATGCGTGATTGCGTAGGCACATTTTATTTGTCGTTTTTTTAAAACATGAATGATTGATAGTATTGTGCATGCCAAGCATGGACATTGTTAACATATCAACTACAAAGCTCCTTTACCAATTGATACTGATGGTAACAAAATGGAAGAATTTTCTTATCATTTTTTAAAATCAGATTCTGTACCATACTGAGTGTGGAGTCCATTGAGGTACATATTCTACCTCTGTCTGACCATGGTCTGACTCATGGACCATCATGGCTCTTGAGTCTTTGGGTGTAATACAACACAAATTATTGGTTTATTTCATTAATACCATTCAGGAAGGAATGTTCCTTCGATTCGTCGATGGTTAAGGGTAGAAGGTCGTATCCTGCTGCCACTTTTTCTCATTCAATATAAATTGTAACCAATAATGTAAATTACCTACCCAGTGAGGTGGAGAACGTATGGACATATACTTCTAATTATTCCAGGATATTTATTTCATGAAAAATCGGGCATTTTTGGTATACGATGACGGTTATGTCAGTCTGATCTTGTCAACTCCTCCGTTAGTGACCAACACGGTCATTGTACTATGCGCAGTGGCAATTACAGGTATTAATAGTATCCTTCTATTTTCTGAAGGGGAGGATTTTTTTTAGAAGGGAAACAAAGTCCGAAAACCATCATAAAAGTGGATTTTAAAGATAGTTTTCGCTTTCTGTACCCCCAAAAATCGATAGAATCACTTTTTAACTGGTTAGTGGTTGCAAAAAAATTCCCCAAAACTAAAAGTTTCAATAATTTCACTTGTATTTGATTTTTTTACATTTTGATCATTGTATTTGTTGGAATGTGAAAAATGAAAAGAATACAAAGTTTCCTTTGAATTTTGAATCTTGAATCCTCTTTGAATACATTTTTCTATAAAAAAATAATACGATTAATAATTAAAACAAAACAGCTAGCCAAAATGGAACGACAGATCAGTCGCACAAACTTAACGTAACCTGATTTTTATCCTAAGAACATTTTTCGTTAACTTTGTACAAATTGAAACTAAAGGGGAAGATAGAGATCTGGTAACTCTTAAATAACAAATTGGAGTAAATTTTAATTTAAGAAAGGATGTTTACTCATGTACCTGAAAATAAATTAACTAAATGTTTCCCAATTCATGAAATGTGTAAACAAATCCTACATTTAAAAAAATGGAACCTTTCATTTCCACGATATTTGGTCGTTTTCTTTTTATTTCACGAAGTGCGACCACGATTCCCAGGAAGTTCAACCGATACATTTGTTAAAATTTTAATACATCTGTGTTATTTTTTTTCTAAACCCATATTGCCATATTTTGGATTATTTTCTGTACTAAATACGGACAATCTGCCTGCATCTTGCCATTTATTGGTGACAATAATAATCGTTTACACAAGCACACGATCTTTGTCAAAACGTGTACACGTTTCGCAAACTAAACGCAAAATACCAAGCCTACTTAGATTTAGATGCGATTTTGCCAACATTACCAGTGTTATACAATGTACCTTTCCTCTAATAAACATAAATAGTGATTTAAATACCATGCAGCTTAGCTGTTTCACACTTGTACATTTACTTTACTATCGTCACGATCAACAAGGCATGGAATCGGAGTGCTAGTTTTAGATTAACTCAGTGACTGAACATAACACCCACATGATCAGGTCATATTAGCATTGCTACTGCATAAACGAGCCAGTAATTTTCAGTCACTGTTTCATCTTAAGCTAGGACATCGATTCCATGCCCTTTTAAAATACTGCTCTGATCATGACGATACTGCCCCTTTAAATGAAGGTAATCAACATTGTTACCCCGATTGGTTTTAAAGAAATATCATATGGCTAGTATTTTTAGCTACATGTATTTTAACAGCAATATTCTTCATCTGTGTGTATTTTCATTTTCATTTCATTAACCCTAACCCCTTGGGTATTTTTACTAGAAAGTATCCTGAATCCACCAAAATCCACCATTTTTGTCACACACAAAATGCTGGTGTCCTGAATCCATCAGAATCCGCCAGTGTAGATATTGGACATATCCTGAATCCGCCAAAATCCACCACTAAATTTCTGGCGGATTTTGGCGGATTCAGGATATCATGCTCACATGAAAATTTGTATAGTATGTTGCTGCATAGAATCCATCAAAATCTAACACATACAAGTGTTGGCTGTACATGTACATGTGTACAGTACATGTAACTATAATCCATCAAAATACATCAACCAACATGACCAAGCAGTTAAAAACTATTGAAATCCTGAATCCATCAAAGTCCGCCATATGCTCAATGTGGAGATATCCTGAATCCGCCGAAATCCTCCAAAACAGGGGGATGGATTTTGATGGATTCAGGGTGGTTATGGTTAAACATACTAATCAGTAGCATGGTTTTACAGTAAATATGTCCCAAAATTAATTTATTGCGGGTACATTTTAACCCTCCAACTACTACAAGGGTCAAAATCAGTCCAAAATTTCATATACTTGCCAAGGTATAGTGCACTTAAAAGTCAAACACTGTCAAACCTTACAAGTACATTTACAGGTCAAAATGAGTCGACCATTTTTGACTGGTAAAAGCATTGTCTGGTATTGTTCAGGGTGGTGAAAATGACAGTAAAAACTAGTCAAAAATGCCCCTGTGTGCACATTTGGGTCAACGGTGAAAACAGGCAGTTGACTGATTTTGACCTGTATAGCTACTTCCCACTGAAGTGCAGCAATAGTAGGAGGGTTAATTCATTAACCCTCCTACTCAGAAGGGGGGGGGCTAAGACCCAGAGAAATTTGTGAATTTATCATACCATTTTCGTTTAGTCGTCGGAAATTCTCAGTTAAACTTATAAATGCTTCACAATGACCGTACAAAAGCTGAAGGACAGATCCTTGAAGTTGTCGGACTTGAGTTCATCAAACACTGCTTCTCTTATGGAAACTTTAATGTTGCATGCTCAAACAATCAATTACAGGCCTCGATCTTCACGGCCATCCCCTCTGTGTTGGCCATAATGCCCGTCTGAGTTGGCATTTATGCCCCTTTGGTTGGTCTTGAAATTTTTTTTTGGGGGGACAAGGCAAAAGTGGCCGTCCCTCTCAATCCTTAAGGTCGATGTCTGCTATTATGTTTTCATACAGTGAATGCCACTTCCCGCCTGAAACATACATACAGATGTAATCCTCCCGAAAGTGCTCACATAAATTTTTTTTTTAAAAGCGGTTCAGTCCCGTTAACCTCATTTATAACACCCCCAAATAATTTATCTAATCATAACCTACTTTCCAGATATATTTGTTTACATCATCATTTGAAACCCGATCATAGATAATTGGCTGAAGTACACGCATCTCTGCACTGATTGTACACAATTTCATTTCATTTCATTTATTATTTCACAGGGCAGAAACAATCACAAACACAACGGTAAAAAAAACAATTAGAGAAAAATATAAAATACATATATAAATAAGGTAAACGTAACAAAATGTTGACAGTACCATTGTAGTATTACCAAAATGCGAACCAAATCACAATCTAGTGGCTCTCCATAATGCTGCCAAACATAATCAAACAATATAATAAAAGTATAATATAAAAACAATGCTGTTCGTCCTGCAAGGTGGTGGTGTGGTTTTGTTAGTGCATGGCCCTTTGATCCTTTGTGTAACTTGCCTTTGAGGTAGCACTAGCAGTCAGTCATTACAAAGGGGTTGATTAATTTTGGCTTTAAAGGGGTGGGCACACTATAAGGAATGGGGAGGGGGAACCACATGATAATGTCTGTTATTAGTGTTAAATTTACAATTACATATATATGCATGATAATCAAAGAGTTGAGGGGGGGTACTACCTTTGAACCCCCCCTCCCAAGCTGATTTTATTTCCCTTACCCAATATTATTCACATGCTAACTTCCTGGCCTTACCCAGCATTATTCACATGCTACATGCTAACTTCCTGGTCGCTATTGCTAGTAAATGAGTGACATAATGCAAATCTTTAAGTGCTTGACGCACAGCTCTGAATTTTCTTGCTAACCTTTGAAATTTATACGTCTGGCAGATTTCTCCTGCTACATGTATAATTTGGCCCCCAAAAAAGTTGATTGCCATAATAATTAGCTTAGCAGATTTCTTTGGTTACCAGCCAAACTTTCATACCAAATGTATGCATTTTGGCTGGTAATCTGTTTTATATTGCTCAGCAAAATTCTGTGCTTAGCAGCCCTATGGAATTGGACCCAGAACCTCCCAATAGCGGTCTTCTTTTTCAGGAGAATTTGGTTTACTAAGAAATGTTTCCACAGCATGAATATGTACATCTGTACATGTACCACCAGACATTCTAGGTAAAAACAAAACAAAACAAAACACGATGCTATGAAACCATGACAAATTGCAGCCATATATGTAATGGCTGGATTAATCGGAATTCTTGCTGTGCGGTGTATTAAACGACTTTCACGTAAGGATAAGGGTATGAACCTTTGCTCGATTTGTGAGGCCTCTCTTAGCCCCATACTTTTGTGTAAAATGGAAAATTTGGTCTGGTTCCAATAACTGCGTAATATACATGTACATGTATCACGTACACATGCATTTCACTGGATTGTGCATCACAGCACCAGAGACATTTTTGGCCTTATAATATGTACATGAAATGGAATATTCAGTTGGGTCATCAGTCTGTAATAATCATGGAGGAAAGCACAATTTATGCCATGGTATGTGTAAATTGGGTAGTATAACATTGTACAATTTTTTTCTCCCCCAGATTGTATATTAACCCTACCCCTTAGCTATATTTGCTAAGAACATTCCTCAATCCAGCCAAAATCCAACACCATGCACAAACACTTCCACCCAACTGTTGGACTTACATGTATGCTCTGTAATTGGACACCCGGCACCATGTAAATTATCCCTGTCTGGGCTATACTGTACCGAGTCCATCAAAATCCAACAAACCCTGCTGTTGGAGTTTGAATGGTTCGGGGGTTAGGGTTAACCCTAGTCGTGCTTGATGCAACATGATGCAACAAATTTGTTGCATTCTGTTACCCTCAAGTGCAGAGCACAAAAGAACCGTTGTTCCGCTGTTGTGGTCTGTTGCATTCAGCAGGGTGTCTGGGAGAAAGCCTGTAAAGGGGGGGGTGGGGGGAATAGGGATAATAGTACAGTACATTTCCATGTATACTGTACATGTTGTGCTTCATTAATCTAATTGAGTTCAAAATGTACTGAAGTGTATACACAGGAAAAGTGTGTACATACATGTAGTGTGAAAATTCCACGCTCAAAATGGATATTGTGTGAAATTATTAAAGCTTATAAAATTGTCACCCAGTAAACTTTGTGCACGTACATTACATAAACTATTTATGTGAAAGCAGTCAGCATGTCTCCTGATAATTCATTCCTGTTGCCTGTCTGCGGTGGAATTAGACGCTATCTCTCACCAAGATTATATATCGAATGCAGGACCTTTCCTGTGCACATTATCCACTTCATCATGTACATGTACGTGAAAAGTATGATTCATACCCGAGGCACAGGGACCCTGAAGTACAGGAGTTTGGGGGGTGCAGGCGTGGTGAGGGGGAGTAAGCCAGCTGGGGGAAGGCTGGAGACCCTCTCGCTGTGGAGAGGAGGGGGTGAAGTTGTAAAGCTTGCAATTTGTCATTTCTGTTATCTCATTAGCTTCATCATCACATGTTTACATGTACGTGAAAAGAATGATTCACACACAAGAGACAGGGAGCCTCAAGTATACATACGTAGGAGTTGGGGGAGTAAGCCATCTTGGGGAAGGGTGGGGACCCTCTCGCTGCGGAGAGGAGGAGGGGGGGTGGGGTGGGTGAAGTTAAAGCCTGCAAATTTGTCATTTCTATTATCTCATCATCAGCTTCATCATCACATCCATGTACATGAAAAGAATGATTCACACACTAGGGACAGGCCCGGTGCAGTAGTTAAGGAGAAGGGTGAAGTTGGAGCTGCTTAAACTGATCTATTTTTTAAACTGATCTATTTTTTAAACTGATCTATTTTTTAAACTGATCTATTTTTTAAACTGATCTATTTTTTAAACTGATCTATTTTTTAAACTGATCTATTTTTTAAACTGATCTATTTTTTAAACTGATCTATTTTTTAAACTGATCTATTTTTTAAACTGATCTATTTTTTAAACTGATCTATTTTTTAAACTGATCTATTTTTTAAACTGATCTATTTTGTTAAACTGATCTATTTTTATTATTTTTTAATTTTTTTTTTAGAGTGCTCAGAACAGGGCCCAATTTCATAGAGCCACTAAGAAGCTAATATTTTGCTTACTGTACGTTTTTCATTTCATAGCGCTGCTAACTGTTAAGCAGAGAGAAAGGCACGCTAACTTGCCGGCCGTTATTGCTAGCAAATGAGTGACGCAACAATACAAAATCCACGGTGAACACGCATGCACCACTCTGAATTTTCTTGCTAACTGTGAAATACGCTTAATATGCTGAAGCAATTTTTTCTGCTATATAGTTAGCCAGACGCTTAACGTCTCTTTGACCTACAACTGTGTGTCACCATTCATAAAAAAGATGGCCAATCACTTACACATCCCATGACCACCAATCTTAGTTGATCAAGGGGAAATGCCCTTGGAAGCATGCACGTTCAGTTGTACACGTACTTGTACGTTCGACGACATGCAGTACGCGTCAAGCACACACAACGCAACGTGCATATATGTTGATAATATTTTCATCAATGCAGAACAAGTAGGCATTCATTTATGTATTAAAAAAAAAATATTCTTAGAAAGTACAGATTCAGACGTAAATAGTACAGATTAAACAAGATCAAGCCTGGCACAAAACATCATCAGTTGAATTTCTTGGGAATCGCGGTCCCACTGGTCGCACTTACATAAATATCATGGAAATTTTTTTAAAGTAGGATTCGTTTACACGTTTTGTGAATTTGAAAACGTTCAGAAAATTTATTTGTCGTGTACACGATGTAAATGTTCCAACCCTAGTGTGTGTAAGACGTGGTCCAGTCGCAAACGGCGATAGGTCAATTTCGGCGTAATGTGGAAACTCGGCTTGCGATATATGCCGTAATTATTGTGCATTGCTGTTGACTCCCTGCGGACATCAGATTCTCTGAAGGCAAATCGTTGACAAAAATTTTATCAGCCTTAGTTTGGTCTCACGAGACGCGGAAGGCAGCAATGCAATGATGAATTAACATATAATCCTTTGCATGTTCATTTACTTATTGCACAGATACTTATCGGTGCTTATTTTATTATTAACCGACATATAAAGTACAAGCACAAATACTGTACAGACCTGATACTATCTATTGGTAGGGGCAAGGCAATTTAAGCTACATGTAGGTTAAGGGCACCTCTATGAGGAAAATGTAAATTTCTATTAGAATACTTCAAGGGGCACCAAAGCAATGACCAGGGTGGACCAAGGCAATTGCCTCCGTTGCCTCCATTATAGTATCAGGCCTGCTGTAAAAGCCGGTTTTGCATGGAATGATAATTGATATGTATGATTCATCGTAATTACAAAGAAATTTATTATTCATCATTGATCATACAAGGTACATGTATTATCACAGTATCATGACATTTTCACAGTTACAAGGTACATGTATTATCACAGTATCATGACATTTTCACTGTTACAAGGTACATGTATTATCACAGTATCATGACATTTTCACTGTTACAAGGTACATGTATTATCACAGTATCATGACATTTTCACTGTTACAAGGTACATGTATTATCACAGTATCATGACATTTTCACTGTTACAAGGTACATGTATTATCACAGTATCATGACATTTTCACTGTTACAAGGTACATGTATTATCACAGTATCATGACATTTTCACTGTTACAAGGTACATGTATTATCACAGTATCATGACATTTTCACTGTTAATATTTACCATTGTACATGTATCGTGTGTCCTGGGCCCAATTGCACAGAGCCGCTAAGCAGAAAATATTGATTAGCAAATTTACATGCTAAGCAAAATTTATCTGAGAACCTGCCAGAAGCAATATATGACATAAAACACAATAAAGGGGGCCACTTTCCTACCGTCACGTTAGCAGTTTTTCTAATGGTTGTAATTTTTTTTTTAAATATCTGAAACCACCCAAAAAGAATTTCAACATTTGAATAGACATGCATGCTTATCCTAAAGATAATTTGAGTTGATTATTACTATTTTTTTTTAATTACCCTAAAATTTCCATCAACAAATGGACGGAAAAGTGAGGTAACTTTTTCCGTCCAATTTTTGGTCGGTTTCAGGTACATGTACTTAAAAATAAATAACAACCATTGGAAAAACTGCTAACGTGACGGATGCAAAGTGGCCCCCTTTATTGTGTTTTATGTCATATACATTCCATGGTAATTTGGCTGGTAAGCTTTTTTTGCTAAGCAGAAATTTCCTGTGCTCAGCAAATTTGTGTGCTTAGCAGAGCTGGGCCCTGAAGACAATCCGAGCATACTGATTGAAACATTAAAAAACAAACTAGTTACTACTCAAGGGAGTAGTCAACAGTCTTTACTTAAATCCTTTTCACCATGCAAACCCACAAGTCTTACTGTATTGTGTGTGCGCGTGCATAAGACTTTAATTGTGTAATTTATTTGCAGAGAGATATTGATTTTTTTCCCCCCAAGGTTGACCATGTCTTTCAGACAATTATTAAAATTTAAACTGTGTGGACAAGAATAATTGACCCTCTTTATGTTGCATATTTTCTCAGGTTTCCAGACTGTCCATCACAAATATTAATTACATGTACATGTACATGTACATGTACATTGTACCATGACAAAAATCTCAGTTTGAAGAGAGGTAGTAGTCTAGTTTGGATTGTATGGTAGTCTAGTCTAGTCTAGTCTAGTCTAATTTGGTGTGCATGTGTACAAGGACACAAAATGGCCGATCTACAGGGTTGAAGCTTTGAAGTACATACAGTGTAGTAGTTGTTTCTCAATAGACCGTGCATCATTGTCACCAAACCGAGGATTGGAGGGAAAGTAGTCTGGCCTCCTTTCATGTAATCAACATGGACACAAGATGTCCATTCGACGGGGGACACTTTGAAGCTTCATATTGTACAGCGTCTCAATAGACCGTGCATCATTGTAAACAAACTAAGGCTGGGAGGGAAAGTACATATGTATACATGTACATGTAGTCTGGTCCCTTTCATGTAATCAAAATGGACACAAGATGGCCACTCTACGGGGACACTTTGAAGCTAATGTACATGTACATACATGTATATATTGTACATGCATGTACATGGACGTCCTGTTTCTTCATAGACTGTGCATCATTGTGACCAAACCTGGGAGGGAAAGTACATGTAGTCTGGCTCCCCTTTTATGTACGTACATGTACATGTATGTAATCATATCACAATAAAAATCGTAATTACACATATGTACATGAAGTACATCCTACATGTACATGTATGTACATGTATGTGTGTATAAACGTCCGAATGCATATTTTGTTTTTTGAGGTCCCCACATGTTTATGTGGAGTGCCATGGTCGAGTGGTCTAGCACATCGGACTTGGGTTCTGATGGCAGAGTCGCCGAAAAACAATGGGTTCGAATCCTCACCACGACCGTGGTGCTTGTGTCCTTGTGCAAGACGCCTTAAACCGTAATTGCTTCTCTCCACCCAGGAGTATTACAAATGGGTACCCGGCAATAGCTGGGGAAGTAACCTGCGATAGACTGGTACCCTTTCCTTGGAAGGGGAATAGAAACATTCTCAGTCGTGGCTTGGGACAGAGTGGCTCGGGACAGACTCTACTTTTACATTGTACATGTACCACAATGACTGATGACTTGCATAATTTTGAAATTAAGCATGTTAATGTGACCTTTTGTTTAGTTGTACAAATGTGTACAGTGCATTGTACAGTTAAACACATACACGTTTAAACACATAGTTAAACACGTATGTACAAATGTGTACGGTACATTGTACAGTTAAACACATACACGTTTAAACACATAGTTAAACACGTACATGTACATACATGTACAAATGTGTACGGTGCATTGTACAGTTAAACACGTACACGTTTAAACACATACATACATGTAGTTAAACACTATACATGTACAAATGTGTACGGTACATTGTACAGTTAAACACGTACATGTTTAAACACATAGTTAAACACGTATACATGTACATGTACAAATGTGTACGGTACATTGTACAGTTAAACACGTACATGTTTAAACACATAGTTAAACACGTATACATGTACAAATGTGTACGGTACATTGTACAGTTAAACACGTACATGTTTAAACACATAGTTAAACACGTACATACATGTACAAATGTGTACGGTGCATTGTACAGTTAAACACATACACGTTTAAACACATACATGTACATAGTGGAGTGTCGTGGCCGAGCGGTCTAGCGCACCGAACTCAAGTTCTGGTGTTGCCAGCAGCAGGGTGTGGGTTCGAGCCCCGGTCGTGACACTTGTGTCCTTGAGCAAGGTACTTAACCATAATTGCCGTCCGGATGGGACGTAAAGCCGTAGGTCCCGTGTGTTGTATAATGCACGTAAAGTGGATTGTCGTGCGGTCTAGCGCAGTGAACTCAAGTTCTGGTGTTGCCAGCAGCAGAGTGTGGGTTCGAGCCCGGCCGTGACACCTGTGTCCTTGAGCAAGACACTTAAACACATAATTGCTTCTCTCCACCCAGGGGTTAAATGGGTACCTGTGAAGGCAGAGATGGTTTGCTCTATGTACGCTAGAAATGGCAGCAATTGAGCTGTATACTCAGGGAGCTGAGATGGTTTCAGGAATGATTTATGAGCCTTATGAGCCTTATGAGCAGGGATAATAATATAATGCGCCTTGAGCGCCACTTAGTTGGTGGATACGTGCGCTATATAAATCTATACATTATTATTATTATAGTTAAACACTATACATGTACATGTACAAATGTGTACGGTACATTGTACAGTTAAACACGTACATGTTTAAACACATAGTTAAACACGTATACATGTACAAATGTGTACGGTACATTGTACAGTTAAACACGTACATGTTTAAACACATAGTTAAACACGTATACATGTACAAATGTGTACGGTACATTGTACAGTTAAACACATACATGTTTAAACACATAGTTAAACACGTATACATGTACAAATGTGTACGGTACATTGTACAGTTAAACACGTACATACATGTACAAATGTGTACGGTGCATTGTACAGTTAAACACATACATGTTTAAACACATACATGTAGTTAAACACGTACATGTACATACATACATAAATGTGTACGGTGCATTGTACAGTTAAACACATACACGTTTAAACACATAGTTAAACATGTACATACATGTACAAATGTGTACGGTACATTGTACAGTTAAACACGTACATGTTTAAACACATAGTTAAACACGTATACATGTACAAATGTGTACGGTGCATTGTACAGTTAAACACATACACGTTTAAACACATACATAGTTAAACACGTACATACATGTACAAATGTGTACGGTACATTGTACAGTTAAACACATACACGTTTAAACACATACATAGTTAAAACACGTACATACATGTACAAATGTGTACGGTACATTGTACAGTTAAACACGTACATGTACATGTATTTAGGTGTATGTGCATTTTGTTTAATACTGTACAGTATGTTCCATAATTGTGTACATGTACACGAAGCTTGTGTATTTAAACAAACAATGATGTGTACATGCAAGGATGTAATGATGTACACTTAGAATACATGTTTTTCTGATGAGCAACACCACAAAATTGGGCCCTGGATTGAGGCACTCGCGATGGAAGTTTGCCAAATACAAATGCACAAATGTACAATGTACTACAATAAATGTACACACGCACATGTATTATAAATACATAATAGGGGATTGCAAAATAAGCCAGCTGCTGTGCGATTTGACGACGGTAGCTACTTTTCACATCTACACTGGCATCAAATCCACTCTTCACTGAATTGCATTTGCTTAAAGTGGCTCTACAATATATTCCTTGTTAAAGTAGCAGAAATCTATTGCCTACACGAAGTGTGCCAGCCTGCTGTAACCTACAGTGTACATATATTCCACAGCATTTTGCTCCAAATGCACGCACGCACAATTAGCATGGTTACTAGCTTTGCTAACCTGCCCAGCCCGTCATCGTGGGATTACCTGTGCTTGATGCAGGAAGCTAGTTCCTAGAACTAGACACAATCTTAAACTAGATGCAGGCGAACCATCTAAACTCTCAGGTGTGCGCGCACAAGATACAGTTCTCTCACACGCCGGTTAAGTCTCCCAGACTGCACTGCTTCCTTTTGAGACCTTGTGCGTCAGTCTGTGGAACGATATGTACATGTATGTCATGAATGGGCCAAATCCATTGTTGTTGGAGTACTATGCCATGGACTAGGTTAGTACACGAGTGGCACACTTCATGTAGGTAACAGACTTCTGGTACTATGCCGTGGACTACAAGGTTAGTACACGAGTGGCACACTTCATGTAGGTAATAGACTTCTGGTACTATGCCGTGGACTAGGTTATGTACACGAGTGGCACACTTCATGTAGGTAACAGACTTCTGGTACTGTGCCGTGGACTAGGTTAGTACACGAGTGGCACACTTCATGTAGGTAATGGAATTCTGGTACTATGCCGTGGACTAGGTTAGTACACGAGTGGCACACTTCATGTAGGTAACAGACTTCTGGTACTATGCCGTGGACTACAAGGTTAGTACACGAGTGGCACACTTCATGTAGGTAATAGACTTCTGGTACTATGCCGTGGACTAGGTTATGTACACGAGTGGCACACTTCATGTAGGTAACAGACTTCTGGTACTGTGCCGTGGACTAGGTTAGTACACGAGTGGCACACTTCATGTAGGTAATAGACTTCTGGTACTATGCCGTGGACTAGGTTAGTACACGAGTGGCACACTTTGTGTACTGTAACATATTTCTAATAGTATTAGTACACATGACATGTGCTAGCATCCAGGGGCTAATTTCATAGAGCCGCTAAGCAGAAACAATTGCTTAGCACATTTCTTTGGTTACCAGCCAGACTTCCATACAGAATGTATGCATTTTGGCTGGTAGTCTGTTTTATATTTGCTTAGCAAAATTCTTTGCTAAGCAGCTCAATGAAATTGGCCCCAGGACTCAGTGGCGCCTATTATACTTCTTGGCCTGGTGCCTGTTACTGTACATGTAACTCTGGAACTTATCACAAAACCCCCTGGCTGGCATTTCTAATGCCTAGTCCTGTGTAATGAAGTGAAAATATCTCCACATTAGCTTTATAATCTACATGTATTTATACAGTACCTTGTCAACGGGGTATTTTTTATTTTCTGTTCAGAAAATAAACAAATGTGATGTGAGGCATGTTTTCACATGCGTGTTACCAGGTGCGTTTACAGCATACATACACATGATGCATAATTTTGTTTTTTGAGGATTTCCATGTGTTTACGTGATGCAGTAATAACATTTTTAGAAATTAACCCTCCTACTTCTGGTACCTTTTTCATACAAGTTGATCCATTATTTGAAACCATTCGCTTTTGTGGTTTTGAATGGTGAAATAACTGTACAGTATTGATTCCCCCAAATGGTTTTGAATGGTAGGTCAGCTAATACAAAACCTTGTTTGGATCTTTCCAAATGGTAGTACAGCTAATACAAAACCATGTTTGGATACTTCTAAGTGGTGAATCAATGGACCCTCTATGCATTTGAATGGATTTGAATGGTAGTAAAGCTTGCTACCAACACTGTTCAAATGGTATCACCATGTGTGTACAAAACCAATGGGCATTTTGGTAAGTGGAAATTTTGAATGGTTTCAAATGGTCAAACAGTAGGAGGGTTAAAGAGACAATATCATCACGATCAATAGGGCATGGAATCGGAGTGCTTGTTTTACATGTAGATTAACTCAGTGACTGAAAATAATACCCCACATGATAAGGTCATACATGTAATTACCGTTGCTGCTGCATAAATGAGCCAGTAATTTTATTTTCAGTCACTGTGTTCATCTTAACTGTTGAAAGTCTGCTCTGATCGTGATGTTACTGTTCCTTTTTAGGCTGAGAATATGTCATATTTCAGTACATTATATTTTGAAACTGTCACAATTTAAGTTACATGTAAGTACATGTATACAGATTTTACAAACAGGACTGTTAGAAGATGCAATGAACGTATAGACCATGTGACCATTGTTTACACTTTCTGCGACCTTGCAGGGTGATTTCCCACCCGGCAAATGTGTGTGTAAGTATCTGTATGCAGAGTTTGTACATATACACATTTAAATTTTTCAGATGAATAAGATTTGCATAGTGCCTTATTAAAAATAAATCAACTTAAGAATTTTTCTGCAGATGTATCTCAAAATATCAGATTTTATGGGTTTTTTTGTCATAGAAATTAAGACTGTAATACATTTTGTTACATGTACATGTTGTACATATTTTTGGTCAATTCACACCCCTGACATACAAATTGTAACAGATTACGTACACAGACTACATGTATATAGTATACATGTACGTGTACGTGGATGTTGCATCTTGGTCTGGCTCGTGATCGCTGTTACTGTGTACATGTACATGTACATGTAGTTACGTACATACATGTATATGAGCTTAAAGTCTGAAATTTAAACAATTGAGTTATTGGTATTTCTGGATTCAGTAGAACAAGAGCTTTCCAATGATATATAACACTTGGGGTTACAGCGACCCTCCCAGACCATCAGAAGGGGATTTGCGGCTTTGTTTCTGTCTTTGTTTCAAGTTGTTTGTCAGAACACGATAAAAGCTACCTGGCCTGAAATTGAGGTTTTTAATTTTCTGATCGAACTGAAAATTTGGAATTCGATTCAAGGAGATTTACAAATTTACTGTGAAATGGTATAGTTTACGCTCATTTCATTGTAACAGGTCACATATAGTTGCATGATTAAACTTAGCCAAAAACAACAGAAGAAAAGCATGTCCAAGGGAGTCAAGGTCAGTTTTGCAGTATTTTGATTAGCTAGACCAGCATGCATTATAAAATGCATATTGGACTTGAATACAAGTCAATTAATTTCACACAGAGCTTGCTGCAATGATTTTCACGTTTACATGTACATAGGTGGTATGGCTTATATATGTAGAGCTCTGTAAGAGTACAGTTACATGCATATATTGTGTACATGTACTGTACATATTTGCTATTAGCCAGAGGGGGTGTCTGAGTGTCTTGTGAACACCCTATTTCAGTTTTGAACACCTTATTTTACATGTATCTGTCATTGACATGTACATGTACATGTACATGTACATGTACAAGTATTGTACATATACATGTATGTAAGTGAACAATTTGGACACCCTGTTTTGAAATTTCCAGCAAATTTGGACACCCTATAGACCTTATGCATATGTCACAAACTGAATATCGCCCTCTATTACAGGCTAGAGAAGGTCCCTCATTGGTTCATGTATGTGCGCTGTGCGCATACATGAACCAATGAGTGACCTTCTCTAGCCTCTGATAGAGGGCGACCTTCCGTTTGCGACGTCATATGCATAAGGTCTATTTCTAAATGCTGGCTAACACCTTGCTGTATATATATACATCTACTGTACCATCGGGGACCAGTAACACGGGGACCAGTTTCATAGAGGTACAAAGCACATTTGCTCGAGTCGGTGTTTGTGTCCATGGGGTACATATATAGAGGGCCTTTTGCCCTCGGCTCGGTCTTTTATCGCACCTGGCCATGATCCCTATGGTCTGTATCCTGCAGTAAAGACGCACCGACATGCTTTTATTCATACTACATATGTGCATACTACATGTACATGTAAAATGTTTATTCTTGCAAGTGTGAATGGCCATTTTGTTCCTGTACAGTGCATTGTGCATAATGTATGTATTTTCCTTAATAAATTGCTTTCGCTCAGGCAATACATAATGAAACAATATATCAATGGCCCCTTGGCATTGTACTGGCATGCATTGTACATTAACCCTAACGCCCTAGGCTCATTTTCTAGAAACCTTCCAAAATCCTCCAAAATCAACCGGTTTTCTATTTTGCGTGGTGCCCACTGCCTAAATCCTCCAAAATCAACCGGTGTTCTATTTTGTGTGGTGCCCACTGCCTAAATCCTCCAAAATCAACCGGTGTTCTATTTGTGGTGCCCACTGCCCAAATCCTCCAAAATCAACCGGTGTTCTATTTTGTGTGGTGCCCACTGCCTAAATCCTCCAAAATCAACCGGTGTTCTATTTTGTGTGGTGCCCACTGCCCAAATCCTCCAAAATCAACCGGGTGTTCTATTTGTGTGGTGCCCACTGCCTAAATCCTCCAAAATCAACCGGTGTTCTATTTTGTGTGGTGCCCACTGCCCAAATCCTCCAAAATCAACCGTGTTCTATTTTGTGTGGTGCCCACTGCCTAAATCCTCCAAAATCAACCTGTGTTCTATTTTGTGTGGTGCCCACTGCTCAAATCCTCCAAAATCAACCGTGTTCTATTTTGTGTGGTGCCCACTGCCAAACTCCTCCAAAATCAACCAAGACAAATTTTCTAACCTGCCAAAATCAATCAAGAATTGTGACATAAGATGAGTTTTAAGCATCGACTTGTTGTTGTTGTAGGTGTAAGTGATCCTCGATCATAATGTGCCACAAGTGTCCTAGGGTCGAGCTGCACTTGCAGTTTAAGAGCCCGGCTCCGCTGGTTGATTTGCAGGCTCGCAACACCTCCCAGGTGATGACGTAGACACAGTGACCCGCCAATCACCCGTAGCTCTCGCTTGATTTTGCAATACTCAGTTAATCATAAAGAGGCATATTATTTAGATTTCAACGTTACAATTTTGGATGTATTTAATGATTTCATAATAGTTTTCTTTTTTCCCAGAAGTTGTGTTAACCCCAACCTATTGTCTGAGAAACAAATTAAGTAATTGAAAACAACAAAATTTATACGAGTCATGTTTGTGCTTTTTGTCCAACTTCCCCTGGTTGAAATGATGCAAGTGATGGGACATCTAGTCGGTGGTGGAGGTTTCTCTGACCTACTTTCTGCCTGGTGGTATAGCAGAAAGCAGCGGCCAGTGCAGAGATAGACGCCGCAGGTTGTACAACCGCTTCTGTTGTTTTTGTCCTCCTGACGGCGCCACACCTTCGCTGGGTTCGACACCACTTGCACCTCGGGTAGTTACTAGGCATCTTTGTTGAGTTGTGTCCCTGTGATGAGTTGTGCACAGGGACCGATGATGCCTGGCGGAATTGATGGCTGGCCCCCGCATGAGCATAGCCATCAATGAGCTCTGTTCCAAGGTTCACAACAAACATAGTGTGGGTCAATGATTTGGCAGACCCAGTCCCATCAATGTCACGGTGGTGCTGTTTGTAGGCAACCCAGCTGTTGACTTGGGCAATGTCGACCAGGAAATACAGGATTTTTTTCCACCAGTATTGTGCCTTCCTTGAGCAGGAATGGTAGGCACGCAACTGGTCTCCTCGGTCGACACCACCCATGTTCTTGATGTAGTCAACGCTTGGGGTGGTGCCGGAATTACCTGCCTTGTTAAACGCCAGTGTTGGTGTCGGGTATTTTCGCACCACCGCAGTGAACAGCCGGATCACGCCAACCTTGATGAGCTGATGATAAGATCAGCAACACCCGGCCGTCTTTCCATGCACTGACAATGATGGACCGTTCTGCCGACATAAAATGTTCTCGCAGCCTTGTTTAGTTTGATGATACGCTTCTGTGAGGGTTGGATGGTACATTTAGCAGTTCCTTGGGTAGTCCCCTACTTGATGATTTTACGGCCCCTGTTAGATATGTTTTTGGGAAAGAAGACGTTAGCCAGTTGAACAGATGTGTAGAGTTTGTCAGTGAAAATATGGTGATGGCGCCCGAGATGGTGTTTAGCCACCCACATGGTGATGTCAATCATTTTTACTGGTCGATCACCATGCGGATGGACCATGAAGTTAAGGATGGCACCGTTAATCGTTTTTGCTATTACGTAAATTTTAAATCCAACTTTGATGGGTTTCAGTGGCATGAAAAATTTATTACACCCGCCTTTGAACCCTCTGTACTTGATCATGGCTTCATCAAGAGAGAGTTCACGGCCAGGGTTGTAATGACGGAGGCAGCGCGTCGAACCTTGTCCCACAGCGGTTGGAGAGGATAAAGGGTGTTTCCTTTTCTTCAGGTATCTACGAGCCCTGTCTTTGATGAGCTCTGGGTCTTGGTCGGGTATTGCATGCCAGGAACTCATTTAGTGTGTCAAAACGGTTCCTGACATGGTACGTAGATCTTGCTGTTCAGAGCTGGGTTGTTGACCAGTAGTGACGGAAGTTGTCCAATTTGATGACTCCATCAAAGATGAATTCAACCAGGCACGGAGTTCATGGATGGTAGTCACTGAACTTGTTTGCCTTGGACAACTTGACATTGGTCCAACGAACAATGGAGAGCATCAAAGACAGGGAAAGAACTTAAAAAATAAAACAAAGGGAACTCGACCAAAAGTCGGACCAAGTGGCCGCTTTTCCCCAAAGTCGTGGATGTAATTGTCGGACAATGTTCTTGTCCAGCCGTCACTATCTGGAGGACAGTCTGGTTGGTATACAGAAGGCGGATCAGGATCATTGTCCGACTCTGGCTCCATCACCTTAGGTTTACATGAGATGCAGTGACGCGTCGCTGGGTCAGAGGTGGCTCTGCATGTCACTACACTCATTGTATTCCTCATCACTATCCTCCTCCCCTCGACATCAGTATTCCCCTCACGAACAATCATCTTCATCCTCCTCAACATCAGTATCTTCATCCTCCTCAACATCAGCATCGTCTCCCTCATCATCAGTATCTCCTCCTCACCTCAAAACTGCTGTCCCAAACCAACCTCACCCACACTACTGTTATCTTTATGCGAGGTGTAGCCATTTCTTTATGAAGGTACCTCCTCACTGTCCTCGGACGAGCTCACCACAGCCCTGTATTTACGCCCCAAATGAACACCACTTTCCCTTGCGCTAATGCGCAAGGCATGGCGTAATTCCTCCCTCTCAGCATTGGCCCTTCTTTCACAAAACCCCTTATCCAGACTCTTATCCAGCTTGCCCTTGCCCTTGCCCTTGCCCTTGCCCATGCCCATGGCCCGCTCCTCCCCCCTCCCTCGCCGCCTTTCTTGCCTTCCTTCCTTGCTCCTCCTCTCGTCAGTCTTTCTTGCCTTTCTCCCTTGCTCCTTCTCGCCCCTTCCTCTCTTGCCCTTCTCCTCCATTGCTTATCCTCCCCTGCCTTCCTTCCTTGCTCCTCCTTCCTCGGCTTCTCCCTCTCTCCTCCTCTCCCTTCCTCGCTTTGCCATTGCAGGACTTTGAATGAGAAATCCTCTTTCCCACGGACAAAGATTGTTGTAATTGCAACACTTCTCTAGTGGTCATACTTGATATATGTAGTCACTTATGACTGGGGACGTAGTAGTTTTCACTCATATTTATAGTCAAAATGTTGAAAAAGTATTATATAATATTATATAATATTATATAATATGACATACCATTATATAATATTATATAATATTATATAATATGACATACCGCATATAATATTATATAATCTACTTTGTATTGCTCAATACAAGTACTTTATTCAAATTTAACTGTAGAAAATACACTATTTAAAAAACAAATGTAAACTTACCTCAAAATAAATGGAAGTAGCTATTGAATTTTGATCTTTGACCTTTCTAGCCTTGATTACTAACAGATGTCCCTTTGTTTATGGCATACAGCACCACATGTAACACATGTCCTTGAAACTTACATTGTTATTATTATGATTGTACCCAAGCTATGGAAGTAACCAGAGACTTTCTGACCTTATAACTGTTAAAACAAAAGGTGCCAGTATATGGTGAAATCAACCAAGAAAATTTGTCTAACCTGCCATTGAACTCCTCCAAAATCAACCAAGAAAATTTTTCTAACCTGCCAAACTCCTCCAAAATCAACCAACGTTACATGTACATTGGGCCATCCTGCCAAACTCCTCCAAAATCAACCAAGAAAAATTTTCTAACCTGCCAAACTCCTCCAAAATCAACCGGTGTTCTATTTTGTGTGGTGCCCACTGCCTAAATCCTCCAAAATCAACCGGTGTTCTACATGTATTTTGTGTGGTGCCCACTGCCTAAATTCTCCAAAATCAACCGGTGTTCTATTTTGTGTGGTGCCCACTGCCTAAATCCTCCAAAATCAACCGGTGTTCTACATGTATTTTGTGTGGTGCCCACTGCCAACTCCTCCAAAATCAACCAACGTTACATTGGGCCATCCTGCCAAACTCCTCCAAAATCAACCAAGACAAATTTTCTAACCTGCCAAACTCCTCCAAAATCAACCAACGTTACATTGGGCCATCCTGCCAAACTCCTCCAAAATCAACCAAGGAAAATTTCCTAACCTGCCAAAATCCTCCAAAATCAACCAAAAAAAAATTTCTAACCTGCCAAAATCAACCAGAATCAACCAAAGCCTCCGGTTGATTTTGGTTGAATTTGGAAGGTTAGGGTTAATGTACATGTAACGTTTTGCATACTACATACAGTATGTATTATTCATTTACATTGTATTTCATGATAAATGCATCAATTACCATATTTTTTCCATTTTGATACGGATGAGTGCATTGACCGAGCATCATTATCGGCCATTGACAGCTGCTGTGACCAACAGGCATGCGAAAGGCCTGACTCTTATTGGTTAATGTGAGCCGTTTGATTGACATGCCAGATAGGTGTATTGTATTCTTCTTCTAGAACCTACTTAGCCTTCAGTCAAGGCACGGACGGCGACCCGGAACACAACACCCCCCCCCTCAAAAAAAAAAAAATAAAAACACCATGCACGTGAGTGGCGAAGCCACAATCACCTTTACCAGTCTGTTCTGAGGACGCTACTACTGAATTATTCATAAACCTCCAGCAAAATGATTAATTTATGTTGCAAATTTATTTCAACCAATCGCCATAAAATTAAGCAAAATATTGGGCTTGTCTATATTTAAATAAGTGATACCATAACAAATGTATTGTGTATTAACATTTATTTTAACCAAATCGGTAGAGAAAAACATTTAGACCACAGAATGGAATGGTAAAGCCCCTCGGGGTGTCCATTACTCATGTGCGTGATCTTTTTTCGTGCATTGTGTTCCGGGCTAAGACCTACCTAAAGGCTAAGACCTACCTAAAGGCTAAGACCTACATGTACCTTAAGGCTAAGACCTACCTTAAGGCTAAGACCTACCTAAAGGCTAAGACCTACATAAAGGCTAAGACCTACATAAAGGCTAAGACCTACATAAAGGCTAAGACCTACATGTACCTAAAGTGCATACCACATGTTTTGAGAGGAGTACACTGTCGTAACTAATACCATGTAATCCTTTTGCTCTCTTCCAACAGTAGCAAGAGCCATAAAAAACTGTTGGGCTGGGAATGTCTCCGTCTTGGACCGCCGCCTATTATGGCCGACCACATCCCTAGTCTCCACCAATCAGGGGGGTCTCAACACCAGCGGCGCACAACCAGACGCGGCCACACGGCCACCGCTTCTACTTCGGTCAACCACTACGATTCCTCCGTGTCGGGAAACGCTCCGCCGGCTCCAGGCAGCAAGAACATTTCCAAGAAAAGGTCGGTGGTCCGATGGCGTGAACTTGTTGTAGTGCATTAATATTTAAGCATGTAATGTTGGGACTAAGCTTGGGTGATATCGATTTTTTGTTTGTTTTCATCCACGATATATCGGCAAACATATATCACGATTATTAATATCAAGATTATTTTTTCATTCCTGCATGATTGCTTTAGAGCCGATAACCACAGGTGTTACCCCTCTACAAGCGTCACAATAAATCGCAAATTCGTTTGCAGAGCGCAGGGTTCTCCCCACGTACAAGCTAGCGTATCGGCCCGATACGCAAAGAGTTTTGGCCGATACGCTGCCGAAATTGCCGATACGCACTTTTTTCACCCGATACGCACCTTTTTTTGTACCTTTATTGTTCGTAGTGAAAACGATCATGTCATTGTCATGTCACAGTTTTGGTGGTCCAGGGAAACAACACACTCTGTTTACATGTCAGCATGTGTGTCATTACACAGCACATCCACTGGAATTCACATCACAGAAAACTCGTAATGAGACATGAATGCAGGCTATACTAATCACGTATCGCCGCCATATTTATACAACGATTCACTTAAAAAAGACTCATTAGAAAGGCGCTTCTTTTCCAAAGACGCTTCTTTTCCAAAGATGCTTCTTTTCCAAAGACGCTTCTTTTCCAAAGACGGGCACCAGTGAAACCACAGTGAAACACGATCCCCAAAAATATGAATATGCAACATAATGAACATTTTCATCACACTCGATCAAACAGCCAATGAAAAAAATATAAAATTGGTACTATGCAAATTTATCCAATCGCGACGTGTGTGGAAATGGCACGTGATACTGTCCTGAATAACCATGAACCACGTGCACACTGCATGCATTGCACACACAGTCTACAGCTGACTGTACGGACGGCGGACGGACCCTGTGTATGTACATGTACATGTACGTGTATGTGCGAATTATACATGTACATTGCACATGCAGGGGAATTCCCCTTGAACGTGCCCTGGTCCCCACGACGTGAAGGGCTTCGCGCTACGCGCTCGCAGATTTAATTGCCAAAAATAAAACCCCCACAGTTTTGAAAAATCCTGGAGCGTGTATATGGGTCACTCCATGAAGTTGGGGCACAAAGTGTGACATAAGGGTTGAATTTTCAAAATCAATATATTTATATCATTTTTACCATTTTTAGTTTCTCCAAATATTCAATTAAGAAAAATCAAAACACAATATTGCTGATTGTTTCCTGATCATCAGTGATCCTTGTTCAATGAGAGACTGATGCTGGTGAAAATACCTATGCTACATGGACACCTTTGTCATATTTCTTGTGTTTTATTTTGTAAACAGTTCATCATATTCCAACTTTATCCAATGTTTAATAACCATTTCAGGGGAGTGTAATAATAACATAAAACTAACATTACTATTATTGACCACTTAATACCCTAACAAGACATGACAATTGAGCTTTTTTGACAGTTTTTAACAAAATTTGGCAATAATTACTTGAAATTCTGTTACATGTTCCTCTTTAAAGAAAATGTGAGTCATAGAATCCCATCAGTTTGTTAAAAGCATACACTAGTCATGTTATATAACAATAAAGACTTGCTCAGACTAAAATCGGATATTATGAGTACCTCTTTTTCCAAATACCTATGCTACATGGACACCGTGTCCATGTAGCATATAGGTATATAATGTAGAAATCTTTGTCTATTGTCCCCTTCAAAGAAGTTTTAATCATAGCATCCCATCAGTTTGTTAAAATATACACTAGTCATGTTCTATGGTTATAGAAACTTACTCTGACTAAAATTACACATCTGTGCAAACCATTTTCCCAATACCTATGCTACATGGACACGGTGTCCATGTAGTGTACATGTAGGTATACATTGTTGAAATGTTGTCTAATTGTCCCTCTTTAAAGAAAAGTTTAATCATAGCATCACATCAGTTTGTTAAAACATACACTAGTCATGTATTGTTATATAATGCTAGACTTACTCAGACTAAAATTTTGACTTAACCCTTTTTTCCCAAATACCTATGCTACATGGACACTATGTCCATGTAGAGTAGATAATTTTTAATTTTGTGTGCAATTGTTTTACAATTATTTTTTGGTTAAAACATGTTTATAATAATAATAGTGGTGTACATTTATAATGCGCCATGTCTGTCATAAATGACTATCTGGAACAATAACTAAAGTAAGATTAATTTAAACTAAAAATCGTTTAGATCTACGAAAAATCCGGACCCGGGAAAACAACTATGACAGTATGAGATGAACTTTGAAATCAGCGATACTTAAAAACTCCAAGTCAATTTTGCACTCAAAATCACCCTTTGTTGCTGTTGAAATTACCACTTGTTTCCGTTCGATTAAGGAGGACAAATGCTACATTCTGTCAACTGTAAAAAAAAACTAAAAAAAAACAATGTACCGTAATTTCCGGAATAAGCCGCGGCTTATACGTTGATTTTGACACGGTAAAAGTTGCCTGCGGCTTATCTGGCTGCGCGGCTTATACGCCGGTATGATCTTGAAGAACAAAACACAATGCACAACTAAGCAAAAATCATTGGTAAACAGACAGAAACAGAAACCTAAAAACCTTTATTGTTCGTAGCGAAAATGGTCTGGTCATTGTCAGTTTTAGTGAGCGGACCTCGATACACACAGATTTATTCAAAACTTCTTAAAAAACTGTTGCAACGTTTACCGCCAGCGACATCAGAATCCACTACGTAGATCGTAGTCTATGCCATGCGTGTACCAGAGAGCCAATGGGAAAATTCGTTATATCGTAGTCTATGGAAGGAGCCAATAGGAAAATTCGTTACGCGTGGCAGGCGATGAGTCATCGTTTCGTTGGTTGCCGTTGTAGTGATTACATGTACGTTGTGCAGAAAGCAGGCAACCAGCGGGACTACGTTCGACATTCCCGAATGCCGTAAATAGTGATACGGGAACGGAACAATCCTACCTTTTAAGTGTCGTGGTAGTTCCGGGACACCGACGCTACATTGCGGACACCCCACACACAGTCAATCGTACTGTGCTTATGTAAGCGGTTTTGCCACAGGTATTGGTTCGAACGAGTGCGATGACCTCCCGAGGTCAACCTATGGCCGGTACCATTTCAAAATGGGTGGTGTTTTATTTATGCGAAGCGTTTTCGACGCTACATTTCACTCGCGGACACCCAAATAACAACCGATCGTATATTTCCCAATCGCATGGAAATTTGCAATCACACTTCAAGTTTTTACTTCTCATTGTGATTTATGGATGTTTTTAAAGCCGTGAAACAAGATTCCCCCAATGAAAGTATATCTTTTGAGTCGTGAGCAGTGGGGAATACCGATGCTACGTGTTTATTTTACGCGGACACCCCATGTAGCGTCGGTACGCGTGAATTCGCCGATATGGCGTTGAAAATCTGAAAAATTTTAAACTAATATTTTATTATTTATATGCTATTTGAAAGTAAAAAAACCGGATAAGCATGGTTTGTGTGGGTTCGCAGTAGATTTTCTTTGAAAATACGGAGATAAAATTGGAACACTTTGTATGTCACAATTTTTTTTTTTAAATGGCACTGGACACGGACACATTTTCGGTCATATAAAATTTAAAAAAATTAAAAAAACAATCTCCCTTTTCCTCAAAAGCTACTTTTCTATACCAGCTTTCATTATAAAAAAAATAATTACCTTGAAACATTTAACACCAACAACTTAAACATGGTTAAATAACTACAAGGTAGCAATGTACCCATGTGTCCCAGGTTCATGGAGTGACCCATATGTACTTCCCTTTTTGTTTCTCACTTCCAAAAGCTGAAAAAACTCTTCTAATTTTGTTTCCATGGAATTTCTGACTTGACTCACAATGGCGATGTTTTTTAATTGCGATTTGCCGATATCTCTAACTTAAAAAGGTTCTCGATATCGTAATCGGTGTCGCAATATTTGATATTATTGTGTTATCGTCCAAGCTTAGTTGGGATCTCCTTTAATCCATCTGGATACATCCCTGCGAGCTCACTTGTTTTCAGTTCATTGGTTTGGGGGAGAAGCTTACCAGCCTACTTGGCAAACATCAAAGGCTGTACATTTTCATGAGTGTCCTCCCCCCCCCCCCCACCCTGTCTCATTTTTAACCCCTCTTAATTCGTCCCTGCTAGCTCACTAATTAGATGTTAATTGATATGGGGCAAGCCTACCTGGCAGCTTTATAGTAAGTGTTAACCACTAGACTGTATTGATTATAACTAGCTGTTTATTGTCAGATTAGTGTCAGATTCAACCCTTGAATTCTTTAAAAAAAAAAAATATGACACCTGACATCGCTTGTTTACAAAAGAGACCCCAAGGTCAAATGGTGAAGGCCAAACGTTTTACAGTTGTCTCTGGCCGTAGACTGTGCCGAGTTGCTGACGGAAAAGGAGGACAAATGAATTTTTTTTTAAGTAAGGCGCTACGTCACAAATCTAATTCATCTGTAAATCTTATGACAGGTGGTGTTCTGTGGAAAGTGTGTGAACTGCACATATAAACATGCACACTGTTTACCTGCCGTGAAATCGCCCTGTTACTCTCAAGGACACTCTCCGTGTCAACATGGTGTATATTCAACATGGTATCACTAGACACCCTGCTTCAATTTTGGACACCCTTTTTTTCGTCTGTCATTTACATGTAAAAGTATTGTAAAGTGAACAATTTGGACACCTATTTCTGGCTAATAACACCTTGGACCCACTTTTAATAAGGTATCACGTTGGTAGATAAAGCACTCAGTGCACTAAATGAGTGTTTGATTTCTGTTTCATTGCAGCAATTTCAAAGTGACTGGTGAGGCCTCAAAGCGCAAATCAGAACCCTTAAATCTAAGCATACCAGCCAAACAACCAACCCGCGAAATCCAGGAGGTCAAGCTCAACGCGACCATCCCATTCGGACATCTTGCCCCAGGCCTGTCCCCGAGCATCATTGCTAAGCATCCATCCCCACATGAACTGAAGACCGCGAATGAACTGAGCGCGAACACGTTCGACAGACACCTGAACTTTGAAAGCGACTCAACGCCCGGGCAGCTGTTCTTGAACAACAGCAGAGAGCGGTCCCAAAGCCGAAGCGCGGAGACCAAGTCTGTCGGCGAGGACCACTTCAAGGACTCCGGGCTCGTTCTGAACCGGGGCAGCAGCAGCAAAAAGAGAAAAGCAAGCAGTTCCTCGGCGTCGTCCGCCAGCGAATCCACCATTGGGGAAAAACACAGCAAGCTACGGCTGCGTTCGGCCAGCACAGATCGTCCGGAATCGGAGACCGGTGAGACGACCCTACCGGGACTGAACGAGGATATCCCGTTGATCACCTTCAGGTCTCTGCGGTCATACTCGAGGGACCACCCGTACCAGTACGAGGCCTTAGACTACTACGCACCGCGCCGCACACCAGGCAGGACGAGTGCCCAAAGGAGGGCAGCCCCACCCTGGGGCGCCAGCACATCTTCAACTGTTTCCACCCCTCCGACGACATCGTCGTCGTCATCATCAAAGACCGAGTCCAAGACACTTGCAGCAACTACTACAACTTCTTCTGGGACACCAAAATCGCGTTTGGGCGGTATCACATACCACAGGTAACCCCCAATGTCTGTGTATTTTTCCTTCCACTAGACTTTTGTTTCTTTAAGAGCATACTCACGGCCTCTTATTTGACTTAGTCTCTGTTCAGGAAGTTATGGGTGTGAAGCCTTTCCTGACATGTCTTTTGAGTCGGGTGCATTGACCTCATTCTAAAAACATACATTCCATTTTCCAGGTGTGGCCACATGATGCCGCATTATGTGTGACGCTTACTGCCTCCTCGGCTTTATTTTCAGCATAACTCTGAAACTCATCCAAAGAGTATGCTCTATTTTACTGCCCAAAATATCCATGAAACCGTTCACTCGAGGACCTGTCATATTTAAAGAGATGTGACGTTTGCATATAAAC
This sequence comes from Zoroaster sp. YZ-2022, assembly GCA_029582265.1. Classification (NCBI taxonomy): domain Eukaryota; kingdom Metazoa; phylum Echinodermata; class Asteroidea; order Forcipulatida; family Zoroasteridae; genus Zoroaster; species Zoroaster sp. YZ-2022. Next base: position 22,335,031 of record CM055829.1, on the reverse strand, counting down.
GGGCCATAATATACAGCCCTGTGATTTCTCAGGATTTTTTTTTACAAATCTCCCTTTCCCTCAGGAAAAGAAAGAAGTAGCCTGTATTGTGTCCAAACCTCCGTTTGTGGGGATGTGGAGAGTCTGTAAATCCTCCAAAACATCCAGGAGGTTCAGGGGGCTTTGTCCTCTAGACCAAAGGGAGACCCAGGCCTGCTACCCACAGGAGGTTCAGGGGGCTTTGTCCTCTAGACCAAAGGGAGACCCAGGCCTGCTACCCACAGGAGGTTCAGGGGGCTTTGTCCTCTAGACCAAAGGGAGACCCAGGCCTGCTACCCACAGGAGGTTCAGGGGGCTTTGTCCTCTAGACCAAAGGGAGACCCAGGCCTGCTACCCACAGAAGGTTCAGGGGGCTTTGTCCTCTAGACCAAAGGGAGACCCAGGCCTGCTACCCACAGGAGGTTCAGGGGGCTTTGTCCTCTAGACCAAAGGGAGACCCGGGCCCGCTACCCATTTTCCAGGATGTGTTACTTTTGTCAAATCACACCCCTGAATATCTCAGTTGACCTCATTTTGTGTTTGTTCTGTCTTTGCCGAGAACCTAGTGAAAATGCATTCAGATTGATTGTATTCATTCTAATTTGGAAAATGGATCCTAAAACTGATGATCTGTATTGCATAATTGGATTTTTATTAACATTTAAATACAACATGCCAGACGGAATAACTTCTCGGGATGTTTTGTACCATCTCAAAACCAAGGAAGCTTTTAGAATAAAATGCTTTCAGTATCTTGTTGGGGTAACTAACCAAAGGTGTACACCAACTTTGTATTGGATACATACTATCAGAAGTCTGTTACCGACATGAAGTGTGCCACTCGTGTACTTACCTAGTCCATGGCATAGTACTCCACGAACAATGGATTTGGGCTATTCATGACGTATTGTTCCACAGACTGACGCGCAAGGTCTCCAAAACGAAGCAGTGCAGTCTGGGAGACTGAGCCGGTGTGTGAGAGAACTGTATCTCTTGCGCGCACAGTGGAGTTTGCGCGTTCTCCCCACAGCTGATGGTTCACCCGCGTCTAGTTTAAGATTGCGTCTCATTCTCGTACAGTTTCGCATAGAAGTGCCTATCCCATGATGCCCCACGGCAGGGGGAGCAAAACCCGTAACCAAGCTTGTTGTGCTTGCGCGCATTTGGAGTACAATGCCGTGGTATAGATTACAGCAGGCTGGCATACTTCATGTAGGTAATAGACTTCTGATACTATCCAAAGCATTTACATATACCTTCACTAATGACCCATCCCCCCGGTAACCGTCATTTCTCTTGATCGTAGATCTTTAGAGAATACAGCTACAGAGTCGTTGACCACTGGTGCCCAGTCCCAGCCGTCTACCTCGGGAGTCAGCACCCGTCAGAAGGCCAACCGAGGACGGGCTGCTTCCACCCCTGCTGCTGCAGGGACCGAAGAGAAAGGAACAGCACTACCAGCCACCCTCAAGGGTCCACTCAAAGTGCGAAGCACCTCAAGCAAAGGTCGGTGTTTATTAGACCCTGTTGGATATTATTTTTGCAAAAAAATAAAATAAAAATGCCCAAAACACAGGACTGCGATTTTTCAGGATTTTTCCTTATTTCAGGATGTTCTACAAATGTCCCTTTGCCTCAAAATTTTCTTGAAAGAATATGATTTGTGCGTGGTTGTGGAAGCACTTGTGTACAGTACCAGGGAATGATTTTGTTCTAACGATTTTGGATAGCAGTATTTTTTAAGGTAGAAATATTTGTGGCTGTGATCCTAATTTTGATATTTTTTGTAGCATTTTGCTGTGGCACACAATCAAAAGCATTCACTCAGAACGTGTTCCTTTCATGGGCGGGATAAGCAATAATTGTTCTACACACAGTTGCCAAGGAATCAATTTTTTACTAGCTTTTATTAACGTTAACCACCCCAAATCTATCAAACTCTTCCAAGGGGCACTTTTTGGAGAAAAAAAATCAGCTCTTCATATGGGGCAAAATAATACTACCTGGCAAGAAGTACAGGCCATAAGTGCTGAATATGAAAGATCAACGAAAATGCATGGTGCATTTTAAAGATAAGGGCATGTTTCCAAAAGTGCACTGATGGATTTTGGAGGATTCAGGAAGGTTCCTAGTCAGTATACCTAGGGGGTTAGGGTTAAAGAAGGTTCCTAGCCAGAATACCTATAGAGGGTTATAGAGGGTTGGGGTTAAAGAAGGTTCCTAGCCAGAATACCTAGGGGGTTAGGGTTAAAGAAGATTCCTAGCCAGAATACCTAGAGGGTTAGGGTTAAAGAAGATTCCTAGCCAGAATACCTAGGGGGTTAGGGTTAAAGAAGGTTCCTAGCCAGAATACCTAGGGGGTTAGGGTTAAAGAAGGTTCCTAGCCAGAATACCTAGGGGGTTAGGGTTAAAGAAGGTTCCTAGCCAGAATACATAGGGAGTTAGGGTTAAAGAAGGTTCCTAGCCAGAATACCTAGGGGGTTAGGGTTAAAGAAAGTTCCTAGCCAGAATACCTAGGGGGTTAGGGTTAAAGAAGGTTCCTAGCCAGAATACCTAGGGGGTTAGGGTTAAAGAAGGTTCCTAGCCAGAATACCTAGGGGGTTAGGGTTAAAGAAAGTTCCTAGCCAGAATACCTAGGGGGTTAGGGTTAAAGAAGGTTCCTAGCCAGAATACCTAGGGAGTTAGGGTTAAAGAAGGTTCCTAGCCAGAATACCTAGGGGGTTAGGGTTAAAGAAAGTTCCTAGCCAGAATACCTAGGGGGTTAGGGTTAAAGAAGGTTCCTAGCCAGAATACCTAGGGGGTTAGGGTTAAAGAAAGTTCCTAGCCAGAATACCTAGGGGGTTAGGGTTAAAGAAGGTTCCTAGCCAGAATACCTAGGGGGTTAGGGTTAAAGAAGGTTCCTAGCCAGAATACCTAGAGGGTTAGGGCTAATTATAAAACTAAAAAGGATATATACAGGGAGCATGGTATTGTAGACGTTGATTAATATTGATAAATGTTTCCAATCTTCAGGCAAGTCAAAGGCGAGGACTTCATCTCCGAAGCCGGACAGCTCGAGGCAGCGCGCCACAGACACCAACACGGGAACCTGCGCCAGCACCAGGTATGCTCAATGTACTATTATGATGAACCCTCCTACTACTACAAGGGTCAAAATCAGTCAAAATGTTGATATACTTGCCAAGGTATATCTCGTGCACTTAAAAGTCAAACACTGTGAAACCTTACATGTAGTAAGTACATTTACAGGTCAAAATGAGTCAACTGTTTCTGACTGGTAAAAGCATTGCCATGTATTGTTCAGGGTGGTCAAAATGATAGTAAAAACCAGTGAAAAATGCCCCTGTGTGCACATTTGGGTCAACAGTCAAAACAGGCAGTTGACTGGTTTGGACCTCTATAGCAACTTCCCGCTAAAATGCAGCAATAGTAGGAGGGTTAATAACATTATATTGATTTGATTTTTGCCCTTACACCAACGTAATGCATGGAAAAAGCACTGTATACTTGGTGCTTTCCGAGTGGGAATCGAACCCGCAACCTCCTGCTTACTAGTGCAGACGTCTTAACGTCTCAACCACCTAGCTTGCCTGATGACGATTGGCTGGCTAGTAACAAAAATATTGACAAAATAGGGCTACCGCCAACATAGGTCTAGATGGCTCAGTTGGTAGAGCACCCGTAGGTCGCAGGTTCAAAACCTGCTCATTCCGAGCAAATTATTAACCCTAACCACTCCCAAACCATTCAAACTCCAACAGCTGAGTTTGTTTGATTTTGGATGGACTCGGTACTGTATAGCCCAGACAGGGATACTTTACACGGGGCCGGGTGTCCCAATTCCAGCGAAGTCAAACATTTGGGTGGTAGTGTTACTGCATGGTGTTGTATTTTGATGGACTCGGTACTGTATAGCCCAGACAGGGATACTTTACACAGGGCCGGGTATCCCAATTCCAGCTAAGTCCATCAGTTGGGTGGTAGTGTTACTGCATGGTGTTGGATTTTGGTGGATTTAAGGATTTTAGCCAAAATAGCTAGGGGGTTAGGGTTAATATTAGTTTATATCTTTGTGGTAATGAAACCAAGGATTCTTCAGATATTTTATTTAGTTCTTATTTATACTGGGTGGCCTCATCTGTGATTGTCACTGGTCTCCCTCAGGTCCTAGCTTTGAAATGGTAGAGACTGTTAAAGGTGAACCAGAAACACTGGGGTTAAACCCCCCTACTCTGACACCCCTACTCAACTCTGGGACGTGGGACACATGTCCAATTTTTATCTGAAGGATGTGGCACTGTAGATATTACAGGCCTTCCTGATACGCATAAAGCACTGTAGCTCACAAGCCTGATGGAACTTGTGAAGAGAAGACGTTCAGTTTTAGATGTGGGTGGAAAGCCTTCAGACAAATATTCTTGGGGAAAAACCTACGTAATCGGGTAGGGACTGAAAAACCCAATCAACATGTCAGCTGGGGGTCCAAGTGGGATTTGAACCAGGGATCCACAGAGGTGGAATGCGAGGAAAGTACCACTACGCAAACTTGATCTGCCATTTTTTTTTACATCCTTACAAAGCAGTGATAAAGTTCTGTCTCTGCAGAGCCCTTTTCGCACTACACTTTAAGCCGGAGAATCTCTGTGTTAACCAGTTCGCACCGGGAATAAAAAAGTTTTTCCGAACCCCAGTGGCGGGGTTATTTTTACCGCACAAACACGAACAATGGTGCTCACCAGAGCGTGACCGGGGAGACCGCGTCTTCCACCGTATGCTTATGGCTCGTTGCCACGTCGACCGGGAATCTATACAAAATTCCAGAGAATCCTGTGGCGTGTTTAGACGCTCTCCGATCCGCTGTCCAATAAAAAATGTACGTGTATACACGGCCTCCGACGTGAACTGGTTAAGGAAAAACTTAACACAGATTCTCTGGATTATGCAGAGCATTCACACTTGACTTCCCCGGATTAACAGCCTCAAAAACCCACTTAACCTGGGTTATATTTAACCGTGCTAAAGAGAAGGGTTAAGCCACCGATCTCGGTGTTAACGGTGGCTGACTGCCAATTCTCTGGATTAACTTCTCCAGTGTGAACACTTGCGGGATTTATGTGTTTCGTGTCACGGCTGGTTAAGACTTGTCCCAATCATCCCAGAAAGGTCAAAAGTCGGCTTCAAATATCTTTTTTCTGCCTTCTCTGTATATTAGGCATACGTCAAGGCACGCATCTGACATGTTTGTTTGGCTGTCTTCATTGCTGGCACGCATAGTTTTATGTGGTTAATACTGGAGTTTAGTTATATGTCCAAAAAGGCAAATACTCGGGCTTAGTTTCAGAATGATGTTGGAATTTTATGAATGTGGATTGAGTGTCGTTGAATATCATTAAATAAACACGTGCCGGACCTCATAACAAACAAAAAAGAAGAAAATTCATGTTGTATGTATGCAGTCAACTTGTGAATTATTAACCCTAACCACTTAGCTATTTTGGCTAAGAATCTTCCTGAATCCGTCAAAATCCAACACCATCCAGTAACACTACCAACCAAATGTTGGATTTGGCTGGAATTAGTACACCTGGCACCATGCAGAGTATCCCTGTCTGGGCTATACAGTACAGAGTCCATCAAAATACAACACCATGCAGTAACACTACCACCCAACTGTTGGAGTTAGCTGGAATTGGGACACCCGGCCATGTGTAAAGTATCCCTGTCTGGGCTATACTGTACTGAGTCCATCAAAATACAACAAACCCTACTGTTTGAGTTTGAATGGTTTGCGGGTGGTTAGGGTTAAAGGGACAGTATCGTCACAATCAGAGTAGACTTTCTACAGGGCATGGAATCGGTGTCCTGAAAGTTACTGGCTCATTTATGCAGCAGCAACGGTAATATGACCTTATCATGTGGGGTATTATTTTCAGTCAATGAGTTAATCTAAAACTAACACTCAGATTCCATGCCCTGTTGATCGTGACGGTATTGTCCCTTAAAACACATGTTCCTAAGTGCATTGTTTCCTCCGAACAGAATCTGAAAATAATCTTCAGTTAAATAAAGTGAGGAGAATGTTCCCTTAGTCCCAAGTGAGGACCCATCTGTCAATGCATGTACATGTATTTGTCGTGGATACATTTACAGTCAACACTTGTGTTCCATTCGGCATTTGTGGTTGAGATCTTTACATTTTGTGGAGGGTGAGATTTGGAATGTTTGAGTGAATGTTAGAGAATGGCAGATGGAGCACGGTATCACCCCCTGCAAGGGCTCCATTGAAGTATTGTATTAGAGGTCCTCTTACTTTTTGGGGGTTGTCCAAAAGACTTTTTTTTCAGTTAACATGCAAAGATCCTGTTTAAGGCCAAACAAAAAAAAGTCTCCGGTTTCTGGTCATAGGTTGGCTTCAAAATCGGTGCGGTGATGCATATTTTTTTTTTTTACATTTTTGTTGTTGAGTGATACATGTTAACATGTACATGTATGCATCACGGTTATTTGAATCAGACCAAATTTCCCATGTACACAAACCACGGTGGCTATGTGAAAAAGTCGTTTAAAACACAGCACGGCAGAATTCCAATCGATCCAGCAATTTTGGCTGCAATTGGACATCGTTTCATAGCAAAAAAAAGAAAGAAAGAAGAAAACTAAACATGGTGAATGAGAATGAATGAATGAGACTCCATGGCATCATTCAATAAACACGCACATATCCTGTTGTGCATCCAGTATGCAAACAAGTTTAGTGTTCTCACCTGCCCAAAACATGAAGAGTTCCCGCACCTGGTGGTGATAACCCATTTTGTGAATATCTGGGTCAGCTATGAAGAACACTATTTTCCTGTCGGCGGGACCCCCTTAACCAGCTGCCCTTTGAACAGTCCAGTCTGTCTGTTGGTTAAAGAGAGCCTTTGTGTCTAGTGCGTGAAGAATACATTTTTTGATTGGGCTGGGGAGTCGCTACATTGGGGTCAGATATAAAGAACACTGTCGACTTGTGTTGAATATCTTTGAAGCCAGTATTTAACATAAATTTTACTGTGTGTACCAACAAACTAATTCTACATTACATGTTTGTATACTTCATAAGTAATTTCATCAGTTTAAAAAAAAATGTGTGGATTGTTAACCCTCCTACGACTACAAGGGTCAAAATCAGTCAAAATGATGATATACTTGCCGAGGTGTATGTACATGTACAGTAGTGCACTTAAAAGTCGAACACTGTCAAACCTCGCGTGTAGTAAGTACATTTACATGTACTGGTCAAAATGAGTTGACCGTTTTTTTTTTTGTCTGGTAAAAGCATTGTCTGGTATTGTTCAGGGTGGTCAAAATGGCAGTAAAAACCAGTCAAAAATGCCCCCTGTGTGCACATTTGGGTCAACAGTCAAAACAGGCAGTTGACTGGTTTTGACCTCTGTAGCTACTTTGTACTTGCCACTAAAGTGCAGCTACAGTAGGAGGGTTAAGAACAAATAAGTATAAAAGTTTCAAAACGACACTAACTACAATTGCCCTCAAAGCAATTGCTAAAGGGAAGGTACAACATTGGTATTCTAAAAAAGGAAAAAGATAAATGATCACAGTTGAGTTTAGCACGAAAACTACTTGATGTAAAGTTGGTGTCGATCATTCTGATAAAATTGTTCCGCCTGAACTGAATTCATGTTAGTTAATTATGGAATTAAAAATGAATTGTAAAAGTTACCGTGAAAACCCCCATTGATAACAGTTTTGCATAAACTGACATGTACATATACATTACTTGGGGGGTGATGTTGATGATGGCATCCAACAACCCTTGAAAACCCTCTCAGAGATGCTATCATTTAAGTACAATTAGTACAGTAATTTCCAAGCTAAATTAAAATCTTAATAACGTCAAAACATTTCATGTTTTAACCCTAACCCCCTCGGTATTCTGGCTAGGAACCTTCCTGAATCTTCCAAAATCCATCAGTGCACTTTTTGAAAATGCACCATGCATTTTCGTTGATCTTTCATATTCAGCACTTACGGCCTGTACTTCTTGCCAGGTAGTAATTTTGCCCCATTTGAAGAGGTGAAAGTACCAGTTTCCAACAGCGCTGAATTTTTCCAAAAAAAGTGCCACTTGAAGGATTTTGATGGATTTGGGGTGGTTAGGGTTAATGAACATGAAGTTTGGTGTTAGCACATGGTTCTTGACTACGTCAGGGTTCGAATTTGCCAGTGGTCCGCTGGCCAAATGCCAGTTAAAACAGCAACGGACTAGTCAAAACCCCTCTCCTAGTAGTCCGGCGGGCTAGTCAAAACCCCTCTCCTAGTAGTCCAGGTGGCTAGTCAAAACCCCTCTACTAGTAGTCCAGGGGGCTAGTCAAAACCCCTCTCCTAGTAGTCCAGGGGGGCTAGTCAAAACCCCTCTCCTAGTAGTCCAGGGGGGCTAGTCAAAACCCCTCTCCTAGTAGTCCGGCAGGCTAGTCAAAACCCCTCTCCTAGTGGTCCGGCGGGCAAGTCAAAACCCCTCTCCTAGTAGTCCGACAGACTAGTCAAAACCCCTCTCCTAGTAGTCCGGCGGGCTAGTCAAAACCCCTCTCCTAGTGGTCCGGCGGGCTAGTCAAAACCCTTCTCCTAGTAGTCTGGCGGACTAATCAAAACCCCTCTCCTAGTAGTCCAGCAGGCTAGTCAAAACCCCACTCCTAGTGGTCCGGCGGGCTAGTCAAAACCCCTCTCCTAGTGGTCCGGCGGGCTAGTCAAAACCCCTCTCCTAGTAGTCTGACAGGCGAGTCAAAATTACAAAAACTGCACTGAATCCTAGTTCTTTTTATTTCATATTTGTGTAAGGACACAATACTGGCTGACAAAAATGGGACACAGGGGGTGAAAACAAATTTTGGTGGAAAGTTGTAATTTACTTTGAAGTCATGAGAATGGACACCCTTGTACTTGAAAATAGCATTGGAGAGATAATGTGCCAAGTAGATTTTCCTCCCTGTTGTATTTTCTCGATTGGCGTGTGAAAGTTAATGTAAGTTACATGGTGTCCACTTTTCAGTCTAGTACCCAACAATAAAAGTCAAAGCAAAAAAATGTTTACACCATGATTATGTAGCTTATTCCCAATAAAAAATGGCTTAGTTTGGTAAGGATGAGTTTTGTAAAAAAAAATATCTGGCCGTTTTAACATCGTATGATTTGGCGGACACGATGTGTAACTAACGTGAAGACAGATTTAGCGATCATTTGAGGTTCGTGAAATTTTTTTTTTTTTTTTTTAGGAGCCAGTTTATTTCTTCATTAAGTTACTCAAGTTATATGCACATCGTGAGGAAAATAAGTAAGGGATACGTAAAGTGTTTGATTTGATGAACTTTTGTTCAATTAATGTCCCGTTTTTAGATGCCATTTTGGAAATAAAATCGGTTTGTAAACGTGAATTAAAAGTGACACAACACGTATTCACACTTTATTTTATCTTTATTTGTCTCTTAAACATATATACAAATATTAACTAAAATAAAAAACAGTTCAAAATAGTCAAAATTATTTAAGAAAATCAAGATCATTTTGTGCACCATGAAAGTTGGTCAGTATTGTGTCCTTACACATTTATACATTTTATTCCACTGGGCCATGAAAAGTAATCTTTGACTCTCTTTGTCCTACCTTGAAAATATTGACAATTGTGGTCCACCCGGCGGATTCTTATAAAAAAATACTTGAAAAACATGTGGACCAGTGAAAATGCATGAGGAATGCATGTACATGTAGCTAAAAGTCAGACTTACATGTAGGGACTAGTCCAGCCAGCCGGCTAGTGAAAAAATAAATAGTTGAGGGCAACCCCTGTACTTTCTTGTGAGTAACTTCACATGTAACTTAAGAAGCATAATTTTTCACAGGTCTTAATGTATGTACATGTACATGTATACCTTGATTCAAAGAAAGTAAGACTACCTGAGGCAGTTTTGTTCACATTACCAATGTTATACCATCCGGCCAGGCCTCCCAGCGAAACCTATAAAACCTACAAAAAAACTAGTGTATATTTCAAAATGGGAACCTTTATTTCCCCCAAAAAACCTATGTTAACCTATAAAAACCTATAGATATTTTTAATCTCCTGCAACACATTTTCAACTTCCTCATAAAATCCTCATGGCTTTGAAGAACAATTACTTCCCAAGTATAAAGAGATGAAGCCAAAACAGTAGTTAAACTGTAACATGTGTACTGCTCTTAGATTTTCTGCCGGACAGGGTATGGGGTAATGTACATGTATGTAGGATTTGTACATGTACTTTGTTGCAAAAAGTACTCAGAAGGTAGGCAATTTACCAAAAACTTATTACTTAACACTGCAGAATCACGGGAAATAACCTGTAAAAGCCTATATTTTGGCATTTGGTAAACTTATAACAGTTTGCTTAAAAAACCTATTTAAAAAAACCTATATTTGGTAGATTAGGCACTGGTAGGCCTGCATCCCTTTTATGCAGACCCACCCAGCTGAAAGCATCCAACAGACACCCTGTAGTGTACATAATTGGCCTATTGTGCCTAACTGGGTCAAACATGAACGCAGCATTCCTCCCCCCCCCCACAGCCACATCTCTCCTGCATTTCCTGAACTCTGTTTTTTTTTTCTCAGAGGTTGGGATGAACATCTGTTTTATTTGTAGCTGGGTTGGTCAGGTAAATGGCAGTATACAATGGACACTATTGGGTCATGCTTTAAAATTTGAATTGATAAAGATGTTACCATGGTAATCTGAAAGTAACATTTTTTAAGGTGGGGATTGTTCATCTTAATAGTTAAACTGTCTGGGTTGTTTTCTTTTTTGAGGAACAAACAAAGAAACAAATTTTCAAACATAATTTGTGTAGCTTTAAGTTTGGTTTTGTATAATAATGAGATTTCTATATACATGTATTTGTATAAAAAATTATATTTAGTTTTAAATATACATGTACATATATGTAGAATTTTTTATCATCTAAGGTAATTTTTATATTTTGAAAGATTTTGACACCATGTAAATATTAATTATTAAAGGTAAGTTATATGATCGGTAATTCCAAAAATAATCATATGGTCACTTTTTTACTGTAAACCTTACTTAGTGTAAAGCCGACGTTAATCTTCCCTAGGTGTAATTTTCTCTGAGGTGCCATCTTTTTTTCAGTAAAAGTCTGGAACAATTTTGGAGAAAATCACTTACCGCCTGAAAAATCCGCTTACCTCTGGGTAAGTGGGAATTTTGAGGCTTGCTTAGAATGAGTTTCGCTAACATAACTTACATGTACATGTATGTTGTACCTTCCTTTTAAAAGCAAATTAGTGTTATTTATTGTATGATCAAGGAATACATCTATAGGCTTGTTGTCAATTGTGTAAATTAATTGTTACAGTATTCTGAAAACTGTCGCTGCGCCACTGCATGTACATGTACGTTTTGTTCCAAAAAAATATTCATGGTTACACCATTTGGCCAGTGGACCACTGGCAAATTTGAACCCTGAAGTACATGTAGTCGAGAACCATGTGCAAACACCAAATTTCATGTTCATTAACCCTTCTGTGACTGCAAGGGTTAAAATGACTTGATACATGTACACGGCTTATCGTGTTGCATTTTGATGGACTCTGTACTGTACAATGTACATGTATAATATATATAGCCCAGTTAGGGATATTTTACACAGGGTGCCAGGGTGTCCCAATATCTATCCAAGTCCAACAGTGTGATTACATGGTATTGGATTTTGGCAGTTTCAGGAAGGTTCTTATTCCAAAAATCGCTAGGGGAGGTCAGGGTTAAGTCCTCATTTTAAACTTTCCGCTTCGACTAATATTTCCTTCACATAAAACTTCAGAACATTACTCATGGGGTACACAACCTTTGCTCCCACGGTTTATGTTGTTAAGCCGTGACATTGCAATCTTCAGGTAGTGGTCTTAGTGGTGCTGAAAAGAAACCCAAGTTCCTCTTTTGGAAGACTGATAAGAATTCCCTCGAGGTCGGTGCTAAAAAAAAAAAAAAAAAAAAAAATATGGGTGGCTCCCGAAGGTTGTTTTACATTCACGTACACTCACCATACACTCACCATACGTAGGCATGCAATGTGGAGTGCATTGCGGTGATGGCTACATTGTACCCTAGGGAATATATAGGCATGTTAACAGATGGGACCCAAATGTCACAGGGATTAGTTAGCGAAGTATTCCATATAAGTGTTTGTTCTGAGTCATTCATTGCTCAATGAACCCAGGGCAAGGGAAATAACATTTTGAGTTGTACATGTTTTTTTGGGCAATTGCAATAAATTATCTTAAGTGGTAAATGTCATCAGTTTTCATTTGATTAAAGCGGACCTGTAATTTGTCAGGTTTTTTTACAAATCTCCCTTTGCCTCAAAAATTTTCTTGAAAGAGAGAAGTACATGTAGCCACCAAGTAAGCTTGGGCGATATCGATTTTTTTTCATCAACGATATATCGGCAAACATATATCGCGATTTTCGATAATATGGAGTGTCATGGCCGAGCGGTCTAGCGCACCGAACTCAAGTTCTGGTGTTGCCAGCAGCAGGGTGTGAGTTCGAGCCCCGGTCATGACACTTGTGTCCTTGAGCAAGGTCCTTAACCATAATTGCTTCGTCCTTCGGATGGGACGTAAAGCCGTAGGTCCCGTGTGTTGTGTAATGCACGTAAAAGAATGCGCCTTGAGCACCACTTAGTTGGTGGATACGTGCGCTATATAAGTCCACACATTATTATTATTATTATTAATATCGTGATTATTTTTTCATTCATGCATGATTGCTTTAGAGCCGATAACCATTGGTATGCTACCCCTCTACGGGGTCACAATAAATCGTAGTGTGTATGTACTTCTGAAGTAATCCTAGTTCGCTTTTGTTTCTCACTTCCAAAAGCTGAAAAGACTGTTTTAATTTTGTTTCCATGGAAATTCTGACTTGACTCACAATGGCGATTGTTTTTTTTAATCGCGATATATTTTTTAATCGCGACTTGCCGATATCTCGATAACTTAAAAAGGTTCTCGATATCGTAATTGAATAAAAAAAAGGTAACGCGATGTACGATATTATCGTGTTATCGCCCAAGCTTAGAAAGAAGTAGCCTGTGCTGTGTCCAAACCTCTAGTTTCTTGGTTGTGGGGATGTGGAGAGTCTGTAAATACTCCAACATTAAACATCCAGGAGGTTCAGGGGGCTTTGTCCTCTAGTCCAAAGGGAGATCCATGCCCTCGACCCAATGTTCAGGATTTATTATTTTTTTTGCTTTTGTCAAATCACACCCCTGTTAAAGGGAATGTACAACACTGGTATTTGGTAACATTTGTATATTTCAACCATCTCGTAAACCTAACCTTTCATGACAATAGACGTTCACTATTTTTGAGAAGAAAAAAAGAAGAAAAAAATTTGGTAAACGGTCCTCTTTCGTTTCATTTTGTTTTTATTTTGTTTTTTCAAAATGTTGCTCTTGCAGAAGTCGGCGCAGCTCGGGGATGAGCAAGCGAGCACAGAGCGGGACCAGCCGATCAGATACCTCATCTGGACGAGACACCACCACCGAGGGCGCCTCGGCTACTGGTCGTAACGCTAACGAGGACCCGGCCCCAGGGGCCACTGGTACAGGTAACTTAACCACCAATCCCACAAAATCAGTGTAACAAAAAAAAAATAATGATAAAGTTCTTAGCATACTTTTGATCTGATTGTCTCCCATTATTCCATATAAGACGGTATTAACTATTCATACATGTATATTTTTGTGTTAAGTCGGTACAAAAGAATTATTTAAGAAATTTGTATCTAAGAGAGAAAGCGTCATTTTATGCAAATTCAAAAATGTAACGTGATTAACCACTATTTTTTTCTGTTATATAGCGTACATATAACAAATTTCTGAAATTCCTTTTTTTTGGTGCTGAGTAAGGTCTGGGTATAATGCAACTGCTGTGAAAGAATTGATGAGTGAAATATATAAGTAAGGACATTACGGCATTAAGAGTGGGCCCAATACCTCAAACATGTAACTTGAGTAACCCTGGAATTACCCATATCCTGGCCCCAATACCTCAAACATGTAACTTGAGTAACCCTGGAATTACCCATATTCCTGGCCCCAATACCTCAAACATGTAACTTGAGTAACCCTGGAATTACCCATATTCCTGGCCCCAATACCTCAATCATGTAACTTGAGTAACCCTGGAATTACCCATATACCTGATGTGGTTGTTTTGACTTGTATTTCGTTCACAGCATCAGGGTCTGGTGGAGGGGGAGGAGCCCCAGCTTTGGCCCTAGGAGGGGAAGGGGAGTCTGATGATTCTGAAGTGGGTCGGCTTCAAGGCAAGTTCTTAAAATTAGTAGCGGGGGGCGTTGCTGTAACCATTTCTTGAATTTAGCTGAAGTTTAGTGTCAAGTTGCTATACTGCTCAAAACCAGTCAACTGCCTGTTTTGACTGTTGACCCAAATGTGCACACGGGGGCATTTTTCACTGGTTTTTATTGTCATTTTGGCAACCCTCAACAAGACAAGACAATGCTTTTACCAGTCAAAAACGGTTGACTCATTTTGACCAGTAAATGTACTTACTACACGTAAGGTTTGACAGTGTTTGACTTTTAAGTGAACTAGATATACCTTGGGAAGTATAACAACATTCTGACTGATTTGGACCCTTGCAGTCATAGGAGGGTTAAAAAACAAAAACAAAACACAGAGCTTGTGATCTGAAAGATCCCATTTATATTTCCCGAGTACCCAGACCAGTGTTTGTCTTACTAAATTTAGTGCTCGGTCGATACAGCATTACAATACATTTATATATTACATACATAGTTCCTTCTGCCATTGCAATGTCAGTCTGGATGTCTGTCTTGATGTATGTTTTACGACATTTGCTTTGTAAGCAGCTCAATCCGTCTAGGGGAAAAAAAATGGAGCATGCCTCGTGTAAGTGAGAGCATTGAACTCCTGACCTATGACCTATCGACCCAACAAATCAGCAGCAGGGAATCTCAAGGGCGAAAATCCACATATTGTAAAATCCTTCCTGTGTTTAATAATACTCTTGTGCTTGAACATTTCAAATTTCTCCTCTGTGAACTTTGAAGCTTAACCTATAACCTTTGACCCCTTTAGCCCTGTTAGAAGCAAGGGGCCTGCCTCCACACCTGTTCAATGCTCTTGGACCTCGCATGCACCAGTTGCTACACAGAAGCATGGGTAGTGGAGCTAGTAAGTTAATGACACTGCTGTAATAATGTACTTGTTCTTCTCTATGCCGTCATTGTTAAATAAGTCTGATATAGAAATAGTTGCAGTATTTTTTTTTTTTTTAAATTCACATGATCATTCATTTTTACAAATCACAATGTTGTGATCCTCTGGATTTTAAAGATTTAAGCAATAAAGGAAAGCAAAGGAAACGCTCAGAACTATAGATTTCACTCCAGCACTGTTCACAACAGCAGCCCCAATATTTACGTGAATTTACATGGATTTTTCAAAACTGCCCATTCACACCCCTGACATTTTCACTATTTTCTTGTAAACGACACATCGTAATAAATTCACAGGTTGGTTCATTAATGTACATTCATATTCAAAGAAAGTAAACTTTATTGTGGAAGCATTTTATGTCAGCATTACCAGTGGTGTATGTCATCTTTAAACCAGAATTTTCTTGTCCTTGTTTTTGTTTTGTTTTTACAGGTAGCCGAGCCCACCAGCTCCTGACCGGTCTGCAGGCTACCGGTGACGAGAGCCAACAGCTGCAGGCAGTCATCGAGATGTGCCAGCTACTGGTCATGGGGAACGAGGACACGCTGGGCGGCTTTCCCGTCAAGCAGGTTGTCCCCGCACTGACCACCCTGCTGGCCATGGAGCACAACTTTGATATTGTGAGTTGAAGCTGTGTTGTTAAAAAGAGCGTGGGGGTGGGTATTCTGTGGGGTTTTTCCTTGGAAAGTCCTTGTTTATGTTGGCGAAACTGCTTTTAAAAGTATGCTTAACCCTTGTGAATCAACATATGACATAAAACACAATAAAGGGGGCCACTTTGCCTCCATCACGTTAGCAGTTTTTCCAATGGTTGTTATTTATTTTTAAGTACCTGAAACCGACCAAAAAGTGTTTCAACATGTGAATGGACATGCAGGCTTATACTAGAACTAATTTGAGTTGATTTATTTTATTTTTTTATTTTTTTATTTATTTTTTTACCCTCAAATTTCCATAAAAATTGGACGGAAAAAGTTACCTCACTTTTCCGTCCATTTGTTGATGGAAATTTTAGAGTAATTAAAATAATAATAGTAATAATCAACTCAAATTATCTTTAGGATAAGCATGCATGTCTATTCAAATGTTCAAATTCTTTTTTGGTGGTTTCAGATATTAAAAAAAAGAATTACAACCATTAGAAAAACTGCTAACGTGACGGTAGGAAAGTGGCCCCCTTTATTGTGTTTTATGACATATGTGATAAATAATATGAATTGGTATATATTCTAGGCAACTAACCATTGAAAGTTCACAAGAAAATCGTGAAATTCTTTTATTTTTTTACAATGCATTCTTACGGAAAATTTAGGAAAGAGTAAAAGTAATCTTTCCTAAATTCAAAACTGATGTTATTTTACTTTTCTGAATAGTGACAGCACTTTAGACAAAACTATGTCCAGGGAAGGTTGATCCCAACACCAGCTTCACACCAGCTTCGCATTACAATTTGAAAATTGTGTTGCCAGAAATTAAATAATAATTTTGTGAACATTGTTTCAGATGAACCACGCATGCCGAGCGCTGACATACATGATGGAGGCCCTGCCTAGATCATCCACCGTCGTCATGGACGCCATCCCAGTTTTCCTAGAAAAGGTCAGTCTGCCCCATCTGTCCTCTTTGCAATCCGAGCCGTGATCATCGTCGCCCTCTTGTGGTGAAAAGACACCCATTGTCTTGACGATAGGGCACCTTGGCGTCAAGTGAGCATTGCGCATACCAGGCCTGTGATTTCTCAGGATTTTTTTTTATAAATATCCCTTTGCCTTTATCTTTTCGTGAAAGAAGAGAAGTAGCCACCAAGGAAAGAAAGAAGTAGCCTGTATTGTGGCCAAACCTCTAGTTTCTTGTTTGTGGGGATGTGGAGAGTCTGTAAATCCTCAAAAATGAAACATCCAGGAGGTTCAGGGGGCTTTGTCCTCTAGACCAAATGGAGACCCATACCCGCTACCCATTTTTCAGGATTTTTTTTTTAACTTTTGTCAAATCACTCCCCTGTCCTACTGAAGTATAATCTTGGTATATACTGTTTTTAACGTGACTTGTTCTCTGTGTTTGTTATATGTAGCTTCAAGTGATTCAGTGCATGGATGTAGCCGAACAGTCACTGACTGCACTGGAGATGCTGTCAAGAAGACACAGCAAGGCCATCCTGCAAGCTGTAAGTCATACCTTAACGCTCCTACTATAGCTGCACTTTAGTGGCAAGTAGCTATAGTCAACTAACCAGTCAACTAACTGTTTTGACTGTTGACCCAAATGTGCACACAGGGGCATTTTTGACTGGTTTTTACTGTCATTTTGACCACCTAGAACAATACCAGACAATGCTTTTACCAGTCAAAAATGGTCGACTCATTTTGACCAGTAAATGTACTTACTACACGTAAGGTTTGACAGTGTTTGACTTTTAAGTGCACTAGATATACCTTGGCAAGTATATCGACATTTTGACTGATTTTGACCCTTGAAGTCGTAGGAGGGTTAAGGATTAGATTTCATGGCACCGCTTAATATGAGATTCTGCTCTTAGGGTTTGTTAAGAATTATTACACAAACCGTGTAAAGCACAGTATCCTTAAATCACATGCACACAAACAGAAATTTCTTGCTTTCTTTTGAAATACAGTTTTGTTATTCACAGGTTTTGTTGCCACATTAAGCGGTTGATTTAATAACAATAATGACTTATAAAACGCTGGTGTCTAGCAATCTATTCACCACTCTGTTTATTACCCTCTGCTCATCAGGCTCATAATCATTCCTGAAACCATCTCAGCTCCCTGGGGAGTATACAGCTCAATTGCAGCCGTTTTGGCGCATGTAGGGTTAATCAAACACGACAACCAACTCTGCACTCACAGGCTACCCATTTTACTCCTGGGTGGAGAGAAGCAAGTATGGTCAAGTGTCTTGCTCAAGGACACAAGCACCACGGTTACAGTCAGGATTTGAACCTACATCCTGACGACTCAGCCATCAGAACACAAATCCGATGCGCTAAACTGCTCGACCATGGCACTCCACAAACAGGGAACAGATTTTACGCTTTATAGCAGAGCAACTTCAGTGACTTTTTTCACCAGCTAGACCCAACCCCTGTGCAATTAGAAGTCACTTGATGATGAAGGGTCTATGACGTTGCATATTTCTGTCGGTCTGTTGTTAATCTACAGGGTGGTCTTTCATCATGCCTGCTCTACATCGAGTTCTTCTCCATCGCGGCACAGCGGAACGCGCTGGCCGTCGCCGCCAACTGCTGCCAGAGTATCGGCATGGATGAATTCAACCTGGTCATGGACTCCCTGTCGCTGTTGACCAGTCGTCTGCAACATCAGGTAAAGTGTCAAAACGGATTAACGTATGTTTCCCCAAGATTGGTTACCCGAGAATGTTTTTTGTGGCCTCAGAAATCCAAAAAAAGTTTTGGGTAATAACTTTAAAACGGTGCTTCCAGGGTCTGAAAAACGTTGTAGAAAATAACATAACATTACCGGGAATATCTCATCACTCAGAATGTTCCTTTCGGGGGCGGGGGGGTCAATAGCTATCCGAAGGAATATTTCAGTATTTCAACCGGACGCACAGCAGCATTCTCAGGAAGGGTAAAAAAAAAATATTAAATTGAAAGTTCCTTACAGGAACTCTGCTTGTCACTTCTTGTACTCTATGGAAATAACGTGTTATGTTGAACAGTCAGCATTCATAATTTATTGTTCCAAGCATTACCAGTTTTTGAGACGCTCCCTAAAAAAATTCTTTGAAATATTTTGAAATAGATCGTGTAGATTTGTTTTTTTAAAAAGTCACCATTTCCAATTCACTTAAGTTGTCATGGATTTATAATAATAATAATAATAATGTGTGGACTTATACAGCGCACGTATCCACCAACTGAGTGGTGCTCAAGGCGCATTATATTATTACCCCTGCTCATAAGGCTCATAAATCATTCCTGAAACCATCTCAGCTCCCTGGGGAGTATACAGCTCAATTGCTGCCATTACAGCGCATATAGGGCTAATCAACCAACTCTGCCCTCACAGGTACCCATTTAACCCCTGGGTGGAGAGAAGCAATTATGGTTAAGTGTCTTGCTCAAGGACACAAGTGTCACGGCCGGGATTCGAACCCACATTCTGCTGCTAACACCAGAACTTGAGTCCGGTAAGCTAGACCGCTCGGCCACGACACTCCGGTGATCAATCTGATGCAAACATTCTATTATAGGAAACTATTGGAAAAATTGTGGAATTTGTTTGGCCCATAGTAAGTCAAAACAATCTTGTCTTTTCAACATATTGAACTTTTTTCTATTAACTTAGCTTAGTTTTTCAGCGAATATGACCCCAGGGGCCAATTTCATAGAGCTTGCTAATGACTAGAAAAAAATGGCTTACCAGAAACATTTGCTTAGCAGATTGTGTGGCTTACCAGCCAAATGTTAATTCAACATGTGCGCATTTTGGCTGGTAGTCCGTTTTATATTGCTTAGCAAAATTCCCTGCTTAGCAGCTCTCTATGAAAATTGGCCTCAAGATCCCCGCTACAGCTTCTCAGTCCGTTGAATGTTCGGTGGTTGGTTTTCAGGACAAGAAATCGGTGGAGAGCTGCTGCCTGTGTTTTGCCCGTCTGGTGGACAACTTCCAGCACGACGACAAGCGTCTGCAGCAGATTGCCTCCCACGGACTCCTCACCAACCTGCAGCAACTGGTAAGAACATGGTACCCAACCAGAGCGTAAGCCAGGATGTGAAGATAGGGCGTCCAAATTTATGTCATTCTTGGAAAAACTATTCTTGGAAAAAAATAGCTCAACGTGCTGTACTTTCTCATGTGTATTACGAATAAAACAGGTCGTCTATTTAGCAATCAGCGCGTCCAAAAGACACCCAAAGGAATTGCTGGTTATTACACTGTACCCAACGTACATTAGGTCATAGGTCATAGGTCATAGATATGATCAACAAGAAACACCTTTTGAATAATATTTCTTCAAAAAAAATCCATCAGCAAAAAACATCAAAATAGACAAATCCCAAGATGACGAAATTAACGTTGATCTGCGCACTTTGATAACGAGGCTCTCAGTGTTTGATGCATGCGCTGTATGATGGGAGCATGAGTCCTTCTATTGTCTACCTTGCATCGGTGTTGCCACTTGACACGGAGAGCCTTGGTTTCAATGCCGAAGCGCGCAGACTGGGTCAATTTGAAATTAGTCTATATGACTTTTTTTTTTTCTAATGAAAAATGCATCAAACATTGGACTGATAATTGATAATGATGTCTTGTTTCAGCTTGTTGTGAGCCCACCGGTCATCAGCACCGGTACGTTCATCATGGTCATCAGAATGCTGTCCTTAATGTGCTCCAGCTGCCCGCAGATAGCCGTGCAACTCCTCAAACAAAGTAAGTAACACGGCATTGGGGTTAAATTACGTGCAGCTGCTGAGCAGAAATTGATACTAAGTAAATATTAAATGGGCAACCGGCCACAAAGTTTGTACATTATATATGAATGATTGGCTCGTAATCAAGAAAAACCCGATAAGCAATTATGTGTTATTCTAAGCCTGTCTATCTGCTAAGCGACTTGTCGAGATTGGTCTTCGGTTACCTCCGACTTTGCAGAGGTAACGAAAATTTTAAAAAAATCAGGTTAGTCCAAAAATCAGGTTTTTTTGTGTGCTATGAAACGATGTCCATTTGCAGCCAAAGTTGCTGGATCGATTGGAATTCTGCCGTGCTGTGTTTTAAGCGACTTTTTCCCACATAGAGGTATGATCATTTGCCCGATTTGTGAGGCCTCTCTTAATAATAATAATAATAATAATAGGTAAAACTTGTAGCTTTGCATGGTGAGGATGATAAGTAAGACTGATTGCGGTGACACCATGTGGAATCTCAATTGAGTAGTAATTAGTTCTGAAAAGAACTGGGGGTACAACTCGACGTTTCGATCAGTATGCTCTGATCGTCCTCAGGAGATTCCACATGGTGTCACCGCAATCAGTCTTACTTAATAATAATAATAATAATAATAATAATAATGTAGACTTATATAGCGCACGTATCCACCAAACTGGTGCTCAAGGCGCATTACATTATTACCCCTGCTCATCAGGCTCATAAATCATTCCTGAAATCATCTCAGCTCCCTGGGGAGTATACAGCTCAATTGCTGCCATTTCGGCGCATATAGGGCTAATCAAACACAACAACCAACTCTGCCTTCACAGGTACCCATTTACTCCTGGGTGGAGAGAAGCAATTATGGTAAAGTGTCTTGCTCAAGTACACAAATACCCCGGTTGCGGTCGGGATTCGAACCCACATTCTGACGACTCAGCCATCAGAACACAAATCCGATGCACTAAACCACTCGACCATGGCACTCCATACTTTGTATATGGGAAATTTAGTCTCTGCGTATACATATGTATCACGTATTTCCCTGTTGGCAAAAAAACCCAAAAACAAAACAAAAAACAAAACAAAACAAAACAAAACAAAAAATAAAGCGTGTCACCGCACCAATTTTGAAGCTGACTTCAACCGGAGATTTTTTTTTGGGCCTTACCACAGTGGTACTCTCTTTGCCTTTCACCTCTGTGGGCCTGGGTTTTTGAATCTTGCTCGGGACCCAAGCCAACATGTGGATTGGGCCATCAGTCTCTACCTCATTATGTGGGTTTCCCTGAAGGTTTTCCATCCACATCTAAAACTGAACATTCCTTCATTATTATTGGTGGTTAAATCTGACAAAGCAGCCGGTGGGCTGAAAACAGTCAAATTTACATAGTTAAAAATACTGTAAAAAGTTCTAAATATAAAGTATACATATAGATTGCTCTATAAAAAAAAACTTAAGGAGAAATTAAAACACATAATCGTACGAAAAGGGAAGGCGGAGAGTAGGCAATTGGAAAGGTTACAGGGAAATGAGACGGGGAGACAACAGGGAGGAAGGCTGGGTAAGGGACGTATTCAAAATTGACTGTCAGCGGACTGGACGCAGAGTCAGCGGATTTTGTTGAACAAAAGACTGCCTTAGTTACCGACCGGCCGGCAGGCCTTACCGCACGAGTTTTACTTCACTGGCATGAATATCAATAGCTTCTTTCATACGCTAATCGCAACCTGTCCGCTGAGTCGGCAGACTCCGCTGAGTCAGTGAAACCCCCGCAATGGCCCTTTCACAGCCAAGTTTCTGAACTATAGATTTGGTTCAGTGGACTCCTTTTTTTTATATAAATTGGCGGCCAGCTAAAACGCATACAACGGATTTATCACATCAGTTTTTAATCATTCACGGAGAGATACCGCTATCGTGTTTTTAATGAAGAATTGATGTCCGGGTCAGTTTTATCTCGTTCATTACGAGTTATTTGTTGGCATTGCAAAGAAGTTTTTCTAAATATGTATGGTAATTTTAGTTAATCAGTTTCGAAGGATCGCCAAGATAACTTAGATCATTATTTAGCTCAATCATGGAGGTAGAATAACAGTGAACGATTTCCCCAGTATCGCATCGCAAAATGCGATGTAATTTGGGCACTCTGCGATGGAATTTCAAACAATGCATCGCAGATTTTGCAATACAAATTTCGACAGATTTATACACATTTTTGAAATCATATTCACAAACCTTTCCCGAAATAACGTTTACATGTATAATTCCGACCAAAAAATATCGAGCTGTCCGTCCCGACTGGGTTTGTTTCCGTGTGGCCAGACCACGCCGGGGGTAAGTCCGTGCGACGTACGTGTTCAACGATGACTTCACGCCGACGCGACGGTGTTGATGCAACAGTAAACACAACTTTATTTTCCAGCAATCCGTAAAGGTTTTTTTCCGCAATGCCTAAAATTCTATGTGCATGCATTATTTTTCTGCTGATGAATTAACTACGAGCGAAATTCCCGAAATGGAAAACACGCAACAACCGCCCAGTTTTTTTTAGCCTCGCACGTATTTATTTTTTCTTCTCCCGAGTTTGGGGGTTGGAACATTGAGCAATTGAGCCACCCCCTATACACAACGTGTTCAGTTCACATGTGGGCTTTCATACGATCACTACGGCCGTGTTCAACAAACTCTAGAAACATTACTAACTTTGTTTTATAATAATATAAATGAGCATTCATTTATATATGTAGTGGTGAGATTTAGAATCATTTCGGCACACAATATGATCGCGCTTTCAACCACTCATTTTCCTGACGAATTTTTAATAATCAAAATCAAGCTTGATCATACCATACCACAAAGTAACGTTACACTCGGCGAAATTCACTTTGAAAAGCACCCGAACATGTCGCAGTCGGTAATTTGATGGGCGAGTATCTGTAAATATGATTGGTTGTTCCATGAGTCAAAGTCCTCATAATACGCCCACTTTTTTCAGGTGTCCAAATTTTCCCACAGTTTTGTCCCAGGTGCGGTGCCGACATTTCCAGAAATCAGAACATCCAGGTCTTTGGAACACTGCCAAGAAGAGTTGACACGACTGAAACTATTCGACTATTTACTGCTCTACACATTTTATATGGAAATGGAAACCCTGGGTACTGGTCACCCCAAAAAATAATAAATAAATGTATATATGTCCTCAATTTGTGTGTATGTACAAGCAGAAGTGGTCAGACCTATAACAAATTAAAAGGAAGGATTTTGAAGCATTAAGTTCAGACACATAATTCCACCCAAATAGTTTTTGACACACTTTAGGAATACTCCTTATCTCAGACGGACGGAATGATTGACCGTTTCTTTGTAGTTAAATATTTATCTTCAAACGAATTCCTCCTCCAAGCTGCTGGAAATGTAGTTGTAATACGATACGTTCATGATACTCAATAAAGTCAAGGAGGCCCAGGGATTTACCAATCGTGGGACAACAACTATGTTTTAAAAATTAAAATTACTTGTACCCATTATTAAATATATTCTGATGGACGGGGGACAAAAATAATAATAATAATAATAATAATAAAGCATTATCATTAGCGTCCCCAACAAAAACATTATTCAGGTTTCACTTTTATACTTGCAGACTGGGGCTTTTACCCTGCACCAGATAAATTCCCTATCCCTGTTGCCTGAAAAAAACTGCAAAGAACAGACAAATATGAGCTTTTATTGGCGTAGTGCTTCTTCATATTTGTCTAAAATCCAAAAGAAATATTTTTTGTATTCTTTTAAATATACCCGGTGTATATTCCTCCCCACAATAAATTTCCCTAGAAGAAATGATTGACAGTTCCATTGTTGTTCCAGAATGTTGGTTTGTCGACGCAACCCTTTGAGGTTCCGGAAATCGCACAGAGAGCTAAACATCAATGAACTCTATGAAGTGGGCGTTTGCAATAAAGACTGTGTTGGTAAAAACAGAAACACCCATCAGATTTAAATGTGTGACTGGGAACCGTTCCCGGCAGAAAAGAAATGTGTAATCATTTCTGCACTGTTTTATAGGCGACGATAAATCTATTCACAACCTCACACATTTTATTTAATACATTGACATAATGTGCTTAAGTTTTCATATTTAGTTTATTAAACCAACAATTTGTTTTTTATTCAGTAAAATATGTTGTAAATATTTGATTGTTAGAAACTATCATTTCCATTGGCCTTAAAACCTTCGATATGCCTGGAGAATAAATACATTCATTCCAACGAGAATCGATTGACAGCTCTACTGTTAATTTATGCCGAATTAATAAACCATCAAAAGCATTCTTGCTGGAAACCGCCATACCAAAATTGTTGAGGATAATAATGTGATAATAACGCTGAAGATATCTGTGGACAGAACATTTGTAGAAAAAACAGTTTAAAATGAATACAGGAATAAAGAGGACAGCACAGTTCTTTATAACCGTTTAGCATCATAAATGTAAGTAGTGCTAGCGAACTAAGTAATGGCCGGCGCGTAATCTAGGAACAAACACAGACGCAATCTGGGGGAAAATGCAGATAGCGGGCAAGGAACATTATTAGGGTTTCGGCAAGCGGCTGCCAATCGTGCGCCGGAGATTGGACTTGAAAATGCCCCTGGTTAATTCCAGCCATCGTGATCGGCTGAAAAATCAGACGTGGCGGGCCATGGCGGGACGTCGCATTTTAAAACGATCCAGGACATTTGAAGCCACAAAAACCACCGATAATCAGGAAAAGAAAATAGGGTCGATTTGTTAACAAGTTTGGCGAAGATACTATGAAGATATAATGGCCTTCGAATGGACGAAAATAATAACGGAAGTTGATCGAACTTTGTGCGTGCGCGCTCGAGTAAACCTCAACAAAAGCATCAACGGAGTCCGCTGAGTACGCAGATGAATAAATTGGACATCGGAAGTCTTGAATATTCATTAACTAACAAAGGGCCTGAGCCAGGCCAGCCTCATTAACTCGGCTAGGCATGAGTGCACTCGGGCCGTTCTGTCAGCGGACTGTCCGACCCTTAGCAACACGGACAGTCCGCTGACAGTCCGCTGGATTTACGCGGAGTCAATATTGAATACGTCCCTAAATTAGGAGGAGAGTGGGCAAATTAGGAGGAGAGCGGGCAAATTAGGAGGAGAGCGGGCAAGGGGAAAGGTTACATGGAAACGAGAAGGGGAAAGCTCTATACAAATTTACAAATACATATAAATTGTTCCTCTGCACAAGTTTCTTCAGGCAAACAAGATGCATCGCTGGTGGTGCATTTGAGGCATCCCTGGTTTCAATAGGCGCCTAGCCAAGGAGGAGAAGGGGCGTTTTTTATTATTTTTATTTAAAATGTTTTTATTACAGCAAATTATTTGACCCCAAGCAAATTGATTTTTTTGGGGGGGGCTATTTCGAGCAAAACATATTTTGCTGCCCTTGACAAATTTCTGGCTTCGAGTCATTACCAAAACTGTATATAATTATTTGAAGCAAATATACTAGACACACTATAGTGTCAACCTATGACCTCTATTGTTCTCTTCTATTGTTCACTCCTATTGTTCACTTCCATTGTTCACTTCCATTGTTCACTTCCATTGTTCCCCCTTTTTTTTAAAGGTATGTCCCATTTAATTGTGTACTCGTTTTCAAACAATAACAGAGGATCCATTGGATCCTATTGATCATATCCATGTTAATCGTAGACACACTGAAGTTGTTTTCTCATCAAATGGCAAGGTCCAATGCTGCTCATCATTCTCTTTTTAATAGATTCCCAAGATTATGGGAGGTGCTACCAGCAGATGTTAAAGACACAGTTATTTATAGTTTATCTTTATTTATTAATTCACTTAGAAAGCATTTATTAGTCCTTGGCCTAGGAGATGCCCTAACTCAAACTGTGTAGTATTAAGTTTTAATATTTTTATTTTAGTATTGTTTTTATATCTCAAAGTGTGCCTATAGCCATGTTGTTTATCATTCTTTGTGTGATTCAATGTTTGTTTACTTCCTAAGTGGTAGCATCAGGAGATCAACTCGACAGTAATTTAGTTTACTTTTTTGTAATCCTACAGGGGTGCTACCTTTGTTTCTGTTTCTGTTAATTTAATGTAAATTTGTGTTTATTTGTTTTTTCTACCTGTGAAATCAATAAATGAAATCAAATGAAATTGTTCCCTTTTGTTGTACACACACACACATACAGACAACAAAATATATTTTGTTCATTGACGTCCTCAATTATGACTCAATTTCCTCCACAGATATTGCAGACACAATTGGATACCTCTTAATGGGATCTTCAGATCAAGCCAGCCAGGAAATAGAGGTAAACCAACGAATTGACCTACTTATAATTTGCGTTACTAACCGGCCATGTCTGTCAATAATTATGCTCCTGGACTCCTATGATTTCTCAGGATTTTTCCTATTTTCAGAATTCTTTTAATACAGATCTCCCTTTGCCTTAGAATTTTTTTGAAACAAGAGAAGTAGCCTCCAAGGAAAGAAAGAAGTAGCCTGTATTGTGTCCAAACCTCTAGTTTCTTGTTTGAAGGGGGATTCGGAGAGTCTGTAAATCCTCCAAAATTAAACATCCAGGAGGTTAAGGAGGCTTTGTCCTCTAGACCAAAGGGAGACCCAGGCCCCGCTACCCATTTGTCAGGATTTTTGTTACTTTTGTCAAATTACATTCCTGCCTGGTGTAGTGTGGGTACTCCTCTGACCTGTTTGACAATTTGACATCTACTGTTTTATTACTGTTTTGCTCAGTCATACTTTATGGCTGTCGAGATAATAAAAGTAAACAAGTAAATATTGATTTCACATGTTTTGTGTTGTAGTGTTCGTTAGATAATGGAATAATTTAAAGGAAATTGTGTTTAAACTAATGATTTTTGTATGTGGACTTTGTCTCCATATTTTTTCTTGTTAGCTTGTCCCAAGAAGTCCTCAGGAATTGTACGAGATCACATCACTGATTGGGTGAGTGACGAGGAGAGCAGTTTCTTTCTCAGTAACATTCCTCTTCTAGATCAAATTGCCCATTTGTACTGTGTAAACGTATTTTGTGCTGTGCATAAACCTGTACATCATTGTCACTGTCATTGTCATCACCGTATCGTCACTGTCATCCCATGTCATTGTCATCTTTATATTCTATACCTTAAATCCATTAGACACATTGGTATTCTCAAGAAACCTAAATGATCACAGATTCACGTGAAACTTACTCGGTTGATGTTGGTATCAAGTCTGTGAGGTGCTATCATTTTAATACAATTAATCAAATTACTTTGTAAATAAATTTGTGTACTCCACTTAGACTTAAATTCTAAGGAACGAATACAAAAATTCGGAATGCATTTTCGCTATTTTCTCATTAACCCTAACCTTTCCAAATCTTCAAAAATCCTGGATTTTGAAGGATTGAGGTTACATGCTCCATCCTCTTTGCTAAAGTGAAGGATTTTTGAGGATTGAGATTAGGCATACTTGCCTTTCCATGGTACATGTACATCCATGTTTGTTGTAGTGATTGCAAGGTCAGTGCTTGGGTCAGTGGACACTGTTTATTGCTCCATGCATGCAGGGAGGGTCCCTGGCCATGTACATGTATCACAGATTAGAAACACGTGTGCATACATGTCATGTGCTTGCTTTACTACTGAAGGATTTTGGAGGATTCAGGTTATGTGTAAGCAAATGGGCCTAGGGAGTTAGGAAGGATTCAGGTTATGTGTAAGCAAATGGGCCTAGGGAGTTAGGAAGGATTCAGGTTATGTGTAAGTAAATGGGCCTAGGGAGTTAGGAAGGATTCAGGTTATGTGTAAGTAAATGGGCCTAGGGAGTTAGGAAGGATTCAGGTTATGTGTAAGCAAATGGGCCTAGGGAGTTAGGAAGGATTCAGGTTATGTGTAAGTAAATGGGCCTAGGGAGTTAGGAAGGATTCAGGTTATGTGTAAGTAAATGGGCCTAGGGAGTTAGGAAGGATTCAGGTTATGTGTAAGTAAATGGGCCTAGGGAGTTAGGAAGGATTCAGGTTATGTGTAAGTAAATGGGCCTAGGGAGTCAGGAAGGATTCAGGTTATGTGTAAGTAAATGGGCCTAGGGAGTTAGGAAGGATTCAGGTTATGTGTAAGCAAATGGGCCTAGGGAGTTAGGAAGGATTCAGGTTATGTGTAAGTAAATGGGCCTAGGGAGTTAGGAAGGATTCAGGTTATGTGTAAGTAAATGGGCCTAGGGAGTCAGGAAGGATTCAGGTTATGTGTAAGTAAATGGGCCTAGGGAGTTAGGAAGGATTCAGGTTATGTGTAAGTAAATGGGCCTAGGGAGTCAGGAAGGATTCAGGTTATGTGTAAGCAAATGGGCCTAGGGAGTCAGGAAGGATTCAGGTTATGTGTAAGTAAATGGGCCTAGGGAGTTAGGAAGGATTCAGGTTATGTGTAAGCAAATGGGCCTAGGGAGTTAGGGTTAAACATGATGAAATAAGCTGAAACTGTCGCAGGTTGGCTTGTTTACATTTCTCTTGATTCTTATAAAGTATTCATTTACATATATTTTACTATAAGTGTAGTATCATCATCATCATCATCATCATCATCAGTTTGTATCGTCCCACTGCTGGGCACTTTTCTTTGTCTTTTGACTGTCTTATCCAAGCCACTGTCCCTGTTTTCCCAACCAACTCGTCTCTCCATCTTGCCCGAGGTCTTCCTCTCTTTTCTGGTGTGATATATATATATACATAACAGCAAAAGAAACGTCACCCCCTAAATTTTGATAAGTCTGAGAACGTGTTTAGCTTATGTGTCCTCGGACGTCATGCATGACGAATTTTGAGGTCAACCAAATTTGCCACATTGTGTTCGTGTTACACTCCATATTCATAATGTTCTTCATTAAACAAATTATATTAATTATAAAATGAAAATAATAAATATTTTTAGGGGTGACGTTTCTTTTGCTGTCATGTATATATCGGTTTCCATTCTGTTGTAAAGTCGTCTCCACCTTCCATCCTCTCTCTTCTAGTGAGTGTATACTGGTTTAAATCATGTGTAAATCTTGCTCCGCATCTGTCTGAAAAAAAAAAAATAATAATTTGGCTTTAAAGGGATACTCTCGTCACGATCAACAGGACATGGAATCGGAGTGCTAGTTTTAGATTAACTCGCTGACTGAAAATAAAACCCTACATGATAAGTTAATATTACTGTTGCTGCTGCATACATGAACTAGTAATTTTCAGTCACTGTGTTCATCTTAAACTAGGACACCGATTTCCATGCCCCGTTGAGAGTCTGCTCTGATCATGACGATACTGCCCCTTTAAGACCACACCGAAGTTATCCAAGAGAATTTCCCGATAAACACATCACATTTATCCCCTCAGCAAAAACAGTTGACTGAATTTTTGGCCCATCATTTTTTTTGTGAAAGAAATACACGCATGTTTTGTTTATCCACGTACAGCGAACTGATGCCCAAGCTTCCCAGTGACGGGATATTTGCCATCAACACTATGATCAGGAAGGGAAGCCATCAGGTACCAGACGCCGCCATATGGCAGTGGAGAGACGACCGCGGCATGTGGCACTCGTACACACGTATTGACAACAGGATCATTGAGGTCAGTTGGGTCAGTCGTTTGACAATTTCACAGGCAACCCTGCTAAAATGAAGTATAACAACAGTACAATCTGAAGCATGTTGATTGCAACGATATCCATCAGCAAGAGCAATGGTCCTTTTTTTGTTTCACTCAGGATCCAACATAAATGTTTTCATCTGTCAGATCTTGTTGCATTGAGCATGGTTCAAGAGCTAACAGAACAATGGAAACAATTCTGATTGCAACAAAATCCATCATGTTTACATTTCGTCATGTCAGAACAAGGTCATATCTAAAAAAATAAAATAAAAATGCAACAAGGTCATATGTGCAATAGTGCATAACTTTGCAAACATTAAAACAATTGGGTGCATGCAACAACGTCTTCTACCGTAGGTTTTGCGTGTTCATCCTGGAACTCTGTAAAAAGATATGACCTTGTTGCACTGAGCGAAGTCCATGTATGCAACAAGGTCGTAACTGTGATACGACCTTGTTGCTGAAGGCAACAACTTGTTGTATTGAGAGGGATTTAAGCAGGCCTGTGATTTCTCAGGATTTTTCCTGACTTTACAAATCTCCCTTTGCCTCAAACTTTTCTTGAAAGAAGAGAAGTAGCCATCAAGGAAAGAAAGAAGTAGCCTGTATTGTGTCCAAACCTCTAGTTTCTTGTTTGTGGGGATGTGGAGAGTCTGTAAATCCTCCAAAAATTAAACATCCAGGAGGTTCAGGGGGCTTTGTCCTCTAGACCAAAGGGAGACCCAGGCCCGCTACCCATTTGTCAGGATTTGTTACTTTTGTCAAATCAGACGCCCCTGCTAGAGTTTATTCATGCACAATGCAAACTAGATTTATCGTATCTGCATTTTAAACAATGTCACTTCCCATTTCACAAATTTGACAAATCTCTCCTCTCCTCCCGCAGGCTGCCCACCAGGCCGGTGAGGATGAAGTGTGCCTGTCCACCATGGGTCGGACGTACACCATCGACTTCAACGCCATGCAGCAGATTAACGAAGACACGGGCACAGCCAGACCGGTACAGCGGCAGCCCAACCCAGCGTGCTCGGCCTCATCAGGTATGCACTGATGAATGTCACACATGACATCATGTCAGCGCCCTCTGTTGAACAGCGGCAGTCAAAAGAAGTAGTATTGTCAATGGAGGTCATCAAAAAATGTTATAATTTTCAAAGTGTTCATCTTCTGGGAATTGATTTTTCAAGAATATCCAAATGGTTGATTTGTAATCCGAAGCTTTCTTGCAGTAAAGCTGATTATGGTTTTGGAACAAAATTTATCTGAGGATTTTGGAGGATATAGGGTGGTAAGTGTTAATGTATATATTGATGAGTACAGATGCGTACAAGCAGTTTTGCCAACATTGCAAACGCTGATTTAAATTTTGCCCTACAACGATGTGTGTGTATAGCACTGCATACTCGGTGCTTTCCGAGTGTCTGTGAAAAAAAACTTCACAGGCAACTCGGGCGGGATTCGAACCCACAACCTCCTGCTTACTAGTGCAGACGTCTTAGCCTCTCGGGCTGGATTCGAACCCCTGACCTCTTGCTTAGG
Source organism: Zoroaster sp. YZ-2022 (assembly GCA_029582265.1). NCBI lineage: Eukaryota > Metazoa > Echinodermata > Asteroidea > Forcipulatida > Zoroasteridae > Zoroaster > Zoroaster sp. YZ-2022. Next base: position 22,303,059 of record CM055829.1, on the reverse strand, counting down.
AAGCGTATTAAGCAGGAGGTCGTGGGTTCGAATCTAGCCCAAGTCGCCTGTGAAGTTTTTTCAACAGACTAGGAAAGCACCAAGTATGCAGTGCTATGCACACGTCGGTGTAGGGCAAAATTAAATTGATTGTTTATCACCCGACGCAAGAATTTTACCAACTTATATATTGCGAATGTTATTCCTTTCCTTGAATTTATGTACAGCTATTATTATCACATATTCAGAATTATTTAGAACCCTTTTTTGCAATTTTTAATGGATTGTTTTCCTCCCTGTCTGCAGCCAACCCTTCTGTTGCCAGAGAAGATGCCCGTGCCGCCCTCTTGAAGGAAGATGGTGACCTAGCCGCTCTCTTCATCAAAGCTCTCTTTGCTGTCCTGTATGAGGTCTACAGCTCCTCGGTATGTCTGCCCTCAATAAATATTTCTAAGGCATTTGTTAAGTATATAGCTCTTCAATAGGCCTTCCCTAAAAAGTCTCTGGTTTCTGGTCCTAAGTCGGCTGCAAAATCGGTGCGATGACACTTTTTTTTTTTTTTTTTTTGCCAATGTGATATATGTATACACGGTTATTGGAACCAGACCAAATTGCCTATACAGAAAGTATGGTGGCTAAGAGAGGCCTCAAAAATTGGGCAAACGTTCATACCCCTATGTGAAAAAGTAGGTTAAAACACCGCACGGCAGAATTCCAATCGATCCAGCAATTTTGGCTGCAATTGGACATCGGAGACTCTCTTCTTTTCTTTTTTGGCCATATGTCTATCCCCACAAAAATATTACAAAGGAATTAGGGTGAGAGCCTTAATATATCCTCTATGGGATTTAAAGCTGCTTAAAAGTCTATGCTGAACGAATATTAGGGATTCCAATGAAAATTGTTATATAATACTGTAATAGTTTAGATTGCCTGGAACTCACCCACTCAACCCCTCAAATAAACTTCCAAGAATTTTTTGAAAGAATTAGCGTGGAATTTTTGATAATATATAGCTGATTAGTGTGGTGTATAATATAAACATGTAAATATTCAGTTGTTATTTTGATTGTGGTGAAATGAGTGGTTGTTAGTTGTGGTGAAATGAGTGGTTGTTGATTGTGGTGAATTGAATTTTGTGGGTGAGTTGTGCAATTACGCTGTTTGTGTACAGTGACAAATGTAGAAACAGTCACAGTATTCACATCAGCTGTTGAGGGCACGTGTCGTTAGATCACTAGTGAGTGCAGAATATCTCCAGTGGTCATTGGCTGGCAAAAGTACACACTAGCTTTAGTACCATAACATACGCATGGTGCGAATTTTGTGAGTATATAGACATCATCAAGACACTTGCAATTTTAGCACTAGAGGGCGAATAGATTGTTGGATATTTGCAGAAATGTTTTTCTGTGATTCTTTGTTAAAGTGTGTTTTTAAAACACCCACGGTTATAAACCTTTTTTGTTATTTGATTTTGACCACCAGGCTGGTCCAGCCGTGAGACACAAATGCCTGAAAGCAATCCTTAGGATGGTATACTTTGCAGATGCTGAGTTACTGCAGGATATACTGAAGAGTCACGCTGTATCCAGGTAACAGAGATGATCAGTGGTAGTGAGGAGGGTCAGAGTCATAGTACAGCCAAGCCTTTGAGAGGCCCATCCAGGCCCAGGCTTTGCCCAGGCCTAGTGGCCTATATAATCCCCAAGCTGAGCACAAAAGACCCCCTGTACTAATGAATAGATCTCAAATAGCTCTTATTGTTAACACAGACTTGACTGACATCCCAGCTGTCTTTTGTTCACAATTGCAGCCATTATAATGAGCTCTACATGGCTGGGCTAAGCCCTCCAGAAGTCCAGGTTAGGTTGGTTGGCAGGTACTGAATTGTTACAGGATTAGGACTCACAAAAGACAATTAGGAGGCCAGGTAGCCCAGCCCTGGCCGGGCTTCTCAAAGGCTTGGCTGTACCATGACTTTGGCCCTTCTCCCTTAATATTTGTTTACTTGATTTGATTCAATGTTCATTTTACACCAAGGGTACCATTATTCTATCAATATTTAATGTGATTTGAAGCTTTCTGCATGGTGGATTGGATAAAAAAAAGATTAGGTCTACAGGTAGTAATCTGTTCTTGGAAGAAGTGGTGTGGTTCTGAAAAATAACAGTAGTGGGGATAGTTCTGTAAGTGAGGATGGTGGCCTCACTAGCTGTAGATCTTGCCTGTTGATTTCCTACTTTATGAAAACAAATTGTAAACCTAGAAAGTGCCAACTCACATAAACTGATCCAAGCTATCACTTAGACGAAGCCACACCCATAAGTTTATCTTAACCCTAACCACCCCATATCCTGCAAAATCCTCAAAGGGGCACTTTTTTTCCCAGCAATGTTGGAAACTGGTACCTTCACCTTTTCAAACAGGACAATATTACTACCTGGCAAGACGTACAGGCCACAAGTGCTGAATATGAAAGATCAATGAAAATGCATGGTGCATTTTGAAAAATACCTAGGGGGTTAGGGTTAAAATATGTTCAGAATGCACCACAGAGTATCTAGAATGCAGTAGTTTCTGGGCTTCATGTTCACTGTCTATATCTGAACATTTTCCCCTCTTTTTTAAATTTTTTTGTTTTATTTAAATTGGTGAGTTGCTTGCCTTTAACACAATGATGACAAAGTGCTGGATGTTTTAGAGAACTTGTATACACGTATATATGCAATCATATTTGTGAGACTTATTTTTTGTGTTGCATTTTGTGTACACATTATACGTTTTGCATTCCACCAAATGTATGCATACATTAAACTATCCTAGCGAAACCTATAAAAACCAATATTTCAAAATATGTTAACCTATAAAAACCTCTCCTGCAACACATTTTCCACTTCCTCTACAATCTTCTAAATTATACTTCCTAAGTATAAAGAGATGAAGCCAAAACAGTAGCCAAACTGTAACATGTGTTACCGCTCTTAGATTTTATGCCGGACAAGGTATGGGGTAATGTACTTTGTTGCTAAAAGTACTCAGAAGGTAGGCAATTTACCAAAAACTTGGTACTTAACACTGCATAATCATGGGAAATAACCTATAAAAGCCTATATTTTGGCATTTGGTAAACCTATAATATAGGTATATTTTGCTTTAAAAACATATTTAAAAAGCCTATATTTGGTAGATTAGGCACTGGGCGGCCTGATACATGTGTACTTTTCAATTTTTATCTGGTCGTAGTTTGAGTGGTCATCTACTTTGTATTTAGCATTGTCTGTAGCTTAATTATTTACCGGCCGTATTCTGTCAACAGTCACATAGCAGCGATGATGTCATCCCAGGACTATAAGGTGGTCGTCGGAGCTCTGCAGATGGCCGAGATACTCATGCAAAAACTCCCAGACATCTTCCACGTCTACTTCAGAAGAGAAGGTAATCTTTGTCGTTTTGTTTTTTTGAGTTGGAATTATAATTCAGAATGATGCGCTTGTGACAAATATCACTAGCATTGGGGGGGGGGGGGGTGTCTACGAAAATGATACGCTGCCGAAAATGATTTTCTTACATTTTTTAACCCTAACCACCACAAATCCTGCAGTATCTTCCAAAGGGCACTTTTTTGGAAAAATTCAGCACTGTTGGAAACAGGTACTTTCACCTCTTCAAATGGGACAAAACTTGGCAAGAAGTACAGGCCATAAGTGCTAAATATGAAAGATCAATGAAAATGCATGGTGCATTTTGAAGATAAGGGCATATTTCCAGGAAGGTTCCTAGCTAGAATATCTAGGGCGTTAGGGTTTATAGAAGAGAAATATTTCTTATTTCAAGAAGGGTTTTCTTGAAGGAAAATCTTTCTAATGGGGTGAGACAAGAAAATGTCTTAAAATAAATGTTTTTGTATATTACGAAATGTAAGAAAATCATTTTTGGCAGTGAAGTTGCCAACTCTTAAAGTGGTTTGTGGCCGAGTAAAATTTGAGGCTTTGCTTGGTAGACAAATATTAAAAGGAATTTTGTGGCAAAAAAACACACACACGGAAGACTGCAGTTTTATCAAATTATATTTTGTTTCGTTCCAGGCGTTATGCACCAAGTCAAACTGTTAGCCGAGTCCCCCATTGAGGCAGACTCCTCCCCACCCCTCAAGACCAAGATGAGCACCCCGGGCACATCCAGAGAGACAACCCAGGGCAGAGACCCGGGCAGTGCTGACGTGGGAGCAGACTTTGACACGCCACCACAGGGGTAAGAAGACTAGGGGGGATCCTATATGTGCAAATAGTTTAAAAAAATTTTTTTTTTTTAAATCGTCATTCACATGTTAGCAGCTAGCGAATGTTTCGTTCAATGATGGGGCATCAGCTCTAAGCCTCTGCGAAAGTGCGGTGTGAGATTGTGGTGCCCAAGACCAAACAGCAGAGCACATCCTATATAACTGCCTGCTCTACTTTGGAGTGCCATGGTCGAGCGGTTTAGTGCATCGGATTTGTGTTCTGATGGCTGAGTCGTCAGAATGTGGGTTCGAATTCCAGCCGTGACTGGGGTACTTGTGTCCTTGAGCAAGACACTTTACCATAATTGCTTCTCTCCACCCAGGGGTAAATGGGTACCTGTGAGGGCAGAGTTGGTTGTTGTGTTTGACTAGCCCATATGCGCTGAAATGGCAGCAATTGAGCTGTATACTCCCCAGGGAGCTGAGATGGTTTCAGGAATGATTTATGCGCCTGATGAGCAGGGGTAATAATGTAATGCGCCTTGAGCACCAGTTTGGTGGATACGTGTGCCATATAAGTCCACATTATTATTATTATTACCTTCCACCTTGTGTTGATCTGCATGCAGAGACATGGAAATTACTGCTAAACAGCCACCTACAAATTTGATTAACTATACTACTCTCGGTACAGTTTTCCAGCGAGTTGACGGACAATTCAAAACTAGAAAATTGTCTGTTTATGAATGGTGGATAAGCTGTGTACATGTAGATAACAGTACCGTGTACAGTTTAGATGCATTCACCACACAGTACCATTTGACAACTATCTGTTCATGAATGGTGGATTAGCTGTGTAGATAACGGTACCGTGTACAGTTTAGATGCATTCACCACACAGTACCATTTGACAACTGGCTAAAAAAATCATCCAAACAGCTGACACATACGCACTGCTGTGATTTTGATAAGCCATGTCTTCATCATCCGTTAATTCACCCCCACGTGATTATGTTTTGTCCAATCAGATTTTCTAAACGCTCTTGAGAGCAATTATGAATTTGTCTTAATAAGAGTACCGGTTGTTGATTCAAATCTTTTTTATCCCCGCCCCCCTCACAGGAGACTAAGTGACGTCCTGAAGTGGAAGAGACCGCCTAAGCGTGCCGTCGGTCGCAAGAGCAAATATGCAAGCAATGATGATAGCAACACCACCCCTTCCCCCTTTGATGTATTGGAGGCCCACCACACCAGGCTGAGCGGCATGACCGGAGGGAGCAAGTCCACACCGACTGGGCGACCGTCGTCCTCGGCCAAGGGCAAAGCTGCAGTTGGTATGTGTGATCCATGAAGAGATTATGCCATCTGCCGAGTTGTACATTTACTTTTTTTTATATTGGTCTTGGCCCCAGGGTTAGGACAAGTCCTGCACCCTCTCACTGAGGGGTGTCGGTTCTGCTGAATAGCCCCCCCCCCCCCCAGTACTTTACCTCATTCACAAGGATGGTGCTCAAGATTAGGCCTGGCCGGGCTTCTCAAAGGCTTGGCTGTACCATGATTTTGGCTCTCCTCCCTCAACCCTAACCACCCCATAACCTCCTTAATCCTCCAAGGTGCACTTTTTTGGAAAAATTTAGCACTGTTGGAAACTGTACAAAATTTCTACCTGGCAAGAATTACAGGCCATAAGTGCTGAATATGACAGATCAACGAAAATGCATGGTGCATTTTGAAGATAAGGGCATGTTTCCAAAAGTGCACTGATGGATTTTGGAGGATTCAGGAAGGTTCCTAGCCAGAATACCTAGGGGGTTAGGGCTAATAACTACTTCAAAAAGGCCGAGTTTACCCCACAGAGATTTGAACTAGAGTTAAGAACAAATTGAGCTTTTCTCTGGAAGTATGATTAAACATCAGAAAAATGTTGCCGTGTGGAAGTTTTTGGATATAACGACTATTTCTTTTAAAGCATCCATGCCTGATTCTGAATTTCTCAGAATGTTTTTTTAAAATTTGTTATTAATTTGTTTTATTTTTATGATTTTCACAGTTATTAATGACAAGACTTAAAACATTGTTTGTGGTTCCTTTTCTTAGGCAAAAATGCAGCAGCGAGCCAGCGGTCCTTCCTCTCCTCTCTCAACCCGTCCCGATGGGGGCGCTCTAACAGCAGTGGCAACGGCACCACACCCCCGGGCACCGGCAACACCAACTTCTCCGGCTCCACCCCTCCCTCCGAGAAGTCATCCCGCGAGTCCGGCCTCCACCGAGCGAGCTCGCACCACGGCCACCACCACACTGACCGGAGCTTTGGGCTGGACAGCCAGGGGATCGGGTTGACCACCTCAATGCATCTGGCGTCGGCCGGCGGTAGCAGCAGCACCAGTAGTAGCAGCCAGAAGGAGAAGGTGAAGCAATGGATCAAAGAGCAAGGTGAGGTGTCCACTTGGTATGGATGACAGGCTAGAATTGCTCAAATAGCATTGATGGCTATTAGCCCTGAAAGCCATTAGCCTAATTTGCGTAGAATAGATTTGTCTGAATCTAATTTTTTGCGAAATCCGGGCTAAGCTCGTCTTAACACACCCCCACACCCCAACATATCCTTTTCATCTCCCATTTGGAAGAAAAATGTTACGTACTGATAGAAAAAGTTGAGCATGTTATTTTCTAGTCACTAATGCCGGCTGCCGAGGTGCTCATCTCACTTATCAATTGCCCAAGGCTCAAGGTAGGATAAGTCCTGCAAACTGCTCTGCTTAAAGGGAGAATATCGTCAACGATCAGAGCAAACTTTCAACAGGGCGTGGAATCGGTGTCCTAGTTTAAGATGAACACAGTTGCAGCAGCAACGGTAATATGACCTTATCATGTGGGGTATTATTCTCGGTCACTGAGTTAATCTGAAACTCGTGCTCCGATTCCATGCCCTGTTGATTGTTTGCTGACGATATTGCCCCTTTAACAGTCCCTGGTACTTAACAACCATTCACAAGGAGTGGCAATCGATTGAACTACACCAAAGGTAATGCAAGGCCAAGTTGATTCCACTGGGATTCCAGCTTGGGTCTTGTGACTACCAGTCAGTGTCGTAACTAGGGTCTAATTTTCAGGGGGGCACTAGAGGGTGCACCACTTTTTCTAGTGAGAGCACGGTCAATACTTGAATCCTGCAGTCTCAAATAGGGACCTATTTTTTTAAAATTCTGAATGTGGGAACTCAGGGGGGGCACGGACCTTGGATGGGGGGCACATTCCCCCATTATCCCTGTTCCCCCCCCCCATACCCGTTCCCCCCACCCATACCCGTTCCCCCCATAGTTACGCCACTGCTACCAGTCAAGTGCCCTACCTACTGAGCTATTCCTGGCATAGCTGACGTCATACAAAGATGAGTAGAAAGACAAAATCATGATGCAATGCGGACAGAGAGTTGCAAGAAATCTGTATCTGTGACCATTTTATTATTTATTTGTTAATCTCCCCATTTTCTTTTCTCGACAGCCAACAAATTCATCAACCAGTACTTTGGGGAGGAGTTGCAGGGGGAGAGCCACCCAGCCCTGGGCATGCTGAACAGGCTGTGCACAGCGGTTGACGAACTCCTGCTGGACGTGAGTAACCTATCACTTTTTTTTAAGACTCGGTATGTATAGTGAAAAGTCTGTACCGAGCAACGTTGGCTCGTCAGGCTGTTTATATCCGGTCTCATTGGCATATCTATTCCATCCTGGATGGGATGCCAGTCTGTCGTAGGTTACATCCCCAAGCTATTGCCAGTACCCATTTATGCGCCTCAGTCGAAAGACAGGCCTGTGATATTCTCAGAATTTTTTACAAATCTCCCTTTGCCTCAAAATTTTCTTGAAAGAGAGAAGTAGCTACCAAGGAAAGAAAGAAATAGCCTGTGTTGTGTTCAAACCTCTAGTTTCTTGTTTGTGGGGATGTGGAGAGTCTGTAAATCCTCCAAAAATTAAACATCCAGGAGGTTCAGGGGGGGCTTTGTCCTCTAGACCAAAGGGAGACCTAGGCCCGCTACCCATTTCTCAGGATATTTTACTTTTGCCAAATCACACCCCTGTTTTCCTGATTTCAGGATTTTTTACAAATCTCCCTTTGAATGTGCAGAGTCTGTAAATCTTCCACAATTAAACATCCAGGAGGTTCAGGGGGCTTTGTCCTCTAGACCAATTTTTTTTACTTTTGTCAAATCACCCCCCCGCGAGCTTCCGAGTCGAAGTGTGACGATCTCCCGCATAACGCATCCAATGAAATCCCTGGATTGGTACGCCTGGAGCCTGTCTCTATCCTTGATAGGATATAGACAGGGGATCAGTCTAGAAGGAGACTTGCATTAGGCTATTTCCACTTGGGTTGCGCAAGCATTTTGAGCACCAAATGGAATTATGTAATTGTTTAACTATACTAAAAACAATTTAGGGAACACCGGAATAATCTCAGTTAAAGCAAGATCATTTATTTCAGATAAACACAATGTTTCACAGAATTGATGAGAAACAACTGCACAATGAAACAGATGATAAAGGATGCATGTAGTGATTACACATTTCATGACATGACTACTGAAAGAGAGAGGGGGTTGCAAATGAAAATCTCGGTTCATGGAACATTTCAAACCTATTTGATGTTAAAGATCCGGTGTTCCCTAAATTGTTTTAAGTAGTATATTATAAAGGGTCTTGCTGAAGGACACAAGCACCAGTGATGCGGCCGGGATTGGAGGACTCACACTCTGAAGACTCGGCCATCAAAACACAAAATCTACTAAATGCTGCTCAACTTGCTCTCTTTAATGAATTGTACAGAAAGAGCAGGACGTCGCCGTCGTGCAGGACATCGCCAACATCCTCTCCAACTCTGACGTGTCGCCGTTTGAGATTCTACACAGCGGCTTGGTCAGTAGATTGCTGAACTTTCTGACATCGAACAACGGTAGGGAGTCTCTGGACCGCTTCACCAGACTCAAACGATTCCTGCATGTGTTTCTCCATTGTCCGGTAGGTGCAAAGCAATTTTTTAAATTAATTCTTACTACAGGCATATTTTTTTTTCTTGTCGGAAAAACATTTCCGATTCCGATTTAAAATCGGTATGATTGTTTATTTAAAAAAAATACTACACTTCAACAATAGTGCTATGACAATTTACTGTATGTGTAGGTGGTCTTTTGAATGCCATAAAATTTTCCTACTTTTTTTCAAGGGGCAAATATCATGCCTGTTACTCGTAACATTATTTATCTATGAGATTTTTTTGGGGGAAACATAGACAAAATTATGGAAACTGGATTGGTATGTACTATTGCTGTACCTATCTATTAGCCCTGTCAGGGTAGAACATTCAAAACATTTACTAGTTGCCCGAGGGCTTTGCCCTCTATTTAGTTCAGGTGACCCATAAAATTTGGTTCCATTTATTTTTGTTCCAATACAACGAAAATTGCTACCTCAAATTGGCCAAGTCCGCGAACGACATGGTCTAAAGAGATTGGCACTGATAGTCAACAAATTTGTAATGATGACACAGAATTTGCGCTTTATGTGGCCATTTGTCAACATGGTAAATGCAAGATGTCGAGCTTACTGCATTGAATCTAACCTGTATGAGCTAATACAGCGACAAAATAGAGCGTTTGGTCATCTGTGATGTTATTTTTACAGGTTTTGCTGGCTTTTGCAGCCCAAAAATTATACAATCCAATCCATTTGTTGTGTTTCTGTTCGAGTTGAGTTTTGAAGTACTGTGGACATTGTACGCAGGTAGTACGTGCTCATTGGCATTGCAGTGTACTGTCATTGACATTGCAGTGTACTGTCATTGACTTGAACTGCCCGTTATAAAATTGGGCTCTAATTGACTACATAAGTGACAAGCCGGATGTGTCCGTTGGAGCTTGTCACTTTTGCTGAAACAAACCACACATGAAATGATCTGTAAAAGTATCGGAATATTTTTTCTGAATATCCAACAGAGTTATTTAAGGGACAAGGGCCAAAGTCATGGTACAGCCAAGCCTTTGAGAAGCCCGGCCAGGCCCAGGCTTTTCCCCTGCCTACTTGCCTATATAATGAGCTCTGCTTGCCTGGGCTAGGCCCTCCAGAAGCCCAGGTTATGTTGATTGGCAGGTACTGTATTATTACAGGATTAAGACCCACTAAAGACAATTAGGAGGCCAGGTAGCCAGGGCCTGGCCAGGCTTCTCAAAGGCTTGGGCTGTACCAGGACTTTGGCCCTCCTCCCTAAATATGAATAATTTGTGTTTAATTTGTTTTATTGAACATCCTCCATTAGCTGCCCGATTCTGCGCCCGTCCGTGTCGTGGATCACCTCGTCACCCCTCCCTTCATCGCCCTGGTCAGCAAGATCAACGGTTGTATCAATCACCTTGAGCAGTTCCCGGTCAAAGTTCATGACCTCCCAGGGGGCAGCAGCTCCGGAACCCGTGGGTCACAGGCGCTTAAGTTTTTCAACACACACCAGTTGAAGGTACATGTAGTCAGTCATTCATAATCCAGGCCTGTGATCTCTCAGGATTTTCTTTTACAAATCTCCGAATTGTCCGAAAAAGGTTCTTTATATGATACGATATATGAAAATTAAATTCTTGTATATTTTTTAAAGTGCACGACCAATAACATGTTGAATTGGTTGGTTTCCTTGCAGTGCCAACTCCAGCGCCATCCAGAGTGCACCACACTGAGACAGTGGAGAGGGGGACCAGTCAAGATAGACCCCCTAGCTCTAGTCCAAGCCATTGAGAGATACCTTGTCGTTAGGGGCTATGGTAGATTAAGACAGGTATAAGAATGTTGTCAGTGGATTAATTAATGGTACACGTGGGTACAGTGTACCCACGGCGGGCACAGTGGGGCAGCAGCACCAGAATGTGCAAACCTTGGGGGGTGCTAAGATAGTTTAACCCTAACCCCCTAGGTACTCTGGCTAGAAACCTTAATTATCCCTAACCCCAAGGTATTCTGGCTAGGAACCTTCCTTAACCCTAACCCCCTAGGTATTCTGGCTAGGAACCTTCCTGAATCCTCCAAAATCCATCAGTGCACTATTGGAAACATGCCCGTGCATTTTCGTTGATCTTTCATATTCAGCACTTATGGCCTGTACTTCTTGCCAGGTAGTAATTTTGTCCTATTTGAAGAGGTGAAAGTACCAGTTTACAGTAGTCCTTAATTTTTCCCAAGAAGTCCCCTTTGGAGGATTTTGCTGGATTTGGGGTGGTTAGGGTTTAAGGTTGTTGAGAGGAGCGAGTGAAATCAGTAAATCAATAATTGACACACATAGGTATGGGTGCTCTCCCTAGAATGCACAATCCTTGTGGCTGTGGTAGATTCAGAATGTCGAGAGTGATTTACACTGTTCTCCCTCAGGGCTCAGCTTTGACCTTCTAGAGATCGCAACAGGAACCAGAAACACAGGGGAAAGCCCCCCCCCCCCCCCCCCTACTCTTTCATGAAAAGTGTAGATATTACACACATGCCTCCCTGACACCAGACTCGTGATAGGCACTTAACAAGCCTTGTGATTTCTCAGGAATTTTTCCTGATTTCAGGATTTTTGTTAAATCTCCCTTTGCCTCAAAATTTTCTTGAAAGAAGAGAAGTAGCCACCAAGGAAAGAAAGAAGTAGCCTGTATTGTGTCCAAACCTCTAGTTTCTTGTTTGTGGAGAGTCTGTAAATCCTCCACAATTAAACATCCAGGAGGTTCAGGAGTTATTACTTTTGTCAAAGGACACCCCTGGCCTTGGTTTCATTATTAACTTCATGTGATCCTGCCATGTTAGGTCAATTATTCTGTTTTGAGTGTGCATTTCTGTGCAAATCTTGCATGACAGGATGACAGACAAATCATTGTCAACTCTGCTATGCCTACTTAATAATCTCAAACAGTGCTGGACATCATTATGAATTACCATAACTGATTGTGAATCATCTCTTTATTTTTTTGTTTGTTTCCACAGGAAGATGAGGACAGTGATGATGATGCATCGGACGATGATATTGATGAATCTCTGGTAAGATATCGTTTGCTTCTGTCACTTGAGACTCGAACCATCCACGGCTGGGATTTATCAGGCCAGGCCAGGCCAGGCCAGGCCAAATGACACCTTGCAAGGTCTGAGGCAGACAAGACCATGGCCCAAAACCACAAGACCATGGGCTGAAATCATGGCTCTGCTTAACAGAGAATTCTGCTTAACAGAGAATTCTGCTTAACAGAGAATTCTGCTTAACAGAGAATTCTGCTTAACAGAGAATTCTGCTTAACAGAGAATTCTGCTTAACAGAGAATTCTGCTTAACAGAGAATTCTGCTTAACAGAGAATTCTGCTTAACAGAGAATTCTGCTTAACAGAGAATTCTGCTTAACAGAGAATTCTGCTTAACACAGAATTCTGCTTAACACAGAATTCTGCTTAACACAGAATTCTGCTTACAGTGTCAGCGCACATTTTTGTTGCTAGCCATATAAGTAACGAATCCTTAGTTGTGCGTGGCACAAGCAGAAATTCATTGTTTACTGGTGAAATATGCTAATATGTTAAACACAGATTTTTATGCTTTAGTAATCGGTGGTTTTCCGCTTTTTACGTTAAACTGAGTCATATTAAGAGCGGTATGATTAGCAATTGGATTTTCAAATGTAATAACCATCACTAGCCTCTCAGGTGCCCATTTTGACTCCTTGAAGGAGAACAACGATTATGGTCTATTAGACCCCCCCCCTCCCCCCCCCTCCCCGCATGTGTCGCCTCAGACCCGCACATTGGCATTTTTAATTTTCTTTTCTTTTTGTTGCTGTGAAACGATGTCCAATTGCAGCCAAAATTGCTGGATTGAATTCTACTGCACTGTGCTTTAAACGACTTTTTCACATAAGGATATGAACGTTTGCCCGATTTGTGAGGCCTCTCTTAGCCACCATACTTTGTATATGGGATATTTGGTCCCCGCGTATACAGTGTATCACGTATTTCCCTGTTGGCCAAAATAAAAAAATATAAAGCGCATCACTGCACCGATTTTGAAGCCGACCGATGATCAGAAACCGGAGACTTCTCTTTTTGGTGTCTCTTATCAAGTATACCAGCACCACAATCTTGCAAAGGATTCAAACACACTTTCTGGTTTTATTTTCCATCAGAAAACAAGTTCTAAACCAGTCTGTTCTGGCACATAGTAATTTTCAAACAAAGTAACATTTCTAAAAAAAAAAAAAATTTTTTTTTTTGAAGGCAATTTCATAGAAATTAACCCCAAAAATTACGTAACCTGGCTCTAAAATTTTTTGTTCTCATTTGAACGTTCCCTCGCTAGGCTGCCGCCTTTTCCAGTTCCAACATGAACATCAAGCACAAGCTGGAGTTTGTCATCAGCGATCGTGTCCTCCCTTACAACATGACCGTATACCAGTCTATCAAGCAATATGGCAGCATGACGGAAGAGGACCGTGACACAGACGATGAGAGTAACCCTCTGGGGCGAGCGGGGATATGGATCAAAACGCACATTATATGGTGAGTGCCATCACGGGTAAACCTGGGAGTATGATCATGGAAGGACATGGGGACCACTTTCATAGAACTGCTAAGCAGAGAATTTTGCTAAGCAATATAAAACAGGCTACTTTATATAGTGCTGCTCAGCCAAAAAAAAAGTCCGGTTTCTGGTCAACAGTCGGTTTCAAAATTGGTGCAGTGACGTGCTTTTTTTAAATTTTTATTTTTATTTTTTTTGCCAACGGAAATTTGTGCTACATTGTATACGCGGGGACCAAATTTCCCATATTCAAAATATGGTGGCTAAGAGAGGCCTCACAAATTTGGGCAAACGTACGTACCCCTATGTGAAAAAGTCGTTGAAAATAAAGCATGGCAGAATTCCAATCGATCCAGCAATTTTGGCTGCAATTGGACATCGTTTCATAGCAACAAAAAAATAAATAAAAATGCTGATGCGCGGGTCTGATGCGACGCGAGCGGAGACCAGAAACCGGAGACTTTTATTTTTGGCCTTGATGTTCATAAACACTTTTGGTAAAATATCCTTAAATGCATTAAATGCTTCCATACTTAAGAAGAATGAAGCTATATGTATAAAAACCAACATGTGAAAGGTTCAGCTTTAAGTCGCCGTGTCATTGAGGAGAAAATAGTGAAAATGCATTCAGATTGTTGGTATTCATTCCAACGTGGAATTTCTTTCTTCAGACGACCGAATTTCATTTGTGGTAATTATTTCACTGTTTTGACTTAACATTATGTCACCCAAGACAGAAATAATTCAAGGGGTTATTGATACCACAAACTGTGATCATTTATGTTTTTGGAGATTACCAATAGTGTAAAGCACAAAAGCACAAAAAGGGCACAAAAGCATTTTTGCTTCACCCAAACCTAAATGTTGTCCTTTGTGTAATAATTTCATATATATTTAATGTACCTGTAATACTGTATTTCAACCTATTACAAGCAATGTATATTTCTATTTCCAAGGACAGCATTGAAATAAATGTATTATCAAAAAACTAAAAAACTAAAAAAACTAAAAAACGGCTTTAATGCGTGATCCATTTTCTATGGCAAGTTGGTGCTGTAACCTGTAAAGATAATTGCTGTTAGGGAGGAGGGCCAAATTCGTGGTACAGCCAAGCCTTTGAGAAGCCCAGCCAGGCCCAGGCCTATAGGCCTATATAGTCCCCTTAGCTGAGCACAAAAGACCTTTTTACTAATGAATAGGTCTCAAATAGCTCTTATTGTTAACACAGACTTGACTGACACCTCGGCTGTCTTTTGTTCACAACTGCAGCCATTATAATGAGCTCTACTTGGCTGGGCTAGGCCCAGGTTATGTTGATTGGCAGGTACGTGTGCAGTTACAGGATTAGGACTCACAAAAGACAGATTAAGAGTCCAGGTAGACAGGGCCTGGCTGGGCTTCTCAAAGGCTTGGCTGTACCACGACTTTGGCCCTCCTCCCTTACATGTGTGCAACGACAATCTATTATTCACTCTAATACATTATTGATCTTCAGGTATCGCCCAGCCAGTGAAAACAGCTCGGAAGCCAGTCTGAGCACTCCTAAGTCAACCACAAGTAGCAGCAGCAATACAAGCGCCGGCAGCGGCAGCGGCGGTGGCGGCAGCGGAGGCAGCAGCGCCACCAAGAGGGGGAAAGGCACCAGCTCCAGTAAGGCGGCCAGCAAGGCCAGGAAACACGACGAGCTGTGGCTAGGTAAGTCTGGAGTCCAAGGTTTTACTGCAGGGATATCCCGCGGTGTTGGATTTAATTTGCTGTCGCTACCCTTCCACAGAGCATAAAACAGGATTTGAAAGTAGGGTGTCAAAATTTGATATTTTTTGAAAACCGGGGTGTCCAAATATTACACTTACTACTTATTCATAAATGCCCAAGACAATTTAGACAATCTGATTGGACAAAAACGTAATCATGTGGGGTGTGTATTAACGGATGGTAAAGACATGGCTTATCAAAATCAGAGCAGTGCGTATGTGCCAGCTGTTCGCCAGCTGTTTTGTGCGACGCGCGATGTGGATTTCAACCAATCAGAGTGATTGGCATCACTTGCCTGACTCGTGTACTTTGGAAGTGTTTCGTGTGTCCCCAAAACATGAATTTGGCCATTTCTGTTTGGCTTTATGCAGCAAAAATTTAAAAAAATTTTACATTATGAAAATCGTTAGAAAATCGTTAGAAAATCGATACGGGCATTTATGAATGGGAATAACAGTTTGACGCCATTGGCGCGGTCCTTATCGCCCGTGACCACACCCAAAACCGGTCATTAACATGCGGTAAAGACTGCACAAGTAACTGTTATTCCCTTATTAATTACTTTTGCGTGTTAAAAAAACACCCAAAGGTCTTGCTGGCTAATACTATGTCTCACCACACCACTATAGTTCTAAAGAGGAGGCATGTGATGTCACAGACCAAAAGGACGCCCTTGCTGAGGCTCACGTTGTCTCACATAAGCTCTCTGCACTCCATTACATTTAGCACCCAATACTGAATCGTTAATGCATGTCTCTCTTTCCTGTTTACCCAGATGGTAACTGCCCTGCCATCATCGCCCCATTAAATCTCTACCTCACACCCAAGTTACCCGGTGGGGTGGTTATTGATGATCCGTCTGTCGAGGCTATATCACTCATACGAGTACTCTATGGTCTCAGTAAACACTGGAATTGCCTTTATGAGGTGAGTAACGTGTCCTTATTCCAAGATAATAAATTAAAACTGCCACTGAGGTTGGGATGACCAAAGCATAAAGGAATCCTGCAGACATTTTAAAGGAATCTTAAGGGATACTATATCTGAGCCCCCATCTGAGCCCCCATCTGAGCCCCCATCTGAGGCCCCATCTGAGGCCCCATCTGAGGCCCCATCTGAGGCCCCATCTGAGGCCCCATCTGAGGCCCCATCTGAGGCCCCATCTGAACCCCCATCTGAACCCCCATCTGAACCCCCATCTGAACCCCCATCTGAACCCCCATCTGAACCCCCATCTGAACCCCCATCTGAGCCCCCATCTGAGCCCCCATCTGAGCCCCCATCTGATGCCCCATCTGATGCCCCATCTGATGCCCCATCTGATGCCCCATCTGATGCCCCATCTGATGCCCCATCTGATGCCCCATCTGATGCCCCATCTGAGCCCCCATCTGAGCCCCCATCTGAATCATATACAAATCATATATACTGGGATCTGAATTCAATAGGATCTGACAGAAAAAACCTATATGAACCTAAATAACCTGTGAACGTATTACCAAAAGTTAGTTAATCTGCTTGGCAGCTTAATGAAATTGGTTTGATGTTACAAACAGTTATACTGAAGATGACACAGTTTCCAATCCCGATATAACATTTGCTTCTTTTCATGACTACAGGGAACTCTTCCTCAGTCTGCCCTTGGTCCGGCCGAACTGACCAACAGCAAGCTAACAGCCAAGGCGGCCAGACAGCTCCAGGATCCTCTTGTCATCATGACAGGTAACCTACCGTCTTGGCTCAACGCCGTGGCCAGAGCATGGTGAGTTGTAAGCTTTATGCGCGACTTTTGGTTAAAGCAATTATACACTATTGGTAATCTCGAAGAAAAACCTAGTAATCACAACTTTACATGAAATGTACTTGGTGTGACTTTGATGATGGTGTCAAACGTCCCTTCAAATATTTTTTTGTCTCGGCTGCTATTTGTTTTGAGTTAAATTAGTGAAATGATTTGCCGAATGAATTTCTGGCATTCAAAGTGAAATTCCACATTAGAATGGATCCAAACAATCTGAATGCTGATTTTTTAAAACTATTTTCTTGTTAACCCTAACCACCCCAAACCCATCAAACTCCAACAGCTGGTTGTGTTGCATTTTGATGGACTCGGTACTGTATAGCCCATGCATGGTATTGGATTTTGGTGGATTCAGGAAGGTTCCTAGCCAAAAACCATAAGGGGGTTAGGGTTAATTAATGATACATGTGAAATAAGTAGAGACCATTTGCGGTGACACCGTACGAACAAATTCTCTGTTGAGTAGGAATTAGTTCTGAAATGAACTGGTGTTTATGCAAAGCGGAAATTCAATTGGACCTTTGTGATTTGGCCTGAGGGGTCTAAAATAATAGTTTAGGAAATAGTCCAACAATTTAGCATTTGTTAAAAAACTAATCATTCTTCGGATCCTTTTTCGTGGTTTGCGATCGACCCGTGATATCTGATTAGTAACATCTACCGGTCGAAGCATTCTGGGGATTAATGGTCGGCAGTACCATGTAGGGTATTAACAACCTTCATTTTGTATGTACAGATCATTGTCTCAGTGGTCTAGACTGCGGTTACGGGTTATGGTGTCACCGCAAACAGTCTTTACTTATCCTTTTCACCGTGCAAAGCTATAAGTCTTACATGTGAAATAAGCTGAAACTTTCACAGGTTGGTTTCTGTACATCTCTCTTGATTCTTATGAAGTATGGATGCATTCACAGACATTGATTGGTTTCTGTACATCTCTCTTGATTCTTATGAAGTATGGATGCATTGACAGACATTGGTTGGTTTCTGTACATATATCTTGATTCTTATCAAGTATGGATGCATTGACAGACATTGGTTGGTTTCTGTACATATCTCTTGATTCTTATCAAGTATGGATGCATTGACAGACATTGGTTGGTTTCTGTACATATATCTTGATTCTTATAAAGTATGGATGCATTGACAGACATTGGTTGGTTTCTGTACATCTCTCTTGATTCTTATCAAGTATGGATGCATTGACAGACATTGGTTGGTTTCTGTACATATCTCTTGATTCTTATCAAGTATGGATGCATTTACAGACATTGGTTGGTTTCTGTACATATCTCTTGATTCTTATAAAGTATTGGATGCATTTACAGACATTGGTTGGTTTCTGTACATATCTCTTGATTCTTATCAAGTATGGATGCATTTACAGACATTGGTTGGTTTCTCTACATATCTCTTGATTCTTATAAAGTATGGATGCATTTACAGACATTGGTTGGTTTCTGTACATCTCTGGATTCTTATCAAGTATGGATGCATTACAGACATTGGTTGGTTTCTGTACATATCTCTGGATTCTTATCAAGTATGGATGCATTTACAGACATTGGTTGGTTTCTCTACATATCTCTTGATTCTTATAAAGTATGGATGCATTTACAGACATTGGTTGGTTTCTGTACATATCTCTTGATTCTTATCAAGTATGGATGCATTTACAGACATTGGTTGGTTTCTGTACATCTCTCTTGATTCTTATCAAGTATGGATGCATTTACAGACATTGGTTGGTTTCTGTACATATCTCTTGATTCTTATCAAGTATGGATGCATTGACAGACATTGGTTGGTTTCTGTACATATCTCTTGATTCTTATCAAGTATGGATGCATTTACAGACATTGGTTGGTTTCTGTACATCTCTCTTGATTCTTATCAAGTATGGATGCATTTACAGACATTGGTTGGTTTCTGTACATATCTCTTGATTCTTATCAAGTATGGATGCATTGACAGGCATTGGTTGGTTTCTGTACATCTCTCTTGATTCTTATTAAGTATGGATGCATTTACAGACATTGGTTGGTTTCTGTACATATCTCTTGATTCTTATCAAGTATGGATGCATTGACAGACATTGGTTGGTTTCTGTACATCTCTCTTGATTCTTATCAAGTATGGATGGATTGACAGGCATTGGTTGGTTTCTGTACATATCTCTTGATTCTTATCAAGTATGGATGCATTCACAGACATCGGTTGGTTTCTGTACATCTCTCTTGATTCTTATCAAGTATGGATGCATTCACAGACATCGGTTGGTTTCTGTACATATCTCTTGATTCTTATCAAGTCTGGATGCATTCACAGACATCGGTTGGTTTCTGTACATATCTCTTGATTCTTATCAAGTATGGATGCATTCACAGACATCGGTTGGTTTCTGTACATATCTCTTGATTCTTATCAAGTATGGATGCATTCACAGACATTGGTTGGTTTCTATACATCTCTCTTGATTCTTATCAAGTATGGATGCATTTACAGACATTGGTTGGTTTCTGTACATATCTCTTGATTCTTATCAAGTATGGATGCATTTACAGACATTGGTTGGTTTCTGTACATCTCTCTTGATTCTTATCAAGTATGGATGCATTCACAGACATTGGTTGGTTTCTGTACATCTCTCTTGATTCTCATCAAGTATGGATGCATTTACAGACATTGGCTGGTTTCTGTACATCTCTCTTGATTCTTATCAAGTATGGATGCATTTACAGACATTGGTTGGTTTCTGTACATCTCTCTTGATTCTTATCAAGTATGGATGCATTGACAGACATTGGCTGGTTTCTGTACATATCTCTTGATTCTTATCAAGTATGGATGCATTTACAGACATTGGTTGGTTTCTGTACATATCTCTTGATTCTTATCAAGTATGGATGCATTGACAGACATTGGTTGGTTTCTGTACATATCTCTTGATTCTTATCAAGTATGGATGCATTGACAGGCATTGGTTGGTTTCTGTACATCTCTCTTGATTCTTATCAAGTATGGATGCATTGACAGGCATTGGTTGGTTTCTGTACATCTCTCTTGATTCTTATCAAGTATGGATGCATTGACAGACATTGGTTGGTTTCTGTACATCTCTCTTGATTCTTATCAAGTATGGATGCATTGACAGACATTGGTTGGTTTCTGTACATCTCTCTTGATTCTTATCAAGTCTGGATGCATTGACAGACATTGGTTGGTTTCTGTACATCTCTCTTGATTCTTATGTATGGATGCATTTACAGACAGTGGTTGGTTTCTGTACATATCTCTTGATTCTTATAAAGTATGGATGCATTCACAGACATTGGTTGGTTTCTGTACATCTCTCTTGATTCTTATGTATGGATGCATTGACAGACATTGTACATATCTCTTGATTCTTATCAAGTATGGATGCATTGACAGACATTGGTTGGTTTCTGTACATATCTCTTGATTCTTATCAAGTATGGATGCATTGACAGACATTTTACCAAACAATGCATACTGGCTTTAAAGACCAGTTCCAGAAAAAGGCCGGAAGAAAAGTACCGGATCGATTTCAAGAAATAAGTAAAACAAAAAAATACTAGTTCAACTTTTCTTGTGTTCTTTACGGCAGTCCCTTCTTGTTGCCGTTCGACACGCGGCAGATGCTATTCTACGCCACGGCCTTCGATCGAGACCGCGCCATGCAGCGACTACAGGAGAACAACCCAGACATGAATACGTCTGATGCTAATGAGAGAGTCGCCCCGAGGTTAGACAGGAGAAAGGTGAAGTTGTGTTTATATCTCCCTCCCTACGGTTCTTTGTTTTGGTTTTTTTTGTAACCAAATTTATTTCAGTTGACAGTGACATTGTTGCTTTGGCATTAATAACCCATATCCTAATTTGTAGAGTGAAAATAAACCAGGCAACTCCAGGAAATCTCAAATTGCAGTTCGTTTTGTAAGGCTTTTAAAAAAAATTGGGACTACTTTGAGGCACATCCTTGTGCTAACGGTCGAATACCCACTTCTTAACCCTAACTCCCTAGGCCCATTTGCTTACACATAACCTGAATCCTTCCTAACTCCTTAGGCCCATTTGCTTACACATAACCTCAATCCTCCAAAGTCCTTCAGTAGTAAAGCAAGCACATGACATGTATGCACACATGTGTTTCTAATCTGTGATACATGTACATGGCCAGGGACCCTCCCTGCATGCATGGAGCAATAAACAGTGTCCACTGACCCAAGCACTGACCTTGCAATCACTGCAACAAACATGGATGTACATGTACCATGGAAAGGCAAGTATGCCTAATAACCTCAATCCTGATTTAATTTTGCCCTACACCGACGTGTGTATCACCCGACGCAAGAATTTCATCAAACTATAAAACCTCAATCTTCCAAAATCCTTCACTAATAGCAAAGAGCATGTAACCTCAACCCTTCAAAATCCTTCACTTTAGCAAAGAGGATTTTGGAGGGTTTGGGAAGGTTAGGGTAAATCTGGTTAACAATATCGTCATGATCAACATGGACATGTTTTAGATTAACTATAAAGTGACTGAAAATAATACCCCACATGATAAGGTTATATTACCGATGCTGCTGCATACATGAGCCAGTAATTTTCAGTCACTGTGTTCATCTGAAACTAGGGCACCGATTCCATGCCCTGTTGAATCGTGACGGTATTATTGAGTTCAGCTGCTTTTTTTTTTCAAACCATGGAAACAATATAAGGTGTCTAATTCAAAAAAAAATCTTTGAATCAAATTATAAACCATGAAATAACTTGCCTCAATTGGACAGAAGAACTTGGTATTTATAGTGTTTGATTTTTAACTAGTATATCATTTTGAAAATTTGTATCAATCAACACAGAGAACAGTTTCAAGAGATGACCTGCTGAAACAAGCAGAGACAGTGATGGATGATTTGGCCGGCTCAAGAGCAATCCTGGAGATCCAGTACAGCAATGAGGTAAAGAATAGCTGAGTAATTATCTTCATAGTCAGTTAGACTCATCTGTTGCTTGAAATTCACTTTCAAGTTTTATAAGAAGGCAATAATTGGTCTATTAATCCTAAACCCCAAGCTATTTTGGCTAAGAACCTTCCTCAATCCGCCAAAATCCAACACCATGCACAAACACTATGCACAAACACAACCACCCAACTGTTGGCCCCATGCAAAGTATCCCTGTCTGGGCTATACAGTACTGAATCCATCAAAATACAACAAACCCTGCTGTTGGAGTTTGAATGGTTTGGGGTCGTTAGGGTTAAACCTCCTACCCTCATTTAATTTTTCTGCCAAGCGGGTTGATTTGACTCGCTAAAACCCTTCGTCTGTCAGTTATAGAAAAATGGAATAATGTTCCATAACTATTTACTACTCAAAAGAGAACTTTTACATCGTGTCACCACAAACGGTCTTTATTTAAAAATTTAAAAACATATTACATTGTACAGTGTAGATGCATTCTCACACGACACATCTACACGTCACTGGCAAGTACTTTGTACACGTACCTTTCAAAAGGTTTTGAATGATTCAGACTATGCAAAGATTAAAAGTAGCTTGTAGCCTCTTTTTCTGTGGAAATTGTGGGAAGTTTGTTTTCACAGTGTAAACTTTATAAATTTGGGTTGTTTGAAAGAATATAAGGTTGTATCTCAAATATTGACCTTTTTTCCCACTATTACTGCAAAAACACTATCAAACGCCATAGGGTTGGCTTATACACCCAAGAAATTCAGGAAGAAACGATATTATTTCTCATAGTACCATAATGGTGTATCTGGTTTTAATACATTGTTGCAACGATTCAAGAGATTAAACCCTTATGTGACTGCAACGGTCAAAATCAGTCAAAACTTGCCAAGGTGTAACTTGTGCACTTAAAAAGTTGAACACTCAAACCTTATGTGTAGTAAGTACATTTACAGGTCAAAATGAGTCAACTATTTTTGTCTGGTAAAAGCATATTGTTGAGGGCGGTCAAAATGACAGTAAAAACCAGTCAGTCAAAAAGGCCCCCTGTGTGCACATTTGAGTCAACAGTCAAAAAAAGGGAGTTGACTGGTTTCGACCACTAGAGCTACTTGCCACTATTAAGTGCAGCTACAGTAGGAGGGTTAACATGAAGTTTCCCATGCTTACGTTCTCCATACTAGGTTGGCACGGGCTTGGGGCCGACGCTGGAATTCTACGCGCTGGTATCCCAAGAGCTTCAGCGGGCAGACCTGGATATGTGGAGGGGAGACCATGTAGTCCTTCCTGAGGCTAAGGGTAAGTGTGAAAACAATCATTGGGACCACAACAATTTTTTTAATTTAAAACATCTTGGGGTTTCAAACAAAATATTTACGATAGTGATTGTGGTTTTTTAAATTTTTAAATTTTTTTTTTTTTTACTGTTGATGGGATCTAACGTGGTGCACCCCCTACCATAGCCCACTGCACATTTTCTCCTCTTCTCGGCTTCTTAAATGATATTTTAACACCGAATTGCCAAGGAGTAAATTTTTTACAAATCTCCCTTTGCCTCAAAAATTTTCTTGAAAGAAGAGAAGTAGCCACCAAGGACAGAAAGAAGTAGCCTGTATTGCATCCGAAACCTCTAGTTTCTTGTTTGTGGGGATGTGGAGAGTCTGTAAATCCTCAAATGTTTACATCCAGGAGGTTCAGGGGGTTTTGTCCTCTAGACCAAAGGGAGACCCAGACCTGCTACCCACAGGAGGTTCAGGGGGTTTTGTCCTCTAGACCAAAGGGAGACCCAGGCCCGCTACCCATTTTTCAGGGTTTACTAGCTTTCAACAGGGCAGACTTTCAACAGGGCATGTGATCATTGTTTTAGCTTAAGTTGAACACGGCGACTGAAAATTACTGGCTCATTTATGCAGCAGCAACGGTAACCCTTGTTCTGGACAACACCTACGACGTCAAAACTGAGAGTGTATCATCACACATTTTTGTATCTTGTTAATTTGCTTTTAATGTGTTTTGTATTATTTATGTGTGTCGGACGCACCGCCTTTTGGCCGAGTGCCACTGTTGTAAAAGTGTAAGTCCAAATAAATAAAATATGACCTCATCATGTGGGTATTATTTTCAGTCACTGAGTTAATCTAAAACTAGCACTCTGATTCCATGCCCCCTTGATCATGATGATACTGTCCCTTTAATCCTCGGCAAACTTTGAAAACTTTGTTTCCAGTGAAAAGCACAAAGTAAATTTTGGCATGTATTCTGAACTTATTATGAGAGATTTTTGAGAGATTTGTTCATGTGGGTTGGATGTTTTGGAAGTTATTAGTTTTGGAGCTTTAAAAAAAAAAATTGTATATTTAAAAAAAATTTTTTTTTAAATTATTTACTGTCGCCCTAAACAAGGCCAATAGCCACTAGAGTGTAAAGGGTTACATATGTCATATGTCATCCACCATTTAAGCAAGATTACATTTGTTGATGTTTTTCTTAAACTTAAATACATCGTAAGTTGGTGGGAAAACAATCAGCTGGAAGGGCGTTCCATTGTAATGCTGTTCTAATGAAGAAGCTATCCAAATGGAACTTAGTCTTGATTTTGGGGAGTCGAAGATAGTGAGGGTGTTCACCTGCTTGTTTAGCAAAGCAAGTAACACGAGAGAAATCCCTGCACTTAGGTACTAGCTCATGTACCTCAGCAGAACAATCCCTGTAATAATAACGGTAGAACAGTGAAAGGCTGTCTACATTCCTATGATGTGAGAGAGGTTGAAGGGAGGAAAAAAAGCTCTTCACCAACTAGTCCCTTGAAGCGGTGTTGCAGTCTATCAAGAACAGATAGTGATGCTTTGGAGGCACCTGTTTTTAGGGAGACCTTCCACAGTAAAAATCTCTAAACTCTCTTCAGTGGCGTCTTATCCACATTCAAAAAATCGGCTTTGTGTGTATTAGTATATTAATAGATGTGCATATGTTACTTTCTCCCCCCCCCATGTAGGTGCGCAGGCTGGCGTGAAATACATCCATTCGTCCCACGGTCTCTTCCCGTCTCCACTCAGCCGGAATGCCAAGACCGTCACCGTCAACAAAATCAAGTCCAAGTTCAGATTCCTGGGGAAATTCATGGCCAAAGCCATCATGGATTCTAGAATGGTAAGTTACGAAATTAAAAGAACGTTTGTATGTTGATATATTATTTGAGTCATGCAAAAATGTTTTGTGCAGAGTCTTGTCGATCTATTTTATTGTTTTCCACCCTGGTGATTGGTACTTTTTGTTGCCCTATATGTTAGGATATTGTCAAATCACATGTTAAAATCCCCAAGGTTAGGTATGAGGGTGATAAGAGGGTGATAAGAGGGGTGAAGCAGGTCTGTGACTTCTCAGGATTTTTCCTGATTTCAGGATTTTTTACGAGTTTCCCTTTGCCTCAAAATGTTCGTGTTTTCCACCCTGGTGATTGGTACTTTTTGTTGCCCTATATGTTAGGATATTGTCAAATCACATGTTAAAATCCCCAAGGTTAGGTATGAGGGTGATAAGAGGGTGATAAGAGGGGTGAAGCAGGTCTGTGACTTCTCAGGATTTTTCCTGATTTCAGGATTTTTTACGAGTTTCCCTTTGCCTCAAAATGTTCGTGAAAGAAGAGAAGTAGCCACCAAGGAAAGAAAGAAGTAGCCTGTATTGTGTCCAAACCTCTAGTTTCTTGTTTGTGGGGATGTGGAGAGTCTGTAAATCCTCCAAAATTAAACATCCAGGAGGTTCAGGGGGCTTTGTCGTCCAGACCAAAGGGAGACCCAGACCCGCTACCCACTTTTCAGGATTTCTTTTACTTTTGTCAAATAACACCACTGGTAAAGACAACAGTTGATATCCGCATATTACGTACACATATATATCTCTTTCCCCATAGATTGACATGCCGCTGAGCCTACCTTTCTACAAGTGGTTGTTAGGCCAGTCTGAGTCTCTGGACTCCTACGATCTGCAGTACATCGATCCGGTCCTCGCAAGATCCTTCTTTCAACTCGAGGAGATTATGCAACAGAAGAAGAAACTATTAGAAGACAGTTCCCATGTAAGTCCAGCGAACGTTTTTCCCCTGTATCGCATTGCAAAATGTGACGTAATTTTGGACAATCTGCGACGGATATTCAAACAATACATCGCAAATTTTGCAATACAAATTGTGACAGACTTTTCACTGTTGTGGTTTAATAATAAACATTTTTGAAATCATATTCACAAACCTTTCCTGAAATAACATTTACATGTATATTTCCGACCAACAAATATCAGGGGTTCTGTCCCGACCGGGTTTGTTTTCGTATTTAAGCGTTTTACATTTGCTATACAAAATCCACAGATTGCTATACAAAAAATTATTTTGCTATGCAAATTTTTTTTTTTGCAAAGCAGTTTTGCTATGGAAAATATTCGAATGAAATCATTCCCTGAAGTCATTTGACAGTGTATTCCTTCAAATTGTCCCTAGCGTCCATTGGTAGGTTGCAGTTAACATCGCACAATGCAAAATCTAACAACATTTATAGCCGATGAGAAAACTCACAACTACACCTCCGACCTCCCTGTTATCTGTTTTGCGCTGCCACAATCCCGGCTGCCCTCATCTCCCCGTTGCCCTCGTCTCCCCGTTGCCCTCATCTCCCCGTTGCCCTCATCTCCCCGTTGCCCTCGTCTCCCCGTTGCCCTCGTCTCCCCGTTGCCCTCGTCTCCCCGTTGCCCTCGTCTCCCCGTTGCCCTCGTCTCCCCGTTGCCCTCGTCTCCCCGTTGCCCTCGTCTCCCCGTTGCCCTCGTCTCCCCGTTGCCCTCGTCTCCCCGTTGCCCTCGTCTCCCCATTGCCATCTTCTTCCCCGTTTCTCCACCTCCTAGTCCCAGCTTTTTAATCCCCTCCCCAACTTTCGACGACAACTCACAACTACCCACGTCAAACTGTTTACCTTTCCCCCGACCGCTATTCCCGCTGCCCTACCCTAGTCCCACCCTTTTCCTCTGTTAATTCCTCCCCCACCTTTCCTTCCTTTCAGGCCTTAGTCTCAGGCCTGTGATTTCTCAGGATTTTTCCTGATTTCAGGATTTTTTTTTTACAAATCTCCCTTTACCTAAAACATGTTCTTGAAAGTAGCCACCAAGGAAAGAAAGAAGTAGCCTGTATTGTGTCCAAACCTCTAGTTTCTTGTTTGTGGGGATGTCTGTAAATCCTCCAAATCCTCCTTTGTCCTGCAGACTAAAGGTAGACCCAGGCCCGCTAACTATTTTTCAGGATTTTTTTACTTTTGTCAAATCAAACCCCCTGATCATCTTTACTTTGGAAATGATCTTGGTGCTATTGACAAGCAAAGCCACCAGTTACCATTCTGAATTAAGGTTGGGGGGCATATTAAGCAGTTTTGCAGCGGTTTAGCATTCTTGTTTACACAAGTATACAATTCAAAATATTGGAAGAAAGATTTTTACTTGGGAGATATTTTCCATCTTGAAGAAAGAGAAAAACGTCTGATGTCACCAAAATCATGAAAAAAAAAAAGATGAAATGTGGTCAACAATTTGGCTTAATACCTTAAATTCATTTCCATGTCCATGTGGCCGTCCAGACACCGGCAAGCCTACAGCTGGCCTTAGACAGCCTGACCATCGACGGCAGCTCCGTTGAGGATCTGGGATTGGACTTCACCCTGGCCGGCTACAGCCACATCGAACTGAAGAAAGGCGGGAAGGACATTGTGGTCACCATTCACAACCTGGAGGAATATCTGAGGGTAAGACAGTAGGTTGGCTTTTTGTGGAGCGCAGGATCCCCATCTCTTTATATCTCACTGGATTCCTTAAATTTTTGTTTTGCAAAGTTGGCAGGTAACTACGAATACAACTTGTAGCTTTGCATGGTGAGGATGATAAGTAAGACTAATTGCGGTGACACCATGTGGAATCTCAATTGAGTAGTAATTAGTTCGGAACCTCCAGTTCTTTTCAGAACTAATTACTACACAATTGAGATTCCACATGGTGTCACCGCAATTAGTCTTACTTACGAATACAACGAAAATGCATTGAGATTGTTCGTATTCATTCTAAAGGTTTTTTTTTTTTTCAGTCTTCAGGTGACAGAAAAATCGTTTTGGAAATTATTTCACAATTTTTTACTTAAACTATATTTCACCCGAGACAGAAATATATCAAGGGATGTTAGATACCATCATTAACTTTACACCAAGAAAGTTTTATGTAAAAATAGGATTACTTATGTTTTTTATTTGAGAATACCAATGGTGTATATCGGAATACCTTTGAGGGCAGAGATGGTAATTTTGTTTGATTAACCCTCCTATAGGTTTAACAATCAAAGACGCTCAAAATTTGTATGTCACTCCCAACCCATTGACTTTGTGCAGTGCACTCAAATAAATGCAAGGACATGTGGCTCTGGTAGGAGGTCAAACCAAAACCACTCGACTGTAACTTATGCAGTACATACACAGCTCTGTGTGACTCTGCATATAACTTATGTAGGACATACACAAGTGTGTTTGACTTTGCCACCATCTCCAGCACTCTTATACACGTGTGAACAATTGGCAATGCAACCAAAAATACTCAAGTGACTGTCTGTGGGTGCGGTGCTTACTGGGCCAAATTTCAGCCTGGGCATAGGAGGGTTAAGCTTATTGCGCTACACATTTGGCAGCATGGGTTGCATACTCCCCAGGGAGTTGAGATGGTTCTAGAAATGATATAACTGGCCCGATGACAGGGGTAATAATGTTCATGCACCATGAGCGTCAAACTTGGTGGATACCGGCGCAATATAAGTGTCCATTATTATTATTATTATTATAATATCACTATATACTTGTTTTTTTTTTATGCAATTCACTATAACTTGGAGTCGTATATATACTTCTGAAGTAGTTCGCTTTTGTTTCTCACTTCCAAAAACTGAAAAGTCTGTTCTAATTTTGTTTCCATAGAATTTCTGACTTGACTCACTGATATATTTTTTAATCGTGATTTGCCGATATCTCGGTAACTTAAAAAGGTTCTCGATATCATAATCAAATAAAAAAAAGTATCGTGATTTTCGATATTATTGTATTATCGCCCAAGCTTAACCCCTATTTTGCAATGGTTAACCCCTATTTTGCAATGGTTAACACTCTTCTTAATTGCATATCTCACACAGCTTGTGGTCCACTGGACTCTTGTGGAAGGGGTGTCCAGGCAGTTTGAAGCCCTGAGAGAAGGGTTTCAGTCAGTCTTCCCGCTGTCCAACCTGCAGAGCTTCTACCCAGAAGAGGTGAGACTAAAACACCAATAGATGTCAATTTCTTCCACTTGACAGAAAACCAATAGATCAAGAAAACCTTACTGTTAAATCCAATTGCAAGAAAATTGTGTGTTCATTCTCTTTTTGTAAATAATGAAGGAATTTAGGCCTGGAATTCATTCCAGATTTCATTAATTTTCTCAGTTTTGTTTTAGCGACTGTAGAGCAGACCCCATGTGGGGCAGACCTGTGGGGCAGACCCCATGTAAGTCAACATGATGCCCACAAATATTACTTTGTTCCCTTTTTCTTTTCAAGCTTTAATGTATTGTATTTCTCAAGTGATTAATACTTGTATCCAAGAACACTGTTTTTCCTTTTTTATCTATTAATTGTTTTATTATAAGTTTGTTAACTGGCTAAGGCCAAACAAAAAAAGTCTCTGGTTTCTGGTCACAGGTCGGCTTCAAAATCAGTGCGGCGGCATGTTTGTTTTTTTTTTTTGGTAATCTTTTTTTTTTCCAACCAGTGAAATGCATGATACATCTATACGTGGTTATTGGAACTAGACCAAATTTCCCATACACAAAGTATGGTGGCTAAGAGAGGCATCACAAATCAGGCAAACGTTCATATCCCTGTGTGAAAAAGTCGTTTAAAACACAGCATTGCAGAATTTCAATCGATCCAGCAGTTTTGGTTGCAATTGGAAATGGTTTCATAGCCAAAAAAAAAAAAAAAAAGTCTGAGGCAACATATGCGGAGACTAGAAACCTGAGACTTTTTTTTTTTTTTTTTTTTTTTTTGGGCATACTGCTGTTTTAATGATTTAGGGGTTATTTTGGGCTGGGGCCAAGATTCATTTTTTTTTTTTTTTTTCGTGAAAAACCATTTTCAATTCAATTAACCAGTTCGCACCAGGAATAAAAAAGTTTTTCCGAACCCCGTGGCGGGTTTATTTTTACCGCACAAACACGACCAATGGTGCTCACCAGAGTGTGACCGGGGAGACCGCGTATTCCACCGTATGCTTATGGCTCGTTGCCACGTCGACCGGGAATCTATACAAATATTCCCGAGAATCCTGTGGCGTGTTTAGACGCTCTCCGATCCGCTGTCCAAAAAAAAATTGCGTGTATACACGGCCTCCGACGCGAACTGGTTAAATTCACCTGTGAAATACAAAGTGGCCCTCCTGGTTTGAATATTCACACACATTTTCTTTTGTCCTTGCTTTGTAGTTGGATCAAATGTTCTGCGGTAACAGCAGTGAGCCTTGGGACATCAAGACGTTAATTGAATGCTGCCGTCCAGATCATGGCTACACTCACGACAGGTCTGTCTGTAAACCACTATGGACAATCCCTTAAACCTTCTTGCCAACTTCTGCACCTTAAAAAGAGACAATATCGTCACGATCAACAGGGCATGGAATCGGAGTGCTAGTTTTAGATTGACTCAGTGACTGAAATTAATACCCTCCATGATAAGGTCATATTTTTCAGTCACTGATTCCATGCCCTGTTGAAAGTCTGCTCTGATCGTGACGATTTATGTTTCTACATGCTACATATCGTCCCTAATTTGCCATAGTGACCAATCAGACTTTTTTCAATTTTAAGTTTTCCCGCCCATTAGTACATTCAGGAAGAGACCTACCATTGTATCTAATCCACATGCATGTATTCCTTACAGTTTTGGAGATAGAGCATGCATTCAAATGACGAATGCTCTAACTGGCTATTTTTGTAATTTGGAAAAGTGACCAATACCGCATTGGTCACTATGCCAACTTAATTCGGGATTGGTCACTATGGCAAATTAGGGACGATATGTACAATGTACACAAATTTTTACAGAAGAAGTGTTGTTAGTTTTTTTTAGCCGTCTTTCTTCACCCATTTGCTGAAATGACTTCTGTACCAAATGGCACCCAAGTGTTGTCTGTGCTTGAGCTGTTATTTGTTCTTAAAAGGTATTTCTATAAATATTCTTATAATTTTTTATTATTATTTTTTTTTACAGCCAATCCGTGAAATTCCTGTTTGAAATTCTTGTATCGTACGACGCACAACAACAGAGACAGTTCCTGCAGTTTGTCACCGGTAGCCCCAGGCTTCCTGTTGGTGGTAAGTCCCAGTAGCCAAACACAGGAAACGTTACAACCACGTTTTCAACGAAAATTGTTCTATAAATTCCTTCCGTAATGGTTTTTACACCACAATGCCTTTTCTCTTCTCTGATTTCTTTCATTTTGTCACACGCCGTGCAGGTTTCAAGGCGCTCACACCGCTCCTGACCATCGTCCGCAAGACCTTTGAACCATCGGAGAATGCCGACAATTTCCTGCCGTCTGTCATGACCTGCGTCAACTACCTGAAACTACCGGACTACAGCTCCTCAGATATCATGCAGGTCAAACTGCGCCTTGCAGCAGAGGAAGGTCAGCTCTCCTTTCACCTTTCATAACGAAGGTGGAAGACCGGGTGTTATTTAAACGCTCTGACTTAAGGACAGAAGACTTCTGCTCACTTTGAAACAAACAAAAAACAAAAAAAATAAATGTTGCTGCAAGATATAAGTTTACTTTAATAGTTTGTCGCTGAGACCAAGTGGATTATATTGAGTTGACGGAGTGGGCAAATATGCTGTGTGGCTTCACTTTGTAGGAGGGGCATGTGGAGTATCGGCTGCAGGTTCTGAATGGTGAGGCAAGCTGGGAGCCTGGGATCAAGATTTGTCTTCTAGAGATTGAACATTGGTCGCTTGAATGAGAGACGGAAGACGCAGTCAGCAAATGTCCGTTTGATATATACGACTTGGAAGCAAAAAAAAGGGGGGCATTTCATGTACTTGCCAAGGGGTTCAGATTTGAGAATTCTTTAACTTGTGTGCCAGCCCTGTAAATGGCAAAAAGAAAAGGAACAGTAAAACCGTAAATTTCCTGATATATTAGTGGATTCCTTTATTTCGTCATCGCCAGAAGCAAAGTTTAAACCACAAAATTGTGGACATAGTGTCACATGTTTTTTGTCTGAGAGTGGAGACTAGTCAGACCAGCTTTTTCAACAAAGCATTTATTAAAAAGCAGAAAGCTTATCTGATTGAGAGTCTCGAAAGGCCACAGAACTGTTCGTGTAGCAGCTGGAGAGGAAATACAACTCATACATGTATGATTGGAAAGCTGGAGTTAGCAGGAAACTAATGCTACAGGGATGAGGACAAGGAAGGCTGTGTGATTGACTCAACAGAATAGGTCAGTAAGGAAGTATATGCCGTAGCAGTGTGGAGCCAGCCTGTACTTCCAATGACCCTCGGAGAAGGGAACTCCTTTATCGCCAGGATGCCATTCCACCAGCGACATGAAGCTTTGTTGCTGACATGTCCATATAGTAAGCCTTATTGCTAACAGGAAGCCTTGTTTGCTGACTTGAAAGCATCGACACTGACAGGATGCATTGTCGCTTACTTGCTATTCTGGGAAGCCCCACTGCCGATATGAATCCTGTTGCTCTCTCAAGAAGACTTGCTGCTACTAGGAAGCTTTCTCATAGGAATCATTCCTGCAGTCTGTCCATTGAAGAAACTGCTGAGAGGAATGCCTTTTTGCCCACATCATGAATTCAACAGGAAGAATGTTTGTTTCCATCCGAGAAGCCTATCTGTTGATAGGGTTCTGTGTCATCAACTTTTTTCAGAAAGCCTCAGTGCCGACAGAAGCCTTGAGAAATGTGTATTAAATAAGAGGAAGCATTGTCGCTGACTTGCAAGTCCAGGAAGTCTACTGCTGACCAGAAGCCCTGTTGCTGACTTGCAAGTCCAGGAAGTCTACTACTGACCAGAAGCCCTGTTGCTGACTTGCTCGTGAAGCCTTACTGCTGCTGGGAAACTTTATTAATAACAGGAACCGCTATTAAAGCATTGTAGCTGACTTACTCATACAGGAAGCCTTACTTCATACCTGGATTTGCTCGGGGAGGCTTTACTGCTGACAGGGAGCATTTTCAACTGAAAGGAATCCTTGTCGCTGACTTGGCCAAAAAGCCTTACTGCTCATCAGCTCAGTCTGCTGCTTACAGATCCAATAGATATTCCTGTGCAGATTCCAAGGCATTGAAGACAGTCTTGAATGTAGGTCTTGGAGAGGATCATCTGGTCTAAGAACAATTAATCGTAACACTCTAGGAGCCTTTCAAGATGACCTCTCTTCTGAAGGTGCTCTCTGGTGGGTCTTGGACCACAACCCCACTACGTTCAAGAGTTATTACTGAGTGTGATTGCATCAATACAAATGCAGCGCAGATCGTTTTTTTTTGGTCGAGCATTGCCAAGTCCGTGTGACTTACCGAGAGTGATCTCTTGCAGACGATCTTAATACTGTATTTCTACAAGCAAAGAATTACAAGTTGATATGATTGTTTTGTGAAATCGATGACGAATTCCAGTTTATTCCAATGTTTTGACCACCTCCGCCCCCCTACTCCACCCTGACATACCAATGAATAAAGTGTTGCACATATATCAAAATCGCAATTAAGAAATGGGTGATTTAATTAAAGATAGACGAAAAAATGGGGGGAAAAAACATATATAATAATGCAGAAAACATGACTGACAAAGCTGGCTTGTGATATATCTTTTAAAGAATTACCTTTTACAATTGGACTCAGACTTACCTTGTGAAGATAAGAGTGGGGAAGAAAAGGCTGTAATGAGCCGAAGGGAGGTCGCAGTTATCACAGCCGTAGAGATTGTCAAGCTGTCCAAAGTATTTAGCCACTTGACATACCAAAAACTTGACAAATGTTGGCATTAGAACCGTACATTACTTGGTGAAAGTACAAATTGATATGCCTTTTTTCGCTTTAACGGTTCCGAACTATTGGGTGTTTTTGGAAGATGCAGACTTAATTGCTGGATGACAGCATGTTGAGGTTTTTTATTCTACCATGCTTGGAATATATTTAACTCAAAGGTTTTGTTACAAGCCAACTTTGTCAGTCATTTGTTGTTATTGTTTTTGTTATGATTAGGATTATTATAAAATAAAACTAATTCAAATTGATTTGCGTTGAATATGTTAATCATTTGGATTGATTTAGGGAAAACTCGTACATAAGGGTTAAACTTGATCTCTGTACTATCACTCCTCAAGTTAAATAAATAGATTAAACAAACTTAAAAATAACAACTTATTAAATAAACAAAATTGATAAGTTAACGAATAATTACAATTCTTTGTATGATCTATGTACATATGGGGGAAGAACACATTGGAGAACGGTGTGCTAATGTCTATGCCGAGAGGCATCGTTTCATGTTTGTATTGGATTGAAGTAGATACCATTAACCGGAAAAAACACAACCAATCATAGGTGTTGGGCATGGACCATAACCTAAGCCATGCAATTTGTATTGGATACCATAACGTATATCTAAAAACCAAAAAAACCAAAAAAAAAAAAAAAAAAAATGTAGAGGTTTAACGTTTATGTACTTCAAAAGAATATTATTTACACTGTTTGTACAGCAGAGCCGTCTGTATTATATCAGCCTGTTATTCGTCTGTATGTGGTGCCCATAACTTTGCTGAAAAAGTTTGCCTTGTGTATTTTCTATCATTTTAATTTGTTTGTCTGAGCCCCCGACTGGGCGCGCGGTATCCACGGCGTAGTTCTATAAGGTCCGTGTAAATCCATAACCTTAGGGGCAAGTTTCATAGAGCTGCTTAGCAGATAAAAATTGCTTAACGGAAAAATTTACCGGCCAAACCTTCATACAAAATGTATGCATTTTCGTTGGTAGTCTGTTGTGTTATTGCTTAGCAAAATTCTCTGCTTGGCAGCTCAGTGAAATTGGGCCACTCGTCCGTGACACAAAAGCTTACAGGAGTATTGGTGCAAGTTTCTGTGATGTGAAGTTGGTAAAGGTACCAAAGTGCTAACTTTTCACAGGGAAAAAAAACACCACAAATCGTCCCTAATTTGCCATAGTGACCAATCCGACTTTTTTCAATTTTTAAGTTTTCCCGCCCATTAGTACATTCAGGAAGAGACCTGCCATTGTATCTAATCCACATGCATGTATTCCTTATAGTTTTGGAGATAGAGCATGCATTCAAATGACTAATGCTCTAACTGGCTATTTTTGTAATTTGGCAAAGTGACCAATACCGCATTGGTCACTATGCCAACTTAATTCGGGATTGGTCACTATGGCAAATTAGGGACGAAATATAATATGTGCACTTTTTAAAACAAGAAAATTACCAGATGGTATATTTTTTTTTGGCTCCAAGTCTTTTCTGTAAAGATTATGAATGATTTATCAAAGACTCCGCATCGAGCCGAAACTGTCACAGGTGGATTGTCTAATATTTAAGTCTTGATTAAAAAAAAATAAAAAGTAGGCATGCACATAGAAGCGATTGTGCCCAACATTATCATTGTTGTATATTCCCTTTAACTATGGTGTTAAATAAGGTCCTTTCAGAACTGAGCCGACTTTGACAGGTCTCTGTTGCTGTAAGTCTTGTACAAATGGTTTTTTTACTGCTTTTGCCAAATTTGTATGGTCCCGTCTTTGATGAACACCAGTGTTACACATCCCCTTCCCCTATCCCCTATCCCCCATCCCCCATTCCCCCAGTCTTGTAGTTTTTCAACCATGACTGCCATATTGGGAGCTATCACTGTTGTATAATGATATTCTCTTGATGTGCACTTGTTCAGAAAGAAATAGTCTAATAGACGAATATAAAAACTGGGCCCAATCTCCTTGCCCTGCTTAGCAGAAGAATAACAAAAATGCTTACCAGAAACATTTTCTAAGCAGATTTCATTGGTCACCAGTTAAAATTTCAAACAAATTGTATGCAGTTTTGGCTAGTTGTCTGTTTTTGTATTACTCGGCAAAAAAAATCTGATTACATTTTCTAGTTAGCCACATCATAATGGTAGGTATTCTGGCTAGGGACCTTCCTGAATCCTCCAAAATCCATCAGTGCACTTTTGGAAACATGCCCTTATCTTCAAAATGCACCATGCATTTTCGTTGATCTTTCATATTCAGCACTTATGACCTGTGCTTCTTGCCAGGTAGTAATTTTGCCCCATTTGAAGAGGTGAAAGTACCAGTTTCCAACAGTGCTGATTTTTTTTCTCCAAATAAGTGCCCCTTGGAGGATTTTGGAGGATATGGGAGGATATGGGGTGGTTAGAGTTATAATGTATATCTTGATCAAAGAGGGTAAGCATACTCGGAGAACCCAGTTTCCTAGAACTGCTAAGCTTTTTGCTTAAGCTCTTTGTTACAGACTACCAGCCAAAGTACACACATTTTGAGTGAAAGTTTGGCTGGGAACCAACACAGTCTGCTTAGCAAATGTTTTTTGCTTAGCAGTGTTTTCTGCTTAGCAGCCCTAGGAAATTGGCCTAAGGTTTGAACCTTCCGTTTAAGCAGCGTGGGGAAATTGGTCTAAGGTTTGAACCTTCCGTTTAAGCAGCGTGGGGAAATTGGCCCAGGTTAATACCAGACCAGACCATATCATTGGTCCCTCGTTTTGTGTGAAACTATTTGAAGTAGATAATTCCAGTAACTTCAACCAAATGTAATCTTTATGCATATCTGAAATCTAAAAGAAACATTAACACTTTTTTCCCTTAAAGAGGAGCTCCCTAAGCAAATATTCAGAATTGACCTTTGCACATTTTTAAAGAGAGGTTACACAACATTTAAGTGTTATTATCTAAACCCACTGTCAAATAGTGTAATAAGTATTTTTATCTAAACCATTTTGTCTTGAAATCAGACGGGTCTGAGGTGCATTGCATGTACGTACATGTACTTGTAACTGTGTGAAAACAAATGGCCCTCGTATGTTTAAAAAGCGCCTTCGTGATGTCGCCCTTTCAAAGCCACCCCTTCAGTGGACCAGATTACCCAAATTTTTGCAACAAATTTGTAAATATCGCCGAGGATATCGGTGCTGCTGTACATGTAAACGTATAGGCCATTTGTTTTCCCCGTGTACATGCATATACAAAATGGCTTTCAGTGTTTCACCTTGGGTTTTACATAATAAAACTTTCTGTTGGTTTGGTTTCCTTACGACATAACCCCTCTCTGTCAAATGCAGGTAAGGTCAATTATTGATATTAGCTTAGAATCCCTCTTTAAAATTGGGCTGTTGATATTTTTTTATTAGAACAAACCTATCAAGAATACAGTTTATTGCAACATATACAGTGATGTTACCAAATTAAACAAGGAATACAATTGTTAACTTTTTCTTTCCTGTATATAGACTTAAAAAAAAAAGTACGATATAGTGTTGAAGCAGGCATTGTTTGCCATAAAGACAAAACGCTACCGTGGTTTGTACGTGACGCGTTTCGTATGATTTACTTCTTTCTCGGTTACAACATGTTGACAAATTGAACACCTTGGCAATAAAACGCAGATGTACACTTATGATGTGTTTTCAAGTGTTATTCAAACTCTTGTGTCTTTTATTCAAATGATTGTTTCTTAATGTTACTAACAAATCTACATAGGACCTTTACTTGTCCCTTAGGGCCAGTGCTCCCCCTCCCTCCACCCTTGAATCTGATCTCGGAGGCCTTGGGCGGTGTTCACGAAACCTACTTAAAGGGGCCGTATCGTCACAATCAACAGGGCATGGAATCGGAAAGCCAGTTTTAATTTATCTTAGTGACTGCCATAATACCCCCGCATGATAAGGACATATTACAGTCGCTGCTGCATAAATGAGCCAGTAATTTTCAGTTAGTGTTTTAAACTAGGACTGATGTCCATGTCCTATCGAAAGTCTAATCTGATCGTAACGATACTGCCCATTTAAGTCACAAAATTGTAAGAATATTCAATCAAATACCTAACTCAGATGACTCGAACAGACTAAGTGGTATTCACAAAATATACTACTTAAAACAATTTAGGGAACACCGGATTTTTAACATCAAATAGGTTTGAAATGTTCCATGAACCGGGATTTTCATTTGCAACCCCCTCTCAGTAGTCATATCATGAAATGTGTAATCACTACATGCATCCTTTATCATCTGTTTCATTGTGCAGTTGTTTCTCATCAATTCTGTGAAGTATTGTGTTTATCTGAAATAAATGATTATTCCGGTGTTCCCTAAATTGTTTTGAGTACTAGTAGTATATTTGCACTAAGCACCCCGCTTGTATTTTTCAAATAATAGGCCTACACAAAAACTCGGAAAGAGCTTTTCAGAGGCAACTTTTTAGAGGGAGGAACACAGTATAACTATGACAGTGAAGTATTTAAGTATATAACCATATATACTGAGACGCAATAGAAACTTACCACTTTTGTTGTGATGTCTTATTTTGAACCATTACAATTTTATGCTATTCCAAAACAAGTGGTAAGTTTCTATTGCGTCTCAGTATATTAACGTTACATAATATACAAAGTTTTGTTTTGCCGACGGAACGAAGCGAAGAGGGCCAACCGTCCCGAAATCAAATTATGAACTGCATTGTAATTTTGACTTTGCCGGACAATTGGAACTGGAAAATATAAAATAAGAGCTGAAATAAATGAAATAATTATAGCAGGGCTCATCGCTACACTTGAAAATTAATCATGAAGAAACTATTACTCTGTGTCATCGGCGCGTATGGCACAGAGTAACAGTGTCGGTACAACCAGTGGCAGTGGTTTATTGTTACGACTGGGGGACAGGGAAAGGTAGGCAGTAGGTCTCATGATCAACCCGACCTCTGTCCAACTATCACCCCCCCCCCCCCCACCAAGTAAATCAATGTACAGTTAGAGGAGATTAAAGAAATGTACAAAACTATGAAAGAACACAAATTATTTAGAAGGTAATTACAAATACAATTGTAGGGACATTCGACCATTTATTTAAAAAAATTACCAATCTATATAGGTCGACCTTAACTTTAACACATTTGAAGCGATATT
Organism: Zoroaster sp. YZ-2022; assembly: GCA_029582265.1. NCBI lineage: Eukaryota > Metazoa > Echinodermata > Asteroidea > Forcipulatida > Zoroasteridae > Zoroaster > Zoroaster sp. YZ-2022. Next base: position 22,263,468 of record CM055829.1, on the reverse strand, counting down.
AAAATTGTTGAAATAATTGTAACCGAAAAGAAGAAGAAAAAAACCCAAAAAACAATCACCATCAACATTGTTATTAGATTCAGGATCATACTGAGACATTGAGGTTTGATTAGATCACCAAATTAGCACTTGATGAAATTCATTCTCACTCGAATGTCGTCTGCATGGGCGATGGTCCCAGGAGGACGGGCGATGACGGAGGGACAGTAATAGCAGTCCCCGTCCAATAATAAGTCTCCCCAGCTTGTAGATACAAATCTTCTAAAACAAACATATGATTACATTTGTCCTATGGGTTCTAATCCCTGACCCCCTCCTCCCCACCCCCTCCCCCCATCGTGTTGAATCCACCATTGTTAAATCACTATAATTATTAAAAAACAACTGAATATGTATCAGTTTCAAACATTGATGTATCTTATTTCATTGTAATCTTTCATATGAAGCGGTGGTCTAATGGTTAAAACCCTTAACTTCCGTGCAAGCGATTACGGTTCGATTCCCGCAATTTTTTTTCTTTTATTGTGTAGTGCAATACAATTCTAACCCTTCCATCGTATCAAATGATGATGAATCGCCTTACATTGAAAACAGTCAGATGAAGCGGTGGTCTAATGGATAAGACGTTTGGCTTTCGTCCAAGCGAAAACGGTTCGAATCTCAGCAGCGTTTTTCTTTTATTGTGTAGTGCAATACAATTCAAACCCTTTATTTAAGTAGGTTTAATTTAACCTGTCTAATACCAACATGGTCCAGATGGCGCAGCACGTTGGCCGGACCACTGGAAGCGTCAATCGCGGGGCTTCCAGAGCTGGGACGCATCGGTTCGAAGCCCTAGAACAGACCTAATTCAGGGACATGGCAGCTGCGGCAGCAGCAACGGTTTGGGGGCCGCCGTGTCTCTCCCCTATTCGATAGTTGGTTACGGTGCGGGAAAGTAAAGGACGGACCGGGGGTCTGCCGATTCCTCCAGAAGGGTGCTAAGGTGGTTATCACGCTGGGTTCGCCTAGAAGATTCAACGCTCCCCAATGCCTGGTCATCACCTCTGACTAACTTTCTGCAAAAATTAGTTTTGAAATATAATATTTTGTATTATTATTGTTTTCGTTTAACCATTTATCATTTAATGAATATTAATGGCCAATAATAGAGAATGGTGGGGGATTTTTTCTTTTAACCCAATTGAATCAATCACAAATCATGTCAGTTTACGTTTGTCCGTTATGTGCGATCCAATTTGATATAATTTCCAAAATATATGTTTTCCAGCGGGGGCGCTTTCGAAATGGAATGACTCAGATTCAGATATAATAAAGATATCGGCAATCGGCGGCTCTTCTATAAAAATCAGGCATTTCTGAACAATGTCAAGTTTTGTAACCTCTCATTGGCATTTAAATAACATGGAAGGTATAGCCCCAGGTCAGCTGAAGAAAACGCTAAATCTGAGGTCTCTTGGATAACGGGATATTTGTAAATAATTCTTTGCATTTTTTTGGTTTGCATTATTTTTTTGAATTTTCATATTTTTAAGGAAAACAAAATAATTACATGTATTACGAAAAGCAGAAAAACAGAAGTCGCAGATTCAGAAATTAAGTTAAATTAATTTAAACAAAAATTGTTTTTTGACAGATGTCTCTGATGGAGAAATTATTTCAGCTAAAATTAGGCAATTTTGAAAAAAAGCTTTTTTCGCAAAGTTTTGAACAAAACTGCAAGGAGTAAGCCTTGTAATTTTGTTACTCTCTCCGATTACAAAAAAGTAAGTAGAAAGACATATGTCAGAAATTAAGTTATCGGCAATTTATTTCAGCTAAAATTAGGCAATTCTGAACAAAAGCTTTTTTTTCCTTCCTCTTTTGGCAAAGTTTTGAACAAAACTGCAATGGGTAAGCCTAAGCCTTATTTTATGTCTTGGATAACCTGATATCTGTACACAACTCTTGGTATTTTTTATACTTTACCCATATTTTTCAGGAAACTATTTTTTTAAAGAAAAGTGGGAAAGACATGTCTCAGAGTCAGATATGACGTTATCAGCTCTCTGACAAAAATCAGGCAATTCCGAATAAAGTATTATTTAGGCAATGTTTCGTAAAATCTACATTTCTATTTATTAACGATGGAGAACAGTTGTCTCCGAGTGGCTTTTAATTTAAGAAAAGAAAAAAAAATGACTCAGGTTCAGAAATTAACTTATCTGCAAATTATTTCCACAAAAATCAGGCAATTCTGTAACCCTTTTGTAACCCTCTCCGATTTAAAAAAAAAATATAAATAAAATAAATAAATTTTAACAAATTAGTATGTTAGAGTTAGGGTTAGGGTTAGGATTAGGGTTAGGGTTAGGGTTAAGGGTTAGGGTTAGGGTTAGGGTTAGGGTTAGGGTTAGGGTTAGGGTTAAGGTTTAGGATTAGGAGGGGTTAGGTTAGGGTTAGGCCAGGTTAGGGGTTAGGGGTTAGGGTTAGGGTTAGGTTAAGGTTAGGTTGGCCTAGGGTTAGGCTTAGGGTTAGGTTAGGCCAGGCCAGGTTAGGCCAGGCTTAGGGTTAGGGTTAGGGTTAGGTTAGGTTAGGGTTAGGGCCAGGCCAGGTTAGGGCCAGGCCAGGCCAGGCCAGGGCCAGGCCAGGCCTAGGCCAGGCCAGGTCAGGCCAGTTAGGCCAGGGCCAGGCCAGGCCAGGCCAGGCCAGGCCAGGCCAGGCCAGGCCAGGCCAGGCCAGGCCAGGCCAGGCCAGGCCAGGCCAGGCCAGGCCAGGCCCAGGCCAGGCCGGCCAGGCCAGGGCCAGGCCAGGCCAGGCCAGGCCAGGCCAGGTCAGGCCAGGCCAGGCCAGGCCAGGCCAGGCCAGGCCAGGCCAGGCCAGGCCAGCCAGGCCAGGCCAGGGCCAGGCCAGGCCAGGCCAGGCCAGGCCAGGCCAGGCCAGGCCAGGCCAGGCCAGGCCAGGCCAGGCCAGGCCAGGCCAGGCCAGGCCAGGCCAGGCCAGGCCAGGCCAGGCCAGGCCAGGCCAGGCCAGGCCAGGCTAGGCCAGGCCAGGCCAGGCCAGGCCTGCAGGCCAGGCCAGGCCAGGCCAGGCCAGGCCAGGCCAGGCCAGGCCAGGCCAGGCCAGGCCAGGCCAGGCCAGGCCAGGCCAGGCCAGGCCAGGCCAGGCCAGGCCCGCCAGGCCAGGCCAGGCCAGACCAGACCAGGCCAGGCCAGGCCAGGCCAGGCCAGGCCAGGCCAGGCCAGGCCAGGCCAGGCCAGGCCAGGCCAGGCCAAGGCCAGGCCAGGCCAGGCCAGGCCAGGCCAGGCCAGCCAGGCCAGGCCAGGCCAGGCCGCCAGGCCAGGCCAGGCCAGGCCAGCCAGGCCAGGCCAGGCCAGGCCAGGCCAGGCCAGGCCAGGCCAGGCCAGGCCAGGCCAGGCCAGGCCAGGCCAGGCCAGGCCAGGCCAGGCCAGGCCAGGCCAGGCCAGGCCAGGCCAGGCCAGGCCAGGCCAGGCCAGGCCAGAGGCCAGGCCAGGCCAGGCCAGGCCAGGCCAGGCCAGGCCAGGCCAGGCCAGGCCAGGCCAGGCCAGGCCAGGCCAGGCCAGGCCAGGGCCAGGCCAGGCCAGGCCAGGCCAGGCCAGGCCAGGCCAGGCCAGGCCAGGCCAGGCCAGGCCAGGCCAGGCCAGGCCAGGCCAGGCCAGGCCAGGCCAGGCCAGGCCAGGCCAGGCCAGGCCAGGCCAGGCCAGGCCAGGCCAGGCCAGGCCAGGCCAGGCCAGGCCAGGCCAGGCCAGGCCAGGCCAGGCCAGGCCAGGGCCAGGCCAGGCCAGGCCAGGCCAGGCCAGGCCAGGCCAGGCCAGGCCAGGCCAGGCCAGGCCAGGCTGCGGCCAGGCCAGGCCAGGCCAGGCCAGGCCAGGCCAGGCCAGGCCAGGCCAGGCCAGGCCAGGCCAGGCCAGGCCAGCCAGGCCAGGCCAGGCCAGGCCAGGCCAGGCCAGGCCAGGCCAGGCCAGGCCAGGCCAGGGCCAGGCCAGGCCAGGCCAGGCCAGGGCCAGGCCAGGCCAGGCCAGGCCAGGCCAGGCCAGGCCAGGCCAGGCCAGGCCAGGCCAGGCCAGGCCAGGGCCAGGCCAGGCCAGGCCAGGCCAGGCCAGGCCAGGCCAGGCCAGGCCAGGCCAGGCCAGGCCAGGCCAGGCCAGGCCAGGCCAGGCCAGGCCAGGCCAGGCCAGGCCAGGCCAGGCCAGGCCAGGCCAGGCCAGGCCAGGCCAGGCCAGGCCAGGCCAGGCCAGGCCAGGCCAGGCCAGGCCAGGCCAGGCCAGGCCAGGCCAGGCCAGGGCCAGGCCAGGCCAGGCCAGGCCAGGCCAGGCCAGGCCAGGCCAGGCTGAAATAACAGGCCAGGCCAGGCCAGGCCAGGCCAGGCCAGGCCAGGGCCAGGCCAGGCCAGGCCAGGCCAGGCCAGGCCAGGCCAGGCCAGCCGCCCAGGCCAGGCCAGGCCAGGCCAGGCCAGGCCAGGCCAGGCCAGGCCAGGCCAGGCCAGGCCAGGCCAGGACAGGCCAGGCCAGGCCAGGCCAGGCCAGGCCAGGCCCGGCCAGGCCAGCCAGGGCCAGGCCAGGCCAGGCCAGGCCAGGCCAGGCCAGGCCAGGCCAGGCCAGGCCAGGCCAGGCCAGGCCAGGCCAGGCCAGGCCAGGCCAGGCCAGGCCAGGCCAGGCCAGGCCAGGCCAGGCCAGGCCAGGCCAGGCCAGGCCAGGCCAGGCCAGGCCAGGCCAGGCCAGGCCAGGCCAGGCCAGGCCAGGCCAGGCCAGTCCAGGCCAGGCCAGGCCAGGCCAGGCCAGGCCAGGCCAGGCCAGGCCAGGCCAGGCCAGGCCAGGCCAGGCCAGGCCAGGCCAGGCCAGGCCAGGCCAGGCCAGGCCAGGCCAGGCCAGGCCAGGCCAGGCCAGGCCAGGCCAGGCCTGGCCAGGCCTGGCCAGGCGAGGCCAGGCTAGGCCAGGCCAGGCCAGGCCAGGCCAGGCCAGGCCAGGCCAGGCCAGGCCAGGCGCCAGGCCAGGCCAGGCCAGGCCAGGCCAGGCCAGGCCAGGCCAGGCCAGGCCAGGCCAGGCCAGGCCAGGCCAGGGCAGGCCAGGCCAGGCCAGGCCAGGCCAGGCCAGGCCAGGCAGGGCCAGGCCAGGCCAGGCCAGGCCAGGCCAGGCCAGGCCAGGCCAGCCAGGCCAGGCCAGGCCAGGCCAGGCCAGGCCAGGCCAGGCCAGGCCAGGCCAGGCCAGGCCAGGCCAGGCCAGGCCAGGCCAGGCTGAAGCCAGGCCAGGCCAGGCCAGGCCAGCCAGGCCAGGCCAGGCCAGGCCAGGCCAGGCCAGGCCAGGCCAGGCCAGCCAGCCAGGCCAGGCGCCAGGCCAGGCCAGGCCAGGCCAGGCCAGGCCAGGCCAGGCCAGGCCAGGCCAGGCCAGGCCAGGCCAGGCCAGGCCAGGATCAGGACCAGGCCACGTCAGGCCAGGCCAGGCCAGGCCAGGCTTAGGCCAGGCCAGGCCAGGCCAGGCCGGGCGTCATGCCAGGCCAGGCCAGGCCAGGCCAGGACCAGGCCAGGCCAGGCCAGGCCAGGCCAGGCCAGGCCCAGGCCAGGCCAGGCCAGGCCAGGCCAGGACCATGGTCAGGCCCAGGCCAGGCCCAGGCCAGGCCACGATCAGGCCAGGATTAGGCCAGGCCAGGCCAGGCCAGGCCAGGCCAGTGCCAGGACCTAGGCCAGGCCAGGCCAGGCCTTAGGGTTAGGGTTAGGGTTAGGGTTAGAGTTAGGGTTAGGGTTATAAATGACTCAGACATGATGTTTTTGGCAATCCATTTTGGCTCTCTGAACAATTCTGAACAAATTTATTTTTGCAAAATTGTGAACAAAATTGCAAAGAGTAAGTCTTCTAATTTTGTTACCTTTTCCAATTAAAAAAAAATAAGTAGAAAGACAGATGTGTCAGATTCAGGAATTAAGTTACTGGCAATTTATTTCAGCTAAAATTAGGCGATTCTGAACAAATGTTTTTTGCAAAGGTTTGAACAAAACTGGAAGGGGTAAGCCTTGTAATTTTGCTACTCTCTCCGATTTAATAAAGAATATAAAGTTGAAAGAAAAATGTCTCAGATTCAGAAATTAAGTTATCAGCAATTTATTTTGGCTCTCTGACAAAAATCAAAGTAACAATAATTTTGGGAATTTTTTGTACAAACAACAAGGGGTAAGTCTTGCCATTGTTAACCCTCGAAAAACAGTTGTCTCTGATTGCTTTTAAATTTAAAAAAAATACCCTTTCCGATATAAAATAACATATTAGTATAAGAGAAATGACTCAGATGACTCAAAAATGAATTTTTTGGCAATCTATTTCGGCTCTCTGACAAAAATCATGCAGTTCTGAACCAAAGCTGTTTTTTACAAAACAAAACTGCCTTGTTATTTTTTGCCCTCTCCGATTTAATAAATACAAAGACAGATGTCTCAGATTCAGAAATTAAGTTATCAGCAATTTATTTCGGATAAAATTAGCATTGCACTTTTGTTACCCTATAAAAAACATTTTGAAAGACAGCTCCGATTGGCTTTTAAATTGCATGGAAGGTAGCCCCGGGTCTTTGTTTTCTTGAATACAATTGATTTCACGAAATGATGCCAGACTGTGATAAACTTTGATTCCAAAAATCTTGATTCCAAAAAATAAAGCATACTCGTAAAAGCAGTTATGTGCCAACATTACCAATCTATAGTCGATCCCGTGATAAGTTTGCAGGGACCAAACTTTGAAGGTGGTTTCCGTACAATCTACGTTTCCCTACACTAAGCAATACCATCATCAAACAATGGCAGATAAAACTAAAATCCTTTAAATCCATGTTGAATGTTCACTTCTACCAGAATTAGTAAACTCTTGTATGATAAAAAAAAACAAGGTCAGCCGTTATCATTATGTTTTATATTCAATTTGATCTTTTCAATGTATACTACTCAAAAGAATTTAGGGAACAAAACAATTTAGGGAACACCGGATTTACTGCAAGAGGTGGTCACACCCGTTATTGAAATGTTCCATGAACCGGGATTTTCATTTGCAACCCCCTCTCTCTTTCAGTAGTCATGTCATGAAATCAATCAATCAATCAATCTCACTTTATTATCCCTAACGGGAAATTCCTTTCGGCCTATACAGTGTGTCTCAAAAAAAATGCAAACAAAATTTAACGGAATGCCAGACGTAGAATGAGTAACCAACATAGGTATGGTTTGAAAGATACACCTTTCCACTTTAAAATGAGACATCAAACGTCCAAATCTGATAATTTTTGACAGAGTTATGAGTACTTTTCCAAGAGAGGTCAAATTGACGATGGGACCAAGTTTTCAATTTTAGGCATTGGGACAAATGTAGCCTAATTGCCTCTGTGTGGATAATTGCCTGGCCTACAAAAATGTGTTTAGCGAGTAAACACAATTCTAAACACTTTTTTTTTTTTTTTTAACATATTTCCATAATTCATAAAGAAATCCACCATAACTCATGCCACTATATAAAATAACAAGATTTTTATTCATCATACAAACATTGATAATTAATTAATAAAATCTAATAGCGCTCATCATAAAATACTTCACTTACAATGGCGTTATGCTGAAGAAAGTATTCAATAACTAAGTGCTATAAGCGCACAAAATCACCTATATAAACACAAGTGCACTGGTTCGCAAATTCCACACAGGAAAAAATAAACCCAGTAAAAACAATTTTAGAATGGTTTGAATGCTTTGTTTATTCAAAATTTTTATAATATAGGCCTATTAGATATAATGTTCATCTTTAAATATGATGATAAAAGCCTCCCACTTTATTATTGACCATTAATTCAAATTATTAAAATGGTTAATATGGTTAAAAACAATAATAATACAAACATTTATTTTCAAAACTAATTTTTGCAGAAAGTTAGTCAGAGTGATGACCAGGCATTGGGGAGCGTTGAATCTTCTAGGCGAACCCAGCGTGATAACCACCTTAGCACCCTTCTGGGGGAATCGGCAGACCCCCGGTCGCTCCTTTACTTTCCCGCACCGTAACCAACTATCGAATAGGGGAGAGACATGGCGGCCCCCAAACCATTGCTGCTGCCGCAGCTGCCATGTCCCTGAATTAGGTCTGTTCTAGGGCTTCGAACCGGTGCGTCCCAGCTCTGGAAGCCCCGCGATTGACGCTTCCAGTGGTCCGGCCAACGTGCTGCGCCATCTGGACCATGTTGGTATTAGATAGGTTAAATTAAACCTACTTAAACAAAGGGTTTGAATTGTATTGCACTACACAATAAAAGAAAAACACTGCTGGGATTCGAACTGTGTTCGCTTGCACGAAAGTCACTCATCACATCCATTAGACCACCGCTTCATCTGGTTGTTTGTAATGAAAGGAGATTCATCATCACTTGATACGATGGAAGGGTTTTAATTGCATTGCACTACACAATAAAATATAAAAAAGCTGACGGGATTCGAACTGGGTTCGCTTATGCCCCCGTCACACTTATTCTGAATCAGCAGAAATCAAGCAGAACCAGCCGGAATGAAGAATTTTCAAAATTCGTGCCACATTCGGGAGGGAATTTCAAATTGACCAAGCTTTGTAAGAATGCCGTTCGAATACTTAGAATGCGCTTCGAACCCGCCTCGGATGATTCTTGCACATTCCGGGTGTATTAGCTCTCGAATGCAGCTCGAATGTAGTTGGAACACAGTAGGAATATTTAGAATGCTGTTAGAATGCAGTCAGAATATTTAGAATGCACTTCGAATGCCGTACGAGTGCGGTTCGATTGCTGCCCGAATACCGCCCGAAGTCTGGTTGGAAGGTGCCTCGAATGCTGTACGAATTAACCTCGAATGCAGTCAGAACACTCCCGGAATGGCCGCCGAATATGGTTCGAACGTCCAAGAATTCAAACAGAATGCAGCTCGAATACTTACAATGTACTTCGAATGTACTTAGAATGTAACACGAATGTCCCGAGTGTATCAAGAATGCCGCCGGAATGGTCCCCGAATCTAGCATTTTCATCAGTCTCAGCCCAACCATCATAGAGTATGGACCCCCTGGACCATGTTGCTTTGCTCCAGATTGCTGTCCTCCAGCTGCTGAGTCTGCATGGGAGGCTGCTGGTGAAGCTCAAACTGGTACTTGTGCAACAGGCTGTTGACTTCACTCTGGAACCTCAGCCACATGGGGGGAGGGAATGTGTAGGTGACCTCCTTCATGAAGTCAGAAAAGGTGTCCTTCTGGCGTTGCAGGGGTGACTTCTCAGCCTTGGAGAGCTTGTTCAGCAGCTGTCTTTGCAGTTCAGCAATGTTGCTCCTGGTAGCCTCAGTGTGATCAGTAGCCCTGGACCTGGACCCCAAGGAAGTGTCTGCATCAGACTGAGCGGCTGCAGGGGGATGATGATCAGCGGCATCACACTCAGACTCAGACTGGGGAGCTCCTGCTGCTGCAGCCGGAGCTGCCCTGGCTTGGACCTTGGCCTTCATCTGGAGAAGAAACAATCATAAGTAATGTGAAAACATGTGGACAATGGTTGCAATTTCATCAGGAGCATCAAAATGAAAACATGAAAATAATGAAATAAAATACTTACACTGACAGTGACCCTCTTTTTGCCCTGGACGATGAGGTGGGGCCTGAGAAATTCGAAGTGACGCAGGATCCAGCGGTCCCAGCGGTCCCTTGCAGTCAGTTCAGTGTTGCCAGAACCTGAGGGAGTCTGCTTCAGCTTGCCAAACCTTGATCTCATGTTGGCGTACCACTTCTTCAGCTGGTCACTGGTCTTGCCCATCTCCCTGGCCTTCTGCTCCCACAGTGCGTCCTTCAGGCCCTTCTTGATGTAGTTGGGGTGCTTCTTGTTGAGGAGGCAATCTTGCTCGGGGGCCTGGAGCCAGTCAACCATCTCCTGCTCCTGCTCCTCGGTGAAGTCAGCCGTCACCAGCTCCCTCTTGCGCTTCTTCTGGGACTTGGCAGCCTCACTGGGAGGAAGCTCATCATCACTGTCAGAGGAGGACTGTGCTGCTGGCTGATGGACCTCGGCCACTATGTCCATCTGGGAAGCAGGGGCAGGGGCTGTGGACTCAGCGTCAGACTCTGAAGGTGCTGGAGCATCTTCAACAACAGGAGCTGGCTCTTCATGGGCTTCTTGGGTTGCAGCACCTCTGCCCCGTCCAGTGGTGGACTTCTTGACCTTGGCTCCCTTCTTCATTGGCGGCATGACGTGATGTTGACCAGGCGACTCCTCAATGCAGACTGACGTTCCAGCGGCAGCTGGCCGCGTTTTTATGCGATTCGGCGTTGTTCTGAATTACGTCCGGACTCATTCGAGGGCCAATCGGGACGTTCCGACTGCATTCGAGCCGCATTCGAGCGGCAATCGAAAGATTCTGACGGCATTCGAAGTGCATTCCAGCTGAATTCTTTTAATATCGAAATAGATTCCGGCAGCAATCAAGATGCATTCGAGGTGCATCCCGGCTCATTCGAGGCGCATTCGGGACATTCTGGCAGGATTTGAAGTGGCTTGGCGTTTCGATTCTCCCTCGAATGCGATCAGAATGTTTCGAATGCTCTTGGAATGCCGTAAGAATATTTAGAATGCAGTCAGAGTGCAGTTAGAATACACTTCGAATGCCGTTCGATATTTCTCCACTTCGAATGCACCTCGAAAGTTTTGAGCATGAGCAAAACATTCGGGCCGGCCACAAGAATGGGCCCGAATATTTGGAATGCACTCAGAATGCAGTCAGAAGTTTTAGAATGCACTTCGAATATCCAGGAATATACAAAGAATTTTCATTCCGACGGCATTCCGGCTCATTCCGCCTCTAGTGTGACTAGGGTTTTAAACGTAAATCAAGCGTCTTATCCATTAGACCACCGCTTCATCTGAATGTTTGCAATGAAATGAGATTCATCAGCATTTGATACGATGGAAAAAATACCGAGAACGCTCATTGAGTTTTTTGGAGTTTAGGTCTTTCAACCCATTTTCAATTCTTCAAATTTGTCTCCGATTGGCTTTAAAATTAGAATAAAACTAACAATCCAAGGGGTAAGCCTTGTCAGTTTGTTACCTGCGAAAAAGAGTTGGCTTTTAAATTCAATTGATGTATAGCCTGAGGATAGCATTTCTTTGTATTTTCATATTTTATCCATATTTTTAAGGAAACTGTTTTTTAAAGAAAAAGTTGGAAAGAAAGATATCTCAGATTCAGAAATCAAGTTATCGGCAATCTATTTTTTTTTTAAATCAGGCAAATAATGTAATTTATGGGCCAAATTTAGAAAAAAACTAAGGGGTATGCCTTGCCCTTTTTAAAATAATATGGCCTAACAAAATTAAATAGGCCTAAAATAGAAATTTGACTCAGATTCAGAAATGAACTTTTTGACAATCTATTTCGGCTCTCTGACAAAAAAACAGGCAATTCTGAATAATGTCTCTGTATCTGTTGAAAACATTTAAACGGTCTTTTAACTTCAAATATATCTTTAACCTTGCAAATGGACAAGAATCAGTTAGCTCAATTGGTATAACCCGTGACGGACGCTTCAGTGGTCCTTGGTTCGAATCCCAACAAAAGAATTGTTTAGTTTGTAAAAGTATTTTTCTGTTGAAAACATCTAAATGGTCTTTTAACTTCAAATATATCTTTAACATAGATGATGCATAAGAGTCAGTTAGCTCAATTGGTAGAGCGCGTGACTGACGAGCCAGAGGTCATTGGATCGAATTCCGATAAGAGAATTGTTTTTTTCTTGTAAAAGTATGTCATTTCTGGGCCAAATTTTGAAGAAAAAAACCATGTAATAAAGCGGGGTAAGCCTTTAACCTTCGATAAAAAGTTATCTCCGATTGGCTGTTAAATTACATGAAGGTAGTCCTAGGTCATCTAACAGCAACGAACTTTAAGGTTTCTTGTACATGTATATTAGCACGGTTTGTTTTCTTGAATTCAATTGATTTCACGAAAATAGTAATAAAGAATACTTGAAATTCAGGCTCTTTTAGGGTGCTATATAGACTGTGACAAATTAAAGGGTTTTTAATCAAAACATGTAGGTTTCCGGCTCTCTCAAACAGCTCTCAGACAAAAAATCATGCAATTCTGGGAAAGTGTACTTTGGGGCAATTTTTGAAATACAACCTTTCACTCAAAATATAATGTTCGCATTTTTTTAAAATTTAATTTATTAGGGAAAACTGTCGTAGCCTATTCAACAATATAATTATTAAAATCTTAAAATGTGGCACAAACATGTATTTTTATAACTATCAGGGTCTAAATGTCAAGATATTATCAAAGAAGTTATTAAAAACACAACAATGAGTTTTTTTGCACTAACTATCAATGGGAACGGGAAATTAAATCATAGCATGACAATGCATTTGTTAGAAATTTTTTTAAATTTAAATTGCTTTTTTTTGGGTACAAACTTGAAATTTGTAGGAGCAAATGAAGTTTGAATACTCTGTCAACGTAATCACAGTTAACTAGAATTCCTATTCGGGCATTGCGTTTCCTATACTAATATCTTAAGACTGAAACTATTAAAAACACAATAATTTAATACATAATGTTTGTTGAATAAAATAAACTGGTAGAGTTTTTTTTTTTTTTTTTTAAATCGGGCCCAATTTCAGAGAGCCGCTAAGCAGAAAATATTGCTTAGCGAAATTTATCTGCTAAGCAAAATTAAGCTGACAACCAGCCAGAAGCAATATACATTACATGTCAATTTGGCTGGTAACCGATTTTTGCCCAAGCATATTTTTTCTCTGCACATCAGCATCTTTGTGTGCTCAGTGGCTCTATGCAAATGGACACTGCTTACTACAGTAACTAAAACACTATAAAACTGGCTATTGATAAGATATATAATTGATTATTACACAAATCACCAAATGTTCAAACTTACTTGGTGTAAAACCCTTGGAAGATATCTATCTTAAATAGAAATATTGTTGTCTGAAGTGCTGAATGTTTAAGAAAATTTTAATTATTTCCAATATGTTTATCAGAAAGAAAACTCTTTCCTAAATTCCACATGAGTATGAATACTTTCACTGATTTCTCGTTAATGAAACAGCGTAATAAACTGAAACTTAGTAAGTTACACAGATTTCTTGTTCAATGTAGGCCTATATCTTGATTTAAAAAAATAAGCATACTCATAGAAGCAGTTATGTACCAACATTACCAATGTTGTACCTTCCCGTCAATGTACATCTTGATTCAAAGAGAGCAAGCATACTCATAGAAGCAATTTTGCCAACATTACCAATGTTGTACCTTCCCTTCAATGTGTATCTTGATTCAAAGAGAGTAAGCATACTCATAGAAGCAATTTTGCCAACATTACCAATGTTGTACCTTCCCTTCAATGTGTATCTTGATTCAAAGAGAGTAAGCATACTCATACAAGCAGTTTTGTCAACATTACCAATGTTGTACCTTCCCTTTAATGTATATCTTGATTTAAAAAGTAACCATACTCGTAAAAGCAGTTATGTGCCAACATTACCAATCTATAGTCGATCCCGTGCAGGGACCAAGCTTTGAAGGTGGTTCCACACAATCTACGTTTCCCTACACTAAGCAATACCATCATCAAACAATGGCAAATAAAACTAAAATCCTTTAAATCCATGTTGAATGTTCACTTCTACCAGAATTAGTAAACTCTTGTAAAAACAGAGTAATAAGGTGAAAAAAAACATGTTCAGCCATTATCAGTTCCCGTCTGCACGCCTTAATGCACTAATCCTCCAGCATCCAGCCATTGCGTGATCCTCCAGCAGCCTACTTAAGCAGCAGCATTTCCCAGAGAGTCTGGCATTCTCCTGAGGGTGAGCATACTGAGTTGTAACCTCCAGTTCTTTTCATAACTAATTACTACTCAATAGAGAATTTCACATGGTGTCACCACAATTAGTCTTACTCAGCCATTATCATTACGTTTTATATTCAATTTGATAATTTCAGTTATGGTCCACCTTGAATTTTTTTTTACATATATCCATAATTCATAAAGAAAAATCCTCCATAATTCATGCCACTACAAAAAATAGATTATTTATTATCGTACAAACATTGATAATTCATTCATTCAACAAAATCTAATAGCGCTCATCATGCAATACTTTATACCTTATGCTGGAGAAAGTGTTCAGGAACTAACTGCACACAATCACCTATCTAAATTTTTAATATTTAATGTATGCATATATTCAGTTTTTCATATTTCAGATTTGCATATACTGAATATTTAATTAAGCATTTCGTTTTGGTCAAGGTGGATCAATGTTGAGCACTTGAATTAGTTGATAACGTATGCATATATTTAACCTTGTTGCATGTTTACTTAATCATCTTGTGAAGATGTTTAATGTGGAACAAATAATTATATAATGTATGTATATATTCATTTTGCATATTTCAGATTTGCATATGTTGCATGTTTATTCATAATTCAATCCTCTTGAAAATAAATACAGCAGTCGATGTGGAACAAATTAGTATTATAATGTATGCATGTATTTACTTTGCATATTTCAAATAAATTTACATATGTTGCATAGCTAATCCTCTTGTGATTCGGTGGCAGCGACCATGCGACTGAAGTGTGAATCTGGTTTGGCGAGCAGCACAGACGGCTTGTCAAACTCGGCAACCTGTTAGGAAACAAGCAAAATAAATTACCTTTATTGATGAAATTATTAAAAGGGAATAATTTCTCAGGATAATTCATACCTTTTACCAAGTATATAAGATTTAAGGCTATGCATGGTGTAGTATTGATATCGTTTCAGTTTGCGGGAACACCATGTGTTTATCTCAACTGTATCGCTGAGTAAGGTACAGGGTTCTGAAAAGAACCCTTTTTCGGACAACTCGTATCTCAACTCTCGCTAAATAAGTGAGATTATGTTTCAGGGGAGAACCAATATTGGGCAACTCGTTTCTCAAATGTCACTAAGTGATAGTTGAGAAATGGGTTCCCATGAACCATACACTTACTTAAGCGACAGTCGAGATACAAGTTGTGCGATAAGGTTCTTTTCAGAACCTGTTACCTCACACATATTTTACCAAGTATCATATCAAGTAAGCTTGACAAAATGCCTCGAGAAATGCTTAGCACTGTAGAATTTGCTTTGATGAATTGAATATGATGAAGAAAAAAAACGCATGAAAGACCGTTTAGACCATACGTATACTGTGTAACGCATGCGACATAATCAAAAGAAAATTACATAATATCAATGAGGACTTACCCTCCCGTCGTCCATGACGAGAATGCGGTCTGAGT
This sequence comes from Zoroaster sp. YZ-2022, assembly GCA_029582265.1. NCBI lineage: Eukaryota > Metazoa > Echinodermata > Asteroidea > Forcipulatida > Zoroasteridae > Zoroaster > Zoroaster sp. YZ-2022. Next base: position 22,248,154 of record CM055829.1, on the reverse strand, counting down.
CCATGATGGTGTTGAGTCTATGGGCGATGGTCAGCATGGTGCAGTCGCTGAAGGCTTCACGGATTGTGGTCTGGATCAGAGAGTCTGTCTCCGTGTCAATGGCAGCTGTGGCCTCGTCCAACATCAGAATCTGCAGGTCCAAAAGATCATACCATAATGTCACAGAGGTCAGACAAATTTGAATGCCTAGATATAAGGAATTGTTTCTTTTCACCATGCAAGGCTACAAATATTACTTATAAGACTACATAACCCTGGCAAGCTTGACCAACAAAATGGCGGACAGTTGTCAGGTAAAGTGTAACCTTATTGGTCAATGCGTGCTATGTGACTGACAGGCTGGATAAGTGTAATACACCATGGAAAAATGCCTTGTGAAATGTGCAAAAACTCAAATGTGTAGAAAACTCAAGGTGCCTGCATAATGATTTGGAAACCTACCCGGCTGTTCCTCAAAAGAGCTCTGGCCATGCAGATGAGTTGTCGCTCGCCGACCGAAAAGTTATCACCGCCCTCAACGACGGGGGAGTCAAGCCCGCCCTCTAGTGCCTGGATCTGCAGTAAACATGTTAAGAGAGGCTGGATTGAGACTCTTGAATATATATCTAACAGCATGTCACAGACAACTAAACGTCTTAGTCTATGTGCAAGAATTTGCTTGTAACATACACCACAAGGAGGACACTATATTGATTCAGGTAACACGCCATCATTTTTCTAATAGTGTTTATGTCTTATCTGCTGAGTAGAAATTCTACAACTTTCCTGAAAACATTCATGAAACTTATTCAGTTATTCTGTAGTTTCTAAAACGGGAATAACTCGATCTGGCTAAAAAAGCACCGCAAAGCGTTAGTGGGTACTGTTGGGGTCCTGCGACCAGCTGACAAAAATGAAATTTAGACTCTTTAGGGTGTTCGACCATGATAAATTTGAGATTTTATTTTGAGCTTGCTTTTGATTTTCAAAAATTTTACATTCCCACCTTCTCGGCCATGTAAGAGCGTCTGAGAGCTTGCCATATGTCTTTATCAGTCTGCTGTTCAAATGGATCCAGGTTGTATCTGACAAGAAAATTAAAAAAACAAATCAATATGAAGAAATAAGAGAGGAGGGCCATAGTCTTGGTACAGCCAAGCCTTTGAGAAGCTGGGCCAGGCCCAGGCTACCTGGCCTCCTAATCTGTGTTTTCTCCTCATCTCTTGAGTCCTAATCCTGTAACTACAGTACCTGCCAATCAACATAACCTGGGCTTCTGGAGGGCCTAGCCCAGCCAAGTAGAGCTCGTTATAATGGCTGCAGTTGTGAACAAAAGACAGCCGTCAGTCAAGTCTGTGTTAACAATAAGAGCTCTTTGAAATCTATTCATTAGTAAAGGGTCTTTTGTGCTCAGCTAGGGAATTATATCTAGGCCCTAGCCTGGTCAAAGCCTGAGCCTGGTCAGGCTTCTCAAAGGCTTGGTTGTACCACAACTTTGGCCTTCCTCCATAAGATTAAACAATATATTCTGAGCCATAGATATCCCAAATCACATCTCCAACTTCCAACATGACAGCCGGCTGTAAAATAACATGTATGATTAAAAGTGCAAAGTAGTAGTTACATATTGGCCTGACATTTCAAACCTAGCAGATTCTTTCTCAAAGGCAAAATGGACGATACAAACATGCACACATACATAAACACAAGAGTGAGCAGAAATTAGTCAGGTGTGAATTGATCTCGAAGGAAGAATATACAAAAAGCAGAGTCATGTATTGGTCCTGGGACCGGACAAAAGAGGGACTACACAGGAATAGATGAAGGTACAGGGACAGCAGAGGTTAAGATGAAATCTCAAACACAAAAATTACAAACATATCTCCAAATTGCATGTACAGGATTTAAGTATTTCTCAAAGCCCCCTTCCACCCCCTCCCCCAATACTGGTTTTAAGATGAAACTCCTCCTACAGTCCATTCCACCCACCTGACTGTGCCGATGAACAGCACGGGGTCCTGGGGAATAATGGAGATCCTCTGACGGAGATCGTGGAGTCCGATCTCGCTGATTTTGACGTCATCGATGAAGATGTCACCAGCGGCTGCCTCAACAAGACGGAAGAGGGCGATGGCGAGGGAGGATTTGCCTGTTTGAAGGAAAAAAGTAGAAGAAATTCAAAGCAGTAGATATCACAGCAGTTAAGAAAGGGGCAGAGCTGTGCCAGCCTCATTAACTCAGCCAGGCATGAGTGCACTTCGGATATTCTGTTAGCTGGCCGATCCTTGTAGTTTGCTGAGAGTCTGCTGGAATTAAGCACAGTCAATACTGAATCCATTCCTAACACAAGTGAACAGCTGAAGACATATAGGCATGCACTGAGGGAGGAAGGCCATCAAGTCATGGTACAGCCACGCCTTTGAAAAGCCCGGCCAGGCCCAGTCCAGGCCTAAGGCCTATATAATCCCCAAGCTGAGCACAGAAGACATTTTACTAATGAACAGATCTCAAATAGCTCTTATTGTTATTAACAGACTTGACTGACACCTCAGCTGTCTTTTGTTCACGACTGCAGCCAGTATAATGAGCTGGGCTAGGCCCTCCAGAAGCCCAGGTTATGTTGACTGGCAGGTACTGTGTCCTTATAGGATTATAGGACTCACAAAAGACAGATCAGGAGGCCAGGTAGCCTGGACCTGGCCGGGCTTCTCAAAGGCTTGGCTGTACCATGACTTTGGCCCTCCTCCCTAAAGCATCCATGCTTACAAGCTTTGCTTCTTAATGGGTCCCCCCACAGTAATACCCCTCTTCATAAATATGTATTTAGAATATATTCTGTATTAATTTTACTGGGGAAATAAATGATCCTTGATCCTTGAACCTTCAACATGACACATCAAGGTAAGAGCTAAATTAACCTATCCAGTTTGTCAAGCAAGCGGCACAGATTAACCAATACTTTTCCATGACAATTGTAACTATGTCAGTCACACGCTTTTCTTTAATACAGGCGCATGACTGAGATTTCCAGCATTACTAAAAAAAAAAAAAAAAAAGGGGGAGGAAGAAACTATGGCCAAAACTGGATTGGTGTAGTGTGGGTCATCATGTATGGTTATTTGTATTAGTGAAAATATTCCCACACGTAACTACCAAAATAAAATTAGCATTTTGCCTCTGAGAAAGAACCTGCTATAGGTTCGAAACGTAAGGCCATTAACTACTATTTTTCAGAATAAAATTACATCATTATACAATAAACTGCTCGCTCTGAATATATACATACTTTTATTTAATTTTTTTTTAGGGGGGGGAAGGGGTATTCCAACTTTTTGTGGTAGGATATTTTAGGATTTTTTCATCAATGTCCCCCAAACCCAGCAATAAATATGAGAGGAAACAAGTCCCAACCCCGCTCTCCCTCTTTGCCCTACAGTGCATGCAACCCATGATGGCAGTTGAACCTAAGAAGTACCTTTCCACCTTGTGTCACTTCTTAAACAAAAATCAACACAGTTATCAATTTAATACTGAGAGCGGGAGGATATTTTTGTGTTTAAAAATTTTTTTTTTTACCAGAGCCTGTCCGTCCCACGATGCCTATTTTCTCCCTCGGCCGGATGTGGAGTGAGATTCCCCTGATGACGAGGGGCAAGCCCTCGCGGTACCTCATCTGATATCGCTTGAATCGGATGTCCCCCTTAGACGGCCAGTCTTTAGGGGGCTTCTTGTCCCGGATGGTCAGTGCCGCCTCCATTTTCAGGTCCTACAGGAAGATTAGTGAACAAACATAAAATCCCATGTTTTGGAAAACAAACATTTGGTATTCTGCTCTGGGGCCGATTTCACAGAGCTGCTGAGTCCTTATCGCCCGTAAAGACCAAGCTCAAACCGTTATTCCCATTCATAAATGCCCGTATCGATTTTGTTTTCAAATTGTAAAATAAATTAAAAAAAAAAAAAAAAAAAATCGCAATTTTTGTTGAATAAAGCCAAATAGAAATGCACAAATTCACATATTGGGGACACACGAAACACTTCCAATGTACACGAGTCAGGTGTGTTATGCCAATTTTTGTCACTCTGATTGATTCAAATCCGCGTCGCGTGTTGCACAAAACAGCTGGCGAACATCTGTCACATACGTGCTGCTCTGATTTTGATAAGCCATGTCTTTACCAACCATTAATACACTCGCACGGTTTGTCCAAACAGATTGTTTGAACTGTCTTGGGCATTTATGAATAAATAACAAACCATAATAATAATTAAAAACTTTCACTGAATGATTGTTTAATGTATATCTTTATTCACAGAAAATAAGCATCCATATTAAATCAGTTTTGGCATCATTACCAATGTTGTACATTCCCTTTTTAGTTTTAGGCCAACAAAAAAAGTCTCCAGTTTCTGGTCATAGGTCAGCTTCAAAATCGGTGTGGTGGCGTATTTTTTATTTTATTTTTTTGGTAATCTTTTTTCTTTTTTTTTTGGCCAACCAGTGTAATATACGTGATACATGTATATGGTTACTGGAACCAGACCAAATTTTACCTTACACAAAGTATGGCTAATAGAGGCCTCATAAATTGGGCAAACGTTCATATACCCCTATGTGAAAAAGTCATTTAAAACACAGCACGGCAGAATTCCAATCGATCCAGGAATTTGGGCTGCAATTGGACATCATTTCATAGCAAAAGACAAAGAGAACTAAAAATGGTGACACATTCGTGGGTCTGAGACTTTTGGTTTTGGCCTTACTGTATTTAAAAAAAATTATTTGACTGATGGCGGTGTTTTTGCATACCGTCATGTAGGACAGGATCCTCTCCACTGATGTGAAGCGCGCTTCAGCCTCGGAGGCCATGAGAATCAACATCTGCATACAAGCTGTCAGCTGCCAAAGAATGGAAGTCAAACTCAATCAATTATCACAACAGACACAACAACTTATTCGGTCCGCAATTTACTGATCTTCGCTATAGTCACATGTACATCTGGAAATAGTTGGAAAATTGTGTTTTCACCGACGTCCAAAATTTGCTTGGCATTCATGTCATTTATTATTCTGACAAGTAAACCAGCTATCGCACACAACCATGAACCTCCTGGATGTTTAATTTTTGAGGATTTACAGACTCTCCACATCCCCACAAACAAGAAACTAGAGGTTTGGACATAATACAGGCTACTTTTTTCTTTCCTTGGTGGCTACTTCTCTTCTTTCAAGAAACGTTTGAGGCAAAGGGGGATTTGTAAAAAAATCCTGAAATCAGGAATAATCCTGAGAAATCACAGGCCTGGTGTTTATCAAAAATGGCAAGGGACATTCCCCCCCTTTGAAACCGCTGCCCTGCCCCCTCCTGTATTCCTTAATGGCACCTATAATATCACTACACAAATGGTTGACTTACCCGAAGAGTGTAGGTGATCGCCAGACCGGCTGAGGCTGCTGGGAAGAAAGATGGCATGAAGACGACGGCGGTGCTGACTGTGCCTAGAAGGAGGACCACCATGAATTCCAGACGGACACCGGCCCAGCGACTGCATAACCTGAAGATTAACAAGGGGGCCGAGTTGTTGTCCAGCAGTTCCCGAAACCTGGGAAAAGTTGGATAAGTCAAGTCTATAAAACCTTCTTCTTTCAACCAAAAACACACCTTGACACAGTATTAAACATATCTAACTGAGAAGTCTCACCAAGAAAACCCTCCCTTTCCCCACCCCATCCAATGTTGGGGCATTTTTTATTCAGCGGGGATATCGCGCCAACAAATGACTCCAAGGAAAATCTGGTCTTAACTCAGTGATATTGTATGGGGGTTGCTGGGGTGTGCCAACAGGCTCTGCACAAGACTTTAAACACCAGGGCCGATATTCATAAAAGCTTGCTAAGCCTAGTTGGCAACTAAAGTGGCCCCTAGTTGACAGCTAAGCCGAGTTGGAAGCTATTATTCATAAAACTTTGCTAAGCTTTAGGTGGTTGCTAAGTTGGCTGCTAACGCTAGAGTTGATCTGGGGTGTCTCTAAGTCACTAGTTGGCAACTAAATCATTTGTGGGTTACACATCGGCCTCATTTGTGGGTTACATATAGGCCTCATGTACAGGATTTACTGCTGCTCTTAAAAGTCATTTGACCCATCTTGGTCTTGCCAGTCCAAAACAACACCATACCCTATTGAAATGCAAATTGCCATTCTCCGATTTTGTGGTTTCGCGAACTGCCTAACGTCCTAGCTGCCTGCTAGAAATATCTAGCTGGCAACTAGCTGGCAACATTCTTAGCAAGGTTTTATGAATACAAAATTAGTTGGTAACCGCGGAGCAGGAAACTACGGATTTAGCAGGCTGCTAAGGCCTAGTTGGCTGCTAAGTTAGCAGGCTTTTATGAATATCGGCCCAGCACTTTAGAAGTTTTCCACTACAATGATCATAGTATTATCCCTTCAGTACCTGGTAAGGAACTCCTTGGTTTTGCCATATTTATTTATTTATTTCTTATTTAACCTGGGGAGACCTTCCAGTGAAACACTGTTTTTCAAAGGTGCCCAGAAAAGCTGTAAACAGGGGCGCTTGCTATGTGAACCAGAAACACTGGGGTAAACCCCTACTCTTCCATGATAAGTGTTCTGGGTTCTTTTACGTGCATTACTTTAATAATCTAGTACACAGGACCTACGGCTTAACATCCCATCCGAAGGACGAAGCAATTATGGTTAAGTGTCTTGCTTAGAGACACAAGAGTTGAGACCGGCCAGGCCGGGATTTGAACCCACATTCTGACAACACCAGAACTTGAGTCTGATGCACATTGCACGTTGGCCAATGGTGAGCAGAAATGTTGGCAAAATTTGACACAGTACCATATCTAACAGAGAAGTAATCCCCCTCCCCTGTCTAATGTTGAACACGTAAAATTTTGACAGGGATATCATGTCGCCAAATGTTAATACCTGGTCAGGAACTTCTTGGTTTTCCCGTATACATGCACCTTGGTCTATCCCTGAGACGTAGTAAAATAGATGCTGTCTAAAAAAATCAACGCTAGAAAAGTTTTCAACAAGTTACGATCATATGACCACAGTGGTCAGTCCCTGAGACAAAGTAATTAGATGTTTTCTAGAAACCAACACTAGATATGCTTTCAACTACTACGATCATATTACCTGGTAATGAACTCTTTGGTTTTGCCGTACGCATGCACTATGGTCAGTCCCTGTGATGCGGTAAATAGATATTTTCTAGAAACAGATGCTCGATATGTTTTCAACTTCTACGATCATATTCATATGACAAAAGTAAAAAATCCTGAAAAATTGGTAGCAGGCCTGGGTCTCCCTTTGGTCTAGAGGACAAAGCCCCCTGAACCTCCTGGATGTTTACAGACTCTCCACATCCCCAAAACAAGAAACTATACAGGCTATCAGGCTACTTATTTTGAGGCTAAGAGAGATTTGTAAAAAAAAAACTGAAATCAGGAAAAATCCTGAGAAATCATATTACCTCGTAATGAACTCTTTGGTTTTGTCGTACGCGTGTACCGTGGTCAGTCCCTGCGAGGTGGCGCTGATGTGGGAGAACCAAGGAGAGCGGGTGACATTCTCAATCCTCTTCAGGTTGCGGATGGTGCTGCGGTACAGTATGAGAATGAGGTAGAAGATGCAGGTGATGGGAATGATGAGCATGATCAGCTGCCAGAAGACGATCAACAACATGATCAGGCAGAAGAAGAAGTTGAAGACCTGGGCCAGGAACGATTCCACGTTGGACGGTAGCAGGGTGTCAACTGGAATGCGGTAAAAAAAAAAATTTAAAAAAATAGTATTCTTCAGAAAATTCTCAGGGCAATTCCATGGTTACTCACGTTACATTTTTGAGGTTTTGGGCCCACTCTTAATGCCATAATAAATATTCCACTCATCAGTTTTTTTCACAGTCGTTGCATTATACCCAGACCTTACTCAGCACAAAATAATAATTTAAGAAACACTATATAAGAGAAAAAGCAACATTTTATGCATGGTCTGGATGGGTATAATGCAACTACTGTGAAAAGAGTGAAATATATCAAAAGAAGGAAATTATGGCATTAAGAGTGGGCCCAATACCTCAAAAATGTAACGTGAGTAACCCTGGAATTGCCCCTCAGGATTTTGTAAAATGAATTTCTGTCAACTGATACATTGTTGCATGACAAGGATTTTTAACAGTTTTCACTCACTTTCATCCAGATCCTTGGAGAATCGATTGAGGATTCTTCCCGTCGGTGTGGTATCGAAGAAACTCATGGGGCTACGGAACACCTTGAGAAAGACTGTGTCGTGCATGTTGGAAGCAGCATTCAGTGCAGCCTGCAAGAGGAAAATTAACATCAGGAAATTAACACTAGTCCGCTAGCCCGAGGCCAGTGGTTTTATCAGCGGGTCTCCTAGCTGCTGGGGTTTAGGTAATCCGATCGGCTAGTGAAAAAATTTAATAAAAATATGCAAAAAACATTCAGTATGATCTCAGCATGATCTCAGCAAGAACATGTTGCTCACCAGCTCACGGTTCATTTCTTTTTCTTGTATTTAAATGAGGACTAGTAAAATTTTGACATAACTAGTCCTGTGGGCTTCCAAAAAATTCAAGTTATGATTTCGACCCTGAACATCTTCATAGAAGGCCGGTTTACACTTCAAACCTGGGTTTCACCGGAATGATGTGCAGAAGTCGTAAAAAAAACCAATATCTTATTGTTAAGAATAAGAGTTATTTGAGATCTGTTCATTAGTAAAGGGTATTTTGTGCTCAGCAAGGGGATTACATAGGTTCCATAGGCCTGGGCAAAGCCTGGGCCTGGCCGGGCTTCTCAAAGCCTTTGCTGTACCATGACTTTGTCCCTCCTCCATTAGGCATAAAACTTGATCTCAGTGTACCGCATATAGACATTCCATGTCTGGGGATGCATCTAAACAAGTTAAAGGGACAGTATCGTCACGATCAACAGGGCATGGAATCAGAGTGCTAGTTTTAGATTAACTCAGTGACTGAAAATAATATCGCACGTGATCAAGGTCATATTTACCATTGCTGCTGCATAAATGAGCCAGTAATATCCAGTCACTGTGTAAACTAGGACACCAATTCCATGCCCTGTTGAAAGTCTGCTCTGATCGTGACGATATTCCCCTTTAAGGGTATATGATTTTTCACTGTGTTTACCTTCATATAGATGACACTCTTAAATCCAGCGAGTATGAAAACACCGACTAAAGAGAGACCATATACCAGCAAGTACACCATAATGTAGTCATTGTCTCCTATCAACGGTGGCCTACCAAGCTCCTACAGAATAACCAACACAACAGAGAAATAAGAGGATGATATGAGATAGCCTGAAGATATGACATCATGCTTTGAGGCTCGTGAATTATGCCAGGTACTGACCGCCCGGCTGCCATGTTTGTTTCCCGGAGATTAAATTTTGACCTTGGTTGGTAGCTAGCGCGCATGACGTCAGATCTTCCGCACAATGAATCCAATGAAATCCCTTGAATGGTACGCCAGGAGCCTGTCTTTATCCTTGTGGATAAAGACAGGGAACCAGTCTAGGTTCGCCATATTATATCTCTATAATGAGTTGCCAGTCTACCGACCGCGTAGCCTAACGATCTGACGTCACACTTTGAGGCTCATGAATTATGCCAGATACTGGCCTCAAAGTGTTTGGAGAGATTAAACTTAGACTTTGGTTGGTAGCTAGCGCGCGAGACTCAAAGCGTGACGTCAGATCTTCGTCACAACGTATCTAATGAAATCCCTTGAATGGTGAGCCAGGAGCCTGTCTTTATTCTTGAGGATAAAGACAGCGGGCCAGTCCAGGTTTGAGGTAGCACCATGTGGTATCTCTATAATGAGTTGTAATTTATTAAAAATCCCACTCTACAGTAACAAAAAATTCTTTGTTCACTCGAAAGTGTGTATTCGTGTACCTAGTCAGTTTCTCTTATAGTTTATTTGATTATATGATATAGAAAGGTCGTATCCTCTTCAAGTGATCCCTGGACTGCTTCCCAGGTTGTATGATAACATGGGGTGTAAGTAAAGGATAATACCCGAGGTACGCGACGTTCGTGGGTAAGAATGGCCCGAGGGCTTCGCCCTCGGGCCATTCTTACCCACGAACGTCGCGTTACCGAGGGTATTAGCCGACTTAACCTCCTCCTGCAACGTCGTCCCATTGTTACTTCGCTCCATTATTTTGCACGAATGGAGCGACATTGTTCATTCAAAGTTGTTACGTAATTAACAGGATTAGTACAACTCATATTCATTGTTAAAGAATAAGGTGTTCCTCTGCTCTATAGGGCACTTACGTAATTAACAGATTGGTGCAACTCATTTCATTGTTAAAGAATATGGCGTTCCTCAGCTCTATAGGGGACTTACGTAATTAACGGATTACACTTCCTCCATGGTACAACTCATTTCATTGTTAAAGAATAAGGTGTTCCTCTGCTCTATAGGTGGGTATATAAAAACGGCATCTAATTCAGGCGTTTCACTTGTTAGTGGATGAAGTGGTCGCAGCAACATGTGTAACGATAGCGATAGCGATTTTGTTTTAACCCAGAATATGTTTAGGGAGTCGCCAGGGAGCAGTGTGAATATAACCCTGACAATGCCATATCCGACCTGCTATATAGGTGAACCAACATTTGACAAACTTGTATATCAGCCAGTAGTTTCTGATGTATCAGATGATGAGTTAATAGCAGCTTCCTTTGCGCTGGACGAGAAAGAACAGGTCAATATAAAATCGGACCGTTTCGAATCGCCAAAAAGAGACGACCAAATGGCTGCAATGAGTACAAGAAGGTAAGAGTATATACACTTAATTTTTCTGCAAAACGTATTTAAGAATTTTTTTGACACGTCTTGATGCATGTTTTTACCAAGCACTTTCCAATCGGCGTTATAACATTTTATATTTAAAGTGATGTATTCATTACTAATTGTACAAAATTGTTTAACATTCTTTTACAGGCTAGCAAATAGCACCATGAAGAAAATCAAGTGGGCCGTCATGGGACTCTTTCGTATGTGCCGAGAACAGCGCAATGACAAGGATGGCGGCGAGTTTCTACGATACACGGAAGATGTGTCCAAAGCAAATCAAGGAGGGCTCAAGCATCGGAAAATAAAGCCAGAAGTAGTCGACGCGTATGAAAATAAAAACAATCCATCCCATTGTGTTGTAAAAATGTATAAAAATACGTGGACCTCTGCCCAGCAAACGGAACAACCGATGCATTCTATCTTAGACCATTGGCCAAACCCCGTGGCAGTGTGGTTTACAAAACGGCAGTTAGGACGTTATAAGCTGTCTAATGTCAGTGAATTGTGCAAGGAAGCTGGTATCGCCGGGTATCGTACGAACCACTCACTTAGAGCTAGTGCAGCGACTAGGAGGATATACGATAATGAAGTCGACGAACAGCTAATTTGTGAAGTTACTGGACACAGATCAACTGAAACGTAAAGTTAATTGTGTGGTGCAGAGTATGCCGTCCGAGGATCAGTAAAGAAACATAACATTGACTCTTAATTTGAAATTATAGGGCAAGACCACATGCTGTTCTTAGTAAGTTAACAATTTATAAGAATCTAAAGCAATTGCGAAAAAAATTTTTTGTTTAGAAACAAAGTTTTCATGGGTCCAAAAACTGGGCAACTTAATTAGTGTCTGATTTATTCAAGATGTAACTTTGCTAGAAAACTTTGTATTTTGCCTATGTAAATGTATTTTGTTACACCTATTTGTATGAATCTTTCCTTACATTATTTTGCACGAATGGAGCGATCCCTAAACTTATTCTGGGTTAAAACAAAATCATTGTACATGTTGCTGCGACCACATCATCCACTAACAAGTTAACAATTTATAAGAATCTAAAGCAATTGCGAAAAAACAGTTGTTTAGAAACAGTTTTCATAGGTAATGTCCGAAAAATGGGCAACTTAGTGTCTGATAAATTAATTCAAGATGTAACTTTGATAGAAAACATTGTATTTTGCCTATGTAAATGTATTTTGTTACACCTATTTTGTTTGAATCTTTCCCTCCATTATTTTTGCACGAATGGAGCGATCAGGACACTTTACTGTCCTAGTCGCTCCATTCGTGCAAAATAATGGAGCGAAGGAACAATGGGACGACGTTGCAGGTGGAGGTTAATCCCTGGTTAATATACAGAATGCTTTGGTTCAATGACTTCTGATGACTATAGCGCAAGGTTTTAATTACAGTAAATATGTCCTAGGAATTTCACCCAAAATTAATCGTTGTCGTTACCGCTTCTGTTTTTGTGCCGTTCAGGAAGTCGTTGAACCACAATGACAGCCAGTAGTTGTTAAATGTGAGCAGCGCCAGCATGATTATGAAGAAGAAAAAGGCTATGAACACAGTCAGTGGGCCTCCCATGGCCTTCATGTAGCCAAAGTATGTCTCCATCTTCACCTTGCCTTCTCCTATTTCCTCGTCCGAGATCAGCGTACCTACGAGGAGAGAGAGAGATGTTGTAAACAGACCAATTGCAGCCAAAATTGCTGGATCGATTGGAATTCTGCCACTTTGTGTTTTAAACAATAATAATAATAATAATAATAAAGATTTGTAGCGCACACATATCCACCCTGCTGGGCGCTCAAGGCGCGGAAACAAAGAAAAAACATGAATACAAACAATATACAATGATAGCATAGGGGAAAAAATTATGTACTGAGATACATGTACCTACAATGCAATTACAAATATACATCATCTTTGAAGAATTGTGACATAAGATGACTTTTAAGCATCGACTTAAATCTAGGTATACTATGACAAAATTTGAGTTTAGTTGGAAGATGATTCCAGAGTCTTGGAGCCGCGACAGAAAAAGACCTATCACCCCAGTTCCGTTTTGAAGTGGGTTCCTTTAGGAGTGACATGTTGCTGGAGCACAAATTGCGTGATGGAGTGTAGACATTAAGCAGTTCAGAAATATAAATTGGAGCAATGTTATTAAAAGATTTGTGAACAATTAGCATAAGTTTAAAAACAATTCTCTGTGAAACAGGGAGCCAGTGCAGTTCTTTCAAGATTGGCGTGATATGGCATGACTTTCTGGACAAAGTCACAACACGAGCTGCTGTGTTTTGTATGTGCTGAAGACGAGATATTTGATTCTGCGGGAGACCGTAGAGGAGAGCATTCCCGTTATCGAGCCGTGATGTGACAAACGCATGTATAATTTGTTCAGCAGCACTTTTATTCAAGTATTTCCTTATTCGGCTAATATTTCTGATATGAAATGATGATATGCGAACAATGTTGGAGATATGAGGTTTTAAAGTCATTGTCGAGTCAAATATAACACCCAAATTACGTGCTTGTGATGAGGGGGTTATCTGCAAGTCACCAATTGTAATAAATGGAAGAGAAACTTTAGACAATTGCTGACGTGATCCAAATAGAACAAATTCTGTTTTTTCGTCGTTCAATTTCAGGAAGTTTTGTCTCATCCAACTTAGAATCTCTTGAATACATTTCTCCAGTGTTGTAATGCAGGAATCGGCAGGCTCTTGAGAAGATTTAAAAGTAATGTAAAGCTGCGTGTCATCAGCGTAGACATGGTAATTTAAATTATACTTCAAAATGATATCACGAACTGGAAAGGTATAAACAGTAAAGCACTGTGGGCCGAATAGTCAAGAATAACAGGCTTGGAGATAGCGTTACCAATACAAACATGCTGAGGCCTATTTAACGGCTTTTTCACAAAGGATATGAACATTTAGGGTGTGAACATTTAGGGTGTGAACATTTAGGGTGTGAACATTTAGGGTGTGAACATTTGCCCTATTTGTGAGGCCTCTCTAAGCCACCATACTTTGTGTATGGGAAATTTGGTCTAGTTCCAATAACCACATAATATGTGATTATACATATTCAAACATATCACTGATTTTGAAGCCAACCTATGACCAAACACTGGAGACTTTTTTCTTTAAGGAAATATGTTCCCTTTTATATTTTTTGAGCTCAGAAAAACAAGCACATAATCATCTACAGTGATGTAATTTGACAAAAGTAAAAAATCCTGAAAACTGGTAGCAGGCCTGGGTCTCCCCATGGTGTAGAGGATAACGCCCCCAGAACCTCCTGGATGGTTAATGTTTGAGGATTTACAGACTCTCTACATTCACACAAACAAGAAACTAGAGTTTTGGACACAATACAGGCTACTTCTTTCTTTCCTTGGTGGCTACTTCTCTTCTTTTAAGAAAATTATGAGACAAAGGGAGATTTGTAAAAAATCCTGAAATCAGAAAAATCCTGAGAAATCACAGACCTGCATCTAAAATTTACTACCAATTAGATATCAATATCTTGTGAATTAAGACTTTTATGGGGTGAAATTCAGTGACATTTTCTATTGATTCGGATGAGTGACAAGGCATGTTTCAGGGTGTGTTAGGCGACCCTCGCCAATCTCGCCCGCAAAAACCACTGGGTCATTCTCCCAGTAGTATCGTGAGACTCGCCCGGAAAGCAGTGATGAAGCTGCAGTCACCAAAATCTCTAATCCATTGACAAAAGAGTGTTCCTGCGGTTATGACGGCCATCCGGCCATGTCAGCCAAGGCATTATATAGCTAAAATTACCGAACCAGCAAGAGTGATCACAAGCTCAGAAAATAATGTAAACAAAATTAGAAGTTTTATGCCTGGCTTTTTTTTACATTTTTCTTTCGGGAAATTTGTCCAAAAAAAAGGAAAAGAAAAAACACGGTAAGTGATTTTTGTTTTTTAATGTTCCTAAGAATCCGTAAAACAATACAAAATAACTTTAAGAAAATCTTTTTAAAAATTCCAGATCTCCGCCGGCCTACAGTCCATACCAGGGAAAATGTTTGCTGGCTTAGACCTTTTGAATTGCCTATTAAGCCTTTCCATTGTGTGGATGGATTTATAACGTTGTGCCAGCCGCACCTATCCAGGCAAAGCGGTTACATGTGGCTGGCTTTGTTAAGGTTTTTCTAAATGTCTGGTTGGAGACTTGGAGTAAAAAATAGTGAGGGCGAGAACTTTTGAAGGTGAGAATTTAGATTGTTCCGGGTGGAGTTAGTGGGCGAGATTGGCTAAGGCCCTTACACAAGTGTGGCTTGGTTGCTTCAGACTATTGAATGGTGGCAAAATAATAATTCACCACGATATATTCTCTTATGGAGCATTATAATTACCGTTATCGGTCGATGCGGCCTCGAACTCCACCTGGCTGAGGACACTATCGGCCCGGGAGCGCGTACTCGTCGTGCTCAGCGCCCTCGTCAGTCTTCGATCCATCGGTCCATCCATCATCTCGTCCTCATCCTCTTCCTCCTCTTCCTGCTTGGAGTGGAAGGTCTCGATCAGGTTGGCATACAGGCCATGTTTCTCCATCAGCTCTTCGTGGCTGCCCCGCTCTGCGATGCGACCGTTGTCCATGGTGACTACACTGTCGCAGTCTTTCAGGTACTATATCAAGGGTCAAATAAGACTTCATAGGGGTTTGCATGGTGGAAAGTGAGTTTAGGTTTGTGGTAACACCATGTGATAAACTCGCTTGAGTTGTGCAGTTCTGAGAAGAACCTGTGGGTTAACTCGATCGTTCGGCGTGCTCTGAAGACATTCAGAGCTCACTAGCCAAAACGTCGGGTTAACTCACAGGTTCTTCTCAGAACCGCACAACTTGAGACAGATTATTATGTGGTGTTACCGCAAACCTACTCTATTAATTATTACTGTAAGGTCAAAGGTTGAATTATCATCACCCCACAATAACACCCTTTTGCAATGGGATTTAAACATTGGGTATGCTGGCTCATTAGTTGCAAATTCATTTTATTTCAATTCCCATGGTACTAAAACACTGTCATGAACTCTTTCTATAAGGGAGGAGGGCCAATGTCGTGGTACAGCCAAGCCTAATTTGCCCAGGCCTATGGGCCTATATAATCACCTCGCTGATCACAAAAGACCTTTTACTAATGAATAGATCTCAAATAGCTCTTTTTGTTAGCACAGACTTGACTGACACCTCAGCTGTCTTTTGTTCACAACTGCAGCCATTATAATGAGCTGGGCTAGGCCCTCCAGATGCCCGGGTTATGGGATCTGTTGGCACTGTATCTTTACAGAATTAGGACTCACAAAAGACAGATTAGGAGGCCAGGTAGCCCAGGCCTGGCCAGGCTTCTCATAACGATTGGCTGTATCACAACTTTGGCCCTCCTCCCTAAACTGGATCATTCACATAATGTGGGTTTGAATCCTTTGTGCTCCACCGTGTTAGACACTCTACCATAAATGTGCTTCTCTCCACCCAGGAGAACAAATGGCTACTTGTGAGATGGTTATTGGTTTTTGACAGCGTCCGGGTCCGTATACTCGCCAGAGAAATAGTATAAGGTACAAAATTGGCTCAATGTTTTTTTGTTTTTTTTCACTGGTGATTCCTGTTTTATTCTAAAAATAGATTTTTTCCTGAAAACAAATTAAAACAAATATTTATAAATATTTCATAAGTAATTGTCAAAAGCATGGTCGAAGTGCCTGAAGAAAATCAGTTACGAATTCAATTTTTTTACCATACAAACATGCCACTGATGTTTATCTCTTTATGAAAATTTGTAAATTTTTAATATTTGTTTACTTTCTTAAAATGAAAAACAGTAAAAAGAAAATTATTGGAATCACCAGTGAAATAGTCAAAACTATGAGTAATGCATCTCTACATAAATGTCTCTTTGTTTCAATAAATCAAGACTAAGTTCCATTTGGATAGCTTCTTCCCTAGAACAGCATTACAATGGAACGACCTTCCAGCTGATTGCTTTCCACCAACTTACGATCTATTTAAGTTTAGGAAAAATATCTTGCTTAAATGGTGGATGACGTATCGCATATGTAACCACTTACACTCTAGTCGCTATTGGCCTTGTTTAAGGTGACTGACAGTAAATTTAAAAAAAATGTCTCTACTCAAATCTCCATCTGACCTGAAGTTGATGAGTAACAAACATGACTGTCTTTCCCTTCAGTGCCCCACTGATACACTCCTCAAAGATGTGCTTGCCGACGTGGGCATCGACGGCGCTGAGCGGGTCATCAAGGAGATAGATGTCTCGGTCTGCGTACAGGGCCCGAGCCAGACTGATACGTTGCTTCTGACCACCGCTCATGTTCAGTCCACGCTCCCCTATCTGTATAAGAAAAAAAACACATACAAACAGCCGTGAAGCACATAATGATGAATATGTTTTGAATATAAAGTAAGGGAGGAGAGCCAAAGTCGTGGTACAGCCAAGCCTTTGAGAAGCACAGCCAGGCCCTGGTTACCTGGCCTCCTAATCTGTCTTTTGTGACTCCTAATCCTGTAACTATGCAGTACCTGCCAATCAACATAACCTGGGCTTCTGGAGAGCCTAGCCCAGCCAAGTAGAGTTGATTATAATGGCTGCAGTTGTGAACAAAAGACAGCTGAGGTGTCAGTCAAGTATGTGTTAACAATAAGAGCTATTTGAGATCTATTCATTAGTAAAGAGTCTTTTGTGCTCAGCTAAGGGAATATATAGGCCTGTAAGCCTGAGCAAAGCCCAGGCCTGGTCGGACTTCTCAAAGGCTTGGCTGTACCACGAATTTGGCCCTCCTCCCTAAGACTTGTAGCTTTGCATGGTGAAAAGGATAAGTAAAGACTGTTTGCGGTGACACCATGGCACTACTGAGTAGTAGGTGGTTCTGAAAAGAACCAGTTGGTTACAACTCAATGTTTGAAGATGATCAGAGCATACTGATCGAAACGTTGAGGTTTGGCTGTACCACGACTTTGGCCCTCCTCCCTTAATAGTCATACCTCCGTCTGGTCCCCATTGGGCAAAATCTCTAGGTCCATCTTAAGACTGCACGCCCAGATGACGTTGTCGTACTTCTCCTCGTCGAACGGCATTCCAAAGAGGATGTTCTCCTTCAGTGTGGCGTTGAAGAGCCAAGCCTCCTGTGCTGCATACGCGATGGTACCGTTGACAGTGCAGTGTCCCTTGCGCATGTGCATGTTGTTCAGGATGGCGGACACCAGGGAAGTCTTGCCGCTACCGACGCTGCCACAGATCCCCGTCAGGCGACCCTTAAGGTAAAACACAAAGGCTGATGGTTATTAATACTGAAGGGGGTCGTTGTCACCCAGGGTGCACCTCAATGGTACCCAGGCAATCATAAAAGTTCTCTAATGTACACAGAATTGAGATTGCCTGGGTATTAATGGGAAGTACCCTAGGTGACAATGACCCCATACAACAGGTGGGTAGCTGAGGAGGGTTGGGGGATACAGAGGGGGAAGATGTCCTAATATGACTTTTTTTATACTATATATATTTAAACGAAAGGTACAGCATTGGTAATGTTCACAGAAACTGCTTTTACGTGTATGGTTACTCTATTTGAATCATGATATACATTTAGGAACTAACCTGCCAAAGTTTCAGCTTATTATGCTGTGTCCTTATTGACAAAGAATGGTCATATTTATTTGTATAAATTTTTTAAAAGTGACACCACCTTTAGACACGATTATTTTCAGGAAAGAATGATGACATAACAAATTGACCATTTGGTTATTTCTGAATGACCAACCCTATACTGTTAAACTGTAAATCTATTTTTGTTTGTTTGGAATGAACAAAGGAAATTGGACTAGAGTGGAATTTGAACCCAGGAACTCTAGGTTGACATGCCGGCTCTCTACAAACTCATCCATCTAGCCCTATATTGGCGGTCTCCCTTTAAAAAAATTGTTTTTGCTAAAATGGGGAGAGGAGTTTTCATGTGCATCAGCCTTTTTCAAAGTCGCAGAATTGAGAACAAAAAAATTCATCAACCTATAAAAACATTGTGGAACCCGCTGCTATATAGGATTCTAGCCGGCCAATCATCATCAGGCAAGCTCACTGGTCGAGAGGTTAAGACGTCTGTGAAGTTTTTTTCACAGACACTTGGAAAGCACTGAGTATGCAGTGCTATACACACATCGTTGTATGGCAAAAATGAAATTAATTAAAAAATTGCTGTTCACAACTCGTGAACACAGAAACAAATTTCACAAAGTGGAACACATCATTGAACTCTAAGAAAGAATCAATATACTAGAATCTGTTATGTATATTTATGGGACAATTACCACTATACATGAACTATTGGTTCTTTCGAACAACCAAAGAAAACAACGACGGACGCCATTCTTGTGGACCAAGAAATGGGAGTGGTTTAATGCGCACACGTTACACACCCATGTGTGACCTGGTGACCCATATTGATTACATGTATGGCAGGCCTATTCAACAATACTCTATGGAGCGCCCTATATAAATATACTACAGAATCAATATACACCTACCTTCTCAAGAACAAAGTTCATGTCGAATAGTATATCTGTGACCTTCTCGGGATCAATGGGTTTGCCCGGTGAGAACTTCGCATCCGCGATCAACTTATTTATCGCTTCCTCGTCCCAGCTCTTGCGACGCTTGCAGTTGGTGATGCTGCTTTTGGGTCGCTCAACTCCATTTGCTTTCGTCTTCTTCATGGGGATGTCACTGTGGTTGTTCGGCAGCGGAGTGGTACTACCATGAGTGCTCTCTGACGAGGAACTGCCATCGTCGTTGTCATCTTCATCTTCATCGTCCAGAGCGACCTGGGAGAGGGGTTATGAGAGAATTATTTGCTTTCAGAGGGTTTGATGGCAGTTGCAAAAAAAGCAAGAGGTCTGCAATTTAGGGTTAGTTAGAGTTAGAGTGAGTGCACAAGACATTGTGAATTTGGGTAAAACAAAATTATGCATACTGTATATAAAATATCAGAAGTCTATAACCTATACAAAGTGTGCCAACCTGCTATCTGCTCGGTGCACATCGTAGCCCTCTAGCAGTGAATTTGCACCCAGTGTCTTGATGATAGCCACTTTGGCGTCAAGTGAGCATTGTGCGTACACTTTATGCAGGAATTTTATGGTACTAATCGCGCATGTAAATCTGCCAGCCAATGATCTCTTGAGATATTCCGCACATAAAATATGCCAAACGCGACGCACTATCACTGACCTTTCGCCCACAGTGATCTACCCAACATGTGCTCTCAACAGCTCATGCATGGTGCGAATAACCCAATCCACCGTATGCAAAATGAGCATACGAGCTTGGCTACCCTGCTTGAGCGCATCATGGGAGAAGTGCTTTGTCGCCGCTGGCTAGTTTCCAGAACTAATTGTGATGTGAACTATGGCTTCAGCGGAGTGGGCTTCAGCAGAGTCACACAACAAGCATTTACAGTGCAGTACGTACTAGAGATCAAGCATGTAAAGTTAAGTTCTTGAAATTCATATTTCTGTACCCTAGGAATCATCTGGCTAGGAATCTTCACTGAATCCTCCAAAATCCGTCAGTGCACTTTTGGAAACATGCCCTTATCTTCAAAATGCACCATGCATTTTCGTTGATTTTTCATATTCAGCACTTATGGCCTGTACTTCTTGCCAGGTAGTAATTTTGTCCCATTTGAAGAGGTGAAAGTACTAGTTTCCAACAGTGCTGAAATTTTCCCAAAAAGTGCCCCTTAGAGGATTTTGCAGGATATGGGGTGGTTAGGGTTTTAAAGAAGAACATAAAATTGGATACCTGGACGGAGAAGTCAACACGTGGGTTCTTGAATGTAATTGCAGACGGCTTGGTGGCAGGAGCTTCAGTTTTTTCCGACTTGTCCTGTTCTGGGTTGTTCTCGTCCTTGACTTTGTCCCAGGAGAAGAGGGCATCTTTGATGATTACGCTGTACTTGTCATTGGGTGGCATGATGCTCATTGGCTCTGCTGGTTCCATAAGGAGGATGGACTACAAAACATGCAAATATATGCAAACCAAGTAAAGATATATGGCCATCAATTACTTTTCTGTCGCACAAGTCTCCGGGAATCCAAATTAGGTTTGTGTCCAAATTTGGATAGTGCAGCTGGCTATCTCGAGTCAAGTCAAGTCATTTTGCGGCAATGACTTGAGTCAAATCAACTCACGTAAATATGTTGACTCGAATCGAGTTATTTTCTTGAGTCATTACCAGCTAGGTAATCACCTCCAGTCGAAGTAATACATGTTTCTTATAAAGCGCACATATCCTAGTGCTGTACATTATTACCCCCTGCTCATCAGGCACATAAATCATTCCTGAAACCATCTCAGCTCCTTGGGGAGTACACAGCTCTATTGCTGCCATTACAGCGCATATGGGCTAATCAAACACAACAACCAACTCTGCCCTCACATGTACCCATTTACTCCTGGGTGGAGAGAAGCAATTATGGTAAAGTGTCTTGCTGAAGGACACAAGCACCATGGGCACAGCCAGGATTCGAACCCACATTCTGACGACTTGGCCATCAAAACACAAATCCGATGCACTATAAAACCACTCGACCATGACACTCCACTTGTACTCGTACTTGTACTTGTGAAAAAGTACTCAACTTCAAATCTGCAAGAGCATGAGTTTTATGATTGTTATTATCAGTAGTAAATAGTAGTATTTAGTATTCTCACCTTGAGTCTGTCTATACCAATTTTGGCCTCTGCAAGAGAGCGAATGGCCCAGGGGGTTGGCCCCAGGACGAGCCCCAAGGAACCGAAGACAGACACTAGATTGAATGCCTTTAAAAGAATGGAAATATGAAACATCATTAAACATCTCCAGGTAGTACCAATTGTACCGGTAAGGCCATTTATTTAATATAATAACTTGGATTACAGACCCGCCTGCCCATAAATCTCAGATTTTGGAGAATAAAAATTTAGAATAGCAGCCCAAAAATCATAATTCCTGACGGTTAAAAAAAAAAAAAAAAAATGCTTGTAACACGGCGGATCTGTTTTAACTTTCAGTGCATGCAGCGCATATTAGTGTACACATATTGCATTTACCATGACCTGCCACATCGTAACTCGCTTGCCTGGCCTCTGCTTACCTGGAAAATTTGGTGCAATTCGCGAAAAACGTCTGGTTGCCACTCAATGAGCCACGAATCATCGGTGCAGTTAGTCCATGTACAGACTATGAAAAAAAATCAACGATTGAGGGCACTCTCATAGGAGAGCATCCACATTCGGTGGAGGTGTTTTTTTTGTTTGTTTTTTCCATTAACCGCCCAACTTCAGGATAAAAAAAATCCGTAATGTAAGTAATTAAAATTGCCTAACAGTTTGATGAAAACGAGCAGGTCAAAATGATCGTACGTTTTCTAAATACCAACAGTGCATCTTCCCCTTTTAATCCACACTTACCGTGGCTGCATTTAGTGTTTCATACTGAATCACCGAGGCGATGATGATAGTGATCACTGTGGCAACGTTAGGGGTGAGAGGAAACACGGCGATAATCATGCTCTGCATGTAGCCTGCCTTCTCCAAATAACCTCGCTCCTTCGCCCTGATCACTGGAAAGAAATCCAGGAAAATAAAACACAACTTTAAATATAGTGTAAATAGAGAATTACCTGTTGTTGGAAACTGCTTATCAAGCTGAAGGACTTGTATTATAAATGCAAAATAGTAGTTATTAGCCTTACGTTTGGGCCCACTCTTGTGTTTATGTATGTGTGCATGTCTGTTTATTGTTTTGCCTTTGAGAAAGAACATGTCAGGTTCAAAACGTAAAGCCAAGAACAACTATTTTGTTTTAAATATAGTGAACGCTCAACAGACTGATGAGCAGGGGTTAATTTCACAGAGCTGCTAAGCAGAGAATATTGCTTAGCAATATAAAACAGACTACCAGCCAAAATGCATACATTTTGTATGAAAGTTTGGCTGGTCACCAAAAAAATATGTTAAGCAATTTTTTCTGGTAAGCAATTTTATCTGCTAAGCGGCTCTGTGAAACGTCACAGATTGACCAATTTGGGATACAGCTAGGTTCCATGACAACTGTTTCTATGCTCAGCAAAGGGAGCTAGCATGGACACTGACAAAACACGACCCTAACTCAACAATGAAGACTCGGTCTCAAAAATGATGACTTGGTCTCAAAAATAATAATAATAATAATAATGGAGTCTTATATAGCGCCGGTATCCGCCAAAAGGCGCTCATGGCGCTCGCTCGTGATACAAGAGAACAAGGGAAAAAAGGCAACAAATATATAGAAAATTATTAGTCTATATTGGCTTGAAACAGATGAGTTTTGAGAGCAGTTTTAAATAATGATGTCGTATCGGCTGCCCTGATGTGGTACGGAAAACTGTTCCACACTTTTCCTGCAGTAACCAGGAAAGAACGTGCTCCCCATGAGTTCTTGGCTGTGTGTTCTACCAGGAGACTTTGATCAGCAGATCGTAGGTCGCTGCGTGATGGAGTGTATTGAGTGACAAGATCTGAGATGTAGAATGGCGCCATGCTGTGTAATGATTTATAGACCAGGAGACCGAGTTTGAAAACTATCCTTTGTTCCACTGGTAACCAGTGGAGTTGCCTGAGGATAGGGGTGATGTGTGATCGTTTGCGAGACAGAGTAAATGATGACTCGGTCTCGACGCTGAGGACTCGACATTTGAGGTTTGAAGACTCGAATACAAGTCTGGGTACATGCACCCATTCATACCCACTGGGAACGATATCTGAAATGGGGATGACCTATATATATAGACGTTTAAAACGTACTCGCTACAGCCTTGGAGAACGGTACTTCCCAGGCGTACATCTTGATCAACTTGACGTATGTCAGCAACTCGTTCATCTTCTGGACGCGCAAGTCTGTCACCTTGATACTTCTCTGTCTGAGCATCGATTGTAGTTTACCCAAGATGATCTAGAACAAAAAAATGAAAAAACATACAAGGTAGGTTTCAATTGATCTATTTCTAACTATTTATCCTGGGAGACTGATCAGTGATTATCACTGGTCTCTCTCAGATCCCAGCTTTGAACTATTAGAGACTGCTAGGCGGACCAGAAACACTGGGGTTAACCCCACTACTCCTTCACAATAAAGGTTTTGTGGTTCTTTTACTTGGACTGTACCTACAACAACATGTGCCATGAATAAAACGTAAGTGAAAACCTCAATAGTACAATATTTTTAATGAGAAATCATCCCTTTTACTCTCCCCAAAGGGATGATATCATCATGATCAACAGGGCATGGAATCGGAGTGCTAATTTTAGATTGACTCAGTCACTGAAAATAATACCCTCCATGATAAGGTCATATCACCGTTGCTGCTGTATATATCAGTGATTATCAGTCACTGGCTAAGCCACTCAAAGGCTTGCCTAGCTGTACCACACATTTCGCCCTCCTCCCTTAAACAAAGGATTTTTAAAACATGAAGCAAGCACTTTGAAGTGGTGTTTTGCGCCAATTTCTTGTTACAATAATAATAATAATAATACACGATTCTTATAAAGCACACATATCCTAGCGACTAGATCAAGGCACTGTACAAAATGAAAAGACAACTCTAAACAAGATGTATGTATGTTACTGTTTGTATTCCGTCCCATTTTGCCTTTGAGAAAGAACCTGCCACATTCGAAACATAACGCCAATAAACCGTTATTTTGCATTTATACTACAGGTCCTTTAGGTTGGTAAGCAGTTTACAACAACTAATTCTATAGGATTTAGATATAAACATTTCAGTCTTAAGCCGTTTCTTGAAGGTTTACACTGAAGTGAATTGGCGAATTTGCATGGGGTTATTATTAAGAGGAAAACATTAAAGGCAAATGAACAAACAAATGATAAACAACTCACCGTCATGGGCCAGAAGATAACAAATGTGGACAAGACACCGACTATGGCCGGCCAGCCGGAAATGTAGTAACTATAGCCAAGGATAGCCGAGAGCAGAAAGACGGAGAAAAACAGGAAATTGACAAAGACGATAGCGTCGAAGATTCGCTGGGAATCATTAGAACAGATGTTGACGATCTGAAAAGTTATCATTTGAGATAGTTCAGTGAAAAAACATCTGTTGAAAAAACACCTGTAAATTAGTATATATATATATATATATATATATATATATATATATATGTTTACTTGTTCGGACATAGGGCGACCGACTTCTATAGAAATTGCTATTTCTCTGCGTTAAGGCGACCGTTGCCGGTCGCCTTAACGCTCAGCTACCCTTTAAAGTCATAATTTTGTCATAAAGTCTAAAAATCATCGCTTCCTTAGCCTCTAATTAGTGTAAACATCTTATTTCCAGAGTTTTGGACGGTTGGAGGATATATAAAAAAAGGGAAAGGTAAGAGGGAATTTTGTGCACGTTTCTATGGAGCGGTCGCCCTATAGGTGAAAAGAGAGTTATATGTTTACTTGTTCGGACATAGGGCGACCGACTTCTATAGAAATTGCTATTTCTCTGCGTTAAGGCGACCGTTGCCGGTCGCCTTAACGCTCAGCTACCCTTTAAAGTCATAATTTTGTCATAAAGTCTAAAAATCATCGCTTCCTTAGCCTCTAATTAGTGTAAACATCTTATTTCCAGAGTTTTGGACGGTTGGAGGATATATAAAAAAAGGGAAAGGTAAGAGGGAATTTTGTGCACGTTTCTATGGAGCGGTCGCCTATAGGTGAACAGAGAGCTACACATATATATCTATATAGATATATATATATATATATATATATATATATATATATATATATATATATATATATAAGGTAAAATGTCTCCGGTTTCTGGTTTCTGCGTGCATCATTTCAGACCCGCATGTTAGCATTTTTAGTTGTCTTTTTTTTGCTATGAAACGATGTCCAATTGCAGCCAAAACTGCTGGATTGATTGGAATTCTGCTGTGCTGTGCTTTAAACGACTTTTTCACATAGGGGTATGAACGTTTGCCCAATTTGTGAGGCCTCTCTTAGCCACCATACTTTGTGTATGTGAAATTTAGTCTGGTTCCAATAACCGCGTATACATTTATCACTTTATTAAAAAAAAAAAATTAAAAAAAAAAAAAAAAAGACAAAAAGGTAAAAAGATAAAATCTTTAGGAAAAAACCTGTTTTTGCAATTTTCTCCAAAATATGATGGAATGAATGCATGTACACCCAAATACCAATGATGTACTTTCCCTTTTAATAAATTAATACCAAATGTTCTTGAAATGATAACAACTTCCGTTTTTGTTCAGAGACCTACCTCACCGACACTCTTATCCTGTAGGCTGCGTAGTCTGGCAACTCTGTGGAACACCATGGCGAGGATACCTGAGCGGGCCCTCGTAGCTGTCTGCAGGTTTAAACTCCAGTGCACCGTATCAAATAGAACCCGTACGATGTTAAGGCCGACCAATAAACCCACCCACATCATACCCGTTGGCCAGTTTTTGTTACGGAAATCTTTGTCGGTGTTAGCAGCGAAGCGCAACAGTTGTCCAATCACATACGACTGCGGAAAAAACAAAATCAAAATAATATAATAAAAAAATACAAATTAAGGTAGCACTTCTTAAACTAGTAGAACACACAGGGGTCATTGTCAACTATATTACCCCGATTGAGAGATACTATTATCCCGATTGAAACCCTATTCTCCCAATCAGGATACCAATAGGCCCCAATCGGGAAACCCTTGGGTGACAATGACACTTTCTTCGGCACTAGAGCTCACAAGGTCGATGTCAACTAAATTACCCTGATTGAGAGATACTATTATCCCAAGTGAAACCCTATTCTCCCAATCAGGATACCAATAGGCCCTCATCATAAAACCCTTCGGTGACAATCAGTGGCGAAGCCGAAGGGGGGGGGGGGATGGGGGGGGAAGCCACCCCCACTTGTTGGCAAAATAGTGTCCGTCTGTAAATTCACAAACTTGTTGGTATTTCTGATTGACATAATTTGTCGGTTCATATGAGTTTTGTGTCAGTAAATTTACCCCCAAAATATGTCATTGTCAACTATATTACCCTGATTGGGAGATACTATTATCCGGATTGAAACCCTAATCTCCCAATGAGGATACCAATAGACCCCCGATCAGGGAAACCCTTCGGGTGACAATGACACCTTCTGAGGCAGTAGAGCTCACATTGTCAACTATATTACCCCGATTGGGAGATACTATTATCCCGATTGAAACCCTATTCTCCCAATGAGGATACCAATAGACCCCCGATCAGGGAAACCCTTCGGGTGACAATGACACCTTCTGAGGCAGTAGAGCTCAAATTGTCAACTATATTACCCCGATTGGGAGATACTATTATCCCGATTGAAACCCTATTCTCCCAATGAGGATACCAATAGGCCCCGATCAGGGAAACCCTTGGGGTGACAGTGACACCTTCGGAGACAGAGTTCACATTGTCAACTCTATTACCCCGATTGGGAGATACTTTTATCCCGATTAAAACCCTATTCTCCCAATGAGGATACCAATAGACCCCCGATCAGGGAAACCATTGCACTACTTTGTTATTTTAAATGGAATGGATTTGAAATACAAGACTTACACTGGATACAAAACTAGCGCTGATGGCCGTGAACCCAAAGCAATAGCCGACGATATGACGGGTTAGGATAAATTTCACCACGACTTTTGCCAAGGAAGCCTTCTCCACTCCGTGTTTACTTACTTCCTTCTTCCATAATTCCTCAACCCTGAAGAAAAAGAAGACACATATGGGCAATTGCATGGTTACTCACGTTACATTTTGGAGGTTTTGGCCCACTCTTAATGTCAATAATTAGTTTTTTTTCACAGCAGTTGGATTCTGGACCAATACTCAGCACAAAATAATAACTTCAGAAATTTGCTATTTGTATGCTGCATAAACGTTTTATGCATGTTTGAAAAATGTATTAAACATGAGTCACCATAACTTTTCTCTTATATAGCGTACATATAAAAAATTGCAAATTTTGTACCGAGTATGGTCTGTGTATAATTCAACTACTTTGAAAAAACTGACGAGTGAACTATATAAGTAACGAAATTACGGCATTAAAAGTGGGCCCAATACCCCAAAAAATGTAATGTGAGTAACCATGGAATAATAGCCCAACAAAAAACAAAAAACAAAAAAAGTGAATTGAAGCTTTCTATATGGTGGATTGGATATTAAGAAAGATTAAGTTTAAAGGGACAGTATCATCACGATCAGAGCAGACTTTCAACAGGTCATGGAATCGGTGTCCTAGTTTAAGATGAGCGCAGTGACTGAAAATTACTGGCTCATTTGATTTATGCAGCAGCAACGGTAATATGACCTTATCATGTGGGGTATTAGTTTCAGTCACTGAGTCAATCTAAAACTAGCACAGATTCCATGCCCGGTTGATCGTGATGATATTGTCCCTTGAAGGGGCATTGGCAGTTTGTAGTGTCCTCTGAATTGGAACGATATTGTTGAATATATTTTGAATATATTTCTTTGACCAAAGCAGGTAGCTATAGGGAGGAGGGCCAAAGTCCTGGTACAGCCAGGCCCTGGCTTTGCCCAGGCCTAGAGGCCTATATAATCCCCTATCTGAGCACAAAAGATCCTTTACTAATGAATAGATCTCAAATAGCTCTTACTGTTAACACAGACTTGACTGACACACTCAGCCGTCTTTTTTTCACAACTGCAGCTGTTATAACGGACTGGGCTGGGCCCTCCAGAAGCCCAGGTTATGTTGACTGGCAGGTACTGTATTGTTACAGGATTAGGACTCACAAAAGACAGATTAGGAGGCCAGGTAGCCTAGGCCTGGCTGGGCTTCTCAAAGGCTTGGCTGTACCATGACTTTGGCCCTCTCCTCCCTTTACTTACTTCAGTCCAGCGACTAGAGCAGTGTCAGCTGGACACAGATCATATAGATCAGTAAACCTCAATAGCCGAGTATATGCCTTCATGAAAATCTCTGTCATGTAGGTCGCGAAGATGAATGACAACAAGCCGTACTCGTCGTACACTGCATATTTTCGCCTGAATTGATATGAGCAATAAAATCATGAAGTAAAAATGTGATTTTCATAAAGATCAGAGTTCAAATTCTTTTGTGAAATGTAGCATTTCAAAGTATTTGTTTATTTGTTAAAGGAACCCTCCTATGACAATTCTAAGAAATGGTCCTACTTTGCAAGCCACTGTTTACTCTTATTCAAATCTATGTTTGTACAAAACTAGTAATTATATATAGTAAGGATAATTCAGAATTGAACTCTTACCTTTTCTTTAACCCTAACCCTCCAGGGTATTTTGGCTAGAAACCCTGCCAGACGCAACAGATTGCATTGTTTGTCAAAGTGACTTGAACTGCCCAGTGCAGCAAAATCCATCAGGTCACAAATCTCAAGGCCGAACTGCCTCAGAGTCTGTGGTCACCAAACGCAGCAGGATACAACTCTGGCATTGTTCAATGGGACCAGCTCTCAATAGAAACAGACTTGGCTGCTTATGCACTGGTGTTGACAGCTGAATCCATCAAAGTGCACCAGACTTTTCCACCTGATGCACTTTGCTGCGTCTGGCAGGGTTAGGGTTAATTCAGTTCATTTTCGAGTCAGGCCGAGATTATTATATTGTAAATAATTTGTAAATAATTGTAACTGACGACCCATTTTTCCGTCATAGATGAATCAACATATTATTATATTCTCTTCATCTTATTCACCGAATAAACTACTGAACCTTAGAAAGCTGTCTTCATCATTTATTTTGGCCTCAAATCCTGAGTATCACATTTCTAAAAGGAAATCATCAATGTTCCAATGAAAACAAAAAGAAAACATCTTTAAAGAAAGTAACAA
Organism: Zoroaster sp. YZ-2022; assembly: GCA_029582265.1. Lineage (NCBI taxonomy): Eukaryota > Metazoa > Echinodermata > Asteroidea > Forcipulatida > Zoroasteridae > Zoroaster > Zoroaster sp. YZ-2022. The sequence continues at coordinate 22,218,323 of CM055829.1, read as the reverse complement.
TTTAACATTTGAATTGATAAAATGTACTTTCACAGCATTTTGATGGATTTAGAAAAGTATAATTCTGCAGACACTCAAAATACTGAGTATACAGTGCTTTTTTCCTTTTAAGTAGGTGAAGGGAAAAGATCAAAATATAATTTTTCAATATCCCTGATGCAAACATTAATCAATTAAAATTTTAACAAACTTACAACCCAAAGAGTTGGATATCTTTGGAAAGCTCTTCCATAGAATTCAGAAATACAAAAATCTCATTTGGAAAAAAAATTAATGGAAAGCACTTCCTCTGTAAAATTAAAATTAAGAAATACAAAAATTAATTTTGAAAAAAATACACACAAATTGTGGTAAAAGGTCACTATATATATATTATAATGACGGAAAAAATCTCACATGGGTCTTGGCCGGACGGGGATAAAAACTTTAAGCCTCTTGCCGTAGCGGAACCCTCGTCGCCGCCTACGGATTTCATCGTAGGTCTTTGGCTCGACAATGAGCTCCACGTCCTCATCGGTCCGGATGTCACCAAGGGCGCCGCTGTCTATTCCCGAGCGAAGGAACTCTTTGCTTGGGTCGGGGGGCATGGTGGCACCGTTACCCCTTCACCAACCCTGTGTTGGCTTTGGGTGGGTATTAACTGTAGAGGAAATGGCAAAGGAAATTCACAAAAGTTAATTCAGGTTTAATATCAATGTATCTTTTTCTTTAACATTAATACTGGCCAAAATTGTAAGCCCAGAAATATTTTGGGGATTTGGAGGTGGGTGGGGTATGCATGCATGCCCTGTAGTGTATATAAATTTATATATTTATATATATTAATATATATTTATATATATATATATATATATATATATATATATACATGTATATATATCAGGTCAGTTTCTCCCTATATATTTATTCTGTGTACAACCACGTAAAATAATAATAATAATAATAATAGCAGGTTCTTATATAGCGCATTTCAGATCCACTGGATCTCTCAATGCGCTTAACAGTCAAATTTAATGCAAAAGAAAATAAAATGATCAACAAAACAAAAAAATAGCTGTGTGTCAGTTGGTTGATAACAGTCACTGAAAAGCCAATTTAAACAAATGGGTCTTTAGATGTTTCTTGAAAAGTTGCAGTTCAGTTTCGGATCGGAGAGATTGTGGAAGAGAGTTCCAGAGCCGTGGGCCTGCAATTGAAAATGTCTTGTCTCCATAAGTTTTGGTCCTGCATGAACCGATGGTGAGGAGCTGCTGTGTGGATGACCTGAGGGATCTTGATGGCGTGTAAGGGATAACAAGTTGGGAGATGATCTCTGCTACTGCCGTTACCCAGGTTGTTTGCATTTGACCGGGGCTTGATCCCTGGCTACTTGGCAGATATGGTTTGGCCTCTGACCTGGCCCCACAGAGCAATAGATTGGCCTAAGTGGACTGCCCACCAACATAGGGGCTAGTTAGCTCAGTTGGTAGAGCGCTCGAACCCGCGACCTCTCGAATACCGTACAAGCGCTCTACCAACTGAGCTAACCAGCCCCTATGTCAGATGCAAACAACCTGGGCAACGGCAGCAGCGGGGATCACACAACGAGACACAACCCTTTTACGTGGTTGTACACAAAGTAGATTTATAGGAAGAAACTGACCTGAAATATAATATAAACGGGAAGCGAGCAAAGAAAAATTGGCTGATGCCGGACTCGAACCTGTGACCTCTCTAATACCATACGAGCGCTCTACCATAACTGTGCTAACCAGCCCCTATGTCAGATGTAAACAACCTGGGTAACGGCAGTAGCGAGGATCACACAACGAGACACAAGCCTTTTACGTGGTTGTACACAAAGTAGATTTATAGGAAGAAACTGACCTGAAATATTATATAAACGGGAAGCGGGCAAAGAAAAATTGGCTGATGCCGGACTCGAACCCGCGACCTCTTGAATACCGTACGAGCGCTCTACTATAACTGTGCTAACCAGCCCCTATGTTAGTGGGCGGTCCACTTATAATGCCAATTATCTATTGCTCTATGGGGCCAGGTCAGAGGCCAAACCATATCTGCCATATATATATATATATATCCGAAAAGAATGTCGTATCCAACCAAGGGTTTTCTGGAATTTTTTTTGCAACCACTAAACCAGTTAAAAAATGATTCTATCAGAAAGTGAAAACTATCTTTAAAATCCACTTTTATGATGGTTTTCGGACTTTATATCCCTTCTAAAAAAATCCTCCCCTTCAGAAAATAGAAGAATCCTATTGTAGTTGACACTGCGCATGTAGAATGACCCTGTTGGTCACTATGACTAACAGGGGAGTTGACTGACATGACTGAGGAAGTCATCGTATACCAAAAATGCCTGATTTTTCATGAAATAAATATCCTGGAATAAATTGAAGTATATGTCCATCATTATCCATATGTTCTCCACCTTAATGGGAACAATGGGTAGGTAAGATTACATTATTGGTTATATTGAAGGATCTGTCCATACCACTAGAGTCTGATTTCACGAAGGGCTCATACGACGAGTGCAACCAATTACCTTTTTTATACACCAGTGCACCCCCATCTCTCACTTTTGAGACACAGAACTGCCCTGTACTACGACACTCGACAGGCCATGTTTATCCCTACTCACCATGTCTCCACAAAAATGATCCACCCACAGTTTTAGCCCCACACAGAGATTCCATCTGATGGGGAACATTAATAGTCTGATCGAGCATGGAGGAAGGAATCCTTCCTCCATGGATCGAGTGACATCGAAACAATTGAAGTCATGTCGACGACACGTGCGTACTGCACTGAGATGTTGTGGTTTGTTTACCCTAAACATGGAAGGACCCATGAGGGCGTGATCATTATTAAAAGAGGCACGTGCGCGCCACAGACATCTTTATAATTAAAGGGGGAATATCGTCATGATCAGACTTTCAACAGGGCGTGGAATCGGTGTCCCAGTTCAACATGAACACAGTGACAGAAAATTACTGGCTCATTAATGCACCAGCAGCGGTAATATGATCCTATCATGTGGGATATTATTTTCAGTCACTGAGTTAATCTAAAACTACACCGTCGATCGATTCCATGCCCTGTTGATCGTGAAGATATTGTGTCTTATGTCGTGGTGTGCCACCACAGCCAAACTTTTGTACCACTATTACTAAGGTGAATTGCATTAATTTGTTTTGACAAGTGAAAAAATCATCATGCAAAGCCTTAAATCTTATATGAACAGATCAGATTAGAGTAGCCAGGATCTTTAAACATAGGGAGCTGCCGGGGACTATAGCCTGACACAAAGTTTTATTTGGAACATTTATTTGTTCAGTACAAGGGGCAATTTGGAGGCCGAGGATGGTTACAGAAGGGGTATGATCAATGTAGTCCACCTGTAGGAACACAGAGTCGCCCTCTACCAACTGCATGTCACCCCTACCAACCCTACCCCTTCCCCCACGGAAAGCACATGGTTGAGTATAATATGGAAACCAGAACTGGGATACATTTTTACAGTGGGAATACAGTCATTTCGAAATATATATATTTTTTCTTTTTCGAACAACATGCGCCAAGCACTTTAAAATATCAGAGAGTTGACATGAGCACATGGTATTTATAGGTTGGTGAAATTCTTGCGTCGGGTGATAAACAATTGATTAAATTTTGCACTACACCGACGTGTGTATAGTACTGCATAGGCCTATGTGCTTTCCGAGCGTCTGTGAAAAAAAATCCCAGGAGACTCAGGCGGGATTCGAATCCACGACCTCCTGCTTTATACTATAGAGCAGACGTCTTAACCTCTCCACCATGTCACCGACCACATGGTATTTAATATTTGTTACTGAAACATCAGTTTTCTGGTTCTTGCGAAAAATATAAACCTTGAAGTTTGAAATATCAGAAAACAGATAGCTAAAATTACAATAATTAATGTTTTTTTTTTTACAGTATTTTTTATTAAGAATGAATAAATTAAACATTCCCTGGTTTATCATGAATGACAGAAAAATTCATGTCGACATAATCGCCTGGTGTGACTCCCACGTTAATGATCAGTGTCATCGCTGACAGTGAGCGCAAACTCGCAAGGAACAATTACACCTGTTTTTACGTCATAGTGACCCAAAGCGCGGTCAACAGTCAGGCGTCGGCATTTTTTGTGGTCACTTGCTGTTAAAGGTTGTATTTCAACAAACATTTGCATAGTCAATCGTCGACTATTTTAACATTAGCCTCAGCACAACCTTTAACCTGAACGTCTGATTTTTCTGTCAGAAACTGAAACATGATTTATTAATATAGCAGATCAGTTTGTTGACATATTGATAATCTTAGGCCCCTTTATATTTATAGGTAAATAAATTGTGGAACCTGTTAAAGTTCGCTTCATTCCTTAAAGTAAAACAATTTAAAAAAAAATCCAATGCCTAAAGTATTGGATGTGACTTGGCATAAATGAGCTGAAACTATCCACCGTTATTTTCCAAACATTTGTTTTATTTGCTTAACATGTTTAACTTTTGAGACTCACCCGATTTTGAATAATCTGTTTTTCACTCATATTTGGATTCGGTTTGCAAACCTCGCCCTCAGCTTTGACTTGTGAAAACATAGCCCCTCCCATGGCTACACGTATGTATATATGTACACTACAATACCCATGTATGTGAAAGCCCAACAACGCAGACTTGTATGACTCGTGACTTGGACTCGAGTCCGACTCGAGTCACTTTTTTGGTGACTCGGACTCGGACTTGAGTCACCATGTACAATGACCCGGACTCGGACTCGACGGCAAAATGCCCAATACGCTATTCACTATTTTAAAACATTGACAAAATAAAGAATGTTCTTGCAACATAGCGTTTAAGTCTTGTTACTTAATTTAAACAATACGAACAGTTTCATAAAATTGATTCAGCGCATCCTATTCCGTTATAGCATAAGACTCAATGAGTAAAGATTCAATGAGTAAAGACTCAATGAGTAAAGTAGCCTATTGTGTCCCTTCTCAGGGCTGGATTTAGACATGTGGAGGCCCCTGGGCATCCTTCAGTAGTGGAGGCCCACCCTACCTTAGAATACTAAAAACTAAAAGGTGACAAGAGTCACAAGACATAGTTACAGTCATCCATAAAGTAATTTTTTTCAAGTAGAAAGAATCTGAATAAGCAAGCAAGCAGGTCAATCATGATCAATCATAACAAGAATATAGTACAGTACATATATTTACAGACCAGCCTACAGTTTAGGTCAGCCTACATTTTTCCTTACAATTTTTTTTTCATGAAATATGTGGAGGCCCCTGGTTGTGGAGGCCCCTGGGAAACTGCCCAGCTTCCCCAGTCCTAAATCCGGCCCCGTCCCTTCTCTGTTTGTAGTATTAAATACGATCGGAATCGCTTTCAGGCATGCGGCTGCACGAAAACAAAGTGCGTCTTCCAGAAATCGATTACAATGAATAATGTACCCAGCATACAACATCGTGGGAATAAAAGCACGATGGTGATGGGTACCGGACTTATTACACTGTCCCAAACAATTGTCTCTCAATTTTCATGGTGTTTGGTGTCAATTCTAGAGAAACGGAATGAACATTTTCAACATTTTTCATTCAGGAGGCTCTGTGTGGGCATTTGTGAGCTATTTCAGCGTATAAAATGTGATTTTATGGAGTTCATTTTGGTGACAATTTCTTAGTGCAGATGTGATAGTAACCATATATTCTTGTAGACGAAGCCAAATCAATATTCAGGTTAGACTGAAAACTATGACAACTTTCTTTGCAAGTGAGGATGGGAGATGAATGTGCGAATTCTCTCCATCTTCAAAATTAGATCTGACATATGTCGGATTGTCGAAATTATCTTTTGTTAAAATGCTGCTCATTTTTATTTTCGGTAATATATCACTGTAGCTGTCAGACTAACACATGTCGTAAATATTTATGGCTTTTTCAAAAGAGTTTAATCTGTGTTTATTGCATTTGGTTATGGTGAATTGGTTTGGGGACATTATAGAGCGACACATTATTGTTTTATTATTTAAATGTTATTCTAGCAATATATTATATTGGCTGCAGGCCGAAATGTGGAAAAAACATCGTGATTATTGGGAAATGGAATCAGGCGAGAGCAATGTACATTGTACAACGGCAAAACATAAATATATCATTTGGGTTCGAAACATTAATTTGTATAAAAAACGAAAACATTATTACGAAAGATTTGAGAAATTTCAAACCATTTTCGAATAATGTTGGAAAATTTTGAGAACATGAGATAGTAGATCATATATCTCGAGTATTTTTTCACTTAACTGTTAACCTTGACATATGTCTTGATTCAAAGAGAGTAAGCATACTCATAGAAACAGTTTTGCCAACATTACCAATGTTGTACCTTCCCTTCAATGTATATCTTGATTCAAAGTGAGTAAGCATAGTCATAGAAGCAGTTTGGCCAACATTACCAATGTTGTACCTTCCCTTCAATGTATATCTTGATTCAAAGAGAGTAAGCATACTCATAGAAGCAGTTTTGCCAACATTACCAATGTTGTACCTTCCCTTCAATGTATATCTTGATTCAAAGAGAGTAAGCATAGTCATAGAAGCAGTTTGGCCAACATTACCAATGTTGTACTTTCCCTTCAGTGTATATCTTGATTCAAAGTGAGTATAAGCATACTCATAGAAGCAGTTTTGCTAATATTCAAAGTTGTAGTCTCCTTTACGCATTGCCATGCAGTGCACGCCTCCTTTCATAAATGACATTTGTTGGACGTGTGCATAATTATCTAAAATAACAATGGCTCAGCCTTTTGGCTTGGTCCAATAACACCAATGGCCCCGTCCCTATATTATGCAGTCTCCATGGTCCCAATGTTACACTAATTATAAACAACACATCATATTCTTTATTCCGTCATTTCTAATCCCAATTTTGCCAATATGCATACAATCCCACAGCCCTCGCCTAACATTTTGTTGTATCTTTACCCGTCCGTGTTATCTCTGGTTATTTCGTACGTGTAGAAACGAGTTTGTACCCATGGACTGTATCGCCTTTTATAAAATGTACGAAATGAGCTGATGGCCGAACCAAGATATTTCCATTAATGTTTAATTATAATCCAAACAAAACGATACAGTATCGCAGAAATAAATTCATAACCAGGTCGTCTTTCTTTTGTCCCATCAGAAGCCACCTATGGACCCATTATAGAGACACAGGGGGCACGCCCCACTAAAAATAAGCGTCAACAATCTATGTGAAATAAATTGGCTCGACATTTAGAGCTTTTTTAAAGCAAATAATAAGCCATGCAACTTAAGGTTAGTAATATATTGACTAATTGTGATACCAATGGAGATTTGCATGCATACACAGGAAAACAATAAAAAAATTAAAATGTTTTTTCTGGTTTTTTTTAAATTAAATCAAATCAAATCATCCTAAATTGATTACATTTTAGAGAAAACAGGTTTTTTCCCGAATTTTCAAATATTTGTCGCCCGTCAACATTTTTTTTAATTAAAAAAATATGCATGGCCACCTATTGTCCACCTTGAGCGCCCAGCAGGGTGGATATGTGCGCGCTATAAATCTTTATTATTATTATCTTTATTATTATTATTATTATTATTATTATTATTATTATTATTATTATTATTATTATTATTATTATTATTATTATTATTATTATTATTATTATTATTATTATTATTATTATTATTATTATTATTATTATTATTATTATTATTATTATTATTATTATTATTATTATTATTATTATTATTATTATTATTATTATTATTGTGATGAAACATTCATGTTAGTTTAAAGATGCATTTCTTGAAAACTAGATGATGTACTTACCCTTTATAAACCACCCATTAAATGCAACAATCTTTATTTTGCAAAACATGAATGTATGTTTTTAAGGCATTCAAAGGCATTCATATATTAGGCATTCATAAGGCCAAAAAAAAGGTCTCCGGTTTCTGGTCTCCGCGAGCGTCGCAGCGTCGCTTCAGACCCACGCGTCGGCATTTTTATTTTATTTTTTTTGCTATGAAACGATGGCCAATTGCAGTCAAAATTGCTGAATCGATTGGAATTCTGCCGAGCTGTGTTTTAAACGATTTTTTCACATAAGGTATGAACGTTTGCCCGATTTGTGAGGCCTCTCTTAGCCATCATACTTTGTCTATGGGAAATTTGGTCCCCGCGTATATATGTAGGCTATCACGTATTTCCCTGTTGGCAAAAAATAGAAAGATTAGGCCTAAAAAAATGACCGATGACCAGAAACTGGAGACTTTTTTTGGGCCTAAGACTACATCTTACCTTGTCTCTCCAAAAATCTCCGGTAAGATTCCGAAGTCGTATAATTAGGTCTACTCTGTTAAAACATCGTGCTGGAAAAACTCCGTGAAAAATCTCTTTCTGTTTATTCAGTGTGCAACCTCCTGCAAAATCAAATGAGGTTTCAATAATTTTATTGAAGGTGCCATTCCATATAATATTTCTTCTGTTTCTAAGGACTAGTGTACGAATAAGTGTCAGATTCTCCTTGCATAGTTTGATCCCTCAAAACACTTTGAAAGTTTTTGGAAAGGTATAAAAAAGTACTTGCGTGGTGGTTTCGTGTAGGAATGCATCTACTCTACACTGTATGTGTACATGGTAATGTTCCACACGTATACAGTTATTCCGCCTTTCACAAGCTGACAGACGAAGGGTTTTGGCGGCTCTGTCAACCCGCTGGCAAAATGCACTGAGAGTAGGGGGGTTTGGCCCGATAGCACAGCTATATACGCAGCATTTCTATTTTGTGAACATTAATGAGCTCATGAAATATCTGTCCCATGTTGCGGCACTACAGAGACAAGGCGATTGTGTAAAGAAATTTAATGAAATATATTAGCTAATATCTGAAAAAACTGGGGCGGATTCAATATTTTTGAAAGGGGGTCCATTACTGTTGTAATTTGTTAACAAAAATGTGTTATGGTGTCTTCAGGAAGTTTAACAATAGAGAGGGGGAACTTGTCAAAAGGGGGAAGCCCCGGCCCCCCATATCCGCTCCTTGACATTTGATTTGAAATAAAACGAATAAAACAAAATAAGTAAAACATTCTGAACTGACAATGCATCGATTTTTTTCTCCAAATTGAGATTCGGCGGCAACAGTGAAATTCAAAGAGAGACACAATTTTACACGTAAAAAATATCTCCTTTTTTGCAAATATTAATATTATATCTGGCCGAAAACTTCAAAAGAAATCCTTTAACAGAAACTTTCCAATCAATAAATGGATTCTGTCGACAAAATGTCTTTCATAAGAGTGTAGAAAAAAAGAGTTAAACATTTCAACTTTCTTACCGATTCCAAGCGATTTTGTATACACTCAACCAATCTAGGCGCTCTTCAATAATACAAGTATAATGGCACAGCGGAACGCACAACTCTGACGAAGTTTGTAATTACAAATGGTACCGGTACATGTTCACCTGTTGCACTATGAACCATAAATTCTTGTCGAGTAAATCGTTTATTAATTGAGTCAAAGGTCGAGCCCCATGCACCATGTCGACGGGAGGTGCAAGATGACGAGACCGAAGGTGAATCTCACGATATACCGCCCATTTTGGGCTTATGAAAAAGGGAACTTTTTATTTATAGGTAAAGCTCAGGAATTGTTATTCGAGATGGTCTATTGTTTATGTAAATCTTACTTGGTGTATAAATCTGACGAATATGTATCTCTCCTTAACAAAAAATTGTCCGAGGTGCTGTAACCATTTTAGAAAAGTGAAAATAACTTCCGGTGCAAATTTAGGAATGAGTATAACTGATCTGTGCGGCCTCTCTTAGCCACCATACTTGGTCTATGGGAAATTTGGTCTGGTTCCAATAACTGCGTATACATGTATCACATATTTCACTGGCTGGCCACAAAAATAAGATTACTAAAAAAAAATTAAAAAAATTAAATAAAAAACATTTAAAAAAAAACGCGTCACTGCACCGATTTTGAAGCCGACTTATGACCAGAAGCCAGACACATTTTTGTTTCTGCGGCACCCAACTTGCACCCTGCCCCTATCCACGCTATAGTGGGCGTATCAATGACGATACACTAACCGCAAATAAAAAACAACCCAGATTTGGTTGGCCCAATGCCTGCCACTATGAACATGAATGCAAAGCACTTGACTGACGTAGTAGCATATATAACAATCGTCATTGAAAGGCGTCACCCTGTATTTATCAATCCGTGTGTTTGACATAATATGCACAATGGCTGGCTCTATTATCTATGGTTCTGATTGCAGGCACCCCCACCCCCACGGTCCCCACCAACCCTCTCCCCCTACAGCCACGCTGAATCCAACCCTACCGCTGGCTGGCATGCACTGATTCGCGACAAAGAGAAATTAGAAATCCCGTGGTTAACAAAATGAAGGGTACCGTGCGCTAAATAAATCAAAACACCGACAGCACATGGCCAAGATCGAAAAAAAATAGTGTGGATAAAAATATTAACTATTTACAACATTGTAGGTATTTGCTGCACGGATTAATCACTGGCCCTCTAGTCAAAATGTTCTTTGACCGATATACCTTCAGCTACAGTGTCCGGCCACTGAGTTCACACACTCATGCAAGGAAGTTGCGGTAACATAACCAAATCCTCAGACTAAAGATCATTATTTTGTTTCAACTTGCACCGTCCACAGCAGCAACAGCTTCCGTGATACATATAGGGCACAGGTATTACAAGATAACCTCTCACCTACATCAACTTTTTACTGAAGAATTCCTCAGTTTGCGCACATGCAATGTACGGTCGTATACTAAGCACAGACACTGTGGACACTATAGCCCGGCCCAACTGACCATTGTGACCGTGGGTGTCCCTCCCACCTTCCAACCACCCTCCTTTCGGACTGCAATTTCAATGTTTTGTCCAAAACGCGAACATAGGCGAAATCAATTCTCCATCATGTAAAGACCCCTTGAGCGTGCCCCCCCCCCCAACAAAAAAATGATGAATGAGGGTAATTTGCATATATTTGCATATATTGACTTTTCTTAAATAAATCTTGTTTAAAAAACAACACTTTTTTCTGCAGTAACGTATATGTACTCCGGAGCCGGATACTAGAGATCGAAAGTAATTGACAACAATTGACAAAAGCCTCCCCCCCCCCCCCCAGATAAGCCTATTCGTAAATGGAACTTTACTTTCATATCAACCTTCACCAAATTACACTTCCATTTCACATTATAATTAAAATTTCCCCCAAAAGGGATAGTTCATATATATATCCTATATATATATATATATATATATATCCTATATATATATATATATATATATATATATAAATAAACGGGTAGCGAGCAAAAAAAAATTGGCTGATGCCGGATTCGAACCCGCGACCTCTCGAATACCGTACGAGCGCTCTACCAACTGAGCTAACTAGCCCCGATGTTATGCCAATTATCTATTGCTCTATGGGGCCAGGTCAGAGGCCAAACCATATATATATATATATATATATACTGAGGTGCAATAGAAACTTACCACTTGTTTTGGAATAGCATAAAATTGTAATGGTTGAAAATAAGACAACACAACAATTTGGATTAGAAATGTTGGCATTTTATTGAGGAAATGTCCACGTTTTGTCCACTGTACTCGATCCCATCTGTATCCACTTCACTGCGAAACGCCAGAGGGTCACGTTTCAGAGAGTCACATTTAAGGTCGGAAAAGTGGTAAGTTTCTATTGCGTCTCAGTATATATATATAGGCCTATATATATATATATATATATATATATATATATATATTAAATTATAGTAATTGTGTTTGAATTATTGAAACGGGCAATAATTTTAAATAAATAGAAAGAAAAGAGGTATACATACCTTCAAACGTCCTGACGGCTGTATCCTTTCTCTAGCTCTATGACTGTACGAAGTAAAGCGACTTCGGAAAGCAGCAAAATCACCCATGCACTATGAGTGCCGGCCCAGTGTGTTTGCATGTGGCAGCATGTACATATCATAATACGAGGCATTCCATAATCCACCAATAACGTAAGAGGTCAAGGGTCAGACCGCATAATTACGTGCATTGCCGAGTAAACTTTGACCAAGTTAGCAATTTTGTCCTACTCTGTATTAATATTCAGGCCATCACGCTCTGTGTGTGCAATGGAATCCCAAATAACCAACGAGGGGTCAACTAGAACAGGTGGCTATCATTGATGATATATCCATTGTATTTGTAGCAATAAGGTGCAAACAATCATAACCTTTTTCAAATTCCATAAAAGGTGTGGTAGGCCCAACATTTTTGGAACGTTCCAAAAGTTTTATCAGAAACATCTTGGGATGTATCCTATCTAAATATTAACAGGAGTGAGTTGACAAAAGTAAAAAATCCTGAAAAATGTGTAGCGGGCCTGGGTCTCCCTTTGGTCTAGAGAACAAATCCCCTGAACCTCCTGGATGTTTAATTTTGGAGGATTTACAGACTCTCCACATCCCCACAAACAAGAAACCGGGGTAGAGGTTTGGATACAATACAGGCAACTTCTTTCTTTCAAGAAATTTTCGAGTCAAAATCCTGAGAAATCACTGGCCTGTACTCCTGGGGTGTGATTTGACAATGTAAACCATCCTGAAAAGTAAGTAGCAGGCCCGTGTCTCCCTTTGGTCTAGAGGACAAAGCCCCCTGAACCTCCTGGATGTTTAATTTTGGAGGACTCTCCACATCACTTCTCTTCTTTCAAGAAAATGTGGAGGCAAGGGAGATTTGCAAAATATCTAAAATGTGACAGAAAGCAGAATTATTTCTCTGTTTAATACTGTTGCCAACTTCACACAAGAGAGCTTTTTATTTTTGTCGATAACCAAGCAATACTTAAAAAAAAACTCTGAAAGATCAACATTTCAGGCAAAATCACATTTTTTTGTTTATTATTTAGACTTGGAAAAAAAACATCACATAATAAATTTGTTTCTTTCCATTAAAAGACCTAAAGAGATGTCAACAGGTGTCATACTTCTATTATTTTACCATAAAAATAGGCAATAATTTTTATTTAAAGTTTATGTACAATTCTGGAAATCTTAGGTACATTTGTCGTCACAGATTGAGAATGATGAATAAAATCCAAGATTGATTGTTTGCCCCTCAAATAATAATTATACCCATTTAATTGGAATCTGAAGGGGAAAATGTTTTAAATTTAGTTAATTCTTAAAGAAAACAAACAAAATTACAATAATAAAGGAAAAAAATTAGAAACAATCACAACCAACCCGAACAAAATTTGAAAAAAAAAAAAAAAAAAAAATTAAATGTTATTGTACTGGCTTCTTTTAAAGATAAAATTTGTGTAATATTTTTGGTTTAACTGTTTGGCATGTGTAGCATCAAGATTTAATTTGTGAAGAGGAAACAAAAAATAACTGAGGAACATACAGTACTCAATCTGCAGGCGTAGTCATGGTTCTTATCAGTACTAAGTCGAGCATGCTATCCCATTGGGGACCCACTTTTATCCAGATTGGAACCATTTACTCCCAATAACGATTTACCAATAGGAATGCATAATGACAGTAACACATTCTACCTACTATCCCGATTGGGAGATACTTGTATCCCAATCGGAACCCTAGTCTCCCAATGAGGATACCAGTGGGCCCAAATTGGGAAATGATCACGACAATAACACCTTCTGCCATACTATCCCGATTGGGAGATACTTGTAACCCGATCTGAACCCTCGTCTCCCAATGAGGATACCAGTAGAATACTTCAGTGTGCGACTACCACACAACACAAATGCTTCATAAAATTCACAGTTGATAAAGGTAAACCTAGTCTGTGACTTTTGTTTAAATAATTTTTAAATTTTTTTGAAAGGGGGGGGGGTGACACGGACACCCCTCTTGCGATACACAAAACTCATACCAAACTCCAACAAATTGTCATAGTTCTTACTGAATAATTTGCACATGTACGTACAACAAGCTTGGGGAAACAAAGAAAAGACAATGGTGCTGTTAACTAATGAGGGTTCTCAATCTGAACCTACGCAGATGTCAAAAAGGTTTGTGCAAAGGATTTACAGGTGTTTAACACAAATCAACACATTTCAACTGAAGTTAACTGTTTCTTAAATATCGTCACGATCAGAGCAGAGCAGACTTTCAACAAGGCATGGAATCGGTGTCCTAGTTTAAGATGAACACAGTGACTGAAAATGACTGGCTCATTTACATGTATGCAGCAGCAACGGTAATACGACCTTATCATGTGGTGTTATTATTTATTGTCACGGAGTTCATCTCAAACTACCACTCCGATTCCATGCCCTTTTGATTGTGACGATATTTGTCCCTTTAAGTTGTGAAGAATGAAGACACAAAATTTGCCTAGTTTGGAAGTTCCAATTAAAAATGACGGCCTTCAACATTCACATACTGTTCCTTGTCATGTCTTTAACCCTCCTACTTCTGGTACCTTTTTTCATATAAGTTGATCTACCATTTGAAACCTTTCGCTTTTGTGGTTTTGAATGGTGAAATAACTGTGTACAGTATTGATTCCCCCAAATGGTTTTGAATGGTAGGTCAGCTAATACAAAACCTTGTTTGGATACTTCTAAGTGGTGAATCAATGGACCCTCTATGCATTTGAATGGATATGAATGGTAGTAAAGCTTGCTACCAACACTGTTCAAATGGTATCACCATGTGTGTACAAAACCAATGGGCATTTTGGTAAGTGGAAATTTTGAATGGTTTCAAATGGTCAAACAGTAGGAGGGTTAAAGGGAGTGTACACCATTGGTAAAATATCTATCAAGTATGGATGAATTTATAGACATGTACAGAAACCAACCTGTAAAAGTTTCAGCTTATTTCATTGTGTCATTAACAAGAAATAGTAATACAGATGATGGTATCAATCTTCCAAAGGAATATTTTTTTCCAAAGTGATGTAATTTTTTTTAAATAAAAGTGCAATAAATTCCAGTTTATTTTTGGAAAGATTACTCTTACCTATATCCCAATATAGCAAAGATGGTCAATGTTAGCCCATGTCCTACGTATGGACCCTGACACACCTGCTCAGAGGGCTCTAGACTTTGCCGTTATTGGCTCACAAGCCTACAAACCCCAACAAGGACGGCACTGCATAAACCTACTGGGCACAATACGTGCGGACCTCAAACAGGCTGGACTCGGACCCCTCCGTACAGCGAGACAACTCCATTGCCTACGGCAACGTGCCCATGACAAGGCCAGGTGGCCGAGGACCAACGTGAAGGACTGATTGCGGCTGTGGGATGTCATATGACTACCGGAGCTGCAGCACACAGTCTATTATTATATTATATCCCAATGTTAGAATGAGATAAAACGCATTTGTGTACAATTTTCTCCTGGACGACACAACATAATACAGCTTTATCTTTTCAATGCTGTTCCTTCCCTTTAAACTTAAATCTTCGTGATAAACTGAATAATTGATTGTAAATAAAATAAAAATTGACAATTAAGCCACAATTTTATTAGAAAACAATTAGGTTGGGATCTGGAAGTGATACATGCAGGGATCAGAAATCAATTACTTCTATTTTTGCTCTTAGCGAATGTCCAATAAACAAGATTTTGTGACATGTACAATGAATTTGTTGCACAGAATTTCTTTATTTACTTATAAATTGTTTTTATCCGTTTTATACATTTGTGACATACGTAAAACAATTTGCATCAACAACGCTTCAATTTAATACAGGTGTTGTATTGCTGCAGAGTTTTACACTGAAGATAGTCAGGTTGAGTTTCCCTCTATTGGTTGGCATCCAACTGCGGATGTTGTTTCATTGTTTGAGTTGATGACGACTAAAAAAAAAAAAACCAATGTGTCGAACACGAGAATGCTGTGGTTTTAATAATGCTTGTGGGGGTTATGTTCAGGTAGTGCCATGGCAACTGCAGACTAGCAACCAGCACCTATGCCACGGGGGTGAGAACATGCAGTGAGAGGACAAGTTGAACGCCATGACGTGCAGCTTTCTTGACGACCAGTTTGGATATGTATGGGTTGAGACGATTGGAATGTTTTCAATACATAACCATGGAAACGAATCTTGTATAAATTAAAGGGCCATTTGATCCATTTTCATGGGCTGTGGAGCCACTTGTAATTTCTGCCGTGTTTGCACTCGGCTCCGCGCAAATGCTCCTTCGTTGCCTAATACAATGAGATTGAATAGTGCCCTCTAGAGGTTGCGGACGGAGTATATTCACATATACATTGTATACTGAAATGGCCCTTTTGATAACATACTGTGCTGTCAAAAACGTAGTGTCTGTATCATCACCATTATCATATATACATAGTTCTTGGAGGAGTTTTGGGTTACAGTAGTCGCTATGGTCGAGTTTTTCGGGGTAGGCTTCTTCGGTCTATTGCATCCTAATTGACTGAATGATCTGGAAAATGGCTGTGAGAAGAAAAAAAGGAAAAAAACAGAGGCAAAATAAGCAAAGACAAATCACCATTTAATTAAACACAAGTTTTAATAGTACACCAGATTATTGCTTTGAAGCCAAAGACGACCGTTGACGCTTCTAGACTAAAAAATATACTTGATAGACTGTGAGGAAGAGAATTTGGGACTGTGTGGGAAACAATATTTCAGAACGCTATTTACGAACCTGATCCACAGACCACAAAGATGAAGAGACCGAGTAACCAGGGAGCAACTGGGTATTTGTCGTCTGATGGTTTCTGCAGCAAAAACGAAAAAGAAGGTTTTATAAGCAAACAAGTTATTTAACTTGTGTTTGGCTCAAGAGACCCAAAAACTAGAATTTAAAAAACAAATTTTGAAAGATAATATCGTTATTAAACGAACATTTTTTTTTTGAAATTCAGATGTCAAAAACTGTATAAAAGCAATATTTAAAACGCACATGATTCAGATTGACAGCCGCGCTGGCCAATCAGAAGACTGCACACGTCACTCGTCCAAGTTGAGGATTAAAACAGTGATCCATCACATGTTAATTTTAGTTATTTTACTGCTACTAATCCTTGATGGATATTTTCATTCAATGTCTCAAATGAAAGCTTATAACTTCCTTAACCCTCCTACTTCTGGTACCTTTTTCATACAAGTTGATCCACCATTTGAAACCATTCGCTTTTGTGGTTTTGAATGGTGAAATAACTGTACAGTATTGATTCCCCCAAATGGTTTTGAATAGTAGGTCAGCTAATACAAAACCTTGTTTGGATCTTTCCAAATGGTAGTACAGCTAATACAAAACCTTGTTTGGATACTTCTAAGTGGTGAATCAATGGACCCTCTATGCATTTGAATGGATTTGAATGGTAGTAAAGCTTGCTACCAACACTGTTCAAATGGTATCACCATGTGTGTACAAAGCCAATGGGCATTTTGGTAAGTGGAAATTTTGAATGGTTTCAAATGGTCTATCAGTAGGAGGGTTAACCCCCGAAAAATAGCAATTCAACATTTAAATCTATTTTCTGCTGTCAAATCGGCCCAAACACGGGCGATATATCTTTAACCGAAAGAAGAAAACAAAATGGAGGGGGAGGGGGGGTGTGCATTACATAGCTGCAGTAACTGTATCACATACATCTTGTCATTGGGTCGAATCAGGCCTAAGAGCTACAGACTTTGACTTGAAAATTTTGGGAGACCCTCAGGGGAATTTTGGCTCCTTTTTAATATCTCAAAAAATAATACCTTAACCCTAACCATCCCAAATCCTCTTTGCTAAAGTGAAGGATTTTGGAGGATTGAGGTTATTAGGCATACTTGTCTTTCCATGGTACATGTACATCCATGTTTATTGTAGTGATTGCAAGGTCAGTGCTTGGGTCAGTGGACACTGTTTATTGCTCCATGCATGCAGGGAGTCCTTGGCCATGTACATGTATCACAGATTAGAAACACGTGTGCATACATGTCATGTGCTTGCTTTACTACTGAAGGAGTGAAGGATTTTGGAGGATTCAGGTTATGTGTAAGCAAATGGGCCTAGGGAGTTAGGATTAATTAGAATTCCCTTTATAAAGAATAAACCAGTAATAAGTCAGCTATCTTTTGAATGTATCACCAATGATCAATACCGATAAAAATGCTGAAACGGACTTTTTGTCAGAGCAACTCACTGTCAGAGCAAATGAAGTTCCATGCCTTCGTACGCTAAAGTCAAATTAGATCTGTACTACATACATGTATTGCATACATACATGTACTTATGGATTCCAGACTATCGCTAACTTGGAGCGACATATGACATGCAACTGAGACTCCAGAAAGGTATGGATTCCAGGATATGTTATGCAATATGCATGCGCAAAAAGAAACCGTAACTCCCTAGGCCCAAATCCTTCAGTAGTAAAGCAAGCACATATGACATGTATGCACACATGTGTTTCTAATCTGTGATACATGTACATGGCCAGGGACCCTCTCTGCGAGCATGGAGCAATAAACAGTGTCCACTGACCTTGCAATCACTATAACAAACATGTTTGTACATGGGGTAAAATGTTGTATCTGACCGTCACTTTTTCTCATTCAATATAACTAATAATGTAATCTTACCTACCTGGTAAGGTGGAGAACATATGTATGATGATGGACATATACTTCAAATTATTCCAGGATATTTATTTCATGAAAAACAAGGCATTTTTGGGATACGATGACTTCCTCAGTCATGTCAGTCTGATCTTGTCAACTCCCCCGTTAGTGACCAACACGGTCATTGTACATGCGCAGTGGCAACTATAATAGGATCTTTCTATTTTCTGAGGGGTAGGAATTTTTTTTAGAAGGGAAATAAAGTTCGAAACCATCATAAAAGTGGATTTTAAAGATAGTTTTTACTTTCTGTACCCCCAAAAATCTATCTAAAATCATTTTTTAACTGGTTAGTAGTTGCAAAAAAATTCAAAAAAACCCCTTAAAAGTGGCGGTCGGATACGACATTCTTCATGGAGGAAGGAAGGCAAATATGCCTAATAACCTCAATCATCCATAATCCACCAAGCAAATAATCACATCTGCCCTCAATCCTTCAAAATCCTTCAAAATCCTTCACCACTGCAATTTCCACATAACCTCAATCCTTCAAACTCCTTCACTTTGGTAAAGAGGATTTTGGAGGATTTGCTACATCAGGTCATCAGGGCATGCTAAATAGGTTCATCGACATCCGGAGACAACTAAAATATTTTGTTGGACAACCAAATTTTGTTCAGTCAAACAAACCTTGTGTCTCGACTGTTTTTCGCTTAAAGTTTAAACGTTTTAGTTAATAACCGTGATAATTTGAGCTAGAAAGGCTAGAAAATAAAATAATTTGATTGCTTTTCGAGCAGTATAAACAGTTTAAAACCACTGAAATTTCATGTTGTGGGTGTTGTCATTTTCATTAAGATTGTTTTTTGTATTGGGAACATGAGTGATAAGTGAACATACATGTACTTTTCACTTTAACCATAGAGTACAAATTAAGGGTTAAATTCCATCAATCATTGACTGATTTGACAGGCCATTCATGAATGCCCAAGACAATTAAGACAAGATCACATGGGGCTGTAGTAAAGACCGCACGACAAACTTTTATTCCCTGTGATACCTCTAACTCCCTCCCGCCAGGCCCCACCCGAGGCGATGGATGTCCAGTGTCAGTGTCAGTGACTGGCCGGCATAGGCCTATCTCACAAAAAAATACAAGAAATTTGTTTACAAATTCTGTTTATTTAACAGATAAATGCATGACTTTGGACAAACATTTAATTTATGTAAATGTATCAAAACTAAAAAGAACTTTTGTTAAAGTGGGAAAGTAGAAAGGGCGGCGCAAAAGGAACACGACTTTGTGACGTTGATCATTTGGCCTAACGTTACGTCCCATGTTTTTGTTAGGGCAATAGGGGTGAAACTAAGTAAGGGGTAGCCCCACCAGTGGCACGGACCTGTATCCTTAGCCACAGGTTGGTCTCATTTGGCTAACGGCGGTTTTTCGAAATTCCAGGCGCTGAAATTGACGATATTTGCGACTATTTTGACAGACTAGATACGTTCCTTATAAGCCTGCAACGGTTACACAGTTACACGGTTAACCGACCGTTCAAACGGTTACACGGTTACGTTTTTCCGGTTCGGTTAACCTTAATCTATTTTTTTTTAAATCGACCCTTCCATTTTTGGAGCGTAGTACGCGAAGAAGACATCAATCAAGTTGCGGGCGAGCAAAAACAAATCCCGATCTTTTGAAGATTAGACCGAGAACGCGGGTGACAAAGTACCAGACGCTTGCTTTGTCTAGAATGCCGGCGTGTTTGTAATTGCCCTTTCTCCTTGAATGGCGTCTTTGTAGTTGCATTTCTTAGAAGAAACTGTAGCGAGTGGCATTTTGTTACCGCTAATTTGTCTTCAAACATCAAAGGGTGGGCGGAACCGGCATTGAATACCGCTGACCTAGATATAAACAGTCCAGGTGTGCATAAATACTGTGCACGCGCTGGACATGTGCATTCTATAGACAGGTACTAGACAGTACTAGACCACGGTCAAATGCGTGACGGTATTTGTGAAATTTTCATTCCTGCTTTTGCAATTCCGTAATTTTAATTCATTCGATCTTCCGTGAGTTCCGTGTCAAGAAATTCATAGCGACTTAATCATTTGGAAATATGCGCGGGAAGTCAAGTCTGGTCAATTTATTAAATGCTGTTCGCCTTTTTTCCCCTCATAAGTTGACCAAGGTGTTTTTCCCGAAGCCTAACGAAAATAAAGAATCCTCCATGGTCCATTTAATATCACCCAGCTCCTCAACAAAACTCGACCTAAAAATAATCGATCTGGTCGTAAATAATAATACTAGACACAAAGCATTATTTTCCCGTGCTCGGCTTTCGCCAATCTTGACGCATCGTGAGTGGTTAGATTTGGGCATGGGCTAAACCACTTTGGCCAATGGGGTTTGGGCGGACGGATAAACAATGGATATCTTTCACGCGCTACACCTGTGCATCATGATTGGTTCTTTTTGGGTGCGGGCTGTCAACGATGTTGGCTGCGAGCCAATGGGGCTGGGGCTGGGTAATCTCCATACACAATACTTCCCACGTTCTCGTCTGGGCATCATGATTGGTTCTTTTTGGGCGCGGGCTGTCAACGATGTTGGCTGAGAGCCAATGGGGCTGGGGCTGGGTAATCTCCATACACAATACTTCCCACGTTCTCGTCTGGGCATCATGATTGGTTCTTTTTGGGCGCGGGCTGTCAACGATGTTGGCTGAGAGCCAATGGGGCAGGGGCTAGGTAATCTCCGTACACAATACTTCCCATACGCTCGTCGTTACGTGCCGTCACGTCGTGCTTCAGTCTTCAAGAGTGAATTTTGGCATCGTTTGTCGGCGTTGTATAGGGCAGGGAATGTTCTTCACCTGTTCTTGATACGTGTATATCATTTTTGTTTGCGATTACGATCTTTAAATTAGCGATGTTTGAACAATATCTGCCGTTCACGTGGTAACAAATAAGATTATGAACAAACTTCCCGAGACTTTTTTTTTCTTTGAACGTCGGTTACGGTTAACCGTAACCGCAAAACATACGGTTACACGGATAATTTTAAAACCGCAAACTTGCAGGCTTAGTTCCTTACATGTTTAACTATCTAGGCGCCCCCAAAAAATGGTGATTTTGCTTACATTTTATATTTCGTGACATATAGGCCCGAAAAAATTACAAGACGATCGTCATTGTGCAGGTTTCAACGAGGACGGCCATCTTGAATGTATGAAGAGTGTGAACAGGAAAACAACTTGCGCGCAACAATTTTACGACGACAGTTTTATGTGTGCACATACTTGCTGTATTTTAGCGCGCGAAGTATTCCGTTTCAGGGTTTCACGTGTTGTCGGTAAACAGGGGTCTACAGTCTATACAGCTTAATTTAAGACAATGAAATAACCAGGGGGAAGACTCTTATTAGAAAATAAACCACCTTGGTACTGGAAGTTACCTCCTTTATATTCTCACAAAACAGATAAACATGAAAAATTGTAAAAATATTACCTGTACTATATTACATAGATATTACATAGACTATATTCACAGATATTTTGTCAGATAAAACAATCATTCTGGGTGTTTTTTTAAATTTATTTTTAAATTAATTTTTTTTAATTTAATTTAATTTATTTTTTTTAATGGATTTACAAAAATGGTGAACCATATATTGTTATTATTTATAGTAATAGTAACGTAACACTATAATATTTCATATATTTGAATTATTAGTGAAATTTTTATGTTGTTTAAAATTACTATTTAAAATTAGGGGGCCTAGTATTAAACTAAATTGTAATTAATAATAGACTATTTATTACATTATCATTTTATTTTAATGAACATTCTCTCTTGTTTTATGTACAATGCAAGTACATTTAAATAACCTGGTATATAATTAGGCAGTTTCATGAAAATTTGAAGTTGCTTCAATGCTTTTAAATGTCATATCACTGGATAGAACAAAAAATTAGAAAGAAAATGAGGGGTCAATGGTCATGATAGGTTAACCCTATGCAAAGTTACGAATTTTTGTTGATTTAAATATTTGGTAATTTTTAAGATCCAGTTTCATTTGAAAAGTTGTGACCGAATTTGCCTGCAATGTATCCTTGTAGTACTAACAAAGTCTATTTTGCGCAAGTTGCACTGTTTTTGTACCAACGTTACAGTTGGCATGGACTGATCAGTTAAGATAACCACGATGTGTAGTATCCATTTATCGACACTAGAAGTGACTACATCCGTAGACTACCCTTCATATTAGAATTTTACCATGAAAGTTCGGCGGGTCACAACTTCGACAGAAAAAAAGGATATGAAAAACAGCGCCACCATCGGCGGTTTGCGTGAATCTGCCTAATATAATACTTAATAGTTAAAAGGGGATGAACTTAACATGCAGTACGGTTAATTTGATGAAACTGCTCGATGTTAGTTTCTTGAAAGTTTATATCGGCGACATCACGTGGTCATATCTCTGCGCGCTAAAATGCAGCAAGTATGTGCACACATAAAACAGCCGTCGTAAAATTGTTGCGCGCACAATACAGTTTTCCCGTGTTCAACACTCTTCATACATTCAAGATGGCCGTCCTCATTGAAACCTGCACAATGACGATCGTCTTGTCATTTTTAGGGCCTATAAAAGGCTATATCATGTCACGAAATTTTAATGTAAGTGAAATCACCATTTTTTTTGGGGCGCCTAGACTAGAGAGTTACTTAAACACGTAAGGAACGTATCTAGTCTATCAAAATGGTTGCAAATATCGTCAATTTCAGCGCCTGGAATTTAAGGAAATACCGCCGTTAGCGGAAAGGATACCAACCTGTGGCTCTGGATACGGGTACGTGTCCGAGCCACACTCGTGGGGCAAAGTAAGGGGCTGTACGCTGCAAACTGATGACGAGTACAAGTACTAACGTTACACAGTATCAGTAGAACAAGTGACGTGATCAACTTTTCTTACCGAAGATTTGGGCACATTCCCCCTTTTCTCAACGTTTTTAGACGCCTTCTCGTTCGCAAGTCGCATTCTTTGTTTGCTCGGCATACTGTATCCGTTGATTTTCCTCCCTGAACTTCAGAAAAATAAGGCAAAACACCTTGATAGTTTCAGCAGTTTTTATCCACGTATCAATATGCGTAATCCGCTTGGGTCAAAGGTCGAGCCGGAAGACTCAAATTGTCTTTAGTCGTCCGATTAAAAAAATAGTGCTCTTCAAATTGGATTTAATTTAAATTCAACGTAATTTGGGTTTGAAAAGTGCCTTATCAAAGGTAAAATATATCTGTTACCATAATAGTTACAAGAAACTTAATAAAATCATAAATTCAATAACAAAATCTACTTACCATGATTGGCGTATTAATTTTCACTATAACTTGACAGAAAGCTTTCGGTCAGTGAGATACTAAACTTCATACAAGTCTGCTTGCTGAATCGTCTATTGCCAGTCTAATATAATGTGTGTGTAATTGAAAGTGGTGTGCGTGATGACTGATAATGAAATCTAGGGTAGCTTTATGCTGTATAATTATACTCTTTGACCCTATCCCAAGGGTCTACCTCGCTCTTGCTAACGACATATACAGAAACTGCTCGAAAACTCTGGGGTCGAGGTTGAGATAGCCAGGAAGGCAAAAATAATTGTTTCTGCAGAAAGAATTGCTAATTTTAAAAAGAAGGTACTGACTAATTCGAGTGGCATTATAGTCTAGGTTAGAACGCTCGCCTTCCATGATGGTGACACCGAGATTGAGACAACCTTTTGTCAATTTGTTTGTTTAAAAAAAAAAAAATTCATAAAATAATGTTGTACTTTCTGTAATTAATAGTTATTCACGAAGGAAAAAAAATCTATTTTATAGGGAAAATATAGCGTAATTTAGTAGCAAGTGGTGAAAATATTGGGGGATGTGATATGATTATATTGATCATCTCCATCTAAAATGTTATATTTACCTACCCTTCCCCCCAGATTTGAGCTTCTGGTGATTGGCTAAGTAATGAAGGACATTATAATTGTCATTGCGTAATACACTTTGAATACACTTTGAATACCTCTGTTATGCAGTTATATATAAGTTTTGTAAAAAATACAGGCCTACGTACTCAATAGATATGAATGACAAAAAGGAATGGGTCATTACGCATTTGTATGCGAGTAGCTGCTTATTTATTTCACGTGCTCGGATTTTTATACACTGATAATCATTGACTGGCAATAGGTGGCGCTATAAATTCAATCTCAAAACTTGCTCATGTTCTTGTCCGGACAGACGTCGTTGAACACACACCGTATCGAGAGAGTTTGTAGCAATCATGGACATGAACACTCGGCACACCACCACACAATTAGGCCTCTTGATGGTATCAAGCTTCGATAGAAGATAGTTTTGTCTGGGGTGCTGTAATTTTGTTGCTTTAATGATTGAATAAAATAAGTTTATAATATACAAACAGGAATTACTTCCTGTTATACATCGGATTCTCCCAGTCACCAATCTCCTCTAATTCCAAATCAATCATACGTTTCCTGTTTTTTGTAAGATCTTGCTAAGTATGAATAATTTTTTCTGCCATTTTGTAAGATTTTAAATAGGTGACAACTTTTCATTTGAATTTAAATGGGCAAAATAGGCTTAGCTGGCGACAGTCACTGCTTAGCGTAAAACGGCGCCCTCTTTAGGCCACACACAGAGCATCCATGACCATATGTTTTTATTGTGTTTAATAATACGTTACTGTTCACTAAAACTAATTTCAACCTCTTTTTGTGAAAAATTCCAAAATGGTTAAACACGTGCAAATTTATGTGCTGAAATAATTACAAAATATACTAAAATTTGTAAGCAACTAACATAGATTCGGTGTCTTACAAGTGTAAAAACCAACATTTCTCTGACAGAGTTGTAACCTCCAGTTCTTTTCAGAACTAATTACTACTCAATTTGAGAATTTCACATGGTGTCACCACAAACAGTCTTTACTTATCCTTTTCACCATGCAAAGCTACAAATATTACTTAACATTTGTTGTTTACTTAATCCGTGTGCTGTTAAAGGTTTTCTTTTAAGTTTGTAGATAAGTGGAATTAAATGTGCTTTTAAAATTATGTAAATATACAATAACTCTGAATAAATATAAATAGCGAAATATTTTGTGTTGAAAATGTATACTATTCTTCTGTATAACCTGCCACTACTTGATTCTCATTCAATCGACAAATGAGTTCAATGCAATCATTATTCACTACATTTATCTTGCATTTTTATCACTGTTTTGGCCTCCCGTCCTTTCCTTGTTTTGTGGATGTCTGTTTTCTGAAACGCTCTTGCTCAATGTGTCTAATGATTTCATATTTGTTGTAAATGATTTGGATTTTGTACTCTTTGATCGCTGTTCAGCTATTGACGTAAACAGGGTGTATAGATACGGGTTCAGGGAGGAGTTTATTGGTAGGATGAAGACAACAATCCAGGCGTAGATGTCTGGACCGATATGTACCGCCCCGGTCTGTGAGAGAATCCCCATGATGATGACAGGCATCCAACAGGCGAAATCAGTGCCGACTATGAACGCCATTTTGACCGCCATTCTGATTTCCCGATCACGATGAGCGGCCATATGGACCTTTTTCGATGTACGCTTAACTTTGATAAAAATTCCCACGTAGCAGACGAACACCACCAGGAAACAGAAGAGGTTGACGCCAAGAAAGAGGATAATTGAGAAAATCCAGGCTGGCTTCTGACCTTTACCTACTGGGATTGATAAAATCTGGTTCCCGAATGGATTATCAATAGCGCCCTCTTTAAACTCGAAAGCGGTTGGTTTGGTGATGAGTGGTAGTCCAATGCACACATCGGATAAACCGTAAATATCCGAATCTGACCCGCTACCAAAGACTGTTGGTCCAATACTCAAACCAAGTGATACTGACCAAATCACGAGGAGGACTAAAATGGTGGATTTCCTGCGTAGTTGCCATGAGTTGAAGGGGTACACGATACTCCAGAAACAATCGATACTTATAAGTGTGACGATAAACACAGACGCCTCGCTCGACATGACCGACAACACGCCAGCTATTTTGCATATCACACTTGATCGCCATTGCTTGGCCTCCCTTGAGTACGTCTCACCAAAATGCAGATCTGCCACTGCGATAATGAGCATATAAACCCCCATCATGAAGTCAGACACGGCTAGATTTAGAACCATAATTGAGTGACTTATTTTCTTGTTTTGATTTCGATTTCGGGTCCCATAGCCCTCTCTTGCTCTTTGGATGATGACCACTGCATTGCCGATGAGTGCGCTTAGTCCAAGAACCCACATGGATACGAGGAGGAATGTGTTCTGCATAAGACTGCCACAGAGGTTCAATGGAGGTTGTAACTCAGTCGTCTCACAATGTGATATCATGAAGTTAGATAAAGAAACAAACTCACAACAGAGTCTGTAGTCGTCCACGTACCTGGAATTTCAATAGAAAATATACTCATCATAAACATTAATTAAATTTTTGCCATACACCTCATCTTCATCATCATTATCACCTTCTTAATAATCATCGCCATCATCATCATCACCATCATCATCATCATCTTAATCATCGTCACCAACGTCATCGTCACCACCGTCACTACCGTCACCACCGTCATCATCATCATCATCACCATCATCATCGTTATTATTATCGTCATTTTCATCTTAATCATCTTAATCATCATTATCACCACCATCATCATCACCATCATTATCATCTTCATCATCATCAGAATCGTCATCGTCACATCATCATAGTTACTACCGGTACCACATTAACTATCATCTTAACCACCATCTTAATCTCATTATCTTAATCATCAACATCAACATCATCATCATCATCATCGTTATTATCCTTATCATTGCCGTCGTCGTAAGACATCGATCAGCACAAACTGCTGTCTTTGTATAATCATCAATAAGTCTTCATATACTTCATCTTTGATACTTACAATTTCTGCAAGCTTATTAGGTCAGACACCGCACCATCTTCCACATGGACAGGGTCATCACTTAGTTCACCTCTGATCAGAACTCTAGAGTAAGATCATGATCAAATGTAGGCATGCAAATTAGACTCTTCACAGCAAATAATAACTTGAAACAAAACTTCAGCTATAAAAGACCTGTCACTAAATACCACAAACATTGTGGTTTTCATTTTTATTTTGGAATATAGTACAACAAAATCAAAACGCAGGAATCTTTCCATTTTCATAAAACCCATTGTATTAAAAACAAATTTTCTTACAGTGTGTTTAGATTACTGAGTCCACTAAACGCCATCATTTGTAGACTTCGGAGAGGAATGTCTCTTGCAACCCTGAAACATGAAATGAAAAACAAAACTACATATTCAAATGTTGTGTAATTTTTATTCAAATGTTTATAGTGTAATTAAATATTAGCTTCATTGAATAAGTCTGTTTAATACTTTCCCATGATTTTAAATCATTTGCAACCTGATTGTTTGATACATTGACTACTAAAATGAAAAATAAATAAATAAATAAATAAAAATAAAAGTAAAAAAATAACAAATTAATTAAAATGGGTATGATTAGGCCATGGGCGTCCCCAGAATTTTCGAATTCGTATTTTAACAGTATTATATAAAAGTATAGTACAGTAATTATATTCATCGACAAGACAACCTCCTTCCCCAAAGTAAATCCACAAAGAGAGGTTCACTCACATGACTTTCAAATTCTTGAGTTCAGAGAAAGAATTCGCCTCAAAAGTACTTATTTGGTTCCCTGAGATGTCCCTTCAATACAATAAAAATCAAAGAATATGAAAATAATTAAGATGTGAAGGTTTGAATGGTGGAAGAACTGTATGGTTTGTAGTCGCACATGTAATATCTCAAATGAGTTTTAATATGAGTTTGAATATAGTTGGTTCTGAGAAGAACCGATAGTTTGACACTTTAACATTACGATCAGTATACTCTGATCGTCTTCAGGATTACATATTTTGACTCCTTGATATGTCACTTCAATACAAACATCTAAGATGGTGTTTACTTTTAATAAAGAGTTTCGAAATGCAATAAATATTATTGCCTCACTTTGAATGAATATGGCTGTCAGTGTAATCCGATCATAGCGGTATACTATAATGTAATCTGGGCCCACTGTAATAACTCGTTACTGACTATTTTTTTATTTGTTTTACTTACAAAAATATTAGGTTGCTAAGACCGGCGAAGGTCCCAGGAAGTAGTTGATTGATGTTATTGCCAGACAACGACCTAAGTTAACCAAGCAGGAAAAATAAGCAAAAATAGACGCGTAGATATCTTAAACTTTCTGTATTATTATCAAATTAAAAATACACACTACCAGAGGCTAATGCAGACATGCAGTATATTTAACATTGTTGTAAAGTGAAAAACATTGGCAGATCTAGGGGTCAATAGGGGACAGTGCAAGCTTTATGTTATTATCACTCATTAAATTTACTTAAGGTTCAAATCATTTGTAAAATTCTATAATTAACTGTACAAACGTAATAGCAACTCTGACGGAAATATTTTCAGGGCTAATTGATACCAATTATGATGTGGAGCAGGCGTATCCACACCATTCACCCCAGGGTAACATACATGAAGGAAATGACTAATTTTTACTTTTTTCTCCTTTTTGTTTCTTCACAGACTACATTTGTTTTGCTTGTTAGTCTATTTGTTTATTTTACTCCCCCTATCTGACTCATTGATTTTCACTAATCTCATAATCTCTTCTTCCAGAAAAAAAACACCTCATGGTAGCTGGGAGTATCCGGCATGCTTTCATTGTGTTATTTAATCTTTCTTTAGTCTGGTCCCAGGACCAGTTCCTGACTCTGCTTTCTGTGCATTTTTCTTTTGTGTTCATTTTACACCTGACTATCTTCTGCTCACTCTTGTGTTCATGTATGAATGTATGTTTGTATTCTGTCTCATTTTGCCTTTGAGAAAGAACCTGCTTTGTTCAAAACGTAAGGCCAAAAACTACTATTTTGCATTTATACTTACAGGTCCTTTAGATGGTGAGCAGTTTGCAACAGCTAATTCTCTATTTAATTATAATTTTCATGAAAATCAGTGATCATTTATGTTTTTTGAGAGTGTTAATAGTTTAACGGGGCTTTAATTCAACAATTCTCGTTGCAAACAGTATTATAAACTTACAGTGCATTGAGGAATAGGAATCCTTTGAATAGACCAGCACTGAGGACACTGATATTTGCTCCTGAAAGTGTACTAAACAGTAACAAATATATCATTATGATGCAGACTCATATACGCTTGAATTTATATTGAAATCAATTCAAATATCTATTTGAAATTATTATTTATAAAAACAATCTACAAAGACAGACACCGCTGAAATGTTAGTTTTTAAGGGGTTGACAATGGCAATGGCGGTCAAGTATAAATAAATGATTTATCAGTAATTATTTGGGTTTTCAAATTTGAACAATCAAATTAGCCTAAAATAGTATACAGGATGTCAGTTTATCTTTATTACTCGAAAATGTTCAAATAGAGGTCAAATTATAAATGATAAATATTAAGTTGTATCTTACAGTTCCTTCGTGATCCTCACGATGTTTGTTACATTTTTTTCGTCCCAACCGTTCGTACAATTCACCTTAAAATTGTTATTATCACCGTATTGGCAGCTACATTCATTAGGGCACCAGCGATCTATATCAAGAACGAGAAAAACAATGTATCTTAACCATGCTGATGCCATCTTTGTTATATTCCCTGACTTAGGGCATTTATCATTACACGAATTCTGGGCATGTTTATGGGGCCAGCCTATATTAAACCATCCTCAGTTTCTTTTCATGCACTTGTATGGAAGACGAAAAAAAACCCTACTGTATAAGCGATGATAAAGAACCTTAATCTTTAAAGTTTAAAGCTAAAGGATTTATTTCACACTAATTGAAACTTAAGGCATAACATTCTTAATTTTGGGAAAGCAGGGTATCTGAAATCGATTAAATCATGAATAAGTCTCGGACAGTTGGGACAAAGTTTAAAATGCACGTGCTTGCCCCAAGAAGAGCTTATCGCAACCTCGTTCCCAGGGTTTTCGAGCTGTATCGATATTCCTCGATCCCGCTGCGCTCTCCCCTTGGAACTTTTGGACGATTTCAATATCCACAAATACTGAGCTATTTAAACATGGATATAGGCCAAGTAAATTCAAGAGTGTGTGCTGCAGTTGAGAGGCTGGGACTAGGTCATTCAACTGTCAAATCCTACGCACTGCATGTAGATACATAGGCCTAGGCCTATTTCATCATAATAAGTTGGCATTCTTTCTCAATAATATTGTTATAGAAATGAATCATAAAAACATTTGATATGTTAAAAAGATAATGTAATCTCTGGTTAATATTACTATGAATAAACAAAATTTAAGATTTCACTTCCTTGAAATAGTATTTGAACAGGTTTTGCGTATTATTTTGGAAATCCCTTTTCCCACCACCAGGTTCTTGGTAGACCACAGATCAGTGAGGTAAACCCAAGGGACGCGGTTGAGCTTATGGAGGTAGTAAATGAATGAGCGCCCTCAAGAGGTCCAACATAGACTTACCGCATTCCTTCTCGTCATCTCCTTGAGGGCAGTCTTCATGTCCGTCGCAAACCTTAGATAGATACTTACATTCACTGGAGTTCGTACAGTGATAAAACTCAGGACAATGGATATCTTCTATGTAAATAAGGAGGGAAGAAATCAAGTTTCAAATTGCTCAACCGGCAGAGGGCGCTACAAACACATAATATTATGTAATTGTCACCAAACGTTTCCCGATCGCGATTCCCAATAACCGAATTGGGGTATAATAATGATTTACAACAACTCTGTGACCCGGACTAAACGTGCAGAAGTGTACGATCCGGGAAAAAATTGATTTAATCGACGAGCATTTATGACCCTTTAAAATAATTAAATTCCCCAAACATAGTGTCTTACCACAGAATTGTTCGTCTATTCCGTTTCCTTGACAATCTTTAAACCCATCACATTTGGCGCTATCTTGTAAGCATAACCCGTCACCGCAGTCTAGACCGCTGAGACAATGATTTTCATCTATATATATATATCAAATGAAGGTCGTTACCCTATTAGGCATTGGCAACCACTAATCTCCAGAATGCTTCGACCAGTAGATGTTACTTATCAAACATCACTGGTCGATCGAAAATCACGAAAAAGGATCAAAAGAAAGATTAGTTTTATAACGAAAATTGTCGGACTACTTCCTAACTATTATTTTAGACTCCTCAGGCCCAATTACAAAGGTCCAATTGAATATCCGCTTTGTATTGGTAAATGCATATACAAATGCAAATTAGTGCATAATTATAAAACATAAAATTAACATTTATGTTTGGGTTTATTGTCACTGGTAACGAGTTTAAAACCAAAACACAGTCTTAGTAATCTGACCTACTGGAAATCCATGTTTCCCAATACAAGATTTTAAGCTCGATTCCTTATTTTACGATATTTCTTAGTACTTTTCTTTCAAATAAGATATAACTTACCGTCGTGTGTCAGTCTGAGATGAAAACCTTTATACTCCACAGTCGAATCACCAGTAAACGAAAAATCAACCTCGTTTGCCTTCAAAAATATTGAACGCACTTTTGTCGCTCCGTGCAACACAAACGACTTATTTTCCTGACCGCTTGAATTGATATGTATAAAGTCGTGCTGTGTCTCAGTTAGGAAATAAATCACTTCAATGGTTATATTATTGGATCTGACAGGAGGGTAGACTCGCCAAAAGCACTGAACGTTTGGTGGATAGTTTGAAGGGTAGAAGGGAGACGTCAGATTGTACGGAACATTATCTAGATAAATGCTGCTCCTACCGCATAGGCCTACCGGTAATTCTGTAAAAAAAATAAACATAGGAGTAAAGAGCGTTAATGACCTTATCTTAAAAAAAAGGAAAATACTGCATTAAGATCGACAGATATGAACTGAGTAACGTATTTACATGCACAGATAAAATGCATCAATTTTGTTTTGAGGCAAGTGTCTTTTGCTCAATAAACGTGTCTGGTCAGGTTGGTGCTAACAAAAAAATGTCAATGGAGGGCGCCCCATTTTAAAAAATCTGCTGAGCACCAGTCACGTTTTCTTGGAGACATCGGGGAATGGATTTTTGGGAACTGTAAAATAGGTCACTAAAAATATAGCCCTACATTTAGTGTGTTATCATCCTCGTTCCCCCTACCCCTTTGGCGACGTGCTTGTTTGATATAAACCTTTGTCTAAATGTTGATAAACAAACCTGAAGGAAAGCAGAAAGGTAGGTCTCTTTCAGACGTATTATTTTGGACGCAGACGAGATTAGATGTGTTACAAGATACTTCATCCTCTCCGCAGCTAACTGCAACAATTTAATTTAAAGCAAAATTATAAACTTGATTAGAAGCAGTTAAACGGTCAAAACTTACTTTGTGCAAAATGTTCAGCTCCTATCAATAAATTGTTATTCCCAGCGCTACCCAATTTGTACCCCTGGGGTTGTCAAGTTATAATCCACAGCATTAAACATAATTTAACAGATTTAAAACAATTTAAAAAAACACCTTCTTTTCAATTCACAATTAATAAATAAACAACTCCTTTAATCAGGGCAGACCTCTGACGGTGGAGAAGAGGGCGGGCTTGGGATAATTTTTATTTATATGAATATTATTTTGCAGCATTGGATGCAGAATGTGTCTAATAAGGAATGCACTGTTCCGTCTATGGAACGCCGTACCAGCCATAACATAGAGACTTTCAGCCGAAGGTCTGCTACTATGTACTTAACACAGTTTTCACTGAGTACATGAGGAATGGGTTAACACTGGCAAATGATTAAATTCTTGCGTTGGGTGATGTGACAATTTATATTTGTTGTTGCCCTATACATCGACGTAGTGCTTTCAAGTGTCTCTTGAAAAAATCCACAGTTGACTCGGGCGGGATTCGAACCCACTGCTTTCCACTGCAATGTTGACAAAACTGCTTATAAGAGTATACTCTACTTTGAATCAAGGAATACATTAAAAAGTAACCTGTGAAAGTTTTACATTGTTGTTTCGCGAATAGATAAATAGAGTAAATCATATTTTCCGTATTCATTATAATGTTGAATTTATGAAACAGTTCTCCCTCCAATAAACTTATGGCATTAATTTCACTTTTCATAATAATAACTGCCTTTCAGACAAAATAGTTTATTGGGAAGATTGATACCATCATCAGTTTTATACTGATAAGTTTTAATTTAAAATCCCACCATTTGGTCATTTATAAAATACCAATGTTATACTCTTTCTTTAAATATTTGTTGCATTGTTGTAGTAAACATATAAATCCGCAAACAAATTTACCTTTCCGCATCTGTTTAACCTCAAGATTGAATCCTTTTGTCTCTATAGAGTAATCTGATCTGAAAATCATAAACAGTTCGTTTTGTGTCGAGGCGGTTTTCAGTGGATATTGAACTCTGAAATACAATCATAAAAACATGTTTTAAACAACATTATTGGAAACTAGTAAATTGTTCTAATGTTGTTGAGAAACACTTAATAACAGCAAAACTCACCCTGTAAGGCTCAAATATGCATTTTGAAACATACGTCCGTTTCCAATATACAGATAATCCCAGCCTCGTTCCAGATCAAACTCAAGGAAAGTAATGAGCACATGGTATCCCACTTCTGCCACCACAAACCACTGGCACTGAGTGCTTGTAGGGTACGATAGCGGCCAGTGTGGTGTTGAAATCATTGTTGTATCATCACCGTTGATTTCAACCAGACCATT
Source organism: Zoroaster sp. YZ-2022 (assembly GCA_029582265.1). Lineage (NCBI taxonomy): Eukaryota > Metazoa > Echinodermata > Asteroidea > Forcipulatida > Zoroasteridae > Zoroaster > Zoroaster sp. YZ-2022. Next base: position 22,183,736 of record CM055829.1, on the reverse strand, counting down.
TCTACACAGTCCTTAACATAACAAGTATAAAAATATATAGACCTTTATCATGCGCGCTCGTCTTTGTAAGATTCCCTGTACACGCAAGCACGAGTATAACGCTACTAACGAGTATTATAAAACATAAAAGGGACCAGACTATTGTCCCTTCCAGCCTCGGCTTGGTCATCTATTGGAGAAAAAAGATGGCTGAAATGTGTTAAAGGTCTATAGGTCACCAATAATAACCAGTTCTGATGCGAACATTCGTTTATAATCAGCAATATACATCATTTAAAGTACATTCACCATCGGTAATTAAATTTGTTATAGTCATTCATTTAAAGATACAAAATGATTCTACCAAGAAAAATGCTTTTTGGTTCTCTACGGTTATGGACGAGACAAAATTGGAAGTCAAAACAAAACAATAAATAAAAGCTCAAGACAGTTTAGACAATCTGATTAGACAAGACGTAATGGGGGTGTATTAGCGAATGGTATAGACTGGCTTATCAAAGTCAGAGCAGCTCATAATGTGACAGCTGTTCGCCAGCTGTTTTGTGCGACGCGCGAGGCGGATTTCAACCAATCAGAGTGACGAACTGATTGGTGTCACGCCCCTGACTCATGTACTTTGGAAGTGGTTCGTGTGTCCCCATAACATGAATTTGCCCATTTTCATTTGGCTTTATTCAACAAAAATTACATTTTTATACATTTTGAAATCGGCTCGGTCCTTATCGCCAGTGACCACGCCCAAAACCGGTCGTTAACCTGTGGTACAGTAAAGACCGCAAGACAAACTGTTATTCCCTTAATAAAAAAGTTTATAGAAATTAACACGATCAGAAGTAAATCCCAGTGTGACACACCCAATGTTGTATGTGTAATCTCATGTAAAAGATGTGGTATACAATATGTAGGAGTGACAAAAATCAAATTGTGTCTAGCTCCGCTTTGCCAACTATATCTCCTCTGTGAAAACCAAAAATATATAATATAATAAGGGAAGCGAGCAAAGAAAAATTAGCTGATGACGGACGCGAACCTGCGACCTCTCGAATACCATACGAGCGCTCTCCCAACTGAGGTAACCAACCCCTATGTTGGTAGGCGGTCCACTTATGCCAATTATCTATTGCTCTATGGGGGCCAGGTCAGAGGCCAAACCATATCTGCCGAGTAACCAGGGATCAAGCCCCGGTCAGATGCAACTTGGGTAACGGCAGTAGCGGGGATCACACAACTTAGGACACAAGCCTTTTTGTATAATATATATATTATTTACCGCAGTCAAATTCATCAGAAATATCGTTGCAGTCATTTCTTCCATCACACACGGAAGAGATGAAGACGCAGTCTGTCCCAGAACGACAAGAATATTGACTTTCTGTACAATTACCTGATATTAAGAAGAAGCTATGAGTGAAATGTTGGTATAGATTTGCTTTGAATGAACGGGCAAATATACTTGTTAAAATTAAACCAGTATGTTTGACCTATTTACATATAACTCTGTTGACTCCACAATTAGTTACAATGTGTAGATTGGCTCCGTTAACAAAAAAATACATCCACTGTTTGAACGTTTGCTTTCGGCCAGACGATAATTTAAACGTCCACAATTGTTCTCAGAAATGGGAGTTAATGCTAGAAACAAGTAAATAGGCCTATAAAAGTTGGAAATCACGTTCCCAATCTTTGGTTAATAAATAACGGTTGGGAGATTTTGTCAACATAATTACTTCGGCTATAGTCTTAGAACATTTTAAAGAAATGAATATTCATGAACTCTCACCACAGCCGAATTCATCCTCTTTCTCAGGGCAGTCTCCCAAACCGTTGCAGACGGCTGTTTCAGGAAGACATCTTGGTCCCGAGATGCAGGAAAATTCATTTTGTGCACATACTGTTGGTCAGGAAATATCGATAGGCCTGTATGCTTTATCTTATATTCAAATTAATATTTGTTAAAATCTAAGTATGCAGTGCTATACACGCGTCGGTGTAGGGCAAAATTTAATCAACTGTTTATCACTGGACAAATTTCATCAATCTATAAATATCGCAGAACCCACTGCTGTACAGGATTCTAGCCGGCCAATCGTCATCGGGCAAGCTTGGTGGTCGAGAGGTTAAAACGTCTGCACTAGTATGCAGGAGGTCGTGGTTTCGAATCCCACCCGAGTCGCCTGTGAAGTTTTTTCACAGACACTTGGAAAGCATACAGTGCTGTACACACATCGGTGTGGAGCAAAATTAAATCAATTGATTTAAAATCCAATTACAATCGGTATCATTAAGTTTAAATCAAACCAGTAGGCCTAATTGAAACCAAAAAGCTAGCATGGAATTAATTGCGTTCACAATAACTTTTTAATTTTAATTTTTTTGTTTGAGTTTTGCAGAGGTTTTCTTTGGGGGAGGGGAAGGTTTTATTTGGCTACTTGTTGCAATTGGCGTTCGTTCCATTACATGGATATTTTGTGATACGTACCCATAGAACGTCGCCCATACTGTCGCTCATTAATAGTATTGATTGATCGGTGATTTAAATAACAACTGATTTTGCTTAATAAAACAGCATAAAACACATTAATATTGACCGCATCTTACACAAAGCGCTTACCAATTTGGGTGTACTGACGTATGTCGATCCTGGTAGTGTTTGATTTAATCCGGTAATAACACATGTCTTTCGATATCCATGTTGATGGGCCACTCAACGATATAAATGGTGGGAAAGACACATGCCTGTGTAGGTTAAACGTCTTGATGATGATCCTGGTCTCTAGTGCGCCCTCACCGATATTAATGACGCACATCGGGAGGTCAATGAACTCCAACTGCACCTTGAACCCGGGGTCAGAGGTTATGAACCACACGCACGACAGGCCCTTGTCGATTTGCTCAAGTGAATATGGAGCACTTGAGTTTATTCGAATCAACTCATTTTTGCACAAACCTGGAAAAAAGCCATAATAACAAATTACGCCAAATTACGTCACGCAGACAAGAAAAAACATGACGTATGAACACCGTGGCTCATAAATACGCGCATTACGACGGGTACATGTGGGTAAGCACGTATGCACTGTTCAAATACCTAGTGTGCGTCAATAACATTCTCTCTTGCGCTGCAAACGTATACGTGCACGTAGGCTTACGGCTTGACGACAACATTTTCTGAATCATTTACTTTAGAAATCTCAAAATATCGGCAGGGGTTAACATCAGACAAATTTCCAGAATACTCTCAAGAAAGGTATTAACATTATTTATTCAGACTAGGGGAAATAGTCATATGGTCAACGGTAAGATTTTACAAAATCTTCTGTTCGTTGACACTGTTTTTGTTGCAATTCAGGGGTGGCATTTCATTATGAGGTTCTGTAAACAAATACATTACAATTTTAAGTTTTACAAAATATTTTGGAAAATATGACATCTGTTTTTTATTGTGATTGTTAATGGTTAATCAAATTATGATAAAAGGTCTGAAAATTTAAATATTTAACTGTTTCGCAATTTTCCCCTGTCACATTAATGGTATGGTCTACAATGCCTCGGATCACGTGAGACCCTTCCTCCCCCCTGGGTAGGACACATAGGCTCCACACACACGCGTACCAGCTACGCACTAGTGGTACATTAACAGTGTGTCCGCACCGCAACTTCTCAAACCAATGCAAAAATAGAGTGGTACATCCACAGCCTGTCCATATCTTAATGAAATAATTATGGCCCGACTCAAGCCCGACTCAAGCCTGCGGCACCGCGACTACTTGGGTCGACTCAGTAGTAGTAGTAGTAGTAGTAGTAGTAGTAGTAGTAGTAGTAGTAGTAGTAGTAGTAGTAGTAGTAGTAGTAGTAGTAGTAGTAGTAGTAGTAGTAGTGTCTCCAATTTACATTGGCGTACTAAGTGTTTTTGATTTGCCACTGTAATTTTTAGACTTAATTGTTTTTAAAGTGGGTTGACCCTTCCATTTGTACAATGATATTGACTGACAGACCTTTGAATAAAATGCAATGATGTAGCTAATTCAAACTAACTTCTCTTTGCTGGTTTACTCATTCCCTTTTTATAAAGATATTTAAGAATTATAAATTATAGTGAGCTGCATGTATATGATAGCCAATGTCTGACTTTTAGGCGAATGTTTAACCTGAACAAAGTTTGACACCAACAAAACCTCAGTTTGATCCTTATACTAACCGCACAAAATCTCGTCCGTGAAGTCCCCATTGCAGTCCATCTGCCCATTACATTGCTGGTACCTTGGGATACAGTCTCCTGATGCGCATGCGTAATAGTGTTCACCGCACTCTCCTAGTAAAATAACAAAAAATGACCTGTGTTTTAGATAGACCGAGAAAGAGACAAATATGACCATTAAAACACTGAGACTGGATGTTACTGTTTGTTGATAAAAAACATGGCTGTTACAAATATTACCCGCCTCCGAGGGATAATTTGGAAGATTTAAGAGAAACTAATCACTCCTGTAATTTTCCTTACCACACCCTAATTCATCCTCGTAAGCGTCGCATTCTCGTCGGCCGTCACAGACAGACGATGTATTAAGGCACTGAAGACCAGATGGGCATACAAACTGATCGTCATCACACTCTTAAATTATGATCAAGAAAATTAAAAATTCGAATTAAAGCCATGAAGATTCGAAAGTATTTTATCGAATAATAGAGAAAATATTGCACCTCTAGTATACAGCCCGTATCTTAAAGATGGACTTCAACGAGAGCTCGTACACTAAATCGTCTCCTGAGTCTTGTTTATGTTGTGTTTAGTTATTATTTCATTATCAGTACGATGGTTTTATTCCCCGTTATTTTGTTTAATTTTGATTGTAAAAAATAGCCCCCCTTCTTAGATTTCTGAGCGAGTGGTTTTTTCTCGCCGTTGGCTGCGCGCTTTCATGGTTCCCAGCAAAGGCCCATAGAAATGAACGGTGAAATACCAGCGGCCACGTAAACCAGCGTAAGTGTGACGTACTATCTGGGGCATAAGCAGCGAATGCCAGTCCTTGATTGTACGTCACAACTACGATATGAATTATTCATGAGTTCGGGCTTTTTGCGAAACACGACTTTTCTAGATAGTGAAATGCTGATCAAAATGTATTTTTTTTTACATTAAGAAATTACTTTATTTGAATTGTAATCATATAGAAGTAATCATTACACACTTCTTGTAAGCCTAACAGCATCAAAACACTGTAATATATTCCGTTGACGTCCTGCTTTAAGCTTCTACGATATAGCTCTAATAACGGTAACTGATTGGAAAATTTTAGATATATTTAGTTTAGGTTTGCAAATAATTTCTTTGAACACCATGGATCTCGAGTTCTGCAAATTGAAACACTCAATTGTTTTTTTCTTTTACTAACTTTAAGTTAAAAAGTTATAATTGCATAGGCCATTTAACAGTAATATTGTTGTAGTTCAGCTGTAAAACAGTTATGTGCAATAGTTAATAAAACAAACATGATATATTAATAATACAAGACCAATGGGGTTTACAGGTACTGTTTTGAAATGAACCTACCAGTCGTGTTATAAACCGTCAATACAATTCTTAGTCTATTAAATGATGCATATGTCGACTTTGATTCCAGTACTATCCAGACTCCCGAATCAACAGACAACACTTCCATCGCGTACAGCAGATTCCCGTCCAATACTGCAATTGGCTCTCCGTCAGTAGGATCAACTCCACTTTTAACTGTCAATATAAAATTATAACTAGAAAATTCGAGAATCTTAATTCGGATTCGACTTCCTGGCGGATCATTGAATTTCCAAACACACTCGATATTAATATTAGTATTCGGGTATTCGATGAAAGAAACATTAGTCGGTTCCGACGTTCCCGAATAAACGGCAAAGTGGGTGATGTCATTTTCGTCTGGTTTTAAGGTACTTTTCCCAAGAATTGTAAGCGCTTCTCCAAATCGCAGATGATTATTTGAAGTACCGCATATTTCTGGGCAACAAATCAGAGAAAGTAACAACACATCTTCATTATTCACAGAAGATAACACTGCTAAAAGGTGAAACACTTATCATGTATAGAAACATTACTAAGGGAATAACAGTTTTTAACACGTGTTTTTTACACAAGTTAACGACCTGTTTTGGGCATGGTCACGGGCGATAAGGACCGAGCAGAAGGCAAGGTCCTTATCGCCCATGACCACGCACAAAACCGGTCGTTAACCTGCGGTAAAGACCAAGTGTCAAACTATTATTCCCATTCATAAATACCTGTATCGATTTCGTTTTCAAAATGTAAACCAAAATGTAATTTTTGTTGAATAAAGCCAAATAGAAATGGGCAAATTCACATTTTGGGGACACACGAAACACTTCCAAAGTACATTGGTTGAAATCTGCGTGGCGCGTCACACAAAACAGCTGGCGAACAGCTGGCACATACGCGCTGCTCTGATTTTGATAAGCCAGTCTATACCATCCATTAATACACCCCACGTGATTACGTTTTGTCCAATCAGATTGTCTAAACTGTCTTGGGCATTTATGAATGAAGACAAATGTGCACACTAACCGTATCGGTAAAGAAATAAGACGAGCTTGATTAAGTGGTAGAGGTCTCCAAAAAGCAAGTTTGTCTAGTGGGGCTCTAAAAGCTAGTGCCTTTAGAGAATACAGGTGTTTATGGGTATAACTAAAATTATTAGAACACACCAAGTAAAACATAAATGTTGAAACTCACCACAGCTTATTTCATCATTGTAATCTGAACAATCAAAGGCGCCATTGCATACATATCTCTTTGGTAGACACTTTCTATCCGGCTCACAGAGTATCTGCTCATCATCATAGCACACACCTAAAAACAGAGGTTTATAGAAGGCAAAGGCAATCTTTGTAATTATTTTTACTCAGATTTTGGGAATGACCAATAGGGCTAGGATTAGATAGCTCAGTTGGTAGAGTTCCAGTACGGTAATCTGGAGGTAACTAGTTTAAATCCTGATTAAGTAAAAACATTTTAGTTCACATAAAAGACTTATTTATATACCTAAGAAGTTTCCCTTGTGATTTATTTGATTATTATTTTTACTCAGTTGCAACTTTATGATCAGAGTATGATTTTTGTTGTTTTCTTCTGTATGACGTTCAGTTCTGCATTTGAAATTGTGATTTTGATTCGTAAATTGATATGATGTATGTATTTGATTTTATTTGTGTTGGGTAACAGCTATAATAACATAACATGGTACTTTTTATATAGTATGCATATTCTTGACAACAATACATTATGGGTCACTTTAGGGATAACATTATGGTAATGGTAATGGTAACATTAAGAGCCACTTTTGGCAGACGTAATAGTCCGGATAACATAGTTGTCTGAGTAACATATTTAATATCCATTATTCTAAGAACATAAATGGTCCGGATTACATGATGAACCACTTTAAGTTTTCCATTATGGTGCGGTGACAATATTATTGTTGGTGTAACGTTATGGTCTGGATAACATTATGATCCACTTTTTACCTTCATCATCCTCAAATCGTAAGATCATTCTCAATGAGGGCGCACTTCTGACATACAAGGGGGATGAAAATGATATTGTAATGTTGTTCCCGCTGAAGTAGAAGGACGTTCCGTTCGGCTGTGTAGTGTCCAACGTGAATTCATCTATAAGAGTTGTCTCGTTACCATTACTATCAATCACCCACTCAAATGATAACTTCTGAGGATTTGAAATACTGATATGGACAACATCTACGTAGATGAATGTGTCCAAGGGGCTTGTAACAAACCAACGGCATTCAAAGACCCAATATGAACCTAGGTCGAGAGTGAAGGGAACTGGTTGGGTTATTTTGATGTTGGTTTGACCACAAATGTCTCCTGCAAAACAATGCAATTTATTATAAAATGCCACAAACAATGGACGATCAGAAAAACCTATTGGGCACACAGATGATATTTGCACGCGCGTGTGCCAGCAGTGTTTCGCGTCAGGGTTACATGTTAACATAGTACATTATAAGCTCACAGACAACATGCACGGTAGGAGTACACATCTTTAAAATAATCAATTAAATTTTTATAAGAGAGTGTACATTACCTGATGACACAATTACTGAATTACAATCTAAAACTTACTCATTGTAACAAAAGAAAAATTGCCAAAGTCAGTGTAGAATACCAGTGCATACCGGGTTAAAGCAAAAATATAAACTTGATTAGAAGCAGTTACACGGTCAAAAGTTACTTTGTGCAAAATGTTCAGCTTTAATCAATACATTATTAGCGCTATCCAATTTCTACCCCTAGTGGGATTGTCAAGTTACAATCTGCAGCAATGCACATAATTTAACAGATTAAAACAATTCAAAAACACACCTTCTTTTCAATTCACAATTAATAAATAAACAACTCCTTTAATCAGGGCAGACCTCTGACGGTGGAGAAGAGGGCGGGCTTGGGACAATTTTTATTTATATGAATATTATTTTGCAGCATTGGATGCAGAACTTGTCTAGTGAGGAATGCACTGTTCCGTCTATGGAACGCCGTACCAGCCATAATATAGAGACTTTGAGCCGAAGGTCTGCTACTATATACTAAACACAGTTTTCACTGAGTACATGAGAAATGGGTCAACACTACTGGCAAATGATTAAATTCTTGCGTTGGGTGATGTGACAATTTATATTTGCCCTATACACCGACGTAGTGCTTTCAAGTGTCTCTTGAAAAAATCCACAGTTGACTCGGGCGGGATTTGAACCCACTGCTTTCCACTGCAATGTTGACAAAACTGCTTATAAGAGTATACTCTACTTTGAATCAAGGAATACATTAAAAAAGTAATCTGTGAAAGTTTTACCTCGTTGTTTCGCGAATAGATAAATAGAGTAAATCATCATATTTTCCGTATTCATTATAATGTTGAATTTATGAAAAAGTTATCTCTCCAAATAACTTATTGCAATAATTTTACTTTTCATAATGCTTTTCAAAAAAAATAGCTTATTGGGAAGATTGATACCATCATCAGTTTTATACTGATTAAATTAAAATTCCACCATTTGGTCATTTATGAAATACTAATGTTATACTCTTTCTTTAAATATTAGTTGCACTGTTGCTTTAAACAAATAAATCTACAAACAAATTTACCTTCCCGCATCTGTTTAACCTCAAGATTGAATCCTTTTGTCTCTGTAGAGGAATCTGATCTGAAAATCATAAAGAGTTCGTTTTGTGTCGAAGCGGTTTTCAGTGGATATCGAACTCTGAAAAACAATAACAACATGTTTTAAACAACATTGCAAACAAGAAAATTGTTCGCATGTTGTTGCATGCAAAACTCACCCTGTAAGGTTCAAATATGGATTCTGAAACATGCGTCCGTTTCCAATATACAGATAATCCCAGCCTCGTTCCAGATCAAACTCAATGAAAGTAATGACCACATGGTATCCCACTTCTGCCACCACCAACCACTGACACTGAGTGTTTGCTGGGTACGACAGCGGCCAGTGTGGTGTTGAAATCATTGTTGTATCAACACCGTTGATTTCAATCAGACCATCTCTACACAGTCCTTAACATAAAAAGTATAAAAACATATAGACCTTTATCATACCGCGGGCATATTTGTACGATTCCCTGTACACGCACTAGCACGAGTATAACGCTACTTAACAAAACACAAAAGGGTCCAGACTATTTTCCCTTCCAGCCTCAGTTTGGTCATCTATGGGAGAATAAAAGATGGCTGAAATGTGTTAAAAGTCTATAAGTCACCAATAGTAATCAGTTCTAATGCGAACATTGTATATATTCACCATGGGTAATTGAACTCCTCAAAAAAAGTTCGGAAACTCAAGTTTGACTGACGATTTCTCTCTTGTTACCAACTCATTTTCCTTGCATTTGGTATCATTGGAAAGCCCTGTTATTCCTCTTTACAATGATGTGCCATTTGTTATGATTACGCAATTGGGGGATGTGCAGCACAGCTGAATATGGGGGTGGGTCTAAAGTGAAATGTTGCAAAATGCATTGCTATTATACAGATCCTGATTGATGAATGGGACGCCATCCCACAGCAACGTGTGACCCGGCTCGTGACCAGTATGAGGAGGATGTGCCAGGCTGTTGTGGCTGCATTCGGATCGTCCACCCGCTAATGAGGCTCTTGACTTAACATTGTTTGTTCAATGAATTAAAGCTGTTCAATGATTAAACCAGAAAAAACTTTCCTTACGTCTTGTTTTTTCTTTTGTTAGTGCTAGAGAGTTTCATTGTACTGTGAGAGAGATTTGTTGTTACTGATGGAGAATTACTGGGTGTTTGAGTGCAGAAAATGACAAATTCTTTTACTCTGTTTGAAACTCAACCATTAACAACAGAGTTGCTATCCCGGAGGCAATTTATTGTGACAGGCCATGTTGATTTCTGAACTTTTCCCGCACATTTATGGCCTACAACCTTTAAATATTGGTTAGTAAGCAGACAATCACTCAAGACACATCCATCTTCCAAACAACTCCTAACAGCAAGAGTCAATACACTTTTGACAATAGCAATGCATTTTGCAACATTTCACTTTACACCCACCCCCATATTCAGCTGTGCTGCACATCCCCCAATTGCGTAATCATAACAAATGGCACATCATTGTAAAGAGGAATAACAGGGCTTTCCAATGATACCAAATGCAAGGAAAATGAGTTGGTAACAAGAGAGAAATCGTCAGTCAAACTTGAGTTTCCGAACTTTTTTTGAGGAGTTTATTATAATACTCATTTCAAGATACAACATGATTCTACCAAGAGAAATGTTTTTTCCTTCTTTTGAATGAAAAGTTTTGGGTTCCCTACAGTTGTGAGACAAAATTAGAAGTCAAAATTAAGCAATAAATAAAACATAGGTCAAATTAACGAATATTCATAATTGCCCAAGACAGTTTAGACAATCTGATTGGACAAAACGTAATCACGTGGGGTGTATTAAATGATGGTATAGACTGGCTTATTAAAATCAGAGCAGTGCGTATGTGACAGCTGTTCGCCAGCTGTTTTGTGCGACGCGCGACGCGGATTTCAACCAATCAGAGTGACGAATTGATTGGCATCACAAGCCTGACTCATGTACTTTGGAAGTGTTTCGTGTGTCCCCAAAACGTGAATTTGCCCATTTTTATTTGGCTTTATTCAACAAATATATATTTTGAACAACATTTTGAAATCTGCTGGGTCGTTTTTAACCTGCGGTAAAGACCGCGCGACAAACTGTTATTCCCTTAATAAAAAAGGGAAATTTATATAAATTTATAGAAATTATTATATATATATATTTAGTTGATTATTTACCGCAGTCAAATTCATCAGAAATATCGTTGCAGTCATTTCTTCCATCACACACGGACGAGTTGAAGACGCAGCCTGTCCCAGAACGACAAGAATATTGACTTTCTGTACAATTTCCTGATATTAAGAGGAAGCAATGAGTGAAATGTTGGTATAGATTTGCTTCAAATGAATGGGCAAAAATACTTTGTAAAATTAAACCAGTATGTTTGACCTATTTACAAAAACTCTGTTATAACTTTTACGGTAAAAATACATCCACTGTTAGAATGTTTGCTCTTGGCCAGACGATAATTTAAACGTCCACAATTGTTATGTTTAAAAAAGTAAATAATAAGTTTGAAATCACGTTCCCAATCTTTGGTTAATAAAAAACATTTTAAAGAAATGAATATTCATGAACCCTCACCACAGCCGAATTCATCCTCTTTCTCAGGGCAGTCTCCCCAACCGTTGCAGACGGCTGTTTGATTAAGACATCTTGGTCCCGAGATGCAGGAAAATTCATTTTGTGCACATACTGGTGGTCAGAAAATATCGATAGGCCTATATGCTTTATCTTATATTCAAAATAATATTTGTTAAAATGCAATTACAATTGTTATCATTTGGCCTAATATGGAAATCGAACCAGTAGGCCTAATTGAAACCAAAATGCTAGCATGTAATTATTTGCGTCTCAGTATATAACTTTTAAATTTTTAGTTTTTGTTATAATTAATTGTTCGAGTTTTGTAGGGGTTTTCTTTGGGTGAGGGAGTAATGGCAGACGTGTTGCAATTGGCGTTCGTTGAATTTACATGTACATGGATATTTTGTGATACGTACCCATCAGAACGTCGCCCATACTGTTGTTCATATTTTATAATATTATTGATTGATAGGTGATTTAAATGGCAACTGATTTTGTTAAGAAGATACTAGCTCTTCATGAAACAGCTTAAAACACAGTAATAATGACAGCAGCTTAAACAGAGCACTTACCAATTGCAGTGTACTGACGTATGTCGATCCTGGTAGTGTTTGAGTTAATCTGGTAATCAGTACAGTCTTTGGATATCCAAGTTGACGGGCCACTCAACGATATAAATGGTGGGAAAGACACGTCGTATAGACCTAGGTTAAATGTCTTAATGATGATCCTGGCCTCTAGTGCGCCCTCACCGATATTAATGACGCAAATAGGGAGGTCAATGAACTCCAACTGCACCCTGAACCCAGGGTCAGAGGTTATGACCCACACGCACGACAGGCCCTTGTCGATTTGCTCAAGTGAATATGGAGCACTTGAGTTTAATTGAATAAACTCATTTTTACATAAACCTGGAAAATAAAACATGGTAACAAAATTACCTCAAAGTCACGCTGACAAGAAACCGACGCGAAAACATGACGTCACGCGAAAATGGAGTGCCATGGTCGAGCGGTTTAGTGCATCGGATTTGTGTTCTGATGGCTGAGTCGTCAGAATGTGGGTTCGAATCCCAACCGCGACCATGGTGCTTGTGTCCTTGAGTAAGACACTTTACCATAATTGCTTCTCTTCACCCAGGGGTAAATGGGTACCTGTGAGGGCAGATTTGGTTATTGTGTTTGATTAGCCCAATATGCGCTGTAATGGCAGCAATTTAGCTGTATACTCCCCAGGGAGCTGAGATGATTTATGCGCCTGATGAACGGGTGTAATAATGTAATGCGCTTTGAGCACCAGTTTGGTGGATACGTGCGCTATATAAGTCCACATTATTATTATTATTATTAAAAAGGCTCATGGGTAGGGTTACGCATACACGCGTACCAGCTACGCGCATGTGGTACATTAGAGGCGTGTCCGCACCACGCCTACTCCAACCAATGAAATAAATTGAGTGGTACAACCACAGCCTGTCCATAGCTTATTTAAATATGGCCAGTGTCTCCAGTTTATATTGGGGTACTAAGTTTATTGATTTGCCACTGCAATTTTTAGACTTCATTTTTAAAAAGTGGGTTGACCCTTCTAATTGCATAATTATGATATTGACTGAGAGACCTTTGATTAAAATGCGATGACGAAATTAACTTGTCTAAGCTTTGCTGGTTTACAGATTCCCCCCCTTTTTTTTTATAAAGAATTATAAACCAGTAAGCCGCATTATTATGATAGCCAATGTCTGAATTGTAGGCGCATGTTCAACCTGAACAAAGTTTGACACAGAACCCTAGCTCCCAAATGATAACTTCTAATACTCTCATGAAAGGTAAATCAACATTATTTATTCAGATTAGGGGAAAAAGTCGGAGTGTCAACGGCAAAATTTTACAAAATCTTCTGTTCGTTGGCACTGCTTTTGTTGCAATTCAGGGGTGTCATTTCATTATGAGGTTCTGTAAAAACCAATTACATTAAAATTTTAAATTTTTACCAAATATTTTGAAAAATATGACAGCTGTTTTTTTTATTGTGATTGTTAATGGTTAATCAAATTATGATAAAAGGTCTGCACATGTAAATATTTAACTGTTTCACAATTTTCCCCTGTCACATTATTGGTATGTCTACAATGCGCGTCAAGCTTCAGATCACGTGAGACCCTTCCTTCCCGCCCTGGGTAGGACACATAGGCTACACACACATGCGTACCAGCTACGTGCTAGTGGTACATGTCCGCACAGCAACTACTCAAACCAATGCTACATCCACAGCCTGTCCATATCTTAATGAGATAATTATGGCCAGTGTCTCCAATTTACATTGGCGTACTAAGTGTTTTTGATTTGCCACTGTAATTTTTAGACTTAATTGTTTTTAAAGTGGGTTGACCCTTCCATTTGTACAATGATATTGACTGACAGACCTTTGAATAAAATGCAATGATGTACCGGTAGCTAATTCAAACTAACTTCTCTTTGCTGGTTTACTCATTCCCTTTTTTATAAAGATATTTAAGAATTATAAATTATAGTGAGCTGCATGTAGACTATATGACAGCCAATGCCTGACGTTTAGGCGAATGTTTAACCTGAACAAAGGTTGACACAAACAAAACCTCAGTTTGATCCTTATACTAACCGCACAAAAACTCGTCCGTGAAGTCCCCACAGTCCATCTGCCCATTACATTGCTGGTACCTTGGGATACAGTCTCCTGATGCGCATGCGTAATAGTGTTCACCACACTCTCCTAGTAAAATAACAAAAAATGCCCTGTGTTTTAGATAGACCGAGAAAGAGACATATATGAACGTTAAAACACTGAGACTGGGTGTTACTGTTTGTTGATAAAAAACATGGCTGTTACAAATATTACCCGCCTCCGAGGAATAATTTGTAAGATTTTAGAGAAAACAATCACTCATGTATTATTCCTTACCACATCCTAATTCATCCGCGTAAGCGTCGCATTCTCGTTTGAGGTTACAGACAGACGATGTATTAAGGCACTGAAGACCAGATGGGCATACAAACTGATCGTCATCACACTCTTAAATTATGATCAAGAAAATTAAAAATTCGAATTAAAGCCATGAAGATTCGAAAGTATTTTATCGAATAATAGAGAAAATATTGCACCTCTAGTATACAGCCCGTATCTTAAGCTTCTACGATATAGCTCTAATAACGGTAACTGATTGGAAAATTCTTATTTTAGAGATATTTAGTTTAGGTTTTCAAAATAATTTCTTTGAACACCATGGATCTCGAGTTCTGCAAATTAAAACACTCAATTGGTTTTTTTCTTTTACTAACTTTAAGTTAAAAGGTTATAATTGCATAGGCCATTTAACAGTAATATTGTTGTAGTTCAGCTGTAAAACAGTTATGTGCAATAGTTAATAAAACAAACATGATATATTAATAATACAAGACCAATGGGGTTTACAGGTACTGTTTTGAAATGAACCTACCAGTCGTGTTATAAACCGTCAATACAATTCTTAGTCTATTAAATGATGCATATGTCGACTTAGATTCCAGTACTATCCAGACTCCTGAATCAACAGACAACACCTCCATCGCGTACAGCAGATTCCCGTCCAATACTGCAATTGGCTCTCCGTCAGTAGGATCAACTCCACTTTTAACTGTCAATATAATATTATCACTAGAAAATTCGAGAATCTCTATTCGGATTCGACTTCCTGGCGGATCATTGAATTTCCAAACACACTCTATATTAATATTAGTATTCGGGTATTCGATGAAAGAAACATTAGTCGGTTCCGACGTTCCCGAATAAACGGCAAAGCGGGTGATGTCATTTCCGTCTGGTTTTAAGGTAGTTTCCCCCAGAATTGTAAGCGCTTCTCCAAATCGCAGATGGTTATTTGAAGTACCGCATATTTCTGGGCAACAAATCAGAGAAAGTAACACATCTTCATTATTCACATTAGATAACACTGCTAAAAGGTGAAACACTTATCATGTATAGAAACATTACGAAGGGAGTAACAGTTTTTAACATGTATTTTTTACACAGGTTAACGACCGGTTTTGGGCATCGCCCGTGACCACGCACAAAATCGGTCGTTAACCTGCGGTAAAGACCAAGTATCAAACGGTTATTCCCATTCATAAATGCCCGTATCGATTTTGTTTCCAAATTGCAAACCAAAATGTAATTTTTTTGAATAAAGCCAAATAGAAATGGGCAAATTCACATTTTGGGGACACACGAAACACTTCCAAAGCACATGAGTCTGATTGGTTGAAATCTGCGTGGCGCGTCACACAAAAAAGGTTCATGGGTAGGGTTACGCATACACGCGTACCAGCTATGCGCATGTGGTACATTAGAGGCACGTCCGCACCACGCCTAATCCAACCAATGAAATAAATTGAGTGGTACAACCACAGCCTGTCCATAGCTTATTTAAACATGGCCAGTGTCTCTAGTTTACATTGGGGTACTAAGTTTATTGATTTGCCACTGCAATTTTTAGACTTCATTTTTAAAAAGTGGGTTGACCTTTCCAATTGCATAATTATGATATTGACTGAGAGACCTTTGAATAAAATGCGATGATGAAATTAACTTGTCTAAGCTTTGCTGGTTTACACATTCCCCCCCCTTTTTTTATAAAGAATTATAAACTAGTAAGCCGCATTTATATGATAGCCAATGTCTAAATTTTAGGCACATGTTCAACCTGAACAAAGTTTGACACAGAACCCTAGCTCCCAAATGATAACTTCTAATACTCTCATGAAAGGTAAATCAACATTATTTATTCAGATTAGGGGCAAAAGTCGGAGAGTCAACGGCAAAATTTTACAAAATCTTCTGTTCGTTGGCACTGCTTTTGTTGCAATTCAGGGGTGTCATTTCATTATGAGGTTCTGTAAAAAACAATTACATTAAAATTTAAAAATTTTACGAAATATTTTGAAAAATATGACAGCCGTTTTTTTTATTGTGATTGTTAATGGTTAATACAATTATGATAAAAGGTCTGCACATGTAAATATTTAACTGTTTCACAATTTTCCCCTGTCACATTATTGGTATGTCTACAATGCGCGTCAAGCTTCAGATCACGTGAGACCCTTCCTTCCCGCCCTGGGTAGGACACATAGGCTACACACACATGCGTACCAGCTACGTGCTAGTGGTACATGTCCGCACAGCAACTACTCAAACCAATGCTACATCCACAGCCTGTCCTTATCTTAATGAGATAATTATGGCCAGTGTCTCCAATTTACATTGGCGTACTAAGTGTTTTTGATTTGCCACTGTAATTTTTAGACTTAATTGTTTTTAAAGTGGGTTGACCCTTCCATTTGTACAATGATATTGACTGACAGACCTTTGAATAAAATGCAATGATGTAGCTAATTCAAACTAACTTCTATTTGCTGGCTTACTCATTCCCTTTTATAAAGATATTTAAGAATTATAAATTATAGTGAGCTGCATGTATATGATAGCCAATGCCTGACTTTTAGGCGAATGTTTAACCTGAACAAAGTTTGTCACCAACAAAACTTCAGTTTGATCCTTATACTAACCGCACAAAAACTCGTCCGTGAAGTCCCCACAGTCCATCTGCCCATTACATTGCTGGTACCTTGGGATACAGTCTCCTGATGCGCATGCGTAATAGTGTTCACCGCACTCTCCTAGTAAAATAACAAAAAATGCCCTGTGTTTTAGATAGACCGAGAAAGAGACAAATATGACCATTAAAACACTGAGACTGGATGTTACTGTTTGTTGATAAAAAACATGGCTGTTACAAATATTACCCGCCTCCGAGGGATAATTTGGAAGATTTAAGAGAAACTAATCACTCCTGTAATTGTCCTTACCACATCCTAATTCATCCGCGTAAGCGTCGCATTCTCGTTTGAGGTTACAGACAGGCGATATATCAAGGCATTGAAGACCAGATGGGCATACAAACTGATCGTCATCACACTCTTAAATTATGATCAAGAAAATTAAAAATTCGAATTAAAGCCATGAAGATTCGAAAGTATTTTATCGAATAATAGACAAAATATTGCACCTCAATTGTACAGCCCGTATCGCTTCTACGATTTAGCTCTAATAACGGTAACTGATTGGAAAATTCTTATTTTAAAGATATATAGTTTAGGTTTCCAACTAATTTCTCTGAACACCATGGATCTCGAGTTCTACAATATAAAAAAACTCAATTGTTTTTTCTTTTACTAATAATTGCATAGCCCATTTAACAGTAATATTGTTGTAGTTCAGCTGTAAAACAGTTATGTGCAATAGTTAATAAAACAAACATGATATATTAATAATACAAGACCAATGGGGTTTACAGGTACTGTTTTGAAATGAACCTACCAGTCGTGTTATAAACCGTCAATACAATTCTTAGTCTGTTAAATGATGCATATGTCGACTTAGATTCCAGCACTATCCAGACTCCCGAATCAACAGACAACACCTCCATGGCGTAAAGCAGATTCCCGTCCAATACTGCAATTGGCTCTCCGTCAGTAGGATCAACTCCACTCTTAACTTTCAATATAAAATTATAACTAGAAAATTCGAGAATCTCTATTCGGATTCGACTTCCTGGCGGATCATTGAACTTCCAAACACACCCTATATGCATATTAGTATTCGGGTATTCGATGAAAGAAACATTAGTCGGTTCCGACGTTCCCGAATAAACGGCAAAGCGGGTGATGTCATTTCCGTCTGGTTTTAAGGTAGTTTCCCCCAGAATTGTAAGCGCTTCTCCAAATCGCAGATGGTTATTTGAAGTACCGCATATTTCTGGGCAACAAATCAGAGAAAGTAACAACACATCTTCATTATTCACAGAAGATAACACTGCTAAAAGGTGAAACACTTATCATGTATAGAAACATTACTGAGGGAATAACAGTTTTCAACACAGGTTAACGACCGGTTTTGGGCATGGTCACGGGCGATAAGGACCGAGCAGAAGGCAAGGTCCTTATCGCCCGTGACCACGCACAAAACCGGTCGTTAACCTGCGGTAAAGACCAAGTGTCAAACTGTTATTCCCATTCATAAATACCTGTATCGATTTCGTTTTCAAAATGTAAACAAATTGTAATTTTTGTTTAATAAAGCCAAATAGAAATGGGCAAATTCACATTTTGGGGACACACGAAACACTTCCAAAGTACATGAGTCTGATTGGTTGAAATCTGCGTGGCGCTTCACACAAAACAGCTGGTGAACAGTTGGCACTTACGCGCTGCTCTGATTTTGATAAACCAGTCTATACCATCCATTAATACACCCCACGTGATTACGTTTTGTCCAATCAGATTGTCTAAACTGTCTTGGGCATTTATGAATGAAGACATATGTGCACACTAACCGTATCGGTAAAGAAATAAGACGAGCGTGATTAAGTAGTAGAGGTCTCCAGTGGTAGAGGTGTTTATGGGCATAACTAAAATTATTAGAACACACCAAGTAAAACATAAATGTTGAAACTCACTACAGCTTATTTCATCCGTGTAATCTGTGCAATCCAAGGCGCCATTGCATACAGCTCTGTTTGGTAGACACTTGCTATCCGGCTCACAGAGTATCTGCTCATCAACATAGCACACACCTAAAAACAGAGGTTTATATGCAAAGGCAATCTTTGTAATTTTTTAACTCAGATTTTGGGAATGACCAATAGGGCTGGGATTAGATAGCTAAGTAAAAACCTGCTCAAGTAAAACTGTTTAGTTCACATAAAAGACTTCATTTATATACCTAAGAAGTTTCCCTTGTGATTTATTTGATTATTATTTTTACTCAGTTGCAACTTTATGATCAGAGTATGATTTTTGTTGTTTTCTTCTGTATGACGTTCAGTTCTGCATTTCAAATTGTGATTATGATTCGTAAATTGATATGATGTATGTATTTGATTTTATTTGTGTTGGGTAACGGTTACAATAACATAAGAGGGTACTTTAAAAAAATGCATATTCTTGACAAAAATACATTATGGGTCACTTTAGGGATAACATTATGGTAATAGTAATGGTGACATTAAGAGCCAATTTTGGTAGACGTAATAGTCTATATAACATAGTGAGCCTATTTTTCTGAGTAACATATTTAATATTCATTATCTAAGAACATAAATGGTCCTGATTACATAATGAGCCACTTAGTTTTCCATTAGGGTGCAGTGATAATATTATTTTTGGTGTAACGTTATGGATAACATTATGGAAAACATTATGATCCCTTTTTACCTTCATCATCCTCAGATCGTAAGATCATTCTCAATGAGGGCGCACTTATGACATAGAAGGGCGATGAAAATGACATTGTAATGTTGTTCCCGCTGAAGTATAAGGACGTTCCATTCAGCGGTGTTGTGGCCAACGTGAATTCATCTATAAGAGTCGTCTCGTTTCCATTATCAATAACCCGCCCAAATGATAACTTCTGATGATTTGAAATACTGATATGGACAACATCTACGTAGATGAATGTGTCCAAGGGGCTTGTAACAAACCAACGGCAGTCAAAGACCCGAAATGTAGGTATGTCGAGAGTGAAGGGAACTGGTTGGGTTATGTTGATCTTGGTTTGACCACAAATGTCTCCTTTAAAACAATGGAATTTATTATATAATGGTGCAATGGACGGTCAGAAAAATCTTGTTGGGTACGCACATGATATTTGCACGCGCGCGTGCCAGCAGTGTCAATTTAATATTTTTTTATAACTGAATTATAATCTCAAACTTACTTGGTGTAAAGTTAGTGACAGTACCAGTCATCCTACTAAATTATTCAGTTTGACATTCAGTCATTTTTGAGAGAAAAAGAAATGTATACCACATTTGAAATGAATCATGCCGTGTTATATTTTTCACATTTATAGAATGAAAGCGAACAAATCACTATTTTTGTTGTAAATGACAAAATGATAAAGAGCTTAAACTTTCACAGGTTGGTTTCTGTACATCTTTCTTGATTCGTATAAAGTATTGATGCATTGACACACACTTTTACCAATGTTGTACACTTCATTTAATATTTATACGTACCTGAGCCGCCATCTGGAGCTACAGTCAAATTACATATCATAGAAAGTCCATGAACATCACTAAAGTACGAATAAGAGCTGAAGGCAATTTGTAGTGAGTCATTGGGAGAAAGGATATCAGCTGGAAGTGAAGTTGAGACATAACCACCTAAATATCTTGCGAAGTGGTTTGTGTACAGCTCTATAACCCCACGGTCATATGGCTCAGTGATTTTGTACTGACACAGTGCTCTGATCAACATCCCATAGGGCGCTATGACATCCCAGCAGTAGTATTTGCTGTGAACGATTTGCCACATCCATTGGCTTTCGAGCGGTTCAAAAGTCGTCGTTGAAATAACAGCAGATGAGTTGGAGCCAGTTAGTGTCACATTGTAGCATGTTTCATGGATTCCTGCATGGGGGAAATATGTTGTAAATATATCCGTGTCCATTTTAGTGTCTCGGACTTGAGTCAGATTGAATCAGACTTGAGTCACGATAACTAGGAATCGGACTCGACCCTTGCTTGGGAATGTGACTCAGAATCGACCCCTAACTGGTGGTGGAATCAACACTTGATAATCGGTGAAGGAATCATGATTGAATTTACTTTTGTGGGGCGCCTTTAGACTCGAACAAAATGCTCCGTCCAATTTTTACCTTATGCCAAAAAAAGTCTCCCGTTTATGGTCTCCGCGTGTGTCGCCTCAGACCCTTGCGTCGGCATTTTTAATTTTCTTTTTTTAAATTATGAAATGATGTCTAATTGCAGCCAGAATTGCTTGATCAATTGGAAATCGTCAGTGCTGTGTTTCAAACGACTTTTTCACATAGGGGTATGAACGTTTGCCCGATTTGTAAGGCCTCTCTTAGCCACCATACTTTATGTGTGGGGAATTTGGTCTGGTTCCAATAACCGCGTATTCATGTATCACTGGTTGGCAAAAAAACAAAAAACAAACAAACAAACAAAAACGTCACCGCACCGATTTTGAAGCCGACCTATGCCCAGAAACCGGAGACTTTCTTTTTGGCCTCATGTTCAACCCAGCAAAAGCAGTGTTCCTGATGATGATCAGTTGACGTCGAGTTGTAACCTCCAGTTCTTTTCAGAACTAATTACACAGAACTAATCTACAGCCAAAATGCTTCCGAAACAAATGAAGTCAAACTTGACTAATTATGGGTCACTGAGAATGGAAATGATGCTTAAAATTGTTGATTGGCTCTAGTTTTCAAGATATGGTACCATTTAATGACTACAAGAGACAGGCCAAGAAGCGCAGAGTAGACACTGAATAAGGACTGAACTATGAACTGAGTGATACATAGTAAGTGTTACATAAACAGGGCAGGTGACATAATATCAAGTGAAACAACCATAAACACATGAAAAGACCTAGGTTTACAATTCATGATTAAAAATCTGCTATGTACACCATATACATAGTACATAAAATGTAAACTTAAATATCTTGGAAACAGTAGCCAATCAGCAATTTTAATTGTCATATTTGAATTCAGCACATCAAAATCCATAATAAATAGCACATTTTATCTCCGAAGCAGACAACTTTTAAACTGTTAACCAGTGTTACCACTCAATAGAGAATTTGACATAGTGTCACCGCAATTAGTCTTACTTAAAAGCAGTGCTAGATCCAAGAAGGTTGCAGCTGATGTATATGCCTCCCTGCGTTTGTCCCCTTTAGCCCCCCCCCCCCCAACCCAATTAGTCCCCTTTATATGCATGTATACATCATTTATACTGAAGCTCCCATTCCCCCAGGCCCGGCTGGATCCAGGCTGTAATACGTTGGGCCGTGTCCCTCTACATACCATACTGCTGGTACCCACTAAGTTCCAATTTCTGGCTACTGGAATAACTACCCCCATTTTGACGCATTAAATAGGTCGTAACCCGAACTCCTATGATTCAAATGACAAAATACACAACGTGCGCACCAAACGCGTCGAATTTCGTGATTACCATTATGATTACCATTACCATTAATTTTGGTATTTTGACTTTGGTTTTTTTTATACCTTGATTACAGTAATTTTGGCACATTTTCAACACCCAAATGTTTATCCATTTATTATTTATATTATATATATATTTGTTTACATTTTGTTTAACATTCAGTCAGCCAATAACAAAAAATAAATATTGCTTTCTAAATTGATTTCAATTACACGACGTTTTCGCAAAACTTCGTTGTATTACATATTGTTCCCGATAGACGCCATCTTTACAGTCAACATAGATTTGGTTTTGATCAGCATCAAGCGTTCTAATTTGTCTACGCAATGCTTCACCAACCAACCTCGCTTTATACATTGAAATACATAGCGATTGGCAAAATGCCAAAGTGACGAATCGTGTGATCTATAAAATTATACGTTTAGTGTTTCCACGTGACAAGTGACGAATCGCTTAATACATTGTTTACTATAATAGCGCTCTGTACGCGCAGCCTTGTCGCTTTTTATAAAACTAATTTTCGCTAATTAATTAAGTACAATCTGTATGATAACAACACCGACATTTCTTTCTAATTTTAGTCATTGGCTTTAGAAGGAAGCAAAATATTAAATATTTAATGTTTCAAAGTATTTGAAATTGTGATTTCGAAAACAATTCAACTTCAAAGGCGATTATCTTATGGATTTGCATGTGTGTTTACTGATTCGTCACGTTGTGAAGACGGTGACGATATAATACATAAGAGTTTGTTGGTAAATATCTACATGGCCCCTTTACTTAAAAAAAATCGAAACACTAAATTGAAAATACCCCCTCCCACGCGTGGTTATTCAAAATAAGAGTAACTATTTCGTCTTCTCAAAGCCACTGAAAAACAATATATAATTTGTCACAGTTCCCGCCTGCACACCTCAACGAACTAATCCTCCAGCATCCTGTCATCAGGTAATCCCTCAGCAGCCTACTTAAGCAGCAGCATTTCCCAGAGTCCGGCATTCTCCTGAGGACGATCAGAGCATACTGATCGAAACCTCGAGTTGTAACCTCCAGTTCTTTTCAGAACTAATTACTACTCAATTGAGAATTTCACATGATGTCACCGTAATTAGTCTTACTTATCCTTTTCACCATGGGAAGCTACAAGTTTTACCTATAATTTATCACAGTTGATTTGCCAGCTATGCGACGGTTTAATCTAATTAAAACAGACTCTGATAGTTTGGAATGATTAAATTATCAAAATTAATTTAGCTTCAGTGTTTGTAAGTAACGTGCTTTGGTATATTTGACGTTATTCAGGCTGATCACATACTGTACACGACTACACGTGTGTATCCCATGATCTTCAGCACTGTGAATGCATATAAGAGTATCAGGTTGATTATAAAGGTGTCTTGGTACTAGACCACTATTCTGATCTCAGTGCCTCTTGATGCTATCTATAGTTCATTCCAGTTCAAACTGTTTGATACCAATTTGTATTTTGTGCATTGTCTTTGGGCTGTTGTAGATGCCCCTATAATGCAATATAAATGTGTTTATCACATGGGCGAATGGCAAGGCATTTTGTGCACTTTGTAGACTTTGTACACATTACTTTAACCGACTGAATGAAGACTGTTTATCTGTAACTAGCAGCGCAACTTACTATATTGTTCGGTAGTATCAATAATATGATGGATACTGTTTGAATTCAATTTTGGTATCTCTGTTATTGTAAGGTCTTCTGTTTATTAATTGACATATTTGTTGCCCTTGGTAACTGGCTTGCTTATAGCTGGCAATTTAATTGTATCATTGTTTGGATCACCAGTTGGATGGATTGTTTTATTATACTAGCCTAGTCATTCAAGCAAGGCCATTGTTCCAAGAAGCTCCAGGGGAATTAAAAAATTATTAATTTTTGTCCATTCTGTACTGCAGGTGATGTGAAACCCATTATGGACACTGTATCTCATGTAGACGTATACAGTATGCTGTATATTGTGTAAGCCTTAATGTAGCTGAGAAGATTGGCAAGAGCTAAATTTATACTATTCACCCAAATTTTTTGTTTGAACTGTATCCGTGACTGCAGTTATGACCATTCCAATTCTCCCTCCCTCTCCCATGTAGTGCTGGACGTCCTCCCTTCTTCATTTTGTAACTGAGTCTTATAAAAGAGCTAGTATTACGGTAACACATCAATATTGAGGAGTAATACAGCAGAAGGTGTCGTTGTCACTCAATGGTTTCCCGAATTGTGTCCTCATTGGGAGAATAGGGTTTCAATCATGTCTGTAAAAGAGTATCAGTCTGATATATTAAGGTGTCTTGGTACTAGACCACTATTCTTATTCAGTGTCTAGTTCATTCCAGTTCAAACTGGTCGATACCAAATGTGTATACATGCCTTTTACTTTATGTTCGGTCTGTCTTAGATGCACTACAAAATGGGTGTGTTCAGGTTGGTAATCACGTGGGTGCAGGGCGTTGTCTTCTGTGAATTTGAACATTTTGTGTGCATTTTGTATATCGTTCTCAACCAACTAATTGTGTTGAAAAAGGCCAACTTTAAGGACTAAATGGATGAATTCCCTAACATCAAAACTGTTTACATGTAACAGCAACATGACTTACCATAGTGGGAGAATGGCATGGCATTTTGTGCATTGGAGCATTTGTGCACATTGTGTATATCCCACTCAACCAAAATAATTGAATTGCCAAATGGCTTACCACGGTGTTTTTTTGTTTAATATGATGGATACTGTTATAATTCAATCTTGACACTCTTGTATTGTATTCTGGTCTTCTGTTTATCAATTGACGGAATGGTTGCCCTTGGTAACCGGCTCGCTTGTAGCCTTTTGTTTGTATCATATGATTTATATCAACAGTTGAATAGATTGTTTTATTAATGGCGTGGCATAGTCATCAAGCATTCTGTACTGCTGGGGATGTGAAAGCCATTATTGCTATAATATCATGTAGACGTATTCAGATTGCTGTATACTGTATAAGGCTTAATGCAGCTGAGAAGATTGGCAAAGGGCCAAATTAATTCAGTCCAACGGTGGCGGAATGATTTTGAAAATGGGGGGGGGGATCCAAACTAGTGATCAATCTTTCTCAGCTCCCTGGGGAGTATACAACCAGAGCTACCGTAGTTCAGCAGCTTTTTCAAACACAATATCAACCTCTACCCTCACAGGCAACCCATTCACACTCCTGGGTAAAGAGAAGCAATGGACAGTTAAGTGTTTTGCTCAAGAACATGGTCGAAGCCAGGATTCGAACCGACATTTTGACGACTATAGGCCATCTCAATCCACAGAAATATGGCTAAATAGTTTTAAAACAAGCCTGTTAAATTGATTGGATGTATTTCTATAATCATTAGGACGTGAGATAAAAAAAAACCTATCCTCAAGCATTTTGAGCCCCTGCCAATTTTCTGTTTGTTTGTTTGTTTGTTTGTTTGTTTGTTTGTTTTGTGCGTGTAAATTTTCCTTTTGCGGGGAGAATTAAAGTGTAAATTTTGAAGAATGATTCTAAATTCCAGTGACCGCCCCTGAATGTTGGCCAGTCCTATAACAGTCCCTCATGCCCACCCCAACATTTGAGAAATTTAAAACCATTTTGGAATAGTGTTGGGAAAATTTGTGAACATTTAAGAAAATTTGGGCCAGTTTTAGATAATGTTTGATTTAGTTTGAGAGAATCATTAACTCTACTGATTACAAACACATATACTCAATGCTACATGTAAATATTTGGTTCAATACTGTCGAGGGGTGGCCGTTTCTAAAGTGGGGGAAAGTTCACACCTGTCCCCCTCCACACACACACACACACACACACGCACCCCCATCATCCCCGCGTCCGCTGCTGATGGCTTCACGACCGTCGAAGTATACCGGCTGATGCAAAGTTCACCCCGAACATCCTTTTGCACAGTGGCAACATATTTGGAGCATGAAATATGTAGCCAATGTAAACTGTGTACTTACAAAGAATATAGTTGATAAATTTTGTGAAATTTTTGCCAGAGTTGAGCGATTTCAATTTTCGATTTTTAAGAACAATTTTTAAAATCTTGTTACTGCTGGTTTTTTCACCCTAATTATCAGAGGACATAATGTGAACTTTACACACACACTAATACAAATAATAATAATACAATAACATCTAAAATGATTCCATCAGTACATTTAGAGTCATCTATAGCTCAGTACCCTGCCTGCTGACAGCACAGCCTCACTGGCCGGCTGGACAGCAGCGCAGCCTCACCGGCTTGCTGGCCGGCTGGGTCTGCGTCATGACTATACCATCTTTGAATCGAAAACGGGGCTTGCAGGATCGTAACAGACAACCTTTACAATTTTGTTTGTCACATACAAACCAAGCACATTGTTTACTAAGTATAATTTCATTAATTAAACTTACGGGACGAATCTGATTTCGATTATTTCGCAAGCGCTACGTCTGCGGATATGTCACGAAATAGTACGGTCACAAAACTGGATGAACCCTCGTTTAATTGCTGATTTACATGAGTTTGGATTTTTTCATGGGGGAAAATACCCACTTTGCTAATATATCACCTGACCCAACCAGTGCCTTCAACGTTATGTCACGGCGAGATCAACTTTTGTCTGAGATGCTATCAATTTTAAGAACAGTCAGACAAATATTCCCCAGTCTGAATTTGTTTTAAAAAATCCACGTTAGATTAAAGGGGGACTGACATCCTTTATTGTGTGTGTACTTAAGTCGTTTTGTAATAAAATATTGTTTTTGAGACCCACCTGTGTCTATTTAATCATTGATTTGTGAGTACAAGTATTTTAAAACAATGTTTGAAGTGTTTGGGGGAGGCAACCCCGCCCATGGTGGAAGCTTCATTTGCATAAGATATGTGACGTAAGGTCGGGAAGATCCGATGTGTCCATGATGTACATGTACATACAAACGTTTCACACATGTAGCGTCGATTTTATTTCTTCCGTGATTTTTGTTTCCGGAACTAATAAAATGCCGTGAAGATGTGTTTCTGCAGGATGCAACAACACCACCAAAGACGGTGTTAGCCTTCATCTGTTCCCAAGTGACCCAAAAATCGCCGTATTTGGACGAGCAAAGTTCGACTGACAAGAGTAAAGTGGTCAGGTCCATCGGCTCACATAGTTTTGTGCAGCGATCATTTTGAGCCGAGTTTCACTTCCCGACATGACGTCACGAACAGCTCCTCCGTGCAGTGCGTAAAAGTGGGGGGCATTTTTACAATGGTAAAATAACACTCTCAAAAACAATAAAAACACAAAACAAAAATTGTATTGATCTTTTACTGATATAAAAGAATAAAACAATCACATATTTAACTGTTTGATTTAAATCCATGTCAGTCCCCCTTTAAATACGAATTTCGTATATGCCGAACCATGTAGATAATAGCCGAACGAATTTATTTTCACTATTTAAAAAGGTAAACATTCACATGGTTGTGTAATGCATTGTATCTTGACTCAGAGAGTGGGCATATAACAAATTACCAATAAATTATTATCAATTGTCTACCGCTTCTCTTTAATGGTGAATTAGGACTAAGAATGATTGTATTAACTTACCGTCTCCATTGCATGCTACATACATACTGTACACAAACAGAATTCCTGAGATCCAACCCATTCTCAGTGCAGCTTTTATTCGAAGCATCAAGACAAAAATCTCTTCAATGTCGCTGTAGCTTCCCTCATCGAGAAATCATGAGTCGATCTACGTGTTGTCATGTACAGCTTGACACTACGACCAATTTGCCGCCTCCTCATCCTTAAAAAGGCGCGAACGCACAGTTGTTGATTCTGGTGTATCCAGTATTCGCCTTGTGTATATCGTAGCCCTCTAGCGGTGAAGTGCACTTCAACTGCGAGCTCCGGGCTTTACGCAGTTCCATTTACGCCCCTACCATCATCACAAACAAGTATCACAACAGTTACGGTCGCGGCGTCGCTTGAATGCTTAAATAAAGATATTTTATATGCAAACCAGAAATTTTCACCGTTGAATTCCACCCTCTCACCTACTGCCATCCAAATACCATACCTTTTCCGATGTTTTTAACCTGTTGCTGCACCCTCCGACCACTTTGAACGTTTCAATATACACGAACATATTACGTGGCGGTTTGTAACCGCCCAGTGTAATACGTATGAATAACTACTGTAAAATATGTTTTATACCATTTTTCAAGCTGATAATCATTCCAGAGGTCTTATAGATTGTTTAAAAAAAAAAAAAAATTAAAAAATTACTTTACAATTATTTTTTTAAATTTAATTATTGTTTTAATTACATTACACATGTGTAAATGCTGATTTTTTTATTTTTTATTTTATTTATTTTAATTTTTTTTTTATATTGTCTTTCCAGAGGTTTTAGAAATGTTTGTCCAAATGTTAGGAAGTTGATTTGTCTTGGTTTAGCAATAAACAAATGAAAAGATAGACATGAAAAAAGCACACGGAAGTCAAATGTCTGATTCAAAAAGTATAATATTCAAATCACTGAACACACCAAAAATTACAAGTAAATCAAAGTGAAGAACATAAAGTAAAATAATGAATGAAAATCAAACAGTAACTTGCAGATAAACAAAAAACAATAAATAAACAATAACAATAAATAAAAAATAAATAAACAATAAATAAAAGACATGAAAATAGCACACGGAAGTCAAATGTCTGATTCCAAAAGTATCATATTCAAATGACTGAACACACCAAAAATTAAAAGTAAATCAAAGTGAAGAACATAAAGTAAAATAATGAATGAAGATCAAACAGTAACTTGCAGATAAACAAAAAACAATAAATAAACAATAACAATAAATAAAAAATAAATAAACAATAAATAAAAAACATGAAAATAGCACACGGAAGTCAAATATCTGATTCCAAAAGTATCATATTCAAATGACTGAACACACCAAAAATTAAAAGTAAATCAAAGTGAAGAACATAAAGTAAAATAATGAATGTAGATCACACAGTAACTTGCAGATAAACAAAAAACAATAAATAAACAATAACAATAAATAAAAAATAAATAAACAATAAATAAAAAACATGAAAATAGCACACGGAAGTCAAATGTCTGATTCCAAAAGTATCATATTCAAATGACTGAACACACCAAAAATTACAAGTAAATCAAAGTGAAGAACATAAAGTAAAATAATGAATGAAGATCAAACAGTAACTTGCAGATAAACAAAAAACAATAAATAAACAATAACAATAAATAAAAAATAAATAAACAATAAATAAAAAACATGGAAATAGCACACGGAAGTCAAATATCTGATTCCAAAAGTATCATATTCAAATGACTGAACACACCAAAAATTACAAGTAAATCAAAGTGAAGAACATAAAGTAAAATAATGAATGTAGATCACACAGTAACTTGCAGATAAACAAAAAACAATAAATAAACAATAACAATAAATAAAAAATAAATAAACAATAAATAAAAAACATGAAAATAGCACACGGAAGTCAAATGTCTGATTCCAAAAGTATCATATTCAAATGACTGAACACACCAAAAATTACAAGTAAATCAAAGTGAAGAACATAAAGTAAAATAATGAATGAAGATCAAACAGTAACTTGCAGATAAACAAAAAACAATAAATAAACAATAACAATAAATAAAAAATAAATAAACAATAAATAAAAAACATGAAAATAGCACACGGAAGTCAATTATCTGATTCCAAAAGTATCATATTCAAATGACTGAACACACCAAAAATTTAAAGTAAATCAAAGTGAAGAACATAAAGTAAAATAATGAATGTAGATCACACAGTAACTTGCAGATAAACAAATGTCTAATAAAGATGGCGTCTATGTTTACATATAATAGGAAAATGTCCCTGCAGATGAAGGATGGTCTATGTTATACAAACATGATGCACTCCACACAAGATATCTCCGGCTCCCTTTTCCTGCTGACGGAGTGCTCCTTGCAAGTATATCTGTGGCATTCGCCGCAGACCCTAGTTGTCTTCCGTCTCATTCCTCGGTAACACATGTGACACTTGCCTTCCTGGCGACGGGTGTTATCATCCTCTTCTCGTGGCAGCCGCTCTTGATAGTCCACTTTGTACCCAAGGTACGTCAGGGCCGTCAGTGTTGATTTCCTGAGCCCAATTGGATTTTCTGCCCGCATCCGGATTTGTGGATCAACTAATCCGGTGATGAGGCCCTTCAAGAACTCGTGTCGTCGGCTAGTGTTCCCGCGTTGCCATTGCGGGTTCATCTCAACCCATAAGGTGTAGGCGTTGATGGCGGCGACATTGATGATGTTGTAAAATGCCACAAGAGGCCAGCGCTTGGTGATGCGGGAGCAGTTGTAGACACTGCACATCTGATCTACAGTGTCTACGCCGGCCTTGGTGGAATTATAATAATGGATGATTTCTGGCTTGTGGGAATGTGGTTGGACGGTCTTATCATGGTGCATCGTCGATAGCAGGGCGACGTTCTTGTTTTTCTTTGGAACATATGAAACAAGTGTTATCATACCAGTGAACAGGAATTTTGAGGATTGCACTTGCCTTCCCTTTACGCTCTCTTTCCTCATTTCTTTTGGCACCTCGCGTCGATTGTTCTTGATTGTTCCGACAAGTGTTAATTTTTTGCTGAACAGGTACTCGGCCAAGTCTTTGCTAATAAAAAAATTGTCAGCAGTGACATTTCTTCCAGTGTTGAACCAGGGTTCTACCAGTTCTTTGACAACCCGGGCCCCAAGTTCTGTTTCGCGTTGCCCATCTCGTTTGCCGATATATGGTTGCATGTTACATACATATTTGCTGGCACTGTCCACGCATGCCCAAAACTTGAGTCCGTACTTGGCGGGTTTGCTCGGCATATATTGACGAAAAGGGCATCTGCCCCTAAATGCCACTAACTGTTCGTCCACTGTCAGACATGTTCCGGGGCTGAAGTAGCGGCGACAGGCAAATGTAAACATATCGAAAACCTCCCTAATTGGTGCAAACTTATCTGTAGCCCTTCTTTGCAGCCTGGTTGTGTGGTCATTGAAACGGAGCATTGTGAGTATATCTCGAAATCGTGCACCGGACATGGTGGCTTGACATGTTAGTCTTGAGAACATTCCAGTCCTCCAGAAAGACTGGGAGTTCTCGTGGCCAGACTTTGTGAGTCCAAGATAGATGAGCAGCCCAATTGTTGACCGGAGCTCAATCATGGCAACGTCTATCCATTCCCGCCCTCGCTTTGACAGCCCATACACATTGGTTTTATCCAGTATAATTTGAAGAAGCGCAGCTGGCAAAAACAACTCAAAAAGCGCCAACTTTGTTGATGCCCCACCCAAGTTTATGGGGCCCGATCTCTGGGTTACAATGTTCGGCGGTGCGGTCTTTGCAGCGTGGGGTGGATCATCGACCCAGATGGTTCCGTCTGGGGCTACAGTAGAAGCAGCTGCAACAGCTGGGGCGGGCGGACGACCACGAGCGGCTGGCTGGGCCAGTGCAGGCGGCTGGACCGGAACAGGCAGACGACCACGGGCGGCTGGACGACCACGAGCGGCTGGCTGGGCCAGTGCAGGCGGCTGGACCGGGGCAGGCAGACGACCACGGGCGGCTGGACGACCACGAGCGGCTGGCTGGGCCAGTGCAGGCGGCTGGACCGGGGCAGGCAGACGACCACGGGCGGCTGGACGACCACGAGCGGCTGGCTGGGCCGCGGCTGGCGGCTGGGCTGGTGCGGGCGGCTGGGCCGGTCGACGTCTTTTGGGAGGTATATTCCGTGGCCTTTTCTTAGGTACCGGGGCATCGGACTCACTGCTATCGGTGTCCTCATCATCACTGCTTGTCTCAATGCTCATATGGGACGAGCCGGATGCATCTGAATGTTCGTCCTCGGACGACTCACTTTCACTCCTGTCACTTGCATCTCCAAAAACGCCTAACAGAGCATCATGGCTGGTGAGTTTACTCGTTGAAGCCATCGTGAAGAATGAACTGAAATTGTGGTCTGTTTATGCTCAAAGAATACTAGCTAAAAGAAAAACATAAGCCTAGACTGGTTTCCTCCCCTGCCCATGCTTTTGCATCGACAGGGCAGGAAACCAGTCTAGGCTGGTTTCATCCCCTGCCCATGCGAAAGCTTTTCACACCTCTTACTCCCTCTTTTCATGATTCATAACACCCGCTTTGATTATCCCCCAAAACAATCCTGCCACTCTCCTAATCCCCAGTGGTAACTAAAAGAAACAAAGAACAGACTGGTTTCATCCCCTGCCCATGCAAAAGCTTTTCACACCTCTTACTCCCTCTTTTCATGATTCATAACACCCGCTTTGATTATCCCCTCGTATCTTAATCATGGGCGACATGAATGCGCGAATTGGCCGGGAAATAAGCAATGGTGATCCTGTTTTGAATTCAAATGGTGTGCGGCTCCTTAATTTCTGTGATGATGCAAATTTATCAATCTTAAACCGTCACAGAAATTGCCACGGCAAAATTACTTGGTTTAGAGGTAGTCTACAAAGTACTATCGATTACATGATATGTTCTAATAACCTTGTTAATTGTGTTCATGAATTGATTGTTGATGAAGACCGTAAATACGGCTTAGGGAGTGATCACAATGTTTTGTCTCTAACAATGCGCTTGGAAAATAATTTCCCTGCCAAACAAAATGACAATGTTGTCAAAAGGATTTATTGGGATGTTAAGGAAGACCAAGATTTCACACTTTATTGTGATCGTTTGCGGATTAATCTCGACAATTGGGATATTGATTCTTTTGACGATCCTGATACTCAGGGACTCTTGGAAAAACCACATCCTGGCGGCAGCGACTGTAGGATTAGGGTAAAAGAGTCGAGGGTTAAGTGCAATTCATGGTTTGATGATAGTATTGATGAGGGTATCAAGGGTCGTAGAAGTGCAGCTAGATTGCACAGACAATGGGCGCGGGGTGACAGATCTGACAAAGACTTAGGAGATTTACTTTGGCAAGATTATCAAGAAAAGCGTACTCGTGTAAAACAACTAATTAGGAATAAAATCACTGAGATGCGGGTTAATAGATCCATTAATATCGCTAATAAGGGTGGACCATCGTGTAGGGATTTTGGAAAGTTTTGAAGGAAGCAGTAATAATCGCGATAACCCCAGTATTAATTGCATAAAACTCCTAACTCTAACGAAATCATTTCTGATAAGGCAAAATGAACCAGACGGTTCTTCAATACTGGCGTACTCTGGGTAAAATGCATTTAAATCTAAATGATGATAATGAGCGCACTCGGAGTTGTAGAGCTAAGAGTTTTGTTAACAATCTCAGAGGTAAGACAGACAGTGCTAATGAGGGTAGGGATAATAGTAATTGCATTTATGACGTTGATATTAACATGGATATTCTAATCAAAGCCTTGAAGGTAGCCAAAAACAACAAATCTCCAGGTATTGATGGCATTACGAACGAGCTCTTAAAAAACGGGGGTGAGTGTTTAAATCGGTCGCTTTTGGATATGTTTAGAAAGTTTATTTTGTTTGAAAAGATCCCCGAGGAATGGAATCGCGGTATCATTGTACCCATATTTAAGAAAGGTGACCGTAAGGATTTGAACAACTACAGGGGGATTTCCCTGACCTCATGTGTTGCAAAAATATTTAACAGAATTATTGCAATGAATATCTCCGATTTCCTTGAAAGTACAAATGCTCTTTCGGAAGTTCAGGGAGGGTTCCGTTCGTCTTATCGATGTGACGATCATATTTTTACCCTTAAAAGCATAGCCGCGTGTCGTCTTGCAGAGGGTAAAAAAACTTTTATGGCCTTCCTGGATTTCCGAAAAGCTTTTGACACAGTTTGGAGAGATGGTCTTCTTATGGCAGCGTGGAATACAGGGTTAAGGGGTAGAATTTTGAGATTAATCGATGCACTCTACGATAATGTCCAGGCTCGGGTTAAATTTGGGAATATTAATACGGAATTTTTCGAAGTGACTGAAGGGGTAAAACAGGGCTGTGTCCTGTCTCCGGTTTTATTTTCTATTTTTATCAACGAATTCACTAAATTACTCAAGGCCCATGATTTAGGGGTAAGAATTCACGATGTTTGTGTGGGAAGCCTCTTTTGGGCAGACGATGTTGTCTTACTGGCTAATGACGAGAATGAACTTAACAGTATGTTAAACCTAGCTGCCGATTTTGCAAATGAGTGGAGACTGAGTTTTAATGACGATAAGTCCAATGTCTTAATTACAGGTCAAAGAAAAATTATGGAAACTTGGTGATAGATTGATTTCGGAAGTCGATTCTTATAAGTACTTGGGTGTTAATATATCTCGCAATCTATCGGATCATGCACATATTGATGAAGTTGTTAAAAAAGGGAGTAGACTGATTGCTTACATAAAGTCTATTATCGCCAACTTTGACGACTATAATCGCGTTTATTATGGGGATATACTATGGAGGACGATTGCGCTACCGTCGATCAATTATGCATGTGCTGTATGGTCCTGTAGCCAGTCAGATCTTGACAGAATTGAAAACTTGCAATCGCAAATGGCGCGACATATTCTGAAGGCTCCACGCAATACGCCGCGTGTTGCACTCTACGGCGATCTCGGCTGGTCGCCTCTTTCCACATTTCATAATATCGCGAGGGCGAAATACCTCTCTAGAGTTATTAATATGGAAATGCATCGCTGGCCCAAGCTCCTCTTACTTACTATGCTTAGCCTTGGCTGCGAATTTAATCAGTTGCGCTTCAAATTTTAAATAGCGCTCAAAATATCCTTACCAGCTGCAACTTGAATACAATTTTGACTGTGCGAAAACTGGGAGCCCTTTCGATCCGCACTTGGCTAAATCGATTAAGCGCGTACTTATGGATATTTCAGATAATGATTGGTTGGAAGAAGCTTGCTCCAAATCTTCACTAACTGATTATGTAACCATCAAAGATCACCCATGTTTAGAAAGTTATCTTTTGGATAAAACTGACTTCCATGGCGTCAGTCTCAAATTTAAACTCCGCTCCAACACTCTTCCACTCAATCGCAGAATTAGAAATTGGACGGCAGATAATGACGGTACATGCAACCTATGTAACTCAGGTATTGAAGATGTTAGACACTTCTTGTTTACATGTCATGCTCTTAATAATATTAGATCCGAAGAATATACAAAGTTAGAAAACTATCTTATGTCAAATGAATATTATGATATATGGGAGCTTTTTATATCCGGCAGCTTAGATGTTAAATATCATCTCACACTTGGGAGCACCTCAAGTATATTCTGTAATATAGAAAATGTCGATATAATTTATTCATTATTTGATACTTTCTGTAAATCATATGTTAAGCGTGCGTGGAAATTGAGATCCGATATTATTCGGACTACAATGTAAATAATCTCTTCTTGCATACTTCGTTGCTGTAATTATGTTTGTATATGTTTTATATTTTTACTATATTTTCTAGAACTCATTTTAAATCAACTTGGGTTCCAATGGTCATTGATAGCTATATGATTGATGGTACACCCTCAGATTTGGTGTCGCGCGTGCATCCCTTGTTCTGGACAATACCTACGACGTCAAAGCTGAGAGTGTATCATCACACATTTTTGTATCTTGTTAATTTGCTTTTAAATGTGTTTTGTATTATTTATGTGTATGTGTGTCGGACGCACCGCCTTTTGGCCGAGTGCCACTGTTGTAAAAGTGTAAGTCCAAATAAATAAATAAAAATAAAATAAATAAAATAAATCCTGCCACTCTCCTAATCCCCAGTGGTATGAATAACGTACTGTACACTCCATTTTATACCATTTTTCATGCAGAGCTACACCTCAGACAGTCCCTGAATGTAGTCCAGGCCAAATAATACAAAAAAAAACTCTAAGAATACATAAGCCAGCCATATGCGGTGTATTAGTGTAAGGGAAAATCCCTAACCCACCCCCCCCCCAATTTGCCAGTAGCCAATCTCTGCCCAAACACATCAATTCTGACTTTTTTTATGTTTTTTTATTGGTCAATCCTTTCCAGTCACTGTCAAGCAACCCCTGAGCATGGATGATTGATCACAGATATCCTGAGGCAAGCCTGTACACCAGGATGATTGATCACACAAAGGGTACCGCTGTGTCAAGGGATATGGGCTGTGTATACCATGTTTTGTACACAAGGTATGGCCTTGTGGCGAAGGGGTCATGGTATCTGGCTCATGTCTGGCTGAACTATAAATAACTACACTAAAGGGGCTATGCTATGTTGTTAGGCTATGGCTGATGTAGGAACTTGAAAAAAATTAGTTTTTTTGAGCGCTCAATTAAGGAGTAATTAATTAATTAGCTAAAAGTGGCGGTTTACTACCGCTACCCTCCCTTACCGCAGGGTTTTAAGTACACTCACTGGCCATAAGTATTGCAACATTGAAATTCACACCAAAGTTCAGTTTGGAGAACTGTGTTACAATAATTTATTTTATTTTATTTACACTACTTAAGACTTCTTGAAAGTGCCTGTGTTTTGAAGTCAATGTTCCTTTTTACTGTTCTTGCTCGGAAACAAAGTCCTTCAATACTTTGTCGGGTAACCACGTGACCTGATAATTGCGGCCATCCGTCTAGGCAATGTCTCGTACAAATTCATGTTGCAATACTTTTGGCCAGTGAGTGTATGATTTTTTTGTACATAAAAAAAAATCAGCGGCCATTTTTTTTTTCAAACTGAAAACTCTTCTCTGGTGACCGTTAATACTATAATGAAGCCATTATACCCACACGAACCGGTTAAACAGTGATACGCTATTTTTCAGCCATGAGTTACGGTTGCCAAACTATGGGCGGCCGCCAGTGCAAAAACAAAACAGAAAAACTTAAATGTTTGTTTTAAATACTGTAATTAGTGAAAACACTGATAAAATCAACGTAGGCCTACTTTACCAAAATATACTGAACAGCAAAAGAAACGCAAGTCCGAGGTCTTGTCAAGTTTTCAAACAGAAGACAAACCAAATTGCAACAATTTCAACAGTCACTTTCAGCTCACAAATTGAAAGCATTTTTCATTAAATGAGTGATTGGAATCAAAATGGTTTGTCTTCTGTTTGAAAACTTGACAAGACCTTGGACTTGCGTTTCTTTTGCTGTCATCGGACTTGCGTTTCTTTTGCTGTTCAGTATATATCCCTCATAAATGTTTGTCGGTAAGTATCTATACTTTACATAGGCCCTTTACCTTAAAAAGAATCTCCGATTCCCGCGTGATTATCTGAAATAAGAGTAGCTACAGGAGTAACTATTTTGTCTTGTAGTTACAGTAAAAGCCATTGAAAACATATTAAATCACAGTTGTAACTTCAAGCTTTTAATTGTATCAAACATCCTAAGGCCACCCCCCCCCCCCGAAAAAAACCCAAAGTCCCCGGTTTCTGATCTCTGCGTGCGTCGCCTCAGATATGAAACGATGTCCAACTGCAGCCAACATTTCTGGATCGCCGAGATTGGAATTCTGCCGTGCTGTGTTTTAAATGTCTTTTTCACATCGGGGTATGAACATTCGCTCGATTTGTGATGCCTCGCCGCCATACATTGTATATGAGAAATTTGGTCCCCACGTGTACAATAATGTATCACGTATTTCCCTTTTGGCAAAAAACAAACAAACAAACAAAGATTACGGATTTTGAAGCGGACCTTTGACCAGAAACCACAGACTTTTTTGGCTTAATGTGAAATGTCTTTTATCTGAGGTGCTGTTTTTTTAAGAAACGTAATATTATTTCCGAATGTTTTTTTTTCTCCAAAATAATATTCCTAACATACCTGCAGATGAATTTGTACACACATTGGAAGGGATTTTGCACCGTAATGCTTTATTATATACAATACACTAGCATTTATCATTCAAATAATAATTATTGTCCGTATGAACATTGTATGTGCTCTCTCGTCACTTATCTCACCTTTTTGTTCCATTTTGCCTTTGAGAAAGAACCTGCGAGGTTCGAAACGTAAGGCCAATAAGGCCGAACAAAATAGTTGTGTTTCCTATTACACTAAAAAAAATTAGGGTGGATAGGTGGGTCAAATATTTTTTTTTTTGCTCTAAATTATTTTAGCCAAAAATATTAGGGTGGGATGACGGTCAATTTTTTTTTTACTCATTTGTAACAGTTAACAAGTGACAATGTCAGATTTAATACTGTATATGTTAATACTACCTATCAGCACTGTATATT
The DNA here is from genome assembly GCA_029582265.1 of Zoroaster sp. YZ-2022. NCBI lineage: Eukaryota > Metazoa > Echinodermata > Asteroidea > Forcipulatida > Zoroasteridae > Zoroaster > Zoroaster sp. YZ-2022. Next base: position 22,144,615 of record CM055829.1, on the reverse strand, counting down.
CACTGGTTGAGTGGTTTAAGAATATCTTAATTTAGAAAGCAGATGGTTGTGAGTACAAATACACAAGACCATGGCCACTTTTTTTCAAAGGCTTCCGTTAAGACCCATTTATTGTTTACCGACATGTCAAGCAAAACAAATGACATTTACACTCAGTATGACTACGAAAACCTGCAATATTATGTTGCTGCTGTGTTTCATTACTTTGTCTTCTATAAAAATGGAGAAATAAAGAAAAGAAAATATATTCCATGTTTTATGTTGTTTACTTTCTTTTTAACCCTCCTAGGAGGGAGTGGATGTACTCCAGTTCTCGAAAAGTGTTTTTTTTTGCACTGCCCCTTTAATACTCGACCAAAAAACCAGACACTACTTGACTTTGTCACCTTTGACCCACTCTACATGTAGGAGCATGCTGGAGTTGAAGGTGTATCGGGTTACCTGTGAAATCTCGCATAATGATCTGTTTGCATAGGGTCTGTGTGTGTTTTGCTATGTACATATTCTTAGCGTGTGGGGTGTATTGAAATACACACACCAGTTGGCACACACACATACTGTTGATGATTGATGGGCCACTGGTTGGTTGTAGAACAGCTGTTATGTATCTAGTTGTGTGGATGTTATTGATGTCAATGGGGAATGCAGAAAACAATTTTTAATATAATTACAACCTGCGGCGCGTAAGCGCTACTGTTTTTTACAGTAGGTAAATTAGGGTGCCACTGAAAAGAGGAGGGGTGCCACGTTTAGATAAAGTCGTCGGAGGTTTAAAAAATATTATGGCTCAAATATACTTGTAAATAGTGAAACAAACATAAAAACATCATGGGCACCCTGTATTATTTTTAAGTCATTCTAGACACCGTTAAATTAGTGGGTGTATTGCAATACATCCACTGCTGAGTTAGTGTAAAGTTTTCTACTTAATGCCCAGGAGGGTTAAAGGCTGTATTTGCATATTTTTAGTTGTGTCTAATACGTCAGCCAGGAAAAAAACAAGATAAATTAAATTGCACTTCTGTATATACTTTTTTATTCTGTTTATTCTGCACCTAAAAACCTGTAAAAAAGTAAATATAAATATAAATAAATAAATAAATAAATGTTTGTAGTTATAATGCATCCTACTTTTCTTTAAATGTTTTGGTCAGATGACGTACGTGTTCCTCTAATTTATATTTGTCCCGAGTGGTTCCTATTACACTAAACAAAATTAGGGTGGATAGGTGGGTCAAATATTTTTTTTTTGCTCTAAATTTTTTAGCCAAAAATATTAGGGTGGGATGACGGTCAATTTTTTTTTACTCATTTGTAACAGTTAACAAGTGACAATATCAGATTTAATACTGTATATGTTAATACTACCTATCAGCACTGTATATTCACTGGTTGAGTGGTTTAAGAATATCTTAATTTAGAAAGCAGATGGTTGTGAGTACAAATACACAAGAGCAAGCCACTTTTTTTCAAAGGCTTCCGTTAAGACCCATTTATTGTTTACCGACATGTCAAGCAAAACAAATGACATTTACACTCAGTATGACTACGAAAACCTGCAATATTATGTTGCTGCTGTGTTTCATTACTTTGTCTTCTATAAAAATGGAGAAATAAAGAAAAGAAAATATATTCCATGTTTTATGTTGTTTACTTTCTTTTTAAAGGCTGTATTTGCATATTTTTAGTTGTGTCTAATACGTCAGCCAGGAAAAAAACAAGATAAATTAAATTGCACTTCTGTATATACTTTTTTATTCTGTTTATTCTGCACCTAAAAACCTGTAAAAAAGTAAATATAAATATAAATAAATAAATAAATAAATGTTTGTAGTTATAATGCATCCTACTTTTCTTTAAATGTTTTGGTCAGATGACGTACGTGTTCCTGTAATTTATATTTGTCCCGAGTGGTTCAAGTGCGTGAATGCATTGCCTGTACCCTTGCTATTTTTACATGTGTAAGTTCAGGGTTTGCCCTTAACCTTTTTTTCACTGTCCAGCAGTACCAGTAGGCCTACGCTTGAATTGTGACTGGTCCGTCAGGTTTTTGACTGGTCCGTCATATACGGCGTGTGCACGCAGTATTCAACCAGTTTCATATTAAAATTATGTTTTGGACAAGTCAGACATCTAATTATACTAATTACTCTAATTATAGTTAATACACTGACTAGCACAGCCACATATCAATTATGAATGAAGAAATACACACACACCAACAATAACTTGATTACGGTCAGCAATGGAAAACGAGACAATTTTACAAAAAGGGCAGCTTATAAATATGCACATGTAAGCAACGATCGTTTGTAAAATAACTTAAGGTGCAAAACATGGCACCAAAGAATTTATCGTCCAAAGAATTACATTCTCATCCAGCGCGCTATTTTGATGCAGTCATTGGAAGGCACTCAGACTAGCTCACTGCAGTTAGCACGTGTGTGCAATGCCCTATGCATAGCGCGGAACAAATTTTTCTATTGGTCGAACGAGAACAATACGTCATCATACAACCAATAGAAATATACGTTACGCACTGTGTGCAATGCCTACAGCTCGTAAAAACCTTTCTTATTGATCAATGAGAACACATACCTGGTCATACAACCAATAGAAATATTCGTTACGCGATTTGGATCATGTCACTCACAAAATGAAAACATCGATCGAGCGAGCGAGACCTCGTGCTGATCGTCGTGTCGACGTCGATGTTTTATGTCTTGCATGTGTATGTACAGGGCCACAGCATTATGTGTACGCAATCCTGATTGGCCATTGAGTACTCTACATGTATATCAAGTAAAACTAGAGCTCAAGTGTTTGTTGAGACAAACACACGGTGTTCGCGAGAACTTCCGGTTCAATCAAATTTTGATGTCAATCATATTTTTGCAAATATGGATCATCTTTTATTATAACAATATCAATTTCATATTCAAAATAACTATACATTTTGCGTTAGAATCTGTTGAATTTGAACATTCTGTTTAGACTGGAAGTAAAGGTCAGACCAGGTGATTTGAAGGTCATATATATATAACACAATAAAACTTGTTCATGAACCTGCTTTGGTGCAATATCTGTGGGTGGAAACGATTCCCTTTTTAAAAATGCCGTTAGGGCGCTCTGAACTTTGAACATATTTGTTTAAAAGATAAGATGTCACAAAATACTTTATTCACAAAAGTCATATTCAAATTTCCTATGGTTTTTGAGATATATAGAAAATTATTATTTTTCTAAACCTGCCGGCAGAGGGCTTTCTGATGACGTCATCAGTAACATTTTTGAAAAGGTCACATGTCAATATTAATTTCGTTCACGGAAGGCACACCCAAATACCATATCAAGTTGGCTGCAGATTATTTTTCACTTAAACTTCGGTTTCGACCGGAAGGAGGGGTCAGATTGGGGTCATGTTTGTATACGAAATGTCACATAATTCAAGATCTGTGAGATGATACAAAGATTGTGTAAATGTATTTTGTGGTTCATGAGATATGATTTTTTGAAAATAATTTATTTCGATATCTGATGACGTCACCATGACATCACAACTTTACCTAAAACTACATCACAACTCTATTGACAACTACATGTTATGCTCTAAGTATGTGTCCAGTTTGAAGGCTCTGTGATATTTGGAACTGAACAATCAGAATATTAATCAATATATTATTAATTATGTTTAAATTGCAATGAAAATAAGCTTCCGTGTGTTTATAATAGAGTTACGTTCGAGTAGACGGTCCAATAATCTTAAAGTGCTACCTAGATTGAAATTTATTCTTACCCAGATTGAAAGGAATCGAAAAACTGCGAAGATTTGTGGCTGCATGGATTCAATCGTTTAGAGTGAATGTTAACTTTTTAGAGTAAATACAATGTACAGTATAAATATAAAACGGCGTTTTTCTTGCAGGAGCAAACGGGCGGACACATGCCCCTTCATGGTCGCAGAGATGTGATCCCCAAAATAATGAATTCAGCACCATTATTAGTGACACACAGACAGCATAGCAATAAAATGGTTCAACCGGAACAAAAAGCGCTATGTTCGGATTTTGATTTTTGTTCATAACCTATTTTTTGTTCAATTGAGGGTAAGCATTATTATTTGTCCCAGTCTTCACAAAATACGACTGTACATCAACATGACACAAAATTAGATATCAATCTCTGTTATTACCCTGGAGCGCCGCCATGCGTTGCAATGAAGCGAACATCCCTTGAGGGGTTTCAAGACTGTCGTTTTAGGATTTAAGGGGACGTAGAAATATTAATGTATTCGGTAACACTGCAAGTAAATTATAATACTTCGAGTGAATCATTCATGTACAAATTGTACATGTAGGTATAATACAGGGCCGAAGCTGTCACGCACAACTATCCTGTTGGTTAGTGTGATGTATTTCCAGCACAAACCACACCCACTTCGGACATGCTGCCTGCGTATTTTTTTCCAGGACGAACGTGTGCAATTTCTATGAAAAAACTTGTTTTCTTTTATAACAAAAATTGATTTTAATTAAAAAAACATTTAAAAAATAAAAATTGCCCACGTTCGTCCTGGGGGAAAATACGCGTGCTGACTGGATGATGAAGATCATGAAAAGCCCATTGGGAATGCATTGTCTACCATACACACAGGTGCAGGAATTCGTTAACGACACACTATCAGTAATCTATACCATGTTAACAGGTGTATCAAAAACGACTGTGACCACGCGCACCTGGTGATTGTCTAGCATTATAGAACCGTCAACTCACAAGATAGGGGCATGTAGCATCAGCGAAGAACGTTCTAGTTAACATTAAAATTTAAACGTTCAAACGCCCAAGTTGCTCCATAAATAGCTAAATAATTATTATATTGGTCATTGCGTTCGACCATTTATTTAGAGGAGCTGAATTACCCACCCTAAATTAAAATGAGTTGTACTCATTCAGTCCCAATTCCATATAGACCTATAGTCTTATTCAAGATGTTTTTTAACATAATGGCATCGGTAGCAGTGGCTTTTGTATACATCAATTTCGGGATCAATGTGGCTTACAAAAAAGTTCCAAGACTTGGGTGCCCGACCACCAACTCAGAATTGGGATCCCTAAAAAAAAATATAAGAGCCGAAAAAAGTGTGCCTCAATTAAGTCCGCCCACCCCAATTTCCTGGTTCCCCTTTCTTCGGGTGGAATCAACCTGGCTTGCTGCCGTTATCAGTCAACAGACCGTCTTGAACTAAGGCCACGTCCATCCAGCTGGTTCCTTAATGATTTAAATATCAACAAAGGCATGCGATCCCGCGCAGAGCTTTCAGTATAAAAACACTGGCCTGAGTTTAAAAGGCCGCATTCACCTGTTAGATCACTGCGAATTGAAAATGAGATTTCTGGTTGAGCTCGGAAGGCGGATGGCAGCGACTGCACACGGATGGATGACGAGGTAAGTTTTAATAAAAGTTGTTTTTATTTAAATAACGCAAATGTCACTGGATATCATTCTGGTCATATATCTCCTACACTCAGTACCACGTTAGTGGAGCTAGTACTAGTAGTACTACTAGCTCCACTAACGTTAATTAGTTTGACCCTTTCTCTGATGGTGTGACACGGTCTCCAGATCCTTATCAACACGTCTTACATTTACGAGAACGCAAACTACAAATGTACACTTCATGGTGTAATTTCGTACATTTTCTAAAAATAACTTTCCAAAGTTACGCCACATTTATCCAGGGTCATAAAACAACTCGACCCATGAGACAACTCGACCCATGAGATAACTCGACCGTTGTGGTAGAATGTCGTATTCGACCGCCACTTTTTCTCATTCAATAACCAATGTAATCTTACCTACTCGGCAAAGTGGAGAACATATGGATGATGATGGATATATACTTCAAATTATTCCAGGATATTTATTTCATAAAAAATCTGGCGTTTTTGGTATACAATGACTTCCTTGGTCATGTATTTTTTTATATATTTTTTTATATATATATTTTTTTGTCAACCCCTCCGTTGGCGATAGTGTTTTGGTGGGTGGAGATTTCATTTATTGGAAAGAATATCGTTTCCAGCCGCCACTTTTTAAGGGCTTTTTTGGATTTTTTTTTTTGCAACCACTAACCAGTTAAAAAATCATTCTATCGATTTTTGGTGGTACAGAAAGCGAAAACTATCTTTAAAATCCACTTTTATGATGGTTTTCGGACTTCATTTCCTTTCTTAAAAAAATCCTCCCCTTCAGAAAATAGAAGGATCCTATTATAGTTGCCACTACGCATGTACAATGACTGTGTTGGTCACTAATTGTGGAGTTTACAAGATCAGACTGACATGACTGAGGAAGTGATCGTATACCAAAAATGCCTGATTTTTCATGAAATAAATATCCTGGAATAATTTGAAGTATATGTCCATCATCATCATCCATTATGTTCTCCACCTTACCAGGTAGGTAAGATTACATTATTGGTTATATTTAATGAAAAATAGTGGCGGCCAGATACGACATTTTACCCCATTTATTAATTTCACAGGTAGAAAAGCAAATGAAGACAAACTTGCATTAAGTTAACAGAAACGGAAACAAAAGTAGCACCCCTGTAGGATTACAAAAAAGTAAACAAAATTACTGTCGAGTTGATCTCCTGATGCTACCACTTATACTTTATAGGGTAACCAAACATTGAATCACACGAAGAACGATAAACAACATGGTTGAGATATAAAAACAATACTAGAATAAAAATATTAAAGGTTAATACTACACAGTTTGCGTTAAGGCATCTCCTAGACCAGGGACTAATAAATGTTTTCTAAGTGAATTAATAAATAAAGATAACTGTCATAAATAATTGTTTAACATCCGTTGGTAGCACCTCCCATGATCTTGGAAATCTATTAAAAAGGAATGATGAGCAGCATTGGACCTTGCCATTTGACGAGAAAACTTAACAACTTCAGTGTGTCTACGATTAACATAAAAAAGATCAGTAGGATTGTCAAATTTGTTATATAAACATTTAATAACAAACACAATGGAAAGGAAATGAATTATATTGTTTAAAAGGGAAACCCAACTTGACACACCTATATGAATACTAAATTTCACTATCGGAATTAGTTGAAGCCCTTCTCGGCAGGTCTAAACAAAAACTGGTGAAACGTCTCTGTACCTTAAGCGTTTCTTGCTGGGTAGTAATAGCAGGACACCAGACGGGTGAAATAAGAATTTTAGGGTCCCTACTTTTAACTACACTACCAATAAATCCGTTTAGCCTAGTGGCTTTTGAAGTGACAGTGTTAATATGGGTTTTCCAGCTTAAGTCCCTAGAAATAACACAAAGGTATTTGTAGTTATCAACATTTTCCAAAGTGTAAGCACCAATATTATTAAGTGGTTTGGCAGGATTTATAGAACGGGTCACAATCATTAGTTTACATTTTTGGGGGTTTAACACTTTCATTACCAGCCAGTTATGTAAGAGTACCCTTCTTTACCACAGTAATTAGGAGCCCAATGTCACTTCAGCACCAGTGGGTTTTTCACAATTTCATTGGAGTGCGCCCTCACTCTGCAGTAATAGACACTTTTTTTTTTTTTTACATGTGTACTGTACATACCAAATGGCTCAAATATATTTGTATGTTAAACTGATGGTAAAAATGAGGATACAAAAGGGAGGAAAATATTGTGCAGATTTTTTAAGTGTAAATACAAAACAATGAAATATTTAGATCAGTATTTACACTAAAGAAAAGTAATACAAATGGGTGATATTTCATGCAAATACGGTACATGTATAAGATTTCTTTTCCATGTAAAAAACAATAACTTGGATGAGATATATTTTTTTTTTTGGTTTCTACTTGGAATTGAACCATAGTAAGTTGCAACAACGTTTTTTGTTTTTTTCTGCGCAAGCTCAACTCTTTATGTAGATAAGACAATTTTACAATTGTTCTACCAGTCTATTGTACAGAGTATCCTAACTGTTTGTCTTGTTTGTGTTTTTGGAAATATGCGGACCAATGACCGGATTAAGTTGGAAAGAATTGTTAAACAAGCAAGTAAAGTAATTGGTCTGCAACAAGAGTCTCCAGAGGCATTATACAAATCTCTTATGTGCAATAGCATTGAATCAGTTCTTGCTGACTCAAGTCACCCATTACATGCCGAATTCCAAACCAATTCAAGGAGTCATCGTTTTTTACAAAGAAGGATCAGGACCCACCGTTACGGCAGTTCATTCATTCTGACTGCTATCAAATGGTACAATGAGCAGTTGGAGCGATGAGCTGTCGGGTGGTTGGCTCTAATCCCTCTCTATGTACTCTATATCCTTATACAATTTTTGTAAATTTTTAATATTGAATTGTAGTATATTTTTATTAAAAGAATTGTTCTAAATGTTTGTATTTAATAAGTAAGTTTTTGTTTATTTTTACCAGCTTCTTATTTATGTCGTCTTTTTTTTTTTTTTTTTTTGTTTTTTTTGTATCTACTTATCGATTGTATTGTATTGTAAAGGCCATTTTAATTTCCCCATGAGGGATATTTAAAGTTTTATCTAATCTAATTTACTTGTATTCAGTGTAAATACATCGCACTCCATGCTAACAACCCCACCCCCCAATTCAATGTTGGTTTGGACAGTAATCTGCAGATTTTTCAAGTTTAAAAGCAAAACAATGAAATATGGGGATCAGTATTTACACTAAAGAAAAGTAATACAAATGGGTGATATTTCATGCAAATACGGTACATGTATAAGATTTCTTTTCCATGTGAAAAACAATAACTTGGATGAGATTTTTTTGGGGGGTTTTCTACTTGGAATTGAACCATTTACTTGTATTCAGTGTAAATACATCACAATCCCTAACACCCCACCCCCACCCCCACTTCAATGTTGGTTTGGACTGTAATCTGCGGCTTGTCTGACCTTTCCCAACATTGAATGGGGGGGGGGGGGGGTTGAAGGCAAATAGTATAGATTTACAGTCAAGTGATGTGGTATTTCTCAAAGCAAGGAACTATGCACATAGGTTGTGTACATTGTTTACAGATCTTTGTTTTCGCCTGCCTAATTTGCGGTTACTGCAAACAATGCATTCGCGTTTCTTTCCATTGGGGGTTTTGCCAGGGTAGTACTGTTGCCCTGTCAACTCGATAGGAATATGGTATCCCAACCCAACAGCAAGCCTTGTACAATCCCTATACGAAAATCAAGGTTACTGACATTTTTGGTCTCTGCTATGCTAATGAATAATACTCTGCTATTGACAATACAGATATTCAGCATATGGGAAAAAAACTCTTTTCCACCATTTCAAGCTTCTTTGTGTATGATTGTAATACTGAAAACATTGGTTGAGTTACGATATTTAAAAAACAATTGTTTTAAAATAAACTTTGATTTATCGTAATTCGATATCTAACCTGTCACAAATTATGTTTCATCTAAGTGTAAAGTTCTATGCCAAGTTTCAAGTTCATGTGAAGTTTGCAAGTATGTGTTTTTTTTGTAGACAATTGATCCGGAGAAGAAAAAAACCTAGAGCTTAAGTGTGAGAACAAACACACGGTGGTCGAGTCAACTTCCGGTTCAATCAAATTATCAACGATGATGTAAATATTATATTGTGCAAGGGTTTATCATCTTTTATAATATCAATTTCATATTCAAAAGACATCAATTTTGCGTTAGAATGTGTTGAATTTGAACATCCTGTTTGGACAGGAAGTAAAGGTCAGATTAGGTGGTTTGAAGGTCATGTGACCTCATGATTATGAAAAAATAACAAATTTGTGAACTTGTACATCAAATTGAAGCTATGAGATATGACCTTTTCAAATTTGTAAAATCGTTACTTCGTGTGCCACTAATTGGACCATTGTCAAAGCATTTATGGTAACTCATTTTACAAGAATTACAAGCCATTAATGTAAGGAATTCAATTGTTTTTTGTTTTTCTAATAGGTCATTTAGTTCTTGAGATATTGGCTGTTGAACTTGGAAAAGTTGTGAGATTTAAGCAATAAATTAGAAATTAACAAGTGCGACTTGTAACACTTTTTATTTTATTTTTTTTATTTTTTTTAATATTGCTTTTCACATGCTTTTCAAAAAGCATGCTAGATGATGAATCAACATTAAAAATCACTCATATGAAAATAGTTTGCCAGAGTTGTAGGCAGCCAGATGAACCTATTCAGCGTTATTATGGGCATATAGTCACAAAGTTGATTTAGGGTAGAAGGGGACGACATGTATAGTAACTGGATTAAACTTGGCTACAAATTCACAGAGCAGGAAGTGTGGGTTAAATTGTTTGGGGGAGCTGGGGGTTACTTTCCTTTCCTTTCCTTCAGCTAATTAGCCTTTCATTAGAAAACAAGCTTATAACTACTACATGATAAAGTTGGAAGAAAGCTTGCATCCATGCTTTCCATCTTCCCCTGCAGAAGAGTTGTCAAAAAGTAAATAATTCCCAATTCAAACAAACTTAAATGTAATTATATCCACTGGATCAAATCTGATAATTGCTTGCCCTTTTCATTTTGTTTATGGAAAAACCTTTCAATTCCAGATTTAAATGAAGCCAGCATTGGTATTTAAGTCTTGGTATTAAGTCTTGTACAAAAATTAATTTAATTGATGGACTGCATGTTTTATATACTGAGAGTGATCTTTATTTATAATATACTTCACTTTCAGGTTAAATTTCTAACAAAATATAATGATAAATTGACAATGATAGTGACACTGTAATCAAGCATCCCTTTTATATTGTGACATGCTTATAAATTGTCTTTGTTTTCACCTAATCTGCAAATAATTAAAAAATTAAAAAATTCTACATTGATTTTATTTACATTTTCAAGGTTGTACACGTGATTGGCAATGTTTGTAGCTGCATCCATACTACAGAATTACAACCTAAAGATCAGATGCCATTTTGTACATAATTTAATTTAGACATTGAAGTAATGAAAGAGTTGTATGGGTATTGTAAATTGCTAATAAAACAATGAAATACATGTTTATTTTAACGGTCTGTTGGGTTTCATGACTTGACTTTTGTGGTTCCACATTTCCCTCCCCTACAATCAATTGAAACCTTTGTTGACCTGTTTAACCTACTTGTAAACAATCTAGAAATGAGTGTTCATGGTCTTACACATGTAACAAGTGAAATGACTTCAGTGTAAAAGAACCCAACCTTGATCATTTGTTGACAAGAAAACGGAAACAATCTGCATTTATAATAAATGTACGCTCTGTATGTACGATTTTTAGTGACAGTTCAGAATGGGTGACATTCAGGGGTTGTCATTGGACTCGGTAATTTTGGAATAAAATGCCTTCCCCCTCCCCAAGTTCTTGGTGATAGCATGTACTGCCACTGGTGATGAACCGACACATTTGTTTTCTAAAATTCTTTGGTCTGTCATTGCAGCACTATAGAATCCAAGAACTAGGAAAGGGAGGGGCAAACGAAAAGTATAAGGGGCCCATATTACCAATTCCATTGATTGACGACTAGTGCTTCATTATGTCAAAAAATTGCCATAACCTTCCGCGCTTAACAACTGAAGTTTCCTATCCTTATTTATATTCTAAATACATTTTGGTGACAAATGTTCATATTTTGTTAAGAAAAGTGGTGAGTTTTTCACTGTCCAAAGTATGTTCACGTAACTAACGTTAGTTAAACGGGCTCAATGCATTATGCAACGACGAACTCTGTACGTTAGCCACAGCCAACAAACACTTAAAAAATGGCTTTTGTTGTATAAAAACACGAAGATATATACAAGAAATCCTCTTAAAAATTTAATTCAAGATACCTACCCTTGATGACTGTGTTGGCGATCCATTTTTACACGAAATCCAAGACCTATTGGGTCAAAATTCCCTCAAAACTGAGACACAATTTCGTAGAAAGATGACGATTCAGCAAGCCTAAAAAAATTACGTCTGGGCACCACATGCAAACAGCGTCGATATATACATGTTGCTCCATTGTAACGATCTACTCGATTCATGCAACGTAATTGAAACGTTACAGACTGGCTCTATGGATTTAAACACGGAAGCATGTACGATAAACTTTGACTTCCGATTTAGACAGGAAGTAAAGGTCAAATTGGGGTCACCTTTTTGTAAATATTTTTTGACAATTAAAGTTCTGTACAATGGTGCAAAAATTGTGAATTTACCTCTTGTGGTTGTTGATGATTTATTTTTATTTTTTAAATATTAAACTTTGATTTATCGTAATTCGATATCTGATGACCTAATCATGACGTCACAAATTATGTTTCATCTACGTGTTAAGTATATGCCAAGTTTGAAGTTCATGTGAAGTTTGCAAGTATGTGTTTTTTTGGTAGACAATCGATCTGGAGAAGGAAAAGAAAAAAACCTAAAAAAAACACACAAAAAACACGAACAAAAACAATAGGTGTTCGCGCTGCGCGCTCGAACACCTAAAAACCGAACAAAAACAATAGGTGTTTCGGGTACATACCCGAACACCTAAAAAAAAATTCACTCAATTTTATTTACGCTGGCCTACAGTGTTAGTATTGACCAGGTTTTCTGGTGAAAACACTTATCTTCAGCCTTACTCGGTGTAACATTGGTATATACCAATTAATCTGCAAACTTATTTGATCATATGAAGTTTTAGAGAGAAACACAATTGTTTTTACACAGAATCCATTTTTACAAAAAGGTTGTTGTCCCAAAAAGTTACATTATTTTAAAATATTTGTGCCCTACCAAATACAATGCTATATCTTTTTAACTGTACTAAATTGTACACATGGAATAAGCCAAAACAAGACATAATTTAAAATGTCCACTTCATTAACTATTTGAATTATTGGGTTGAGTAATCAAATCATTTGTTTCAAAATTGTATCCATTCACAGATCAGGACGAGTGAGTGAGCAGACCCCTGATGAGACGCTGTTCGACACGGACGTGGCTGAAGTTGTTCAAGAACCAACTCGGAACAGGTAACATTTCCATAACAGTGCATAAATGTTTAAATTGGTTAATAATAATAATAGCAAAATTTACATAGCGCACATATCTACCCAGAGGGTGCTCAAGGCACCTACAGGAATATAGTACAAGGTTACTTAAACAAAACTTGCATAAATACATGAAAAATGACAATATGTAATTACAGTTAGCTGAAGGCTTCAGACATCAAATATGTTTTGAGTTGAGCTTTAAAAATACTTACGGAGCTAGATTTTTTAATACGTAATTACCATCATCCTATTTCCAGATTACTTTTATGTAAAACCCTAGTGTACAAGTCCTCACATGGTGTTGTTCTGTCCTCGTATTTTTTTATGAGCCTACACTGTACTCGCACCCAAGAAAGGTTCCCACATGGTAGCTGCAATTAACATATCCATAGCTAATATCTTTATCAATAGGTTCTATTTCAAGAACTACATCAGTTTTCACAAACATGAAGTAAACAAATAACATCTGCAATGTGGCGGAGGGAGGGGGACAATATATCCATGAAATTAATACTACATTTGTTTTTAGTATTTGTTGTCTTGTAAATCAGTGTTTGTGCTCAAGGGCAGCTGAATTTTTAAATTGAGGGGGAGGGAATAAAAACCAGTGAGCGAAGCTCTATTGAGTCAATTTTGAAAAGTATGACTAATTGCGGTGACACCATGTGAAATGCTCAATTGAGTAGTAATTAGTTTTGAAAAGAACTGGGAGGTACAACTCGACGTTTCGATCAGTATGCTCTGATCGTCCTTGGGAGAATCTGAGGACAATCAGAGCATACTGAGGACGATCAGTGCATACTGATCGAAACGTCGAGTTGTACCTCCCAGTTCTTTTCAGAACTAATTACTTCTCAATTGTGCATTTCACATGGTGTCACCGCAATTAGTCTTATCATCCTCACCATGCAAAGCTACAAGTTTTACAATTTTGAAAAGTGATTTCTTGATTTTGTTGACCACAAATTTAGCTTTTGGAAAATAACGACCAGAAATTATTCTTTAGAATACACTATCAATTGAGTATTACACAAGCATACAGTAGGAAATGAGCGACACATTCTCTTAGTTCGAAATTTTTACGTGAAGAAATAATTTAATTTTGTAGTCTATTTATTTTCCCCTTAAGAAAAAAATCCTTGCGAAACAACTGTTTAAGTTTCTGGTTTATCAGACTGGTATAATGGTATATTTAATACAAGTATTTTGTTTGTAGCAAAACACTGCTTCCAAAAATGTGGTCATCTGTATTTCAAATGTAGGTTATAGAAATTTCAAAACTTACTTTGGAAAAGTTGTGGTCACAATTTATTCTCCCATTTGACTTGACCCCTTGTGAACATTGGGGGAATGGAATTGGGTGAGAGCATATCGCAAATCCCAGAAGCTTTCGGGTTCTAAATAAATACACTCTTAAAACTAAAATGTTGAATCGGTGGTAAAAATAGTTAAGATACATTTATCTCATAGAAAGTTTTGAATTACCACAAAGTAAAGTCTAACTTTATCATTCTTAATTCAACACTTTCGAAAGTTAAATCCAACTTTCTAAAAACTTGACTGAACTTTGTTGATTCAATACTTCAGTATTTTTTGGAGTGTACTTTTAATTTTAGCAAAACTCTGGCATAAATTTCTAACACGTCTGTTGGGCCCCTTAACCCCCTTTCCTATGTGTCTGATTATGAATAGTCATTATCCTCGATTTAAATGTGCTCTTTCATATAAAATATAATGCTAGAATCGTGTGTGTTCTTTGTAGGTGATGTCTTGTATGTTTGTCTCCTTGTTTATTTGTCGCTTTCAAATATATAATGGTGATGTCATCATTGGGGTCATTTCATGTTTGAAATGTTATTGGTTGTAATAGCCTAATTGATTTTGAATGTTAATGTAATCTGGTTCAATAAACGGATAATAACATTATAATATTAATTATCATTACAGCTTGTTTGGCTGCACAGTGTGTGGCAAACAGTGCCTGTCTCGGATTGGTCTCTTCAGCCACAGCAGGACCCACAAGGCGAAGGAGGAGTGCCCCTGCCAGCACTGTGAGGTTTGCAAATCCAGGATCGGACTGTGGAGTCATCTAAGAACACACGACTCTACAGAGCAGCCAGAGTCTCCACCAACATATCTAGTGCCAGTGGCTTCTGTTCGTGAGGAGGCACCTTCAGTGACCTAACAGGTATCAAATATGGCATGCCTGTGACCTGTGATTTTTATCAAGTCCATTTTGGAAAATGATTTCTTAATCTTAGTCACAATTTGTTTAAGGTTTGTTTTAAACAATGACCAGAAAGTCTCCAGAGTGTAACATAAGCATCTGCCGCAGGCCAAAATGTGGGGGAAAGAACATTTGGATAAAATTCATTGTGATTATTGGGAAATGGAATCGTGCAACAGCACGGTACAAATCTACAATGGCGTGGGAAAGCTTATATGTTCTAGATTCTGTGATGCAATATTTAAACATTAATACTTTGTTTACATATTAACCCTCCTACTTCTGGTACCTTTTTCATACAAGTTGATGCACCATTTGAAACCATTCGCTTTTGTGGTTTTAAATGGTGAAATAACTGTGTACAGTATTGATTCCCCAAATGGTTTTGAATGGTAGTACAGCTAATAAAAAACCTTGTTTGGATCCTTCTAAGTGGTGAATCAATGGACACTCTATGCATTTGAATGGTAGTAAAGCTTGCTACCAACACTGTTCAAATGGTATCACCATATGTGTACAAAACCAATGGGCATTTTGGAAAGTGGAAATTTTTAATGGTTTTAAATGGTCAAACAGTAGGTATGGTTAATGGAGAATTATAGAGTATTCTTAAAAGGGTTTTGTGTTTTTCCTTTTTATTATACACAGTGGGGGGGTGGGAGTGCCTCCTGATCCCTTGCTAAATTATTAGCTGTAGCAAATTGCTTACCAAAGTATAAATGCATAATGGTAGTTAATGGCTTTGTTTTAGACCTAGCAGGTTCTTGAAGGCAAAACATTTCTTTCACAAACTTTATTTTATTTTTTCACTGATACAGGCGACGACTGAAGGAGAGCGAGCATCATGTGAGACAACCACAAGACCAGTGTTTCTCCCATCTCATCAGACTGTGGTCTCCATCGGGATGTATAGAGTCATCCAATTCCCAAAGTGGCTGAGATCGAGTTATTATTAAGGGTGAGAGGCTGGTGTCTATGCCAGAGTGGGGAAATAAGCACCCTCTACCTCCTCAGCAGTCTTTTTTTTCCCCCCAGCAACCACAAAATGATTCAATTCTTAAAACTGAATTGTTTCAACATCACTTTTATCGAAATCTGCAAATACTATAAGGCTTTTATCTTTGGACTGACTTGGTTGCCTGGACGTGGTGTGTTAGGTTGGAATGGTTCCTGCTGAGACAGTGTGGTTTGGACAAAGGTTGGTCTTGGTAGTACATTAATTAGTTTCCGGATAGATTCACTCCCTTGGGTCTGGTTGTTTTGCATCAAGTTATTTTGTGACATGTAGGAACAACTTAGGATGGGTAGTGTCTTTTGGATATCATTTCTTCCTGCCTTATCGTTCTTGTGATGGAGTTAGTTCTGGCGGATAAATTAGACTTTTGCCAAATCGAATGAATTAGACTTTTGCCATATCTTTCTGGAGGCCCAAACTGAAACTTTATTGAAAGTGATGCAAAAAAATAATAAAACAAGTTCATCAAATTCATCAAACCAAAAATCAATTCCAATGAATTTGGTTTGGTAATTTCACTAACCATATAACGTGGTGTGCTGTTCTCCTTTCCACTTCCACTGTATTGTTTTGTGACTATTTTGTGTTAACGGTGTATTTGTAAGGTTTGCCATTGATATTTTAACAGTGTATTTTTGAGTTAGTTTCAGATGCTGCTTGGAACGTGATGGACGACACATCGGAAGAGAAGAAACTGCTGAGAAGAGAAGATGGACCTACTTCGGAGACTGGATCCAAAACAGGTTGTAAGGTTTGCCTTTTATTAAAGTTAATATTACCGTTTCTTTTTTAACAGTGTATTTTTGAGTATGTTTTCAGATGCTGCTTCGACGCTACGTCATTGGAATAGAAGAACCCCACATCTGATGGAACTATGTGACACTGGATCTACCACTAGACTGAAGGTAAAGTTTGCCCTTATTAAAAATATGTAATTCAAATGTTTAAATAATGTCACGTTTTAATAACTGATAGCATTGTTTTAGTGCAAATTATTTAATGTAATATACCTTCTTTTTTTTTTCTTTTTTTAATTTTTATTATATATGTTATCCCATTTAATAAATATTCGTTAATTATTTTCAGATGCTGCTTGGAACATCATGGACGACAAATCGGAAGAGAAGAAACTCCGGAGAAGAGCACCTACCTCCGAGACAATGGATCTAAAAAGTAAATTTAAATTAAATGAAAAGAAGTTTCCATCATTGCTTAAGAAGAAGTTTGCTGCTGGTGTGCTAAATACAGAATTAGATGTACTTAACCGATTATAAACCTACCTGTAATATAAATGCAAAACGGGAGGTTAATGGCCGACATTTTAAACCTAGTAGGTTCTTAAAGGCGAATGTTTCTTTCGTACAATTTCAAATTATAATCACAAACCATTTTATTTTTCACTTTGTCCTATGTAATACAGGACTCGACAGAAGAGGACCGAACTTCAGTGAGACAACCACTAGAGCAGTGATTCTACCATCTCACCAGACTGGTCTACGCTGAGATGTTCTTTCATCTAGCCACATACCCAAGGGTCAGGATGGTGAAAGGGAGAGAGAGGCTGGTCTCTTGGAGTGCATCGTCGAAGGAACGGGAGTGCATCGTCGAAGGAACAGGAGGTAAACTTTGTTTTTATTAAAACAAATATAATTCAAATGTTTAAATGTCATGTTTTAATGACTGATAGCATTATTTTGAGTGCAAATAATGTAATGTAATATACTTCTTTTTTTTTGGGTTAAATTTTCCCATTTATTAAATTTTTGTTAATTATTTTCAGACGCTGCTTGGAACATCATGGATGACACATCAGAAGAGAAGAAACTACTGAGAAGAGAAGATGGACCTACCTCCGAGCTGGATCTAAAACGGGTTGTAAAATATAATTAATAATGTGATGTAATTTTAATAATTTTGTGTTTTAATAAGTTTAAATAAGTTTTAATAAGTTTATTTTTAGCTGATGCGTCTACGCAACACATCGTCTACGCATTGTCTCCGCATCGCATTGTCTCCGCATCGTCTACACTTAAAACAAAACCGGTTGGTGCAGGGATGGTAAGTGGGAGAGAGGCTGGTGTCTATACCAGAGTTGGGAATAAATGCCCTCTACCTCCTCAGCTGTCTTTACCCAATGCATCAACGGATCGTAACCGGAACGTTGATGGAACGGTACGAGAAGAATCTCGCGTGAGATGGTAAAAAAAAAAATTGGATAAGATAGACCTACTTGAGTATTGTATAATATTATCTGATACTTGTTATAATGGTGGGTTTAGTATTTATTAAAAATATTATTCCAAGTTGTTTTGACATATAAATAAGACAATTGTACATCGTTATACAACAGAGGTACATTTAAACTATTACTTAAATTGTATTCTTTTGGTTTTGTAAATATGTTTAATTTTAAATACAATTATAATACATACTTGATTTAATTTTGCCCTACACCGACGTGTGTATAGCACTGTATACTCGGTGATTTCCGACGGTCTGTGGAAAAAACTGCACAGGCGACTCGGGCGGGATTCGAACCCACGACCTCCTGCTTACTAGTTCACAGCATTTGCTTGATAAAAAGCTTACTGTCCATAAGTGGCTTTTTATGCACGTATCGTCATGCATAAGTTTTTACCTTACTGTATTAAAAAAAGTGTACTTTAAGTCAGCAACGCCACGCAGCGGATCGTCTTTGAATCGTAATGTAACGGATTGTTTATGCAACGTCTACGCAACGCATCGTCTACGCAACGGATAGTCTACGCAACGGATAGTCTACGCAATGCATCGTCTACGCAACGCAACGCAACGGATCACCTACACAACCATTGGCTTCAAAAACTTGATACTAACCTGGGGTTTCCAAGCGTTAGGATGTTTACAACCAAAGACGGAGGGTTTGAAAGTTGATAATTTAATCAAGTTTGTATTAAAAATTAAACACATGTATGTTGTAAAATTGTCATACTTGTTTTACATCACTGTAATAAAAAATGTTAGTTCATGTTGACTACTCGTTTAAATATTATATTCAATATTACTTACCAATATACTTGAATAATTGCTAAACTTACTTTTTTTTGGTATTTATTGACATTTTAATACTGCATATTTAATTGTTTATTTTTAGCTTTTTGTCTTTGATAAAACTTTGTGTTTGCATTTATATTGTTATATGCAACAGTTGTTTACATCTTTTAACATAAAGTAAATCATGAACATTTGGTTAAAAATGTTTATTTGCAGTTTATATTTTGTGTTTATATGCAAGAGAAAAACATTGCATCAGATAGACCTACTTGAGCATTGTTATATATTGTCAATGTCAGTTGTTTTAATGTCCTATAAATAGGGCCATGGTTAACAATTGGTTAAATGTTTGCATGTTTGTTTACATCTTTAATTAACAAAGTAAATCATGGACACTGTTAACTATAAAATGTTTTTACAGTTTATAATTATTTAGTGTTATATGCAAGAGAGAAACCGTTGCGTACAATTGAATATTGTATAACTAATATTATTAAAAATATTATTCCAAGTTGTTTTGTCACATAAATAAGACCAGGTACATTGTTATACAACAAATGTACATTAAAAAAAAGCCTGGTTTGCAATAAATTAGCTTATTAAACTATTTATATTGTGTATGTTTTTTGTAAATGTATTATAATTGTATTTAAAATTAAATACATGCACATGAACAGTTTTTATACCACTATAGTACTGTAGCCTAATAACAGTTATTGTTAATGTTAACTAGCTTTCAGCACTCCACCCTCCGTTTTTATTACATGCTATTTACAAGAAATAGAATCTATTATCCCCCATTGGTTCAATAATTGTATGCATTAAACTGGGAAAAAATTATAAACATTGCATAAGATAGACCTATTGTATAATAACCGATACTTGTTATAATGGTTTAGTTTTTATTACAAATATTATTCAAAGTTGTTTTGTCATATAAATAACACCATTTTACATCGTTATATAACAGATGTACATTTATTAAACTATTTAAATTTTTTGGTTAAATGTATTTTAGTTGTGTTTAAAATTTAAATACATGTACATTGAACAGTTTTATACAAGTATTCTAGTACTGTAATAATGGGTTTTTATTTATTATCTCTTCCCCAGCTTCGTTTTGTACCTGATCTTTAGGAGAATAGATCCTATAAGATTTCTATTACCCCCTTACTGGTTTAATAATTATATGCGTTAAACTGGGGAAAATGATGATCATTAGGATTGCATTTTAAAAATATTTATAGCATTTGCTTGATAAAAAGCTGATTGTGCATAAGTTTTTACCTTACTGTATTAAAAAAAAAAAAAAAAAAAGGGAATTTGAGTCGGCAACGTACGCCACGCGTCACGCAGCGGATCGTCTTCGAAATGCAACATAACATAACGCAACGGATCGTCTACGCAACATAACGCAACGTCTATGTAACGTAACGCAACGCATCGCCTACGCAATGCAACGCCTACACAACCATTGGCTTAAAACTTGATACTAACCTGGGGATTCCAAGCGTTAGGATGTTTACAACCAAAGACGGGTTTTGAAAGTTGGTAATTTAATCAAGTTTGTTGTATTAAAAATTAAACATGTATATTGTAAAATTGTCATACTTGTTTTACATCACTGTAATAAAAAAATGTTAGTTCATGTTGGCTACTCGTTTAAATACTATATTCATTATTACTTATCAATATACTTGAATAATTGCTAAAATTTTTTTTGTATTTATTGACATTTTAATAGTGCATATTTAATTGTTTATTTTTAGCTTTTTGTCTTTGATAAAACTTTGTATTTGCATTTATATTGTTATATGCAACAGTTGTTTACATCTTTTAACATAAAGTAAATCATGAACATTTGGTTAAAAATGTTTATTTGCGGTTTATATTTTGTGTTTATATGCAAGAGAAAAACATTGCATGAGATAGACCTACTTGAGCACTGCTATATATTGTCAAACAATGTTAGTTGTTTTTAATGTCCTATAAATAGGACAACGGTTAACAATTGATTAAATGTTTGCATGGTTTACATATCTTTAATTAACGAAGTAAATCATGGACACTGTTAACTATAAAATGTTTTTATTTGCGGTTTATATTGAGTGTTATATGCAAGAGAAAAACATTGCATATTGTATATTAACTAATATTATTAAAAATATTATTCCAAATATTATTCCAAGTTGTTTTGTCATATAAATAAGACCAGTGTATATTGTTATACAACAGATGTACATTTTTAAAAGCCTGGTTTGTAATAAATTAGCTTAATAAACTTATTTAAAAGAAAATTTTTGTTGTTGTAAATGTATTATAATTGTATTTAAAATTAAATACATGTACATGAACAGTTTTTATACCACTATTATAGTACTGTAATAACAGTAATGTTAACTAGCTTTCAGCACTCCCCCCTCCGGTTTTTTTACATGCTATTTACAAGAAATAGAATCTATTACCCCCATTGGTTCAATAATTGTATGCATTAAACTGGGGAAAAATTATAAACATTGCATAAGATAGACCTTGAGTATTGTATAATATTAACCGATACTTGTTATGATGGTTTAGTTTTTATTAAAAATATTATTCAAAGTTGTTTTGTCATATAAATAACACCATTTTACATAGTTTAATAAATGTACATCTGTTATATAACAATTTAAATTTTTTGGTTAAATGTATTTTAGTTGTGTTTAAAATTTAAATACATGTACATTGAACAGTTTTTATACCAGTATTCTAGTACTGTAATGGGTTTTTATTTATCTCTTCCCCAGCTTCGTTTCTGTACCTGATCTTTAGGAGAAATAGATCCTATAAGATTTCTATTAACCCCCCTTTACTGGTTTAATAATTATATGCATTAAACTGGGGGAAATGATGATCATTGCATTTTAAAAATATTTATAGCATTTGCTTGATAAAAAGCTGATTGTGCATAAGTTTTACCTTACTGTATTAAAAAAAAAAAAGTACTTTGAGTCGGCAACGTGCGTCACGCAGCGGATCGTCTACGCAACGCAACATAACGCAACGGATCGTCTATGCAACATAACGCAACGCATCGTCTACGCAACGCAACGCAACGCATCGTCTACGCAATGGATCGCCTACACAACCATTGGCTTAAAACTTGATACTAACCTGGGGATTCCAAGCGTTAGGATGTTTACAACCAAAGACAGGGGTTTTGAAACTTGGTAATTTAATCAAGTTTGTATTAAAAATTAAACATGTATATTGTAAAATTGTCATACTTGTTTTACATCACTGTAATAAAAAAATGTTAGTTCATGTTGGCTACTCGTTTAAATACTATATTCAATATTACTTATCAATATACTTGAATAATTGCTAAACTAACTTTTGTTTTGTATTTATTGACATTTTAATACTGCATATTTAATTGTTTATTTTTAGCTTTTTGTCTTTGATAAAACTTTGTATTTCCATTTATATCATATGCAAGAGTTGTTTACATCTTTAATTAACAAATTAAATCGTGGACACTTAACAATTGGTTAAAAATGTTTATATTTGCGGTTTATATTTTGTGTTTATATGCAAGAGAAAAACATTGCATGAGATAGACCTACTTGAGCACTGCTATATATTGTCAAACAATGTTAGTTGTTTTTAATGTCCTATAAATAGGACAATGGTTAACAATTGATTAAATGTTTGCATGGTTTACATATCTTTAATTAACAAAGTAAATCATGGACACTGTTAACTATAAAATGTTTTATTTGCGGTTTATATTTAGTGTTATATGCAAGAGAAAAACATTGCATATTGTATATTAACTAATATTATTAAAAATATTATTCCAAGTTGTTTTGTCATATAAATAAGACCAGTGTATATTGTTATACAACAGATGTACATTTAAAAAAAAGCCTGGTTTGTAATAAATTAGCTTATTAAACTTTTTTTTTGTAAATGTATTATAATTGTATTTAAAATTAAATACATGTACATGAACAGGTTTTATACCACTATAGTACTGTAATAACAGTAATGTTAACTAGCTTTCAGCACTCCCGGTTTTTATTAGATTCTATTTCTTGTAAATAGCATGTATTACCCCCATTGGTTCAATAATTGTATGCATTAAACTGGGGGGAAAATTATAAACATTGCATAAGATAGACCTACTTGAGTATTGTATAATATTAACCGATACTTGTTATGATGGTTTAATTTTTATTAAAAATATTATTCAAAGTTGTTTTGTCATATAAATAACACCATTTTACATTGTTATATAACGGATGTACATTTATTAAACTATTAAAAAAAATTGGTTAAATGTATTTTAGTTGTAGGCCTATTTAAAATATGTACATTGAACAGTTTTTATACCAGTATTCTAGTACTGTAATAATGGGTTTTTATTGTTTATCTCTTCCCCAACTTCATTTTTGTACCTGATCTTTAGGAGAAATAGATCCTATAAGAATGTCTATTACTCCCCCTTTTACTGGTTTAATAATTATATGCATTAAACTGGGGAAAATGATAATCATTAGGATTGCATTTTAAAAATATTTATAGCATTTGCTTGCTAAAAAGCTTATTGTGCATAAGTGCCTTTTCTTATGCACATAATTTATATTATCGTTATCCATAAGTTTTTACATTACTGTATTTAAAAGAAAAGAAAAGAAAAGAAGAAAAAAAAAAGGTTCTTTGAGTCGGGGAGTGTTCTCTGGATGGGTGAGGGTGTGTTTTCACGTGGGGATATTTTCTATGGGGTTACAGACTTTCTTTAACCTGGTATTTGAGGGTCCTGTAATTAGCCAGTAAGACATTTGAATAATTTATTGCATATGTGGGGTGGGTTTAATCAGAGTTGTTGACTCGAGTCGGTGACTCGGACTCGCCAATTTTTTCTTGACTCGACACTCGACTTGAGTAAATTTGACTTGACGACATTGCAAGTCATTATGTATTTTAGGTTGTTTTATTACATGTATTTTTCTGGTCAATCCGGCCACGGCAGCCGAATACTTTTGTGACGGGAAAAAAATGCCGTCGCGAATTTTATATCTATACATAATACATAATAATAGTGTATACTGTACACGTGTAAAGTGTACGCTACATGTCTAGTCTTCAACACAATCCGTCGTAGTGGAAGAAGTGGGCTATTACTGGTAAAGGCATTGCATTAATATTCAAAATAATTTATACAAACGGCTGGAACGAGGTTATAGCGACATTGTTAATTGTATTATTTAAGAATTTGTAAAGTGTTGAACAAATTTTTCGTAAAACAAAACCGAATAGCAATTTTGACTCAAATTATGTTTATTATGTGTGTAATCATTAAAGGGTACATGTTTTTTATAAATGTTTTACTCCGTAAAAAGGGAATTTTAAAATATTTTACGAACATAATTTTTAAATTCTCCTTACATCACCTATGCAAGCGTTGTCAGAGTTGTCAACACAGAATCAGTACGGATTTCATGCACAACGTTGTAATACACTGGATCCGGAGTCCGTGATTTTAACAAATGTATTGTTTGTGACAATTAACAGCGACCGAATAACTAAGAAGCAGCAATTACTAGTTTTTGGGGCGTATACAAAATTTATCTTCCAAATTACCAAATTCCGAGGCCCATATTAGAGTGTAAATTACCATCCGTCAGTTTCCGTCCTGGGAGAAAAATGAATTGTCCCGCGTGTAACAGCTTCAACCGTCTGCAAATTTTCGTACAAATATTGAAATGAACCACTCTAAATACATGTTACCTACGCTAGATTGATAATTTTCAGATTAAAAAAAAATTAAAACCAATCGCTTCTTTCTATACTTTCCACACAACCCCCATAATTTCTGGACCGAATTGATGAAAAACTACCTGGTTCCCTGTTTTGTAAATAACATTGAATTCAGATGCGGACACCAACAAAAACAATGACGCACTACACAATTTGTGAAGCGTTAACGTCATACTTGGATTTGTTTGTGAGTTTCTGGTCTTCATTAGTCATTTATTTACCTCCCATCATGTTATCACTTGTTTTTCATTTATTTTATTCAATCAGCAACTTATATTAATGAAGTAAAATACGTCTAAACATCTTCAATAAAGTGTCAATCTTTAGGCCTACAGTGTACATTTGAGCCTATACGTTTCACCATACATTTCCCTTCACATGTACTACACGGTACACGTGTGTGCGTTTGTATAGTTTTCTAGAAAATATTGCCCGATGATTACAGCGAGGTTTCGCGGCTAATTCGAGATAAATGTGTCAATTATGTATATCCTATAAACAACAAATGACAAACACTGGATTTATTCTCACTGCCAAGACAGGGAACATGACAAACAGAACATTATTATAGGCAAAAAAAAAGGCTCCGGTTTCTGGTGATCTCCGTGCGCGTGGCCTCAGCTAGACCTGCACGTCGGCATTTTATTTTATTATTTTTTGCTATGAAACGATGTCCAATCGCAGCCACACTTTTTCACATAGGGGTATAAACGTTTGACTGATTTGTGAGTCCTCTCTTAGCTACCATACTTTGTATAATGGGAAATTTGGTCCCCGCCTACACATGTAAACAATTTTTAAACAAAACAAAACAAACAAAAAACAAAATCGCGTCACCGCACCAATTTTGAAACTGGAGACTTTTTTAGCCTTATTCGGGACGATAAATGACTTGTGACTTGACTTGACTTGAGAAAATTTGACTTGTGACTTGACTTGACTTGGGAAAATTTGACTTGTGACTTGACTTGACTTGAGAAAATTTGACTTGTGACTTGACTTGACTTGAGAAAAAATTACTTGGTTACAACACTGGGTTTAATATATATTTATATATATATATATATATATATATATATATATATATATATATATTAATGCAGCAGTGATGGTTTGTGAATTTAATCATGTTGTATTTTCAATTACTAATAAATTTAGTAATCTGATTCCGTGCCCTGTTGATTTTGGTGATATTGCCCATTTTTAAAGATTTTTAGTGACCATTTCCTTTCTTGAAACTAATACTTGGAGCGCAATGAGTATTGTGTAAAGAAGTAATTGGCGCGCCACTGTTGTTTTGTGTACTGCGGTTAGGGGCCGTTCATAAAGTACGTACGCACGAAATGCCGACTTTTTTGAACCCCCCCCCCCGTACGCATGACATACGCAGTGGCTTCAACCCCCCCCCCCCCCCGTACTCATACGCAACTGTTTTTCGATGCACAAAAGCTGGTCCTGGTAGTTATTTATATGACATAGTGCACTGATTTCATGATAATTCATTAAAAGCAAATTGTCGGTTTGCGTACGGTACGCATTGGCTTGGACCGCCTGTACGCATGGTGTACGCAATGTCAACAACCTTCCCCCTTCGTGCGTACGTATGTACTTTATGGAAGGCCCCTTACTAAGCGTCGGCTGCTGCTGGTTGTGTCACTCCTGGCTAGTACCTAGTCGTCGTGTACGTGCGTGGCGCATATGTTGGAGGGGTGCCAGCCGACGGCAGCGCGACTATATAAGAGGCAAGTCTTTGTTCTGTTTGGGAGCTGAACTTATGTGGAACAACAAGTAATTGCCAATCAAGCTTAGCCAGTATTGGAAGGAGCCTCATACACTGTGTGAGTAGTGATTATAAAATCAGTACCAATCATTTCCTTGTGGTTAATTAATTAGGACAATATTAAATGATTTATCTGGGTAGCTGTAACTATTGGTAAATACCGGTGTGATTGACGATTAGTAGATACACTGTGTGAAGCGCCTATTTATGAGGAAGTTACATTAAATAAAAGAAAAGACTCCCCAGATTTTGTGTCCGTCTGCTGTCAGTTCCCCGTGGTCCTCCCCGCCCCTGTGTAAGGTGAATGTGTGTGTGTGTGTGTGACTGTGTCCGTTTCTGAGTTGACCGAGTAGGGTGTGACCAGGTGGTGGTGTGTTGCGGGCCTGGCGGTAGACTACAAAACGGATCTGCCTCCCCGGCCTCAGAAGTTTGACCGCTCGCTGACGACGGCCGAGAGTGATCCGGCAGCGTCGAGAAGAAACCGCCACAAATGGTGTCAGAAGTGGGATAAGCGCCGTAAATACACTACAAAAACACGGACACAGAAAGATTAAGAACATCTACACCTATACTGCGCCTACGAAAGTCACCTATACTGGCGAGATGGCCAAAAATCTGTTAATAGAGCTTGAAGAGGAGTTGGCACCTTCTCCGACCGACACGTTACAGGGTCGGTGAGATCAAGCACACAAAATCAGCAATTGACTGGGAGAATCAAGCAGCTAGAATCGGAACTGCACCTACTTAGGCTACGTTTGCTAGGCACTGGGAGAAGAAGTGACTCGGGTTATGATAGTTCAGCACATCCGTTGTTGGAGACGAATTTTGCTAACTCTCAAGATTTTCTAACGCCTACACCAGCACCACGAGTGAGGCCGACCCCACAGCCACGAGCCAGAATTCATAGCTATAGTACACAAGCGGCTTCCCCAGAACCACCCACGGCATCACTGCAGGGATTGAGTTGGAGTAAATCAGAGAACAACAGTCTCCCGGAGCCGAATGCTCGTAGCAGTTCGACTGCCTACCGTGAACAGAGCATAGTAGGTGATGTACTGCAACAGGTGACGTACAGTATCCGAGGAAAGAGGGGAGACCAAGGTAGAAGAATTCAGGGTGGTAGTGTTTCTAAAGCAATTTAGACAGTACCTGTATGGGAGGAAAATCACCATCAGAACAGATCACGGAGTGCTGAGGTGGCGCATGAACTTCCGCGATCCTCAAGGACAGATGGCCAGATGGCTGCAGGTGATAGGTGAATACGACTTCCTGATTATTCATCGGGCAGGCCGGTCGCATGGTAATGCAGATGGACTGTCAAGAAAGGCTTGCGACCAGTGCGGGAGAGTTAATCAGAAGGAGCCTTTGGGAGATGCGGAGACGAGTGAACCGACGGGACAAGTCACCTTGGAAGAACCTGGAGTAAGAGTCATCGCGATGGAGCCTTCGATGACACAAGAAAAGTGGAGGGATGCCCAGAAGGAAGATGCATCCATGCAATGGTTATTGGAAGCAAAGGAGAATTCAGCAACTAGACCAGGGTTGGATGCCCTTCCTCCTTGTTCTTGTGCGGTACAATCGTACTGGCTATTATGGGACCAACTGGAGGTCATAGATAGAGTCCTGTGTAGGCGATGGGAATCTAATGATGGTCATATAAAGTGGAAGGATGTGCTGCCAATCACCTTCCGGAAGGAAATAATCAGGGAACTTCATGGAGGGACGGCCAGTGCACATCTTGGCATCAAAAAGACGATGACCAAGGTTCACCAGAGATTTTACTGGGCAGACATAGGTGCTGACGTGCGATCTGCAGTGAGACAGTGCGATGTTTGTGCCATGAAGAAGTCGCCTGCAAGGAAAAGGAAGGCGCCCCTTCAGCAGCTAATAGTAGGTGCACCTATGGAGAGGATAGCTTTGGATTATGGTCGGGCCTCTTCCGGAGACGGAGAGGGGAAATAAATACATTCTAGTAGTCGGCGACTATTTTAGCAAATGGATAGAAGCTTCACACCGTGCCAGATGAAAAAGCAGTAACAGTGGCGGACAAGTTGGTGGGGGAGTTTGTTTGTCGTTTCGGCGTCCCCGTCAAGTTACATTCTGATTAGGGAAGAAACTTTGAGTCCGAGGTTTTTTTTCGGAGATGTGTAATATCCTTGGCATCGAGAAGACACGTACAACACCCTACAATCCCAAGTCTGATGGGATGATTGAACGTTTCAATCGAACGCTGCTGACGATGATTTCGATGATGCATAGACGGCATAGAACCGCATAGACGGCAGCGGGACTGGGACACTAAGCTTCCATTTGCAACATTCGCTTACCGATCGACACCCCAAGAATCTACAGGTGAATCACCCAATATGCTTATGTTGGGTCGTGAAGTCAAACTACCAATTGACTTGACCACTGAGTCGCTTACTGAGGATAACGAGGAGTTGACAACCGACTGCATTGAGGTTACAAGAGAACATAACGTCTGCACATGATAGCTCGGGGTCGGCACCATAAGTTTAACTTTTTTTATTTTTTCGAATAAAAAGATACGGGTTCTGCGTGATTTTCTAGGTTGGGTCGGGTAACCGGAAACTATTTTTTATTTGGCCTTACAATTATTTTGCACTTTTCTTATGACTACTGAATCTTTTCACACAGATCGGTTATTTATATATTTTTTTCATTTAAGGAAGAATAGTGTAGCATTACTGCATAATTGCTTAGTCACACAAAAAGAAATTATCGTCGTGTCAGTGCAAAAACGTCGTATGTTCACAATGCAATAAGGTCGTATGTACAGCGCGTCGTCATCTGCATAAATTTACATACATTAAAAAATGTTTGTGCAACAACGTCGTATCTCAGCCATTGCTTTTGTGCATTCATCCGGGAACCTGTTACA
Organism: Zoroaster sp. YZ-2022; assembly: GCA_029582265.1. Taxonomy (NCBI): domain Eukaryota; kingdom Metazoa; phylum Echinodermata; class Asteroidea; order Forcipulatida; family Zoroasteridae; genus Zoroaster; species Zoroaster sp. YZ-2022. Next base: position 22,114,796 of record CM055829.1, on the reverse strand, counting down.
TACGACGTTTTTGCACTGACACGACGTTATCATGAAGGTGAAGGGAAGGTTCCAAATTGGTATTTTCAACTAGTAAATTATCAAAAAGTTTTTTACGTGATGTTTATTTTTTATGATGGTATTAAACATCCCTTGAAATTAGGTCCTATATATTTTTGTCTGAGGTGCTATCGATTTTAAGAATAGTCAGACAAATATTCCCTATATAGTCTGAATTTGTAAAGAGTTAAAAATATATTCCACGTTAGATTAAATACCTTAACGAATATAAGCTATAACTTTCGCACGGTTTTTTCAAGATATATCACCTGTGTTTTGCTCAAGAGACCCAAAAAAATATAATTAATTTTTTTAAAAGATAATATCGTTATTAAATTAACCATTTATTTTTAAATGAAATTTGGGTGTCGTAAACTGTATAAAGACGATATTTAAACGCGCTTGGTTCTGATTGACAGCCGCGCTGACCAATCGGAAGATCCAATACTGCACACGCCCTCATGCAAGCCGAGGATTAAAACATTTTATTAATTTGAGTTTTTATTTTACTGGTACTAATCCTTGACAGTTTTTTCGTTCAATGTCTTCCTTTTAATTTTTTTTAATTTTTATTATTATTTTTTTTACCGTCATATCGGCCCAAACACGGGCAAATTATACTGCAACGGAGCTCAAGAGTGTCGTGGCCGAGCGGTCTAGTGCATTGGATTCAAGGTATGGTGTTGTCAGAATGTGAGTTCGAACCCCAGCATGGTTGGTCACGGCACTTATGCCTGTTGAGCATGCAAGACATTAGTCTTAACCATAATTGCTTCTTCCTTTGGATGCCGGGATCGGGACGATGCCATAGGTCCCGTGTACTCGGTCATAATAGATTAAGAGAACCCAGAACATCAAAGAACCCAGAACACTTATCATGTAAGAGTAGGGAATTACCCCGGTGTTTCTGGTTCACATAGCAAATGCCCTTGTTTACATGTTTCCTCAGGCTTCTGAGCTACAGCTGCTTATAATATTAAGTTTGAGGTATCCTTGGTTTCCAGAAATGTATGATAATAATTCGATCAGAAGCTTGGCGGACAATAAACTTTCATAGCGCCCTCAAGACTAGTGCGATCTACACATTATTTTTCAACATGTACAGTGTACATGTACGTATGTACAGTACAGTGTGTAGTGCTAAGTGCACGCAGTGCAGTGTGTACTTGATTTATGTAGCATTTCCTGACTACAGTACAGTACAACCGGTGGAAGTGGCTTCCTCGGAATGCGGATCTAACGTTAGAATAATAATAACTGTCGTGTTTACAATTTCACGTTATGATCTGCTAAAAACTTGGAAATAGTTTCGAGACGAAGCAGTACCAGTACATTCAAATGGCGTCTTTCCTGAAGAAGATCACAGATACATGTGTAAGTAATGAGTAAATACATGTATAAATGACTTGTGTTGTGGGGTTGCTGGAACGGGGGCGTATGTTGTTAACGTTAGATCTAGAGAAACTGTTTGTTTACTATAACGTTAGGTTAAAGGGGCAGTATCGTCACGATCAACAGGAGTGCTTCTTTTACTTAGATTAACCACTCTCAGTGACTGAAAATAATTTCCCACATGATAAGGTCATATAATCGTTGCTGCTGCATAAATGAGCCAGTAATTGGCAGTCACTGACACTGTGTTCATCTTATTAAACAAGGATATTGATTCCATACCCTATTGAAAGTCTGCTCTGATTGTGACGATACTGCCCCTTATCGGAATTGTGTGTGCAATGAAATATGGGAAGTGGGTTTGGTAAAAAAAGTTGTTAACAAACGCACACATGCACAAAGTCAATGGAGGGTCATCAGCAAGAAGCTGTAATTTTTGTTACATTTTATATAGCAAAATTATGGAGACAATTTTTAAGAAATCAAGAAAAGAAGTAAGAATATAATTTTTTTCCCCCCCGAAAACTTCACAAATGGAGGAATTCTCGGCTGATTTCTGATCCCCGTGTGTGACGACTCATGTTTTAGTCTTTTAAGCATTTTTTCCTTCTAAAAAAAGGGGTAAATTGCAGAAAATTTCATCGTATTTAAAAAAACAAATTAAGCATTATGGTCAAACCGTGGTCAAACCCTTTTTGTAAAGTGCTAGTTGAGACAAGAACTATTAAATTATCTTTTCAAGAAACTATTATCTTATTATTTCATGTATGTTATTTTGGGACCGTCTGATATTACCACACAAACCCCGATCGTAAATTGCGGACACGGATCGCTGCCCATCAGATCTAAAATGGGACTTTGCTTTTTTAACCCCCTCGGGTGAAATATTGTGTTAGTTATAGCTTTTGTCAAATGCCAATAAATTGTTGTTCCTACCGCTAATTAGATTTTATACAAAATAATAATTGAATATCAGGAACGTACAAAAGGTAAGTGGCACAAGGCACTGTTTTCTCCATTTTACCTTCCTTTAATTTAGATGCAATACACGTATACACACGTACATGTATGTATTTCTAAAAGAAAATATGTTCCGAAAACCGAACTGAAGAGCTTCTCAGACGTTGCAGTAGTGATCGAGTTTGCCTAAAAAATACATTGCAAATACTGTTCATGATGAGCAAATTAGAATATAACCGTCATCCAGAAATCAGCTGAGAAATCCTCCCTTTGTGTGGTTTCTGAAAATAAAAAAAGATTCTTTTCTTAATCACACGTGTACAAATGTTCTGTATAAAAATAACTAATTCTTTAAATAATTTCTCCATAATTTTGCTATAATACAATGTACGTAAAAAAAAAGAGGCAATTTTCTGACCTTTCTCCTCCATTGACTTTGTGCACAAACATGTGCGTTTGTTTACAACTTTTTTCCAAAACCTGACCCGATCCCGTAATTCATTACGCGCACAATTCCGATAAGGCTTATTAAGGAGCCTCGCAATAGATAGTCATGCACTGGCACCAAAATAATGAGAAACTGTGATCTGAACCATGCCTAGCTGAACCATTAGAAATCTAGTTAGTTCTACTCTATGTGACGAGGTTTTAGTAACAACTGTGTTAGAGCCTGGGTTGAATAGTTAATTAACCCTCCTACAATCAGTGCAAATTTATGAACAAACCATTGAGGCCATTCTAAGCCATTGCTATACAGGGTGTCCCCATAAAAAGTATACCGAGATAAAGCTTACTGTAATGGCAAAACTACTTTATATATATGGGAAAGAGAAATATATCTCTAGAAAGGGCAGAATGTCCTCTTTGCAATGGTATACAGCTTGTGATGTTATTGACACAGATGAGTGAACAAATTAGACAGATGTTAAGGGTACTGAAAGCAGGACTGTGACAAGTTTGCATATTTGAATAACAAATCTCAACCATGCAAGTGTGCAGAATACCAAATGCCTTTGTTTTTTCAACACATTCTTGAAAACAAGGAATGTACCTAAAACAATGTAATCTGCTTTGTTTTCGCTACTTACCTCAAAAGTTTAATGTGCAGGTTTTTTAAAATGCTTTTTGGACCTTTGTTATTCAAATATGCAAACTTGTCACAGTCCTGCTTTCAGTACCCTTAACATCTGTCTAATTTGTTCACTCATCTGTGTCAATAACATCACAAGCTGTATACCATTGCAAAGAGGACATTCTGCCCTTTCTAGAGATATATTTCTCTTTCCCATATATAAAGTAGTTTTGCCATTACAGTAATTTTTATCTCGGTATACTTTTTATGGGGACACCCTGTAGAAGGCAGTGGCTCCTAATGGCTATACTGCATAGTAATACCTCATATGTCTGTTGGTTTTAGTGGTTTGTGATTGATGTATTGCAGGGCATACTATTATGTTCCAGTCTCAGTGGCTGGTGGTGGCTTACTCTTGAGAGTCTGTGTTTACAAAATAACTTCTGAAAATCCCAGTGATAGTTTTTTTTACAGTGGTCTCCAGTGGCCTCAGAGTTTTACATACAAGATTACTTAAAAGGGTTAATGTGGCTTGTATGCACAAACGATATGTGTACAACATATTGGATATTTAGTGGTTGGGAGTGGCCTCCATGTGTAGCAGGGTTTTAAAGGAATGGTACGACATTGGTTAACTCATGGTTAACCCCATGAGTGTGGTACAGACCTGGATCCTTAGCTACACACTGGTTCCATTGGCACTAACAGTCTCGATTTTGTAAATTCAAAGCGCTCAAATTTACGATATTTGCAACTATTTTGACACACTAGATACATTCCTTAAATGTTTGATACCATAATGGCCAAAAAAAAGGTGATTTTACTTACGTTTTCATGACATATGGAACAGAAAGTATTACACTACGCTCCCCAGTTTGCAGATTTCAACGATGGCGGCCATTTTAATTTGATTCACCCTGTGTGTGTTTTGGAAATTTCATGAAAGTGAACTGTCTCAGAATAACGGATTTTATGCCAACAGCGTCTGCTTGGGCAAGGTTACCTAATCACCAAGTTTTAGGTTGTAATAATTATCAGATCAAAAGTAGAAAAACAAAATCATCCCTTTATTGTACATGTGGGGTTAGGGTCAAGGATATGGAGGGAGTCCAGTGTTATGGTCCTGGAATGGGGCTACAGCTGTGTTACATATAGATCACCCTAACCAAACAGTTAAAACTGACCAAGTCTAACCACTGTCACTTATGCACAATGCCTTTAAGTATGTGTTTTTAGCAGACGACAACATAGCCAACATCTCACTGGATGTGCATACATTCATTGCTCAATATCTCCCAAAATATCATTTCCAATCCTTACTTGACTACACTCTCGTTTCCTCAAGTGTGTCCTCTATCATCTTGTAAAGGAAGATGTGTGATCTTTGTCATATTTGGATAGAAAAGTGGCGGTTATATTCTACATTCCTTCCCCTAGCTCAACGCAAACAAACCCAAGTGTGAAGCCTGCTGAGTGCAGCAAGATCCATCAGCAAGAACAGAAGATATTCTGTTCTCTGCTCACTTCCAGCAACATCCAACAGAGTTTTACATTAATTTTGTTGCATTCTGTTGTGACAATTGGGCATGAACAGCATGGTTAGGGTTTTAAAAAAACCTGTGAAAGTTCCTTCAGGCCCCAAAAAAGTCTCCTGTTTCTTGTCATCGGTCGGCTTCAAAGTCCGTGTGGTGATGCACTTTTTTTTTGGCCAACAGGGAAATACGTGATACATGTACATGTATACGCGGGGACCAAATGTTCCATAGATATACAAAGTATGGTACAATGTAGCTAAGAGAGGCCTCACAAATCGGGCAAACGTTCACACCCCTATGCTGAAAAGCCGTTTAAACACAACACGGCAGAATTCCAATCGATCCAGCAATTTTGGCTGCAATTGGACATTGTTTCATAGCACACAAAAAAAGAAAATTAAAAATGCTGACGTGCGGGTCTGAGGCGACGCACGCAAAGACCAAAAACCGGAGACATTTTTTCGGCCTTAACAAGAAAGTAGCGAAATTTTATTTCATTCTAATGCAGATTTTAGGAAAGAGTAACAAATACCAAAAATTGAAGTGGAAAAATATTTCGCTTTTCTTAAAAGTGATAGCACTTCACTATTCAGACATAATTATTTCTAGGGGAAGATTAATACCATCATCAGTATACATTGTATAAATAATTTTACAATTTTGTTATTTTATAATTACCAATTCTATACCTTACATGTACCAGGTTAATTACCACATTAATTTGTTGTAATGCCTGTTTTTAATGGCACATACTTTTTTCAAGATTCACAACATTTGGCTTAAAAGTTCATTAACTCTGTGTTCACATTGTATGTAGATTTTTCTGTTTAAAACAGTGCTTTGTATATATTGCCAGGTAGTAATTTTGTCCCATTTGAAGTGTTGAAAGTACCAGTTTCCAACAGTGCTGAATTTTTCCCCAAAAGTGCCCCTTGGAGGATTTTGCAGGATTTGGGGGTGGTTAGGGTTAATGTACATACTGTACATCACAATAGCTGAAATGTTCATTAACTTGATTTTCAGGCTATGGTTCCCTTTCAAACAACACAGTGGCTATTGTTATGACAGCTTTCTAACACTTTTCTATATAGGGAATTCACTTTGGATGACAATTCCCGATAGGAAAGGGTTAGACAATTGCTGTAATAAGAGCCACTGCATAAAAATTTACCCTAACAACCTCAAACACGTCTGGTAGTGTTGAATTTTGATGGACTCCAGGTACTGTATATACAGCCCAACTACCCAGGGATACTTTGCACGGGGCCTGGTGTCTCAATTTCATCTAAGGCCAACAGTTGGGTGGGTGGCAGTGTTTTTACTGCACGGTGTTGGATTTTCGTAGATTCAAGAATGTTCTTAAGCCAAAATACAAAAATGTAGCTTGGGGGGTTAGGGTTTTTAAAGAATGTGACAATATGCACTCCATTTCTGTGTATGTTGCCATGTACTTTTATTTCAAATGTCACAATGCCTTAACCCTAACCACCCCCAAACCATTCAAACTTCAACAGCAGGGTTTGTTGGATTTTGATGGACTCAGTACTGTATAGCCCAGACAGGGATACTTTGCATGGGGCCGGGCGTCCTAATTCCAGCTTACAAGTCCAACAGTTGGGTGGTAGTGTTTATTCTGCATGGTGTTGAATTTTGGTGGATTCAGGAAGGTTCTTAGCCAGCTAAGGGTTTAGGGTTAAAGTTAAAGGGGCAATATCATCACGATCAACAGGGCATGGAATCAGAGTGCTAGTATTAGATTAACTCAGTGACTGAAAATAGTACCTCACATATGATAAGGTCATATTACTGAAAATCTTACTAATGAACTGAGGACGATCAGAGCATACTGATCGAAACGTCACGTTGTACCCCCAGTTCTTTTCAGAACTAATTACTACTCAATTGAGATTCCACATGGTGTCACCGCAATTAGTCTTACTTATCATCCTCACCAAGCAAAGCTACAAGTTTTACCTAAGGTCATATTACTGTTGCTGCTGCATAAATGAGCCAGTAATTGTCACTGTGTTCATCTTTAAAAACCAGGACACCGATTCCATGCCCATTTGAAAGTCTGCTCTGATCAGTGATCGTGACGACATTGATTAGTTTAGTTTTCAGTCTGTGCTTCCCTTTTTGAAAATGTATCAGGCCTGGAATTTCATTTTGCCTGGGCAAGGTAAATTTTCCTGAGAAAAAGGCACTTCCATTAGAATATAAGAATGTCTATCATGGGGACATTTTTAAGGGGCACCAAGGCTAAGACCGGGGCAATGGAGGCCATAGCCCCCTGTGACTTCCACATAATTCCAGGTCTGGTGTAGCCACTCCATTTTTGAAAACAAATAAAATGGAAGCATAGCCTGAAAATCTTACTAATGAACTTTTCCACCATTGTAACACCTTCAAATAAAAACATATCAAGTTGTCATCATTGCATGTTTAACCCTCCTACTTTTGGTACCTTTTTCATACAAGTTGATCCACCATTTGAAACCATTCGCTTTTGTGGTTTTGAATGGTGAAATAACTGTGTACAGTATTGATTTCCCCAAATGGTTTTGAATGGTAGGTCAGCTAATACAAAACCTTGTTTGGATCTTTCCAAATGGTAGTACAGCTAATACAAAACCTTGTTTGGATACTTCTAAGTGGTGAATCAATGGACCCTCTATGCATTTGAATGGATTTGAATGGTAGTAAAGCTTGCTACTAACACTGTTCAAATGGTATCACCATGTGTGTACAAAACTAATGGGCATTTTTGGAAGTGGAAATTTTGAATGGTTTCAAATGGTCAAACAGTAGGAGGGTTAATAATAATAATAATAATAGACATTTGTAAAGCGCCTAATGCCAAAGCCTCTAAGCGCATACGTGGGGGAAAAAAAAGCATAGAAAAATACAATGAGAGAGAACAAGATTACAAATAAGCACATTCAAACAAATGAGTTTTTAACAGAGATTTAAAACGGTTCACAGAACTAGATTGGCGAATATGCACGGGTAGATTGTTCCATAACATTGGTGCAGCGTAAGAGAAAGACCTTTCTCCATAAAATTTGGTAGAAGCCCGTGTAGATGAAGCAAGCAATGCCTGTTGAGATGACCTTAAAGTCCGAGTAGGAGAATAACGGTGAACAAGTTCAGATAAATAAGATGGAGCTTGACCCATTTGTGCTTTGAAAGTTAACAGAAGAATTTTGTAAATTAAAGTGCGCATCTTAACCGGGAGCCAGTGCAGATCCATTAATACTGGTGTAACATGGTGAGAGCGAGGTAAACAAGAAAGCGAGGCGAGCAGCAGTGTTTTTGTACGTTGGATTTTTGAGAGTTCTTTATCTGGGAGTCCGTACAGAAGGGAGTTGCAGAAATCAAGTCTAGAAGTGACAAACAGCGTGAACAAGGCGAAGTAGTGGTATCATCCAGGTAGCGACAATTTGACCTATTTTTCTGATTGCCATGAAAGCTGCTTTACACACATTATCAACATGGCTACTCATGCGTAAAGAAGAGTCCATAATCACACCAAGATTTCGGGCAGCATCAGATGGTACAATAACGGACTGGCCAATATTTAAAGTAGGAGGTGGTGTGTTTTTTGTATACCGAGAACTTAAAAGTAAGATCTCAGTTTTTGAGTCATTCAGAGCAAGTTTGTTAGACAAAGTCCATGATTTTACATCTTGAAGGCAATTTTCAACTTTAGCAATAGCGGAAGCACGATCTGCTGGGTCAAATGTGATGTAAAGCTGAGTGTCGTCGGCATAAACAACACTAGAAATACTATGAGCAGCAATGAGATCCTGTAGGGGCGCACTGAACATGACAAATTCAAGAGGCCCAGCTACTGAACCTTGAGGAACACCACAGCAGAGATGATGACGATCTGATTGAGCATTGTTGATGAGGACACACTGATTTCTATTGTTGAGATAGGAAGTGAACATTACGTACATGTTAACCACAGATTCCCGTTTATGAGGCAGAAATATTTGTCTGTGTAACATCAGGCCTGTGGTTTCTCAGGATTTTTCCTGATTTCATGATTTGTTTTTTACAAATCTCCCTTTTCCACCAAGGAAAGAAAGAAGTAGCCTGTATTGTGTCCAAACCTCTAGTTTCTTGTTGTGGGGATGTGGAGAGTAAGCTTGGACGATACATCGGCAAACGTATATCGCGATTTTCGATAATATCGCGATTATTTTTTCCTTCATTTTTCCTTCATGCATGATTGCTTTAGAGCCGATAACAACAGGTATGTACCCCTCTACAAGCATCACAATAAATTGCAAATTCATTTGCAGATCAGAGCGTGTATGTACTTCTGAAGTAGGCCTACTTCGCTTTTGTTTCTCACTTCCAAAATCTGAAAAGACTGTTTTAATTTTGTTTCCATGGAATTTCTGACTTGACTCACAATGGCGATTTTTTTTTTAATCGCGATATATTTTTTTAATCGTGACTTGCCGATATCTCTAACTTAAAAAGGTTCTCGATATAGTACATGTAATTGAATAAAAAATATTCAATATTATCGTGTTATCGCCCAAGCTTAGTGGAGAGTCTGTAAATCCTCCAAAATTAAACATCCAGGAGGTTCAGGGGGGCTTTGACCTCGAGACCAAAGGCCCGCTACACATTTTTCAGGTTCACTGCTCTATTTTTTGCAATTAATAGAATAGCTTAGAAATGAATTTAATTTAAACATTTCAAAACTTTTCTTTTTACTTTTAGCTGTGCAGACAACGAGATATTCCAGAAAACCGAACCGTCTTTGTGAACCACAAACACCCGCCAAACGATGAAGTTTACTTTCATCAAAAGTTTCCAGATAATACCATCATCTCATCCAAGGTAATCTCAAGAATCGTACTTGTGCTTTCTTAACTTCTGGGGCCAAACCTTTAGTTTCTTGTTTGTGGGGATGTGGAGAGTCTGTAAATCCTTCAAAATTAAACATCCAGGAGGTTCAGGAGGCTTTGTCCTCTAGAGCAAAGGGAGACCCAGGCACGCTACCCATTTTTCAGAAAGTTTTACTTTTGTCAAATCATGTCACTGATTTACACATATACAGGTCGGTATTATTTAAACTGATCAAAGTTCATTATTATTTAAAAAAATTAATTTATAGTACTTCTTTTTCATTCTCAAATCATGGATAGACTCTTTATGAATTTATGTCTTGTTTGTCAGTCTAACATTACTGTATTGCCTGTTTGTCTGTCTTGTCTTATACTGCAAGGCATCCCCAACACAAGCAAATGCCTGTTGGACTACATACCCGTACATGTATACATGTACATACTGTATTTCTCCGTTTCACCATAGAGAAAGGACACAGACCTTTCTCTATGGTTTCACCATGTTTCTCCATGTTATCACCCAATGAGTTCTACCACCTTACTAATTTATCCAAATGCTACATGTACATAGTTATTTTGGAGCTGTGAAATGGAAATAAATGTGAATGAACGAACGAAAGGTTCACGGCACACCATGGGTACGAACGAGGAATCTCTTCTGGGGGTACTGTGGGCTCAGAGAGGAGAAGATTGTTTCACTCAAATGTTTCAACCAGTTTGCTCTGATTGCTGCCTTCGGGAGAATGGAAATGACCAGGGAATATTGGTCCATCCATCGAGTTAAAGTACCAATTCAAAAAATTCAGACATCCCTTGATTATCTTTTTTGATTACATAATTTGTAAAGTATTCTTTCTCTTCCCGATCTCTTTCTTCTAGTACACGATCATAACTTTCCTACCAAAGAATCTCTTCGAGCAGTTCAGAAGAATCGCCAACTTCTATTTCCTTCTCGTTGCTGTACTGCAAGTAAGTACTTGTATATCTCGTATTTCTGATTGACTGTGGTGTCCAGATAATTTGTCTATAGATGTACAGCCATATTTGTTCAGAAGGGTGTCCTGACGATATGCCGGAGACCTATTGGTTCATCAATTATTCACGAGTTAGCCATCTTGTGTCTTATTCCCTGAATGCAAGAGGTTGTGTACATGTACATGCTCATTACAGTAACCTGCCTAATTTTGTCCTGTCTGCAGGGGAAAGTTCTATTTCAAATGTCATTGAATTATACATTAACCCTCCTATGCCCAGGCTGTAATTTGGCCCAGTCAGCACGGCACTCACAGACAGTCACTTGAGTATTTTTGTGTGCATTGCCAATTGGTAGGTCAAACCACAGAGTCACACAGAGCTGTGTATGAGTGCACTGCACAAAGTCAATGGGTTGGGAGTTACATACAAATTGAGTGTCTTTGGGTTTGACCTCCTATAACACAGCCACATGTGTTTGCATGTATTTGAGTGCACTGCACAAAGTCAATGGGTTAAGATCGAGAGACATACAAATTTTGAGTGTCTTTGAGTGTTAAACCTATAGGAGGGTTAATGGAAATAGTTACATCCATTTATTTATTCCTTATGTCAGGAATTTGGAACTATCAGATTATCTTTGGAACTCTCAGATTATTGGGCCTTCTCGCTGGTGCATGCAGCATGTTAAGCTACAGAGTGTGGTTGTGAGAATTACAGCCTCACTTTTATATTTATCGTGAATAAGGCGAATAGGCGCCAGCCTAATTACAAAAAAAGTGCAACCTACTTGGAAACGACCTTTCAACGAGTGGAGCAGACAATAATAATCAAGACGGAAAACACATTCAGTCTTATTGATTTTGAGAACAAACGTATGAGTGAAAGTATGAAGATTTAAAAAAAAAAAAATATTTGGTGTTATTGATGCTTGATTTTGGTGTGCATAAGAAAACAAAACTACAATGCATTTCCGACTACTAAAATGTACATCGCTACTAAAGTGCACATCCTAGGTTGTCAAGTGCACCTGGTACATGTAGGTTGTCAAAATGTGATCATCATACATGTACATGTAAGTACAGTGGGCTGTTATTGCAGCAGTGTACACAGATCACATCAACGTACTACAACACTCTCGGGACTCCACGCGAGCACCAACCTTAAGGCCGGTTTGTACTTTGACGCGAAAGCGAATGCAAAGCAAAATTTGTGACGTCGACAATCGACGTCGCAAAAGTTGAACACATTTCAACTTGCGCGAATCATTCGCCGTGAATTTGTTGACGTAAAAATTCGCTTCGCATACGCTGTCGCGTCAAGTATGAACCGGGCTTTACCCGGATGAGTGGCCCAAATAATCACATAATTTTAGGAAAATTTCCCCTAAAAACAAAAAACAAAAATCCAGGCTTGATGTACATAACAATTATGCCTTGTACATGTACCCCATTAAGAGTACCCAACTATAAAACACCTATCATAATCCATATGGTAATCACTCAGATTTAGTAAAACTAACATTTGTATGATCTACAATCTTAACATTACCTAAAAGGGCATGAATCAAACGTTATTTGTAAAGCGCTTTTGAATTTCTCGCAAATAATTTAAGTCTCGGTGAGCCTTTAGTTCAATTTATAAAACCATTTTAGAGGGCAAAAAGGTAGGGGCAGTGGACAATTTTCTGAAAAAAAGTAGCCCCCTGCAAATTTTCGTCTAGAAAATATTTTGACTGAGGTCACAGAATATCAACACCCCCCTCCTTTTTAAGGGTTAAAATGGGGTCAAATATTTGACTGAGGCATACTTCCCCCTTTTTATAAAAAAAAAAAAAACCGGGGCGACCCCACTCCCTCCCTTGGCTGTGTGCCAGGGTTGTTCTTATGTATTATTATTTCCTCTTTTTTGGTGCACCCCCTAGTGTCCCCCTGAAAATTGGACTCTAGTTTCTCCACTGGATTTTTTACAAATCTTCCTTTGCTTTGGAAAATTTTCTTGAAAGAAGAGAAGTAAAGGAAAGAAAGAAGTTAGGACAATCAGAGCATACTGATCGAAACGTCGAGTTGTACCCCAGTTCTTTTCAGAACTAATTACTACTCAATTGAGATTCCACATGGTGTCACCGCAATTAGTCTTACTTAGTCTGTATTGTGTCCAAACCTCAAGTTTCTTGTTTGGGCCCCCCCAAAATAAGTTTCTGTTCATTGGTTGGCTTCAAAATCGGTGTGGTGACGCGTTTTTTTTTTTTGGTTTCTATTCTTCTTGCCAACAGGGAAATACGTGATACATGTACATTGTATACACGGGCACCAAATTTCCCATACTAAGTATGGTGGCTGAGAGAGGCCTCACAAATCGGGCAAGCGTTCATTAAAAAAAAAAAGTACCCCTATGTGATAAAGTCATTTAAAGTACAGCAAGGCAGAATTCCAATCGATTCAGCAATTTTGACTTCACTTGGACATCATTTCATAGGAAAAAAAAAAGAAAATTATAAATGTCGACGCGCGGGTCTGAGGTGCCGTGCATGGAGACCAGAAACCGGAGACTTTTTTTTGGCCTTATGGGGATGTGGAGAGTCTGTAAATCCTCCAATATTAAACATCCAGGAGGTTCAGGGGGGCTTTGTCCTCTAGATCAAAGGGAGACCCAGGCACGCTACCCACAGGAGGTTCAGGGGGGCTTTGTCCTCTAGACCAAAGGGAGACCCAGGCCCACTACCCACAGGAGGTTCAGGGGGGCTTTGTCCTCTAGATCAAAGGGAGACCCAGGCACGCTACCCACAGGAGGTTCAGGGGGCTTTGTCCTCTAGACCAAAGGGAGACCCAGGCACGCTACCCACAGGAGGTTCAGGGGGCTTTGTCCTCTAGACCAAAGGGAGACCCAGGCCCACTACCCACAGGAGGTTCAGGGGGGCTTTGTCCTCTAGATCAAAGGGAGACCCAGGCACGCTACCCATTTTTCAGATTTTTTTTCTACTTTTGTCAAATCACACCCCTTGTTTACTAAATGCTGATAGATGTTGAAGGATTTGGGATGGTTCCTATCAAAAATCCTTAGGGAGTTAGGGTTTTAATCAGTTAATAAGTTGTACACACGCATGAAGTATGTTCATATATTTTAAAGCCAGTATTCATGTACACTACGCTTTTGGTAAAATGTCTGTGAATGCATCCATCCATGTAATGTGCATGTACATGTATGAATCAAAATACACTTACGTACATGTATAACAGAAACCAACCTTTCAAGGTTTCAGCTTCATTGAGTCCTTAAATTCGTATGGAATTCAATTCAATTCAATTCAATTCAATTCAATTCAATTCAAACACAGCTAATACAAACAAAATTCCCAAATCAGGTATGGAGGCACAATCCTCTTAACCCTCCTGCACATGGAGGCCACTCCGATCCACTAAATTCTGCTCTTTAGCAACCTTCAGTACATACATGTACAAGCCTGCTATCTTTTCCAAGTAATCTTACAAAATCAACTGTGTGCCACCCAAGGCCACTGTAAACGTTTGAACAGTTAGTATGGCCTGCAATGTATCAATGGGAGACCACCTTATCCTGCAATCTCAGTGGTGTGACAGTGCACAGAAGGGTAACCATAGGAGGCCACTGGCAACAGCTAATGGCTTGGTTGTTTCAAAAATTGCACTGATTGTAGGAGGGTTACATTGTAAGTCAAGGCTTGTATTGGAGTGCCTTTAACATAGAAGGAAGGAAATGTACAAATGCATTATTTAACCGACAAACAAACAGATATCTTCATTTGGTATGCTCCCCGTAGAGCGTAGATAGGTAAAACTTGTAGCTTTGCATGGTGAGGATGATAAGTAAGACTAATTGCGGTGACACCATGTGGAATCTCAATTGAGTAGTAATGAGGACGATCAGAGCATACTGATCGAAACGCCGAGTTGTACCTCCAGTTCTTTTCAGAACTAATTACTACTCAATTGAGATTCCACATGGTGTCACTGCAATTAGTCTTACTTATCATCCTCACCATGCAAAGCTACAAGTTTTACCTAAATATCTTCATTGTTTTTATACATATATTGTTATATTTTTTGAGAAAAAAGGAAACAAATATTTCAAAATGACACATTTTTGTTTTTTTTTACAGTGAAAGAGTCCCAAAATGTTATTTTGTGAAATAAACAGCCAACATACATGTACAGTATGTATCTCCTTATAAGGCTGTGTCAGGTATCTGGATACCCGATCGAAACTGTCATTACCCGGTTCCATTGTTTGCTTCCAATTACCCGTAAACGACTCTCAAAGTTTTTGACTGAACATTAAGCCACACAAATGGTCTACAAAAGTCTACAATTTTTTGGAAACATTTTTTGTGTAGGGAATGGGGATGCTACGAGTCGTTTTTAAGATTTTCATGTAAAATGGTGATCAGTTTTTTTTGTATATATACCTGTATATTTCTTTTCAAATTGCCAAGAGTGTAGGAAGGAAAATCTATTTTTCCTTCCTTCATGCGGACATGTTCATGTGCATAGACTCTGTGCAATTAAGGCAACCCTTCTCCAAGCATATGATTATAAATGAAGAATAATAAACACACAAAACCCTTCATAGTCTATATATAGGGGCTGGTATGTTGTAATCTCCCGATAGCTATAAGCTGTCACATTCTATCTCATCCCTAGTTAAAGGGATTCTGTAGGATTGGTAGGGCTGTGCCGGGTATCCGGGTATCCGGATACCCGACCGAAACGGTCATTACCTGGTTCCATTTTTCGGTTCCAAGTACCCGTAAATGACTTTTTAAACTTCGGACTTAACATTTGAGCGATGCAAACAGAAATCTGTGACTATTGAACAATGCACTTGTATAGATAATTATCTCTTAAAGTTAACCAGTTCGCGTCGGAGGCCGTGTATACACGCAATTTTTTTTTGCACCACGGATCAGAGAGCGTCTAAACATGCCATAGGAAACTCCGGAATATTTGTATGCATGCTCAGTTGAGCAACGCGTGTACGGTGACATGCTCGGAAGTGCCGGCCACCTGCTGTGGAAGCTTCCATTAATGTGTGTGTGGGAAAAAGAAACCCGCCACAGGGGCCCAGAAAAACTTTTTTATTCCCGACGCGAACTGGTTAAGAGATTACACTCCAATAAAGAAAAGATCGATAGTATGGTATTCGGATACCATACTCTATGGTATCCTCAATTTGTTACCATTTACAGTACGTATTTGTACACCACCGGAGGCATGTTTTCAACAAAAATGAAAACGGGTATCCGGGTATTCAGTGTTTCCTGATTTTGGGTATCCGGTTCCAAAAATATCCGAAAATGCACAGCCCTAAGGATTGGTAGAGCTGACAAAACAGTTGTTGGCAGTGTTAACACCAACCTGTGGAAGTTGGAGCTCTAAATCGGTCATCGGAGTCACGAGAAAATAGTGAAAAACTGATCCCGTTTTTTTCACAAAATAGTTGGAACTCCCCGGCTTGCAAATTGACGACTATTTTAGGACATACGTGTACGAGTTAATCGCGGAAACAGTCGTTGGTAAAGTGCGTGCTGGCCTGTTCTGAATCAGGCTGTAGTGCAGTTGTATGTTGACTCACGCACAAAACACAACCTTGTATCCCACGTCGAACACGCATGAAACACACTCACACACAGCAGAGTACCTCCGGGAACGAATCAGCACTACTGCAGCACTGCAGCCGATTCACGGATATGACCGACTGCAAACGCTAGTCTTGGCTGTGTAATTTCGGTCAACTGAGGGCGACATTGCAACAGATTTTTTTTTTTTAAATTAATTTCGATTGTTGCAATCGAAATCAGCTGTTGCGTTTTTGGAGGTCTTTCAGATACAGTTTTCTCGAAGATGACAGCATTTCAGAGGGAAATATTTCACAGGAAGATTGGTACTAGTATCAGCTTTATAAAGAGTAAGCTTTCAGATTGAAGCTACAATGTACATGTAAACAATTCTGTTTTTGATCCTTACCAATCCTATACAGTCCCTTTAAACCACAGCTCTTGAAATGTCAACAAAGAATAGTGTGTGCAAATAAACTCCGCCCATTGATTTTGCTTGCTGCACCAGATCGGACTCACAGACCCATGATCATTGTCATGTTTTTAAAGCAGTCAATATATGAAGACTGAAAAATACATGGTTGTCACAACCAGTGAAATGATGCTACACTGTACATTTGGATTACAGACTGTCACTGTTGAACCAGCATTTACATGTATATAAACAGACAGTCACAAATCATTTGGAATATTGTTTTTTTGCCTAAGTAATAAATATTATTACATGAAACCAATGGCATTTATTTGCTTCATTGCATTTACAATTAGATCTTGTTTGATAAGCGAGTGTAAGCATTGTCGTACATGTACAAGATATGTGTACATTATAAAAGTCAATTATTAATATTTTAATTTACATCGCTTGCATAAATCAATAAAAATCACTTAACTCAAATTCAAAATAGCTTAGCTTTTATACTGTACAATGTACTGAATGATATCATGTGAGTGTGTGGTGTTTGTGTACATACTGTACGGTGTAGTGTGAATATTTCTGTGAATTTTGTGTGAAAACCGTACGTCAAGGTCATGGGGACATCAAATGGTTTTGAACATTGAATTGAACTGAATTTTAATTATTCATCATGCATGAATAAACAATATTAACACAAAAACATGGAAATTCCCTTCCTGATGTACAATATAAAAATCAATATTCAAAATAAACATTATTAACAATGCAGTTTATAAATATGCACAAATTTGACAAAAATTATGAAATAAGCAGAATCATAAAATAGTAAAACCCCATGTATAAATTAGAAGGATAATGACATCACAGGTTACAAAGCAAAATCTACATCAAAAGACTCAAAACACAATAGGAACTTATTGTTTGAAAAAAAAAAAAACAATGACCTTTCTACATGTAGTTATTCATTGATTGCACTGGGTAGGAATGTATATTCCTAAATCGCTTAGTTTTGACCATTTACAACAAAATTGAGTCGTCTGTTGTTTTCTTGTAACACTGAACAAAACATAGTGAAAAAGTAAAGACTGTTTGCTGTGGCACCGTGTAGAAATTCTCTGTTGAGTTCTGAAATAGTTCTGAAAAGGAATGGTTGGTTACAATTCGATGTTTCGATCAGTATGCTCTGATCGTCTTCAGGAATGTTTACTACTCAAAACAGAATTTCTACAATGTGTCACTGCAAACAGTCTTTACTTAGGCCAAAAAAATAAAAAATCGCCGGTTTCTGGTCTCCACGTGCATCGACCTCAGACCCACACGTCAGCATTTTAAAATTTTTGTTGTTGTTGTTGCTATGAAACGATGTCCAATTGCAGCCATAATTGCTGGATCGATTGGAATTCTGCCGTGCTGTGCTTTAAACGACTTTTTCACATAGGGGTATGAACGATTGCCTGATTTGTGAGGCCTCTGTTAGCCACCATACTTACTGGAAATTTGGTTCCCGCGTATACAATGTGTATCACGCATTTCCCTGTTTGCAAAAAAAAAAGATGGCCGAGAAAAAAACAAAAAAGTGCATCACCACACCACATTTTTAAGCCGACAGATGACCAGAAACCAGAGACATTTTTTTTTGGCCTTATCCTTTTCACCAAAAATAGTGATCTGTAATTTTTGTATTTTGCTCTAAAGTAAGAGCACTACAGAGGGAATAATTTCATAATATGTACGGCGACGACATCAGTATCACCAATGTGCTCTTGTATGTGTACATTTATTATCATTATTGATTTGTTATTAAAATGGAATAATAAACTGGTAAAACTGAGTTTCTAAAAATATAATTATATTTTCTTTGTTCCTTTGTAACACTAAACATCATGTAGTGTTCTCTAAAAATAAGAGCATGACAGAATAGTCTCATCAGATAGTTTGTCATCATTAAGTGCTATTTTATGTACATTTATTTTCTTTATTGAATTTTTTTTATAGACAAAAAAAATGGTAATGTTGGCAAACTGCTTCTAAAAAATATGCTTAAATTCTATTAGTTTCTAACAAACAAAATATACGCCGAATCTGCAATTTTTTCGTCTATGACGGAATAATTGTATTAGATATTTTATGTCATCGTTAAGTGCTATTTTATGTACATTTATTTTCTTTATTGAATTTTTTTATAGACAAAATAAATGGTAATGTTGGCAAACTGCTTCTGAAAAATATGCTTAAATTCTATTAGTTTGTTTCTAACAAACAAAATATATGCCGAATCTGCAATTTTTTTTTGTCTATAACGGAATAATTACATTAGATATTTTTATGTCATCGTTAAGTGCTATTTTATGTACATTTATTTTCTTTATTGAATTTTTTTTATAGACAAAATAAATGGTAATGTTGGCAAACTGCTTCTAATATGCATATTCTATTTGTTTGTTTGTAACACTGAACAAAATACAATGTATACGCCGAATCTGCAATTTTTTATTATTATTATTATTATTATTATTATTATTTTCTTTGTTAATTTTTTTTTGTAGACAAATGGTAATGTTGGGAAACTGCTTTAAAAAAAATATGCATATTCTATTTGTTTGTAACACTGAACAAAATATATGCCGAATCTGCAATTTGTCTTCTAGAACAGAATAATTTCATTACATATTTTATGTCATCAATGTCGCCAATATGAACTCGTATGTACGTTTATTTTCTATATTGATTTTTTTTGTTAAAAAAAGCAAATTGGTAGTGTTGGCAAATTTGCCTCTAAAAATATGCTTATTTTCTTTGTTTGTAATCAGTGAACGACATATAATGATCTGTAACATGATCTTTTGTTTCTCGAACAACACCACAGACAGAACAATTTCATAAGATATTTGATATGTATACACATGTATGTGTCATCATCAGTATGCTCTTGCATGAACATTTATTCTCATTATTGGTAATGTTGGCAAAACTGCCTACAAAAATCTGCTTGTTTTCTTTGAATCAAAGATATATTATTCACCTATGAAAATATTTAGTATTATTATAAGTAAGACTAATTGCGGTGACACCATGTGGAATCTCAATTGAGTAGTAATTAGTTCTGAAAAGAACAATATTGTGACAATATTGTCCCTTTAAAAGGAAGGTACATGTACATGTACAACCCTATTTGAATGGAGATCCGTACATTAAACAACCAAGTGACCTTTGAAAGTTCAGCTTATTACCTCCAGTTCTTTACATAACTAATTACTACTCAATTGAGATTCCACATGGTGTCACCGCAATTAGTCTTACTTATCATCCTCACCATGCAAAGCTACAAGTTTTACCTAGTATTATTATGTTGTGTTTTTAACTAGAAAACATTGAAAATGCATGCTGTGTATTCATTCTAACATGGAAGTTTCATCTCACAAAGACGTAAAATTCAGTCGGAAAATAATTTTACTGAATTTTTTTTTACTACTGAAGGAAAGATTTCAAGGGATGTTTGATAATGTCGATTTTTGTTTTAATTTTAAATTTTTTCTGTTGAGATTATCATGGTGGGGGGGGGGGGCTTTAAACATGTTAAATATAAATTATTGTTAGATCCAAAGTGGAACCGGATCAGTTGTTGTACTGCCTTTGACATGATCTGCTAAATAAAAGAGTTGAAGGTAAACATAAATTACTAGGCTAGTGTTCTGGAGGTCGTTATCAAAGTGTACGCTGTCCCTCCACATCAGTAATTTAAATGGGTATGCTCTATCCTTAGCGACAGTTGCTAGGCGGTCTGATCGGTACACAGACTTTGAACTCTCGTCACGGCGGGTGTGTGTGTGTGTGTGTGTGTGTGTGAGAGTTTGTGTTACATACCCACGTACGTGTACGCTATGTGGACCTGAGAACAAAAGTCCACATTATAGCTCTACGTGTATGTTTGCCGACTGGAAATTTATTTTGGACCAACACTTTTTCTAGTACCTTTGATGCTTTATTTGCCGACTTGGGCTCTAAATTACACCCCCCCCCCCCCCCCCCCCTTGCTCGCTACGGCACTGCACCCGAGTCTGCTGTGGAGTACTCAGAAAGCACTGAGTATACAGCGCTTAATACATGTAAGGGCAAAAATAAAATAATCAAATGGATTTTTGATTATCCCAACGCAAGAATTTTATCAATATGAATTGCATCAATTATTCATACTTAGCTTGGCGTCAATCTCTTAATAGTGTATCAATCTTCCCGGGGTATAATTTTTGCGCTAGTCGTTTTTTGTGAAAATTGCCGCCAATAAGTTTATTGGAAATTACACATGTTAAGAGTTCTCTTTCCTAAAATTCACATAAGAATGAATTCAACCAATCTGAATGCATTTTTACTCTTTTCTCATTAACAACGCAACATAATAAGCTGAACTTTCAAAGGTCACTTGGTTGTTTAATGTACGGATCTCCATTCAAATAGGGTTGTACATGTACCGTCCCTTTAAAGGGACAATATTGTCACGATCAACAGGGCATGGAATCGGAGTGCTAGTTTTAGATTAACCCTAACCCTCCCAAATCCTCTTTGCTAAAGTGAAGGATTTTGGAGGATTGAGGTTATTAGGCATACTTGCCTTTCCATGGTACATGTACATCCATGTTTGTTGTAGTGATTGCAAGGTCAGTGCTTGGGTCAGTGGACACTTTGTGTCAGTGGACACTTTGTGTCAGTGGACACTTTGTGTCAGTGGACACTTTGTGTCAGTGGACACTTTGTGTCAGTGGACACTTTGTGTCAGTGGACACTTTGTGTCAGTGGACACTAGGGCTGAGCCGGGTATCCGAGTATCCGGATACCCGACCGAAACGGTCATTACCCGGTTCCATTTTTCGGTTCCAATTACCCGTAAACGACTTTTTAAAATTCGGACTTAACATTTGAGTGGTGCAAACAGAAATCTGTGACTCTTGAACAATGTACTTGTACAGACAATTATCTTTACATTCAAGAGATCACACTCCAATAAAGAAAAGATCGATAGTATGGTATCCTCTGTATTATAAAAGTCAATTTGTTACCATTTACAGTACATGTATTTGTACACCACTGGAGGCATGTTTTCAACAAAAATGAAAACGAGTATCCGGGTATCCGAAGTTTCCTGATTTCGGGTATCCGGTTCAAAAAACATCCGAAAACGCACAGCCCTAGTGGACACCTTGTGTCAGTGGACACTTTTTATTGCTCCATGCATGCAGAGAGGGTCCCTAGCCATGTACATGTACATGTACATGTACATGTACATGTCGGTGTATCACAGGTTAGAAACACATGTTTTTGTGCATATGTCATGTGCTTGCTTTACTACTGAAGGATTTTGGAGGATTCAGGTTATATAAAGCAAATGGGCTTAGGGAGTTAGGGGTTAACTACATGTAATACCCCACATGATAAGGTCATACCGGTACTGTATTACCATTGCTGCTGCATAAATGAGCCAGTAATTTCCAGTCACTGTGTTCATCTGAAACTAGGACACCGATTCCATGCCGTGTTGAAAGTCTGCTCTGATCGTGACGATAGTGTCCCTTTAATACCGATCTGCCATTTGCAATTTACTTCAATTCTAATGTCTCGTCATCTCAAGGTCTGTACTCCGTAGACACATGACACACAAGTGAAAAACAAAAAGAAGAAGAAGGAAAAAAAAACAAAAAAACGTGGAATCATTATACCCTTTGTTGACATAGCGCAGTTGCTTTGAATTAGTGAAGAATTCAGTCAGGCATGATAATGTCAAACTCAAAAATATATGGTGTAATATATGTGTGCCTTGGGAGTTGACACTAATATTAATGTATGTTGATATATATGTACAAAAGTATATTAAAACCAGATGAAAGGGAATTTGTATTTGCTCATGTTTTTTAGATTATTTTATTTTGAACAAATTGTAGTAAAATGATGTGAGATGATGAGAAAAAACAGTTAATTGCAAGTGCGCATATTTTTTGTGTGTACATTATTTTACACACGCAAGCTTGTGCATGTTGTTGTAAATGGATGTACCGTACGGTATGTTAAGATATGAACACTACTGGTATAATGTGTACACTACATTCTTCACATGTAAGTACAGTGTATAACAAGCGAGGTTACCGATCATGATCGGGTTTTTGATAGCATGTAAACAGAGGACGTACTGTAGGTTATAATTAGGTGAAAGAAAATATGCAGGGTTGATATGAGGTTTGTGGGAGTGATGTGAGCACTTTTGGGTAAACTACGTTTCGGGAAGGTGGCATTCTCTGTTTTAATAGAAACATTATCGGGAGTTTCGGATCTGACCCTTGAGCACACAAATTAAAATTGTCCACGGGAGAAGTCGGGTTTGACGAGATGAAGTCCTGTAACTTCAAGGGTAACGGTTTGTCATTGTTGGGCCGTGATGGTGTTGGGCCTTTGATGGCATTGTTGCTTTTACCAGTCAAAAACGGTCGACTCATTTTGACCTGTAAATGTACTCACTACACGTAAGGTTTGACAGTGTTCAACTTTTACAGTGTAAGTGCACTAGATATACCATGGCAAGTATATCAACATTTTGACTGATTTTGACCCTTGCAGTAAATGAGAAGGCATGAGATTCCGGAACTCAAATATGACGTTAAAAAAATATAACATTCCGTGTTCTGAAGTTTGCTACGTGATTACAAGCCAAAATGTACACTGACTTTGGCAACACTAGATATTTTTTCATTCGCTAGCTTGCTTGAGGCCTTGAATTTCACTGTTGAAGGGGCAATGCATCGTTACCTTGGCAAAGGATGCTTCCATTGGAATATGTTAATATGTTAATAAGAGACAAATTATGCCATCATTACCTCCAAGGCCTGTTGCTGAATATTAAAAAAATTACTCCAGTAATTTGGATTCATCAATAAAATATGTCTATATACCGTACATGTACGTACATTATAGGAGTATTCGCATGTACACTATCAGTGTGATACACACATTAACCCTAACGCACTAGACCCTAGTTGCTGGGTACCATCCTCAATCCTTCAAAATCCTTCGATTGCCCTACCCCAAAAAATGCATTCATCCTCAATCCTCCAAAATCCTCATATGCTTCAATCACCATTCATCCTCAATCCTCCAAAATCCTCATGTGTTTCAATCACCATTCATCCTCAATCCTCCAAAATCCTCCAAAACTGCAATGAGGATTTTGGAGGATTGAGGAGGGTTAGGGTTAATGTGACAATATCGTCTCGATGAACAGGGCATGGAATCGGAGTGTGAGTTTTAGATTTTAACTTGAATATCTCACATGATAAGATCCGGGCATGATATTCTTCCTACTTCTGCAGGAAATCCTACCTTTTGATTTTGAAACCGGGTTCCGACTAACTTCAGACCATGGAAACTTTCCTTGTGTATCATTTTATTGTAAATACTGAGATAAAAAACAGTTTCCTTGCTATACATGTACATGGCTATAACTCGGTAAACTGCTGTAGGCTACATGTACATGTAGTATATAATAATAATAATAATAATAATAATAATAATAATAATAATAATAATAATAATAATAATAATAATAATAATAATAATAATAATAATAATAATAATAATAATAATAATAATAATAATAATAATAATAATAATAATAATAATAATAATAATAATAATAATAATAATAATAATAATAATAATAATAATAATAATAATAATAATAATAATAATAATAATAATAATAATAATAATAATAATAATAATAATAATAATACAGAAGATTTATAACGCGCACATATCCACCAAGAAGTGCTCAAGGCGCTTTACAGTAAACAAGAAATCATACAATAGCATTGATTGATTGATTGAATTGATTGAATTTATTCGGATAAAAAGATGATAAAAGTACAAGACACATTACAAAAATACAAGAAAAACATACCATATTTATCCAAGGATAACCCAAAAAGCCAATAACATATGTAGGCTTATTTCCATTGGGGTCCTTACATCGAAACATCAAAAATATAAATACAAATTACAAATTAGAAAGACAAAGATACATGTAGTTCAAGATACCAATATTGCATAACAATACAATAGCAAATGCAATATAATACTAAACAAAAGAAAAAAAATGCATAAATGAATGTTAGCAGTCCTTATAGGCAATACACATGAGATGAGTTTTTAAGTTTTTCTTGAAGGAGTCAACAGATTCACGAATGTACAGAGGTAAATCATTCCAAAGGTGTGGAGCCACAACTTCAAAAGATCTGTCACCCCAAGAATAGTATAATAGTACTATAATGGCAAACAGTTTTCCTACCTTTTCACTTTCTCACAATATCATCCCTATGAAGGTGATATTACCATTGCTGCTGCATACATGTAAATGAGTCAGTCATTTTCAGTCACTGTGTTCATCTTAAACTAGGACACTGATCCCATGCCCTGTTGACAGTCTGCTCTGATCGTAAAATCGTAAAATATGTGTGTCGGTAAAATATGTGTTTCTGTAACAGCAACCTGTGGAATGTTTCACCTTATTTCATTGTTGTGTTTCAGGGGGAAAAAATAATGAAAATGCATTCAGATTATAGGGAGGAGGGCCAAAGTATTGGTACCTGCCAATCAACCTAACCTGGGCTTCCGGAGCGCCTAGCCCAGCCAAGTAGAGCTGATTATAATGGCTGCAGTTGTGAACAAAAGACAGCTGAGGTGTCCGTCAAGTCTGTATTAACAATAAGAGCTATTTGGAATCATTTTTGGAGATTATATACGAATTTGGAGATTATATACATGTGGGTTCCATAGGCCTGGGCAAAGCCTAAACCTGGGCCTGGCCGGGCTTCTCAAAGCCTAAACCTGGGCCTGGCCGGGCTTCTCAAAGACTTGGCTGTACCATGACTTTGTCCCTCCTCCCTTAATAATAATTAAAAAAACATTTATAAAGCACCCAGTCTAGGAACTTAATAAACTATTCAAATGTTAAAAAATAACCAGACACATTCAAAATGACAAATGGGACCCTTGAAACAACTGAACACGCTCAAATGTTAAAATGCAGGCCTCCCAGTGAAACCTATAAAACCTATAAAAACCTGTATTTTAAAATGAGAACCTTTTATTTTCCCCAAAAAAACCTATATTAACCAACAAAATCCTATATTTTTAATCTCCTGCAACAAATTTTCAACTTTTCAACACAATTACACATTGTACTTCCTAAATATAAAGAGATGAAGCCAAAACAGTAGCCAAACTGTAGCATGTACCGCTCTTAGATTTTATGCCGGACAGGGTATGGGGTAATGTACTTTGTTGCAAAAAGTACTCAGAAGGTAGGCAATTTACCAAAAACTTTTTACTTAACACTGCATAATCATGGGAAATAACATATAAAAGCCTATAGTTTGGTATTTAAAAACCTTTTAAAAATATATATATATTTGGTAGATTAGGCACTGGGAGGTCTGAAAATGTAAAAAAAAATAAATAAATAAATAAAAATAAAAATTATGCATGTATTTGTATTCATTTTCAAATATTGGAATTCTGAGAAATTTCTTATATACAGTATATATTCATTCATTGGTAATGCTTGTGTTCATTAATATGTGGAAATGGATAACTGACTAAGTAAGACTAATTGCGGTGACACCATGTGGAATCTCAATTGAGTAGTAATTAGTTCTGAAAAGAACTGGGGGTACAACTCGACGTTTCGATCAGCATGCTCTGATCGTCCTCAGGAGAATGCCGGACTCTGGAAAATGCTGCTGCTTAAGTAGACTGCTGGAGGATCATCCCAGAGCATGCTGATCGAAACGTCGAGTTGTACCCCCAGTTCTTTTCAGAACTAATTACTACTCAATTGAGATTCCACATGGTGTCACCGCAATTAGTCTTACTTATCATCCTCACCATGCAAAGCTACAAGGATAACTGACTGTTCATCCATTTCACATCTGAATTTTCTTTTATATTTTCTTGAAAATGACAACTTGTCAGACTGTAGAATAAACCAAACCACGTACATGTACAACTAAGCTTTTACGGTAGATAACATGATCCAAATAAACCACTATAAGAGTGAACAAAAACAAAAGTAGCTGTTGTCTCCGGGTAATATTGATCAGACTATGAATAGCTGATCAATACAATGACACTGACAGTGACAATGTATTGATCACAGTGAAAGGACTGTGTCCTTCCTCTATGATATTGATCAGGTGTTTACATATACACGCATGTAAGTTTTTTTTTCCCCAATTCAATAAGGGTTTATACATGTAGCTGAAGGAAGAATTCTGAGAAATTGTGGAAATTCTCAAGCTCTCACTTTCTTTTTGGTATTTATTGATCAGATTATCAGATTATAAATAGCTGATCAATACATTTTCACTGACAGTGAAAATGTATTGATCAGGTATTTATTATGTATTTATTTTTTTCCTCACTCAAGGTTTTAGCTGCACAAAAGCTGAATTCTGTCAATATTCACAACTGTTTTTAAATAGCTGAAGGAAAAATTCTGAGACATTCTGACCTGAAAAATGACTAGCTCTTACTTTGTTTTGGGGTAATATTGATCAGATTATGAATAGCTGATCAATACATTATCAATGACAGCAAAATTGTATTTATCGGGTGTGCATAATTTTTTTATTTATTTTTTTAATTCAATTTTTTTTTTAGTTCCACGGAAGCTGTTTAATATTTACAACTGTTTTATGGCTGAATGAAGAATTTTGAGAAATTGCGACCTGGATATCTGCTCATACAGTACATAGGTACACTGTGGATGTGTAAAATATAATGGACACATCTGGCTGTCTGGCAAGACCCCACTGGGAATTTAGGCACAAACTCAGGGACAAACACTACAGTCTAAGTATCATAAAGCATGAAAAAAAGAGTACTTAAAAAAAAAAAAGCTCTGTTTTCTGGTCATAGGTCGGCTTCAAAATCAGTGCAGTGACATACTTACTTTATTTATTTTGGTAATCGTATACGCGGTTATTGGAATCAGACCAAATTTACCAGACACAAAGTATGGTGGGTTAGAGAGGCCTCACAAATCAGGCAAACGTTCATACCCCATTTTTAAACACAGCGCGGCAGAATTCCATTTGCTCATAGCAACAACAAAAATAAACAAATAAAAATTCCGACACGCGGGTCAGAGGTGACGAGTGTGGAGACCAGAAACCAGAGACATTTTTTTTGGCCTACGTGTAAATGCACTGTTACTTTATAAAAATCAAGAGATACATGTGTACTAGATTAAGTAATGCACGTAAAAGAACCCAGAACACTTTCGTGGAAGAGTAGGGGTTTACCCCGGTGTTTCTGGTTCACATTGCAAGCGCCCTTGTTTACAGGTTCCCTCAGGCTTTCGAGCTTACAGTGCTTAAGTGCGCTTTTCTGAGGCTTCCTTGGTTTCATTACCAGAAATATAAATAAAATAAATAAATAAAATAAAATAAATAAATACATGTATTATAAACAGCTAGTGAGAGGTTTAGCTTATTTCATTGTGACGTTTATCAAGGGAGCGTGCATAGAAAAATGCCTATAAATGTCTCCATAGCTGAATTTTTGTGGCAAAAAAAAATCACATAGATTTGCTGACAAATTCCAAAAAAAAGATTCCTTCGAGTACGCAGAATATATAGCATATGGCCAAATCGATGTGCATATATGTATGTACATGTACATGTATGGTCCCCTGTTGTGCACTGGCTGGCAGTGGTTGTGCAGTTTACCACAAACAGCCGGGTGTGGCGTGGGTGGTTACTTGTGATAACCAATAATAGTGAAGTACATGTAATGTACATGTACATACCTACATGTACATGTAGGAGATTTCCTGCTTTGTATGCAGAATTTGTTCATTATGTTCTTCTCCACATACATGTAACATCCAGAATTGTTTTAAATTTCAGATTGAATTAGATTTGAGATGTTAGTGCCTTATTAACCCTTCTGTGACTGCAAGGGTCAAAATCAGTCAAAATGTTGATATACATGTACATGTACTTGCCAAGGTATATCTAGTGCACTTAAAAGTCGAACACCGTCAAACCTTATGTGTACATGTAGTAAGTACATTGACAGGTCAAAATGAGTTGACCGTATTTGACTGGTAAAAGCAATTGTCTGGTATTGTTCAGGGCGGTCAAAATGACAGTAAAAACCAGTCAAAAATGTATAGGTTGGTGGAATTCTTGCGTCGGGTGATAAACAATTGACTTAACTTTGCCCTACACTGATGTGTGTATACACGTACATGTAGCACTATATACTTAGTGCTCACCAATCTATATCGCGGAACCCGCTGCTATGGGATTCTAGCCGGCCAATCATCATCAGTTTTTTTCACAGACACTCGGAAAGCACTGAGTATGGGGCAAAATTAAATCAACAATCAAAAATGCCCCTGTTTGCACATTTGGGTCAACAGTCAAAAATAGGCAGTTTACTGATTTTGACCGCTATAGCTACATGTACATGTACTTGTCACAAGTTCAGCTATACACATGTAGTAGGAGGGTTAAAAATAAATGTTATGGTTTCTTGTCATAGACTAGTGCACATTTTGTGCCCGACTGCCCGGTGCAGTTTGACTTTTGGGGCTCCTTTGTAAACATAAGATGTCGTGTACATGTAGATCACATTTTCATTTTTTCATTTCATTTATTGATTTCACACGTAGAAAAAACAAAAACACAAATTTACATTAAATTAACAGAAACAGAAACAAAGGTAGCACCCCTGTAGGATTACAAAAAAGTAAACTAAATTACTGTCGAGTTGATCTCCTGATGCTACCACTTAGGAAGTAAACAAACATTGAATCACACAAAGAACGATAAATGGCTTTAGGCACACTTTGAGATATAAAAATATTATAATAAAAATATAAAAACTTAAATACTACACAGTTTGAGTTAGGGCATCTGCTAGGCCAGGGACTAATAAATGTTTTCTAAGTGAATTAACAAATAAAGATAAACTATAAATAACTGTTTCTTTAACATCTGTTGGTAGCACCTCCCATAATCTAGGGAATCTATTAAAAAGAGAATGATGAGCAGCATTGGACCTTGCCATTTGATGAGAAAACTTAATAACTTCAGTATGTCTACGATTAACATGGATTAGATCAATAGGAATGTCAAATTTATTATATAAACATTTAATAGCAAACACAATTGAAAGGAAATGAATTCTATTGTTTAAAAAGGGGAAGACCCAACTTGACACACCTGTCAGAATACACAATTTCACTATTGGAATTAATTAAAGCCTTTCTCGGCAGGCCTAAACAAAAACATTGTCTGTAAGTTTAGATAGATAGCTATTTTTCCTGTTCTGATTTAATAACAAAGCATTATTATTTATGGTGGAGGGCCAAAGTCGTGGTACAGCCCAAGCCTTTGAGAGGCCTGGCCAGGTCAGGGCTGCCTGGCCTCCTCATCTGTCTTTTTGTGAGTCTTAATCCTGTTACAATACAGTACCTGCCAATCAACATAACCTGGGCTTCTGGAGGGCCTAGCCCAGCTAAGTAGAGCTCATTAGAACAGCTACACTTGTGAACAAAAGACAGCTGAGGTGTCAGTCAAGTAGGCCTATATGTGTTAACAATACAAGCTACATGTATTTGAGATCTGTTCCTTATAGTAAAGGATCTTTTGTGCTCAGCTAGGGGATTATTGAGCTATGCCAGTAGGTCCAGGCATGGAGGAAGAAAACAGAAGGAGTCACATCGCCCAGCCTCTTATCTCATAACCAATTAGCACTTCGGAGTGGCCCATTGGAAATACGTTATGGCCACCCGCTGTGCTTACAAGTTTAACGACCGCGATAATCCCCTTGTGTACAATGTCTTTTGCCGCTCGGCTTGCTCGCGACCAGGATACATAATTGGAGGGTAGAAATCTGAAGCAAACGAATAAACACAAAACGTATGCGCACTACTTTTCGCGGGCTTTTTATATTGCGCAATGCATTGTCTTCAATAGCGATTTTCCACCGAGTATTTTGGTGTTTTGATCGTCGAATTTGGCGAATCCGAAGCTGACTTACGCTTAAATATAACATTCAGATGTTACAATAAAGTGTCTTTTAGCAACTTATTTTAAGGATATTTCCGGTGATCTCTGGAAGCCAACCAATTGTCAAATTCAAAGACGTGTTGTTTAGCTTTTTATCATTTCAATCCTCATATATGTACGATGCTGTACACTGAAGATATTGCAGTGTTGGATTCGTAGGTCGAGTTGGATCGGGAGCCAGCCTTCCGTGTAGTGCAATAGGACAACGCGTCAGCAATGCGCGCAATGCGCATGTGCAAAGAAAGCCTGGCTGTAGTTCTCCTCGATAATCGGATTAAACGATTAGCGCTGGCTTAGAAATTTTACGACCGCGGCAAAAGACATTGAACCTTTGATATGCCTTCGTTGTGACTCCTTCTGTTTTCTTCCTCCATGGTCCAGGCAAAGTCTGGGCCTGGCAGGGCTTCTCTAAGGCTTGGCTGTACCACGACTTTGGCCCTCCTCCCTTAATCAATTGTATAACCATCTTTTATTTTTTTCTCTCTGCACAGTTGGGTATTGATAGTCCAGTCAGTCCCATCACTAGTATTCTGCCTCTTTTCTTTGTTATCTTCGTCACAGCTGTCAAACAGGTAATGCTATCCACTTAAAGCTAGTATACATTGTATGTTTTGATAAACTCTCTGTAAAAGCATACATCCATGAGAATCAAGAGATATGCTTACACATGCACAGAACCTGTGAGGGTGTCATCTTGTTTCATTGCCTTGTTAACCCTAACTATCCCAAACTCCATCAAACTCCACCGGCTGGTTGTATTGAATTTTGATGGACTCAGTACTGTATAGCCCAGACAGGGATACTTTACATGGGGCCGGGTGTCCCAATTCCATCTAAGTCCAACAGTTGAGTGGTAGTGTTACTGCATGGTGTTGGATTTTGGTGGATTCAAGATGAAAGAGGGTTAAGGTTAATGATAAAATAGTGAATGTGTATTCCAAAAATGGAATTTGATCTTAAAAATCTCTTGAGATTTTGCAGGAATATGGAATGTCTGGGCATCTTGCATACATGTGCTTCAAAGCGGGCCATGGTCTACTTTCTGATATATTTCCATCCTCAGACTGGGCTTAGCTGGCAAACCTTGATCAAGCATTTTCATGAGCATTACAAATGATAACATACATCCATCGGTTGTCCAAGTGTGAAGCTACCCTAACCCCCTTCAATAACTGGCTAGATACCCTGCTCAATGCAATAACATCCATCGGTTGTCCCAAGTGTGTAGCTACTAGCCTTACCCCATCCAATAACTTTGCTAGACACCCTGCTCAATGCAACAACATCCATTAGTTGTCTAAGTGTGAAGTCTGCTGAGTGCAACAAGATCCATCAGCAAGAACAAATACTCTTTTGATCTCTGCCTACAGCATGTTTACGGTTATTGTATATCTTGATTCAAAGAAACTTTGCATTCTCACAAAGAAGCAGTGTTGACAACTTTACTGATGTTGTACATGTTCTTATTGTTCAACTCTGTGTCTCCATTTGATTTCTGTGTAGGCATACGAGGACTGGCTACGACACAAGGCAGACAATGAAGTCAACAAGAGACCAGCCCAGGTGGTGCGGGACTGTCATATAAAGGAGGTCCAGTCTCGACAAATATATGTAAGGCTTATCATATTATTGGTTGTCATCATTGGCAGTCCAATCACTGTCCAGTATGACTGTCTCCCTTGGTACTCATCTGGTGAATAGACCAAAGTCACTCCACAATGTAGTCAAGTGATGATTCTGTCTGATCCGAATCTGAATCCAATTTTTTTTGGAATAACACTAACAGCTCATGCGTGTTACTATAACGCAATCTATTTTTCGGAAATTCGTCTCAATAGAGAGATTGCATAGGATGCTAGAGGTCAAACAAAGGTAACTAATTGGCTCATGCACACGCACCGCGCATGCGCATACGTGCGTTCCCATTGTTTGACCTCACACATGGTTTGCGTGTGCAGGCTCTCTAGCTGTTGACCATTCGCGGCAGATTTGCTTGAATGCAGTGTCCAATCCAATCACTTCAAATGGATTGCGCAATGCTCGCTGAACTAAGACATCAGAAAAACTACCACACAAAAATTCTGTATGGGATGTCTTTAAGGGCATGTATAGATTAATGAAATTCTTGCATTGGGTGATAAACAATTGACTTTTGCTCTAACACCGATGTATGAATGAATCACTAAAGTGCTTTCCGAGTGTCTGTGAAAAAAATTCCACAGGTGACTCGGGCGGGATTTGAACCCACGACCTCCTGCTTACTAGTGCAGACATCTTAACCTCTCGACCACCGAGCTTGCCCGATGACAATTGGCCAGCTAGAATCCTGTACAGCCGCGGATTCCACGATATTTGCAGATTGATGTAATCCTTGCGTTGGGTGATAAACAATTGATTTGATTTTGCCCTACACCGACGCATGTATGAAACACTGCATACTAAGTGCTTTCCAAGTGTCTGTGAAAAAAGAAAAATTCCACAGGCGACTCGGTCGGGATTCAAACGACCTACTGCTTTTAATACTAGTTACACATACTATTTATAGAGTGATGAAATTCTTGTATCGGGTGATAAACATTTGATTTGATTTTTACATGGCTAAGGGGCACATACTATTTATAGAGTGATGAAATTCTTGTATCGGGTGATAAACATTTGATTTGATTTTTACATGGCTAAGGGGCACATACTATTTATGGAGTGATGAAATTCTTGTATCGGGTGATAAACATTTGATTTGATTTTTACATGGCTAAGGGGCACATACTATTTATGGAGTGATGAAATTCTTGTATCGGGTGATAAACATTTGATTTGATTTTTACATGGCTAAGGGGCACATACTATTTATAGAGTGATGAAATTCTTGTATCGGGTGATAAACATTTGATTTGATTTTTACATGGCTAAGGGGCATGGCTAAGTCACAAATTCATTTAAAAAAAGTTAATTTAAAAAAAAATGATCTTGAATATAACATTCATGTCTTGTTTTGATCTTTTCAGGTAGGAGACATTGTAAAGGTGATGGTTGAAGAGGAACTGCCATGTGACATGGTTCTCTTGTCCTCGCAAAATGAGGACGGGGAGTGTTACGTCACAACTGCCAATCTGGACGGGGAGACAAGTCTCAAGGTACGCCCCAAGATTTTTCTTTTGTATTATTAAAACATTTTTTAACCCTAACCCCCCTAGGTATTCTGGCTAGGAACCTTCCCGAATCCTCCAAAATCCATCAGTGCACTTTTTGAAACATGCCCCATATCTTCAATTCGTTGATCTTTCATATTCAGCACTTACGGCCTGTACTTCTTGCCACGTAGTAATTTTGCCCCATTTGAAGAGGTGAAAGTACCAGTTTTCAACAGTGCTGAATTTTTCCCAAAAAGTGCCCCTTGGAGGATTTTGCAGGTAGTTAGGGTTAATAAAGAGAAGGTATTAACGAAGGTTCATTTCAAACATCTAGTTTTCTGGAAATATATCATAAAAAGTGCTCACATTTTTTAACAAACAGCAATTTTGTTGGGCCACCAAACACCAGCATGTTCCAACCCGACACCCCCCCCTCCCATTCTCAAAATGTTTTTTTCATGAATAATGAAATTAACCAGTTCGCTCCGGGAATAAAAGTTTTTCCGAACCCCCGTGGCGGATTTAATTTTACCGCACAAACATGAACAATGGTGCTCACCAGAGCGTAACCGGGAGACCGTGTCTTCCACCGTATGCTTATGGCTCGTTGCCACATCGACCGGGAATCTATACAAATATTCCCGAGAATCCTGTGGCGTGTTTAGACGCTCTCCGATCTGCTGTCCCAAAAAAAATGTGCGTGTATACACGGCCTCCGACGTGAACTGGTTAAGTTGCACAGAATTTGTCGTCATATTTATGTAAGGGTGCACCACAGATACATGTCGTATTAATGTTTGAAGGGACAATATCGTCACGATCAACAGGGCATGGAATCGGAGTACTAGTTTTAGATTAACTCAGTGACTGAAAATAGTATCCCACATGATGAGGTCATGTTACCGTTGCTGCTGCATAAATGAGCCAGTAATTTTCAGTCACAGTGTTCATCTTACATGTAAACTAGGACATCCATGCCTTGTTTAAAGTCAGTTCTGATCATGACGATATTGTCCCTTGATGTCAGTGGCTGTGCATGCACAAAAAAAGGAGTTGATCTTAGAATCTTTCATTTGTATTTGGGTCTTTCCACACTAAAGGGTACAAATGATAAATATTGGAGTGTGACATGGGAGGGTCAAATAAAGACAACTATTTTGTTCCAATCTATTCCTGAACATTCCTTAGCATTTAATGATTGTGTATACCAAATAAAAAAAAAATAGTATTGGTTCTTAAGAAAATTGAATGATCATCTTTAAGACATTAACATGGACAGACATTTTGTTTTAAGATTGACAAGAAAGTGATAATAGAATTAAATAATTACCCAAATGCTTTTTCATTTACATCCCTAAACCCCCATTTGGATTGTTATGAGCCAAAACTAAGACATCTTCTGGGTATTTTAGAAATTAGCATGTGAAATATACCATGAATGTAACATGGACAGACAATTTGTGACAAATGTCTGTCCACGTTGGAAACATAATATTTTGAAGATTATCCCCTGTTATTTATTTAATACCAGGAGGGTTATCTTGATATTGTCAGGTAATAATCCTTAGTGGAATAGCATTGTAAAGAGACAACATGTGGGTGAATAAACCTGTTTTATTAATACTTATAGTAAATTTCTGATTAAATGTCTGTCCACGTTACAAACATAACATCTTAAAGAAGATCCCCTTGTAATTACTTAATTACTGAGAAAGTTGTCTTAATTTTTGAAAAGCATAATCCTGAAGGCACTTGGAATGTACACAGAAACAAAACTATGACAAAGTACTTCATTTTATTATTGAAGTCCCGTGTTCCTCTAAAATGTCACACTAGTTGGACCCATTAGTGTGGACAGACCCATTTTTAAAATTACTGTGTTTGTGAATAGATCTTTCGGGCGCTACCAGACAGCACCATACTTCAAGATGAAGAGGGTCTCGATTCGCTCTCCGCCATGGTGGAGTGCGAGCAGCCCCAACCAGACCTGTACAAGTTTATCGGAAGGATGAGTTTCTACACCCAGAACCAGCCACCATCGGTCAGGTAAAAATCTAGGACCAGCTTCACTGGAGCTGTTGATTTTAAAAAATTTTGTTTTATTTTTATTTTTATAAAAAAAAATTGTTTGGGAGGGGGTGGATAAATTTGGTTGACTACCACACAAACATGCCGCATAATATAAAAAAATGCAACTCTTCCAAGGATTTCTGGATTTTTTTTTTTAATAAAAAAAAAATCTTTCAAAACCATTTTAATTCAAAAATAGAGAATTAGCTGCAAACTGCTTACCAACCTAAAGGACCTGTAGTATGCAAAACAGTAGTTAGTGGCCTTACGTTTCCAACCTGGTAGGTTCTTTCTCAAAGGCAAAATGGATAATAATATACACTACATCCGAAACCCTACACATGTACCAACTTTACGCCAAGTGAGTTTTAAATTTTCTTGTTTGTGGGAATGTGGAGAGTCTGTAAAATCCTCCAAAATTTAACATCCAGGAGGTTCAGGGGGGGCTTTGTCCTCCAGACCAAAGGGAGACCCAGGCCCGCTACCCATTTTTCAGGATTTATTTTTTACTTTTGTCAAATCACACCCCTGTAATGTGTTAATTTGATTATACTGTACATGTAGTTACGAGTGTTGTACCTTCACTTTTTAAATTTTAACTCTCCTACACATGGAGGCCACTCCGATCCACTAAATTCTGTTCTTTAGCAACCTTCAGTACATACATGTACAAGCCTGCTGTCCTTTCCAAGTAATCTTACAAAATCAACTGTGTGTCACCCAAGGTCACTGTAAATGTTTGAACATATACTACAGTATGTATCAATGGGAGACCACTTTACCCTGCAATCTCAGTGGTGTGACAGTGCACAGAAGGGTAACCATAGGAGGCCACTGGCAACGGCTAATGGTTTGGAGTGGCCTGAATGGGTTGTTTCAAAAATTGCACTGATTGTAGGAGGGTTAATATTGATTGTTTGGTTATTTTTGAATAACCAGTTTGCTATGCCTCATCATTATAATACTTATATTTGTTTTATTTACAGATCACTTAGTGCAGAAAATGTTCTTCTGCGGGGGTCAAGACTCAAAAACACTCCTTTCGTTTTTGGTAAGATTCCCGGGTGGCAATTTCTGCTAAGCACAGAAATTTGGCCTGGTATACAAACAAGATTCCCATAAAAAAAAAAAGCGTGTCACCCCACCGATTTTGAAGCCGACTTAGGACCAGAAACTGGAGACTTTTTTTAGCCTAATTCCAACTGATCTTAACTTTGCCTTAACCCTCCTATGTACAGTGCAGTTTGCCATAGAATTGTCAGACCTTTCAAAACCTTTCAAGTTTGCTGTACTGAAGGGTTTTGAAAGGTGAGAAAACTGTCTGACAAAAGGGACCTATGAAAGGTTTCGAAAGGTGTAACAACTCTCTGAACAAACTGGTGTTGAAATGTTTCAATACCTTTCAAAGGGTATTGAAAGGTGTGGTTGTTCAGTAGCAACAAATTCTGGAGGGTTTTAAAGGGTTCATAATTATTGATAGCCATTTTGGCCCGTAAGCAGATTTTGAAAGGTTTTGAAAGGTCAAACCATAGCGGGGTTAAACACACAATGTTCCACTGCCCAGCTATTTAAAAATAAAATGTTTCCCTACTGAAGATACATGTAGATGAAACAATTTAAATTGTTACTTGCAACTTCTCTTACCTTTGAATAAAACGTACAGAGTGCCCAGCTATTTAAAAATAAAATTTATACCAGCCCCAATTTTCACTGTATACTGTATATTGCTTCAGGCTGGTTCTCGCGGCTAAAAGTAGATAAATCGCTGAGCAATATTTTCTGCTTAACATCAAAGTGTATTTTTTGTTAATCCTTCTTTGCAGTTGAATTCCGATGTTCAAATATGCAGTCAGTTACTCGCAAGTAATCGAGTACTTGCGAGTAAACTGCTGTGTGATTACTCAATGTGCAACACTCATGGAAAAAAACCAAAAAACATCCGAGTGTAATTTTTGTTATTTGTTCTTTGCGGCTGAATTATGATGTTCAAAAATGCTGTAAATTGCGAGCAATTAATTGAGTACTTGCGAGTAATTGCTGTGCGATTACTCGAGTAGTGAATTTCACTGTTTTTCGCCCAGCACTACTGTCTTTATAAGGGGCATCAGATGAAATGTGCAACGCTCATGAAAAAAAACAAAAACATCTTGAGTGTAATTTTTGTGATTCCTTCTTTTCAGGGGTGGCAATATATACTGGAGAGGAAACAAAGATGGCGCTGAACTCCAAGCAGAAAGGCCAAAAACATTCTTGTATTGAGAGGTTAGGGCTTTTATTTGTGTTTTCTACAGGAGCCTCGCCTTTAGTCAAGCCCCACGAGGCAACCCGGAACATGACGCACAAAAAAAAAGACCACGCAGGCGAGTGTGGACGCCCCCAGGGCCTTTATCCAGTCCGTTCTGTGGTCTTATGCTTTTTCTTTTTATTTCTCTACCGATTTGGTAGAGAAATGTTAATACATAATGCATTAGGTTCACAATTTGTCACGGTATCACTTAATATTTAAATATAGACTTGCCCAACATTTTGCTTACGGTGATTGGTTGAAATAATTTTGCATACATAAATTATTCGTTTTGCTCGAGGTTTATGAATAATTCAGTAGTAGCGTCCTCGGAACGGACGGGTAAACGCCCTCGTGGCTTCGCCACTCGTGATCGTGTGTGTGTGTGGTCTTTTTTCCGGGCGTTGTGTGTTCTGGGTTGCTGTGTGCGCCTTGACTAAAGGCTAACAGGAACCTGAAATGTCTGCTTGGTCGCTCAATGAAATTGACCCTGATGTTTTGTGAATGTGTTCATATCGCACTGTAAGTACTGTACATCTTCAATACCTCGTGGTATTATTTAACAGTTCCATGAACAAGTACCTTGTCTTCATGCTGGCGTGGTTGCTGGCTCAGACGGGCATTGCCACGGGACTCAAGTTCTGGAATGACCGACGACCTTTCATGGCGAAGTCGTGGTACTTTCGACCGGTCCAGGAGTTAAACAACGACCTGTCTGGCAGTGTGAGTATTCGATACGAAATGAAAAAAACAAAGGACTGTAGACAATGTTCGTCCGATGCAGATTGATACTATCATGTTCTTCATATCTAATGTTCATCATCATCATCGGATTAATCTGCTACCTGCTCAGAATATATGAACTTTAGCTTTGGCATCCCTCATCACGCTTCTTGTTCTCTTGGGCAGTGTTTAAATAAAAAATAAAAAAAATGAAACCAACAGAATTTAAAAGGCAATTCCATAGTTACTAATTTTTGAGGTTTTGGGCCCTACTCTTAATGCCATAATACATATATTTCACTCATCAAGTTTTTCACAGTAGTTCCATTATACCCAGACCTTACTCGGCACAAAAAAATAATTTCAGAATTTGTTTTATATGTATACTACCGGTATATAAGAGAAAAAGCGACATTTTATGTATGTCCGAAAAATGTAACGTGAGTAACCAGAATTTTTCTCTTATGTAGCGTTACGTATAACACATTTCTGAAATTATTATTTTGTGCCGAGTAAGGTCTGGGTATAATACAACTACTGTGAAACGACTGATGAGTGAAATATATAAGTAAAGAAATTATTGCATTAAGAGTGGGCCCAATACCTCATGGAATTGCCCTAAACCATATGTTGTACAAACCGTACGGTTTCAGTTGAACAGAAAATTCCATGCCCTGTTGATTTTGATGATATTGTCCCTTTCAATGAATGTAATTAATAAATAAAATCAATGTTTTTTTGTTGTTATTTTTTTTTCTTTTTTCAGGGCCTTGTTGTCTTTACAGACTTCTTGTCGTTCTTAGTACTGTTCAATTACATCATTCCAATCTCTCTCTACGTAACTATCGGTAAGTAAAAAGGAATTTAATTCAAAGGAATTAAATTCAATTTAATTCAAAATTCAATTCAATGTTACATTTGTTTCCATGCAAAAAGTGTATATGAAGGCGCAGTTATATTAAGCCAAGGTTTTTGTATAAGAGTGCCTTTAACAGACATGTAGAACAGAATTACAACACAAAGGAATGTTTTTTTTCCAATGTTTTTTTCTTGTTTGGAAGCTAGTGTACAAAAATGTCTGTGAATGCATCCATACTCTACAAGAATCAAGATATATTTTGGAGGTCTTTCGGGTACACCATGTAATGATCTCTTCTTGGAAAAAGTGATGGCTCTGAGAAGAGCCGGTTGGTTTGTTCTCGATGTTTCGACTAGTCTACTCTAGCAGTCACCAGGAGACTGTTAGAGTAGACCAGTCAAAACGTTGAGAACAAACCAACCAACTCCTCTCAGAGCCATCACTTCTTCCAAGGAGAGATCATTATGCGGTGTACCCGAAAGAACTCCAAAATATCTATCTCCACCATGCAAAGCCTCAAATCCTACATCAAGATATAAACATCTACATGTGAAAGTTTGAGCTTAATGTATTATATTGTTAACAAGAAAATAGTGAAAATACAACGTGGAATTTCTGTCTTCGGATGACAGAAATTCATTTTGGGAAGAAAAAAAAACTTCGATACCATAATCCACTTTAAAACCATGTATAGAGTGCATGTAACTCTGTGACCATTGTATGTCTGTGATTTCTCAGAATTTTTCCTGATTTGATCAGGATTTCTTTTACAAATCTCCCTTTGTCTCAAACTTTTCTTGAAAGAAGAGAGGTAGCCACCAAGGAAAGAAAGTAGCCTGTATTGTATCCAAACCTCGAGTTTCTTGTTTGTGGGGATGTGGAGAGTCTGTAAAATCTTCCAAAATTAAACATCCAGGAGGTTCAGGGGGGCTTTGTCCTCTAGACCAAAGGGAGACCCAGGCACACTACCCATTTTCAGTTTTTTTTTTTACTTTTGTCAAATCACACCCGCTGTTATTGAGAATACCAATAGTGTGTATAGTGTCATCAGTTGCCCTATGCATACAACAAGTATTTTTTTTTAAGATATCAATATTTTGGATTCAAATTGGTTTTCTTTTTATGTCTCAAACTCGATCCTTCTTTTTTTTTTTTTTGCAGAGCTGCAAAAATTCCTGGGATCACTATTTTTCGGCTGGGATGTGAACATTTATGATGCCGTAAGTACATGTATATTTTTGTTGGTAAAGTGCATTGGACTTTTATTCACAGAGTCCTCACCACAACCGTGGTACTTGTGTCCTTGAGCAAGACACTTACTATAATCGCTTCTCTTTACCCAGGAGTATAAATAGGGACCTGAAAGTAAATATAACCATAGAAGCAGTTTTGCTCTGTACCTGTACATTTACGTTATGGAGTGCCATGGTCGAGCGGTTTAGTGCATCAGATTTGTGTTCTGATGGCTGAGTCGTCAGAATGTGGGTTCGAATCCCAGCCGCCACCGGGGTACTTGTGTCCTTGAGCAAGACACTTTACCATAATTGCTTCTCTCCACCCAGGGGTAAATGGGTACCTGTGAGGGCAGAGTTGGTTGTTGTGTTTAATTAGCCCCATATGCGCTGTAATGGCAGCAATTGAGCTGTATACTCCCCAGGGAGCTGAGATGGTTTCAGGAATGATTTATGAGCCTGATGAGCAGGGGTAATAATGTATTGCGCCTTGAGCACCAGTTTGGTGGATACTTGTGCCATATAAGTCCACATTATTATTATTATTATTATTATACGTACATTGTATTTATGAAGCTGTGTATACTCTATGCTTTTTGAGTGTCTGCTGAAAAGCCAAAATTCCACAGGCGACTTGTGCAGGACCAATGCAGACATATCTTCTTTTATACTAAATTTATTTATTTATTTTTTTCATTCCTTCAATATCTCAGAAAACTGACCTTCGTGCCAAAGCCAACACGTCTGACCTTAACGAGGAACTGGGCCAAGTGGAGTACATGTTTACGGACAAGACGGGGACCCTGACTGAGAATGACATGCAGTTCAGACAGTGCTCGATCGACGGGGTCAAGTATATCGAGAAGGACGGCA
This sequence comes from Zoroaster sp. YZ-2022, assembly GCA_029582265.1. Classification (NCBI taxonomy): domain Eukaryota; kingdom Metazoa; phylum Echinodermata; class Asteroidea; order Forcipulatida; family Zoroasteridae; genus Zoroaster; species Zoroaster sp. YZ-2022. The sequence continues at coordinate 22,072,658 of CM055829.1, read as the reverse complement.
AGCTGGTGCCGATGAGAGACTCAACGGCAATGCCAGTAAGTACTCGTCAGTTTTGTCAGTTGCAGTTTTTTCAATCACAGATAATAAGTGTGGATCGGCCAATCACCACGGCCGCATTTCATGCACATCGTCATCCATATGGATATTTCTATAGAAGGCCTCCCCTCCCTAGAATACCACGTGCTGCCAGAAGTGTGTCAGAAGCTTACATTGCGTCAGAAGTCTGTTACCTACATGAAGTGTGTCAGAAGTCTGTTACCTACATGAAGTGTGTCAGAAGTCTATTACCTACTTGAGGTGTGTCTGAAGCTTACATTGCGTCAGAAGTCTGTTACCTACATGAAGTGTGTCAGAAGTCTGTTACCTACATGAAGTGTGTCAGAAGTCTACTACCTACTTGAAGTGTGTCAGAAGCTTACATTGCGTCAGAAGTCTGTTACCTACATGAAGTGTGTCAGAAGTCTGTTACCTACATGAAGTGTGTCAGAAGTCTATTACCTACTTGAAGTGTGTCTGAAGCTTACATTGCGTCAGAAGTCTGTTACCTACATGAAGTGTGTCAGAAGTCTGTTACCTACATGAAGTGTGTCAGAAGTCTACTACCTACTTGAAGTGTGTCAGAAGCTTACATTGCGTCAGAAGTCTGTTACCTACATGAAGTGTGTCAGAAGTCTGTTACCTACATGAAGTGTGTCAGAAGTCTATTACCTACTTGAAGTGTGTCAGAAGCTTACATTGCGTCAGAAGTCTGTTACCTACATGAAGTGTGTCAGAAGTCTACTACCTACATGAAGTGTGTCAGAAGCCTACGTTGCGTCAGAAGTCTGTTACCTACATGAAGTGTGTCAGAAGCTTACATTGCGTCAGAAGTCTGTTACCTACATGAAGTGTGTCAGAAGTCTACTACCTACAGTACAGCCCAAAACATCTTGGGACACGGAACACAGTGACCGTGAAGGTCGTAAAAACCAGCCAGGTTGTTAGTGTTTCACAATCATCGTGTCACGGTCAGTTGCCGCCGGTATACATGTACATCAAACAACTTAGAGCCGGTAACAAGATTAAGCGATTACAATAGGCCTTCCGTGTGTGTAAAATAACACGGTGGTGTTTTTTGTGCTTTGGTCCGTGAATTATATTAGAGAGACCGGCATGGTCTGGACCATGGTCTTACTAGTTTACCTCCACATGGTACATGTAGATTTGGGTAATTATCCACCCCTTTAGAAGCCGACCCGACCAAACCTTATATCTGGTCGGGTCGCTATTCACCCTTTTGGGATTTTTCTAAAGGAGAAATCAGCAGTGACTCTGGGGGATTAAGATTGTTATCACCACTAACCCCATAATGAGTTTGATAAAGATGTGAAAGCGATCCTGCCTGAAGGATTCCACGTGAATTTTTCCCAACAGAATACGAAGATATAAGTTGGTATAAGTATCAAAATAGTTACACTTGTGAAAAGTTTTATAGTTTTCGTTTTTGAACAGTAAAATCAATAAAGGAATGGCAGAGAACGATTATTTTGTATAATGGAGTTTGTTTCCTCGGCTGCACTTGCGTGCACTGATACTGTGTTTATCGATAAGGTTGTGCTGCGGTTAAATTAGTACTGTCTTGAACAAAATAATCTAATGAATTGCTTGCGCGTTTGAGGTAAAATTATTCTTTCAATGTCTTGTAATATAAAATTACGACATCGTTCTTACAATCGAAAATATACGACTTTTAACCTCTGCGATGGCGGCAAAATGCGCATTTATTGTTACTTATAGTCGGATGAGCACTGTTTTATTGGTGCATGATAAGTCGGCGGGCCCAGTAAGCGTGGGTTTCGTTGTTTATTCTCTGAATGTTGGCGTCACGAATACGCCGCACGGAGAATTTGTTTTAACAAAGAAGTACATTATACAACGATTCGCTTTACACACAACGCGGGCACTCATAAGAGTATTGATCACAACCAAATTCTCTCTACGTTCCGTAGACTGTGATTAACAGTCCTACATGTACATGTATTTTTGTGTGTGTGGTGCGTGATGTATGCACCATAGTGCTAGCGCTGGACGTAGAACCGACTTACTGTCAAGTCTATCTGCACACAGTCTTGCAGCAGGAACTTTCTGCGATCGAGTTTGCAGGCGATAGAAATGGCGCTCAAACTTACTTACGTCCAGCGTGGTTCCGCCGTGGATGGTAATGAAATCGACAAAACTATCAAAAATAAATGGAAATGGAATTGGTGTGATAAAGTTCTGTTTGCTGGTTCTGCAGACCAGCATCTAATCGGCGATTGTTTTCGTAAACTTCACCACTTCAGCATAATAAAACCAAGTCTTTGCAAGAACCAATTAGTCTTTGTAAGTGTTTGTAAGATTTGTTTTAATATGTGTTGAAAATTATATTTTATTATATTGGACAGGTCATAATGTACACAAAATCTTGCCAAAATAACAGGAGATGTTAATGAAGTTAATACCCAAAATAGCTATCCTTTAAGGATTTAATTTACCAAAATCCCAAAATTTCCCGGGATTATTATTTTTTTAAATTATTATTTTTTAAATCCAAATTACAAGAGATTTCAATGATAAAAATATCCAAAATAGCCATCCTATAAGGTTTTCATATACCAACATCTAATATAAGCCTGGATTATTTTTTCCTTCTTTTTTGCAAAACTCCGTTCTCATGCCTGCTAAGCTGGGAGAGCATTGATCTGAAATATCTGCTTCATTTGAGGCATTACTTTGTTCTTCAGTGTATAGGTTATATTGGATAGTAAATCAATATTTAAAAAAAAAAAAAATTGGGGGTGGGTGGGTGGGTTGAATTGGTTGGTGGGTCAAAAGAATTAAACAAAAAAAACATCGAATTTTTTTAACATTGACTATTCTGAATGGCCCCTAAGTTAAAGTCAACTTAATCCATTGATGACAGAATGTGCAAACTTGCACTTCTCATATTTAAGAAGGATATAAGGCAATTCAGTGAATACAATTTCTTCGTGTCTATGGTCATAGCTTTTGAAAGTAGTTCCAACAGTTTACCAGTCAGTTTTGTGGTCAACAGCAGGTTGCTTATTTAAGGGATTATAGGGATTATCTTGGCTGGACATCAGGACAGTGTGTTTATAGGACTTCCACTGAGGTTGAAAAGGGTGTGTGAAACCAGCAAAATTTTCTAAAGGGCCGGACACGTCATGCAATGTTCCTTTTCGGGGGCGTGATAAAAACAAAACAGGGTCGGAACTCGCCGTCTTGCTGTCTGCCAACTGGTTCTATGATAATGATGCTTGAAAACTGTACATTTAATATAAGGGGTTGTCTACAGTTTATTATACATTTTAGAGGTCGTAAAATGTTGATTTTCACCACACAATCAACGAAGGAAAAATTAAATTCACCTTTTTTAATTTTCTTTTTGTCATGTGTCTTTTATGTTAACACGGACACGGTACATGTTTTCCCCTTTTGGCATGGTTTAACCTAAGCTGCGGTCGCATGGCACAACAAGTCATTGTCTTTTTCGGGATCAACCTTTATTCAGGGGGAGTAGGCTTAGCGGGCATTAACACCTCCTTCATGTGGGTTAGGTTGTGGAACCCTGTCACGAATCCTGTACAATGTAGCTATGGCGAGCAGATTTCGTGAGTCATTGGTCGCAAGGCCTTGATGTCATGAAAGGACCATGCGCACCCAATCACGGATGCGTTGTCAACGTGTCTTTTATAACACGGACACGTTTATAACATGGACACGGTAAGACCATGGAGGAAGGAAAACAGTAAGACCATGGAGGAAAGTCAACGGCTCTGTGCATGGGTTTGGCGATAAATGCGTGGTCTTAGTTTTGGTTGGGGGTGTTCCAGGGAATTCTGTCCCCCGCACAATGGTCCGGGGGCCAGCACACCCTTAGGATTTTCTGTTCCGTCAGGTATTATGCGATCCGTGCACTGAATCACGGAGGCGTTGTCAACGTGTCGTTTATGTTAACACGGACACGATGGTCGACCATGGAGGAAAGTCAACGGCTGTTGGTTTAGCGATGAATGTGTGGTTTTAGTTGGTGCATAAGTTCCTATTTAAGGAGTAATTTGTCTGTTTGTTTTAATTTTTCATATTATGCATGTCCGTCAGGTATTATGCGATCCGTGCACTCAATCACGGAGGCCTTGTCAAGCGTGTCCTTTATTTTAACACGGACACGGTAAGACCATGTGATGAAAGTTAACAGCTCTGTGGGTTTAGCGATGAATCGTAGCCGACGGTTTAACTCCTCTCACGTTTTATTTCCTTTTACTCTACAAATTTCCCAGTCCATATTTGGTTTTAAAATACAAAATTGTTAAAATCATTAACATCGTGTTTGGAACTATACTTTGCATCATATTATCGTTCATAATTATTTTCATTTTGAGGATGGCAAAGGATTGAAATTTGATTGCATTGTATTACCGACATGTGTACAGCCGACCATCCAAGATGGCCGCCATAAACGGGCAGACTTCTACTCCAGACCATCGAGTTGGCGGCGCCGATTAATGTCTCTTCAACATCAATGTTTATTAAAACTTGGGTTCAATGTATTTAATAGTTAAAAAGGCGTAAAGGTATGTTCATGAGAGTTCAGAAATGGTGGGACTATTTAATCGACGGTTCGAGGTAATGCCGGACTGTCGTGGGCCTAGGAGCAACAAGGTCCGGTCGGTCGCTGACGTTATCGCATAGAGCAAGTACTCTATGGTTATCGTAAATTAAAAAATTAAAAACACTTTCATTAGGAAGTCATTGACATATGATTTATTTGTAAAACAAGCTCCAGAAATTAATTATTCATTATTTACACTCTTTATTTTAACTCTTTTCTGACGTGGTGTGGCATTTTTAAGCAGTGGCGGGAACATTTGAAGTGTGGCGGGAAAGTTAAAGCGTGGCGGGTGAGCTCATTTTCCCATAAGCTTGCCATGCCTTAGTATACCTAGCGAGGCGTTGTGACCCGGACAACGACAATTTCCGACTATGCTGTTTCAAAGGTACAGGTAAGAAGAATGTTAGGAAGAAGGAAAAACATTAAACAAAGAAAACAACAAAACAAAGCGGAAGCAAAATCCATGTTCATGTTTCGGTCTGATATTCTACCTTTATGCAAGTGTGTTTAAACCGATTCAGTTTGGTTAGTATGCCCATAAAGGCGAGGGCAGCGATAGTGGACGATTCCAACGACACACAGAACGACCATAAGTTTGGGTTCCGGGCAGAAAGTGCCCACCGCAAATTGATGAGCTGAAACCGTTTGAAGGACGACATGCTGAAAATGATTGAGAACGTAAGAACAAAGGAAGTCACCGATCACTTTCAAGACACGCTCAGAAAGGATGTCATCAAGATCAAGAGCTCCACGAAGATGCTTATCCCGCTGACAAGACAAGAAACTTGTACGAGACCGACCGCACCCTGTATGAAAAGCTGCTCAGAGAAAACATCACCAAGAACTACCAAACCACCAACATGACGACTCTTAACAGCATCAACGCCGAGGCACAAACCATTGCTGCAGAACTCGAAATAGGACGACCGAATGGAGACCATGGCAATGAAACAAGCATTCATAACCCTCAAAGACCACAAGGACAACGAAAACAACCTACGTGCCGACTCATCAACCCCGCAAAGAGCGAAACAGGAATTGTCAGCAAAAATCTTGGACAAAATCAACAACGCCGTAAGAGCTGCCATAGCGGTCAACCAGTGGAGGAACTCGACGTCAGTGATAGAGTGGTTCAAGAACATCAAGGAAAAGGACAAGCACACATTCATCAGTTTTGACATTGTTGATTTCTACCCCTCCATATCGGAAAGCCTGCTGAGAAAAAGCCATAGCCTTCGCTAAAAACACGCTCACATCTCCCAACAAGACACCAAGATCATCATGCACGCCAGGAAGTCTCTACTATTCGACAAAGGCACGCCATGGAGGAAAAAGGCAACAATGACCTCTTCGACGTAACAATGGGCAGCTACGACGGGGCTGAGGTATGCGAGTTGGTAGGCCTCTACATCCTGGACACCTTATCAAAACGGTATGGGAAAGAAGGAATTGGACTCTACAGGGACGACGGCTTGGCAGTCTTCAAAAACATCACTGGCAGCAGAGCCGAATCAGGAAGGACATAACAAAGTTATTCAAGGAACTCGGCCTAAGCATCACAATCAACGGTAACCTAAAGATCACGAACTTTCTCGACATCACCTTCAATCTGAGCAACGGCAAGCACTACCCCTTCCGGAAACCAAACGACCGACCCATGTACATCCACAAGCAGTCTAACCACCCGCCTAACATCATCAAGAACCTACCCGCCTCCATCAGCCGACGCATATCGGGCATCTCGCACGATGAAGACATCTTCCAGAAAGCCTCCCAGCTACGAGGGCGCACTAAGATCCAGCGGATACCGGAAGGCCTCACCTACATCGATAGCCAACCTACTAAGGAAAAACGGAACAGGCAGCACAACGTCATCTGGTTCAACCCTCCATTCAGCAAAAACGTGACAACAAACATTGGCGGTATATTCCTGAAACTCATCGGCAAGCACTTCCCGAGGAACTCCAAACTGAACAAGATATTCAACAGGAACACGGTCAAGATCAGTTACAGCTGCATGCCCAACATCGCCAGTATCATCAAGGCACACAACAAACAAGTTTCATCGAACGACAGAGGGACCGACCGTAAGGACTGCAATTAACTGCCGCAAGAAAGACCTATGCCCTCTACAAGGAAAGTGCCAGGCCAGCAACATCATCTACAATGCCGAAGTTAAGCAACCAAACAACTCTCATCTGTACATAGGTCTCACCGCGCCTCCATTCAAGCTAAGATACGGCAACCACACACAGTCTTTCAGGCATGAGAAGTACAGCACGGAACTCTCCAAGCACATTTGGCAATTGAAAAGGAACAAGAAACCATTCACCATCAACTGGTCGGTAGCCTGTAGATCTCAAGCATACAACAGCGAATCGAAATGGTGCAACCTTTGCCTCACAGAGAAGCTCTCCATCATAAACGCCGACAAGAGGATACTCCTGAACAAACGACCCGAACTCATATCAAAATGCCGCCATGAAAACAAGTTCTACCTCTGCAACTTCAAAAGCGATGACACATGACGAGGAACAGTACCGCGTCAACAAACCACAAACCGCCAACAAACAAGCTTACACACAAGGCCCGCAAACAATAGGTAATTACCACGCATCATTGAGCGAGTAACCTGTACGTGCGCGTGTAGGCCTATATATAGGAGTAATCACTTGGTGACTATCAGTTGTCTGATGATCGCATATCGCGTGAAACTCGGAGTTACAACTACCAGCGTTCCACTAGTTTTACTACAAGTATATATATATATATATATATATATATAAACGAATAGAACTCCGATGATTGCGACAGGGATCAGTTAAACCATGGAGGTAGAAAAAGACCATGGAGGTAGAAATAGGAGGAGTTATAACGAGAGCTGATCAAAGTTTCAATGCCGAGGTCGTTATGTTAATGTGGAATTTGGAAATAATAATAGCCGGAACGAGCCCTTTTGTAGTCTCAAAACTGCAGCAATTAGGCCCCAGACAGAAGCCGCATTGTATGGCTTGTGCTTATGAGCGATACTTTACCTATCAAAACTGTAAACAAAACTTGGTGAAATTGTTTTCTTAAATCACAAATATATTTATTGGAACATGGTGTAACGATTAGCAAAATAAACATCGTGATAGGAAAAGCCACTGCTCCACTTGATAATTTATTTTTAGTTCGGGGCATGTCGGGGGCATTTTAAATATCCCTCCGTTTCGCGTCATTGGACTCTGTGCACAAAGACCCTAAATCTGCTGCCAACAGCTGATGGTAACAAAGGTTATGTTAAACCCTCCTTCCTCCATGGCTGAACTGGAGTGTGAACAGAACAATGACCTTAGAACTCCACGTGGCAGTCCAATTACTCATGGATATTTTACGACCGCAATGTGGCAATTATCAACAAAGGGTTATAGGGGATTATCCTTTAATGGTTCGTGTTAAGATTCGACCGTGTTTTTTTAATCTTCGTGTTCGTCTTTTTTTTTAAAATCACGATCACCGGAATGCGGTAAGCCTAATAACACTATCACGATGACTAAGACTGTGTCCCAAGATGTTTTGGGCTGTACTGTACATGAAGTGTGTCAGAAGCCTACGTTGTGTCAGAAGTCTGTTACCTACATGAAGTGTGTCAGAAGCCCACGTTGCGTCAGAAGTCTGTTACCTACATGAAGTGTATCAGAAGTCTACATTGTGTCAGATGTCTATTATCTACGTACATGAAGTGTGCCAGCCTGCTGTAATCCATACCACGGCATTGTACTCCAAATACATGCACGCACAACGCGAAACTAGTTACTAGAGAACTAGACACAATCTTAAACTTGACGCAGGTGAACCATCTGTGGGGCGCGTTCGATAAACGCTGATGTACATGTGCGAGATAGTTCTCTCACATGCCGGTTAAGTCTCCCAGACTGCACAGCTTCCTTTTGAGACCTTGTGCGTCAGTCTGTGGAACGATATGTATGTCATGAATGGGCCAAATCCATTGTTGTTGGAGTACTATGCCATAGACTAGGTTAGTACACGAGTGGCACACTTCATGTAGGTAACAGACTTCTGGTACTATGCCGTGGGCTAGGTTAGTACACGAGTGGCACACTTCATGTAGGTAACAGACTTCTGGTACTATGCCGTGGACTACAAGGTTAGTACACGAGTGGCACACTTCATGTAGGTAATAGACTTCTGGTGCTATGCCGTGGACTAGGTTATGTACACAAGTGGCACACTTCATGTAGGTAACAGACTTCTGGTACTATGCCGTGGGCTAGGTTAGTACACGAGTGGCACACTTCATGTAGGTAACAGACTTCTGGTACTATGCCGTGGGCTAGGTTAGTACACGAGTGGCACACTTCATGTAGGTAACAGACTTCTGGTAGTGCCGTGGACTAGGTTAGTACCTGAGTGGCACACTTCATGGAGGTAATAGACTTCTGGTACTATGCTGTGGACTAGGTTAGAACACGAGTGGCACACTTCATGTAGGTAATAGACTTCTGGTACTTATATGCTGTGGACTAGGTTAGAACACGAGTGATACACATCATGTAGGTAATAGACTTCTGGTAGTATGCCGTGGACTAGGTTAGTACACGAGTGGCACACTTCATGTAGGTAATAGACCTCGGATAATCGGGTATATTTTTGACAGGTATTCTTGACAATTGTATACAATATATCTTTTATTTTGGTAAGATATTTACAGTTTAAGAGAAAAAATTATCAAAGATTGAAAATTTAGAGACACTAAACTTCATTTTGCGTATGGTACATACATTTTATTATTTATACATGAAGTTACTCAGGAATTGTGTTAAATTTGATATTTAATAATTTTTGACTGCTTTTCTTGACAATTGCCTACAATATATTTAGTTTTTGTAAGATACATATATTTCAGTTGAGGAGAAAGAGTTTTATATAAAAACTGAAATTTTAGAGACAGTAAACTTCATTTTGCACACATAGGCAAATTATGGCATTAAGAGTGGGCCCAATACCTCAAAAATGTAACGTGAATAACCAGCATTTTTCTCTTTAATAGCGTACATACATGGACTACATATTTCTGAAATTATTATTTTGTGCTGAGTAAGGTCTGGGTATAATACAACTACTGTGAATAAAACTGATGAGTGAAATATTTAAGTAAAGAAATTATGGCATCAAGAGTGGGCCCAATACCTCAAAAATGTAATGTGAGTAACCATGGAATTATTCTAAATAGGGCCTCCTGCCCCCCACCCCACCCCCCCGACTACTGCACTGTATATAATATACATGTACATATTCAATGCATGCATGTACGTACATGTGCATAATTATGTATGTACATTGTTTAAAAATACATTTGAAACAAATTTGATCGTGAAATCAATTGGTTTTGTTTTCTTAAATCTTTTGTATAAACAACACTGTGTTTAAAAAATACACACCTACATGTAGAAAAAAATTAATAAATAACAAATTCCCGGAAAAAACAACAATTGTAATTCTTGACTCTACATGTGGCGAATATTATTGGGTAAGTCAGGTTACCGGAAACACAACATTTTTTTTTTGGCCTTAGCGGTAGAGTATACAACATTGTAATCAATAATTTGTGTAATAGCAGATAGTATACTCATTATGTCTTCATCAGTTTGAGGTGTTTAAAAACAAATTTTACTGCATTTCATTTGTGGTAAAATAATATTCAATAATAATACGAATAATAAATATGCTTTAATAATGCGCACACATCCACCCCGAAAGAGGAACGCTCATACATGTACGTCTCATGGCATGAACAAAGATCATAAAAAGGTTTTAAATGAAAGAAAAAATACCCAGAAATAAAGTTACGACTAGATACAGCTATATTTGAATAGGAGATAATTGTAGGCTCACGATGTGGCTTCAAAAGTGCAACATTGGTTGTACAGCCTTCTTGCATACAGCACGTGCTTGCCATTCACATGGTACATCATTCCATTCAGCATTTGAGCGAATGATGGCACAGTCTTCTTTCCCCCATGAATCATCCGGCTTCCCTTTAGCCCAATGGTTGAAATGATTGCCAGTGGTTCCTTCGCACTCCCAAATCCCTGTTGGAAAAAGAAGAGTACATTTTCCTTCAAATGATCAAAAACAGAAATGCAATGCGATGGTTCTCACTTGATGTCACACCATCCAAAATCGGCCACCTTTACAGGAAACAAACAATCATCTTTTGAATGCATACGTACATGTATGTGTGTTACATACAAGCACATCTAGCGTGTGGGCATTTCAACAAATTCCATGTATCATTGATCGATGAAGCACTTCACTTCATGGGGGAAAAAAAAAAATGGTTGATGCAGCACAAAGCTAAATCCATGTTGCCCGTAAAGATGGCGTCTTTCAGGAGCTATCTATTCACCTCGTGCATATCGTAGCCCTCTAGCGGGTGAAATACATTTGCAGCTGCGAGTTCTTGGCTTTTCGCAGTGCCATATGCGGGCCGTTTACCGTACAAACATATCACCACAGTACAGTTGTGGCGTCGCATGAATGAAATATCTTTACATGTATATGCAAACCAGATAAATTCTAACTGCTGGATTACAACCCTTTCACCCACTACCTTCCATATGCCATACCTTTTCCTATTTTTAAAAAACATTTTGCCGCACTTTTGTTTTAGTATGTGCAGTTTTTCTACCTGAATAAAAAAAAAATTTTCGTCGGTCATTTTATTTATTTATTTTTTTACAGTGCACACAAACCAGTTACACCCAAAAAAGGTCTCTGGTTTTAAGGTCATACGGCTGTACATGTCAGCTACAAAATCGGTGCAGTGACACATTTTTTATTTATTTTTTTGTAATCTTTTTTTTTTGAAACCAGTGAAATACGTGATACATATTGTATACACGGTTATTGGAACCAGACCAAATTTCCCATACACAAAGTATGGTGGCTAAGAGAGATCAGGAAAAACGTTCATACCCCTATGTGAAAAATGTCATTTAAAACACAGTAGGGCTGTGCCGGGTACCCGGTTCCATTTTTCGGTTCCAATTAAACGACTTAACATTTGAGCGGTGCGAACAGAAATCTGTGACTCTTGAACAATGTAATGTTTACACTTTTACAGACAATTATCTTTAAATTCAAGAGATTACACTCCAATAAAGAAAAGATCAATTCAAGTATGGCATCCTCTGTATTATAAAAGTCAATTTGTTACCATTTACAGTACATGTATTTGTACACCACCGGAGGCATGTTTTCAACAAAAATGAAAACGGGTATCTGAAGTTTCCTGATTTCGGGTATCCAGTTCCAAAAATATCCGAAAACGCACAGCACAGCATAGTTCCAATCGATCCAGCAATTTTGGCTGCAATTGGACATCGTTTCATAGCAAATAAAAGAAAACAAAAAATGCCAGCGCGCAGGTCTGAGGAGACGTTTTGTTTAGCCTTGACCAGTGATATGCAAACTTTCCTACAAACTTTCATACGTTACAGCCATAGTTTGCTAACCGGTGGTTGCCAGTTAAAAAACAAAACTCTGTTGCCCTGGTCTTGGCCTTAGTGCCCTATAACCCTCTCAATACTGAATAGTTTTGACATAAACAACCGCTGGTGACCGCATTGTTTGACCACTCAAGTGTGAAGCACACATTCTTACACAACAGAAAGCTTGTGTTCAAAGGCCAATTTACAAACTCTATTATCACCTTGAAGATATTGTTTTCAGAAAAATAAGTAATAATAATTATCTTACTTATTTAATTTCCTTTCATATAATCCAAAAATCATTAATATCGGTCAATAAATGTCCAAGTTCTCAATCTTTGTTTCCTCAGTGTGATCTGTAAACTCAAACACTTTTTTGTACACAAACAAATGGCACTCCGTAGGTGTTTGGCATTTCGGATCTTTCAACTCCAGTTTGAAGGGATTGCATAATAGCAACTTTATTTTATTTCACCATCAATGGAAAGATCCGATCTTTCTCTTTCCAACCATTGTAAGCTTGGGTATGGAGGGTGAACATGGACAAAACTACAGCTTTATAACAAATGGCCTTTATGCTCAGGCTAGAGTGCTTTTTTGTGTGGAAGCTTGGTCGACAAAAGTTGCCTATGGTAAAGAAGAGGGGGTATGAGTGCAGTCGACAAAAGTCGCCTATGGTAAGGAAAGGGTGAAAAAGGTTCCCATAGACATTCTGATATTCTTATGGAAGTGCCCTTTACTCAGGAAAAAGTGGCCTTGCCCCTACAAGAATGAAATTCCAGGCCCGTAATGTGGTAATTACTTATCAAAGGTGTACTAACCTTCTGTCTCAAGATCGTTACAGTTGATCCAGACATGGCGCTTATTTGTTACTGGAGCTGTGATGCTGAGAAGAAATATACTTTCTTCCATAGAATTTGGGGCGGCCATTACCCCTCCCATCTTAACACACTTCTCTCGTCCCTCAGACCATGGCATTGGCTCAATGACTTTGTAGCATTTGTCTCTCCACTGGATCCAAGTAGGATGGCATACTCCTCCAATGGAGGCCATACATACCTCATCATTAGCATTGCTGCATCCATTCATCAGGTAGATGAGTAACATCTTAACCATGATAAAATGCAGACAAGATGCCATTGTGGTGGCTATGAAAAATAACCAGCTGAACAGAACTGAGTATATGAAAAAAACATGCACTTGTTGTTGAGATCAAATGATTACACTCATGAAGTCAGCAACAGTATGCAGGCGCCTCTCCAAGAAGACTTTATAAAGACATTCTGAATACAGTTTTGTACATGGAGAAAATATTGTTTCTGAGAAGAAAGGCCTTAATTACCCTTAGCAGTCGTGACACGTTGATTGACCGATAAAAATAATGCTCGCCATCAGTGTTCTGAATTTTTCCTCATTCAAGGTTAAAACTGTGTGGTTTCCATGGTTTTTGATACTGGTTTTTGTAGAATGCAGGCACTTTTGATATCAAAGATGTCTAATTTGTATTTAAAGGGAAGGTACAACATTGGTAATGTTGGCTAAACTGCTTCTATGAGTATGCTTACTCTCTTTGAATCAAGATACACATTGAAGGGAAGGTACAACATTGGTAATGTTGGCAAAACTGCTTCTATGAGTATGCTTACTCTCTTTGAATCAAGATATACATTGAAGGGAAGATACAACATTGGTAATGTTGGCCAAACTGCTTCTATGAGTATGCTTACTCTCTTTGAATCAAGATATACATTGAAGGGAAGATACAACATTGGTAATGTTGGCCAAACTGCTTCTATGAGTATGCTTACTCTCTTTGAATCAAGATATACATTGAAGGGAAGGCACAACATTGGTAATGTTGGCCAAACCTGCTTCTATGAGTATGCTTACTCTCTTTGAATCAAGATATACATTGAAGGGAAGGCACAACATTGGTAATGTTGGCCAAACTGCTTCTATGAGTATGCTTACTCTCTTTGAATCAAGATATACATTGAAGGGAAGGTACAACATTGGTAATGTTGGCCAAACTGCTTCTATGAGTATGCTTACTATCTTTGAATCAAGATATACATTGAAGGGAAGGTACAACATTGGTAATGTTGGCCAAACTGCTTCTATGAGTATGCTAATACTCTCTTTGAATCAAGATATACATTTAACAACTAGACTGTGACAGTTTCAACTTGTTAACTTTGTGTCGTTAACGTAAAAGAAAACAAATTGAACTTTACATGTTATATATTGATTCTAACGTAGAATTTTGTACTTTAATATTAAGATGTAAATCTAGTTGGGAATTTTTGTTTGCTTATTTTACTTAAATGATAGCTCCTCAGATATAAAGATTTCAAGGGATGTTTGATACCACCCTAACCCCCGAGGCATTTTGGCTAGAAACCATCCCAAATCCACCAAAATCCATCAACATGCAGTATTAAAAAGAGTACCCAAATTGTTGGACTTTGATGGAATTGGTACAGTAACAAATGCAAAGCATCCATGGCTTGGCTATACACAGTCCTGAATCCAACAAAAGCAGCCCCGGTGGAGTTTGATGGATTTGGTTACACATGGCTACATGCTCTATTCACTGGGCTATACTTTGGAGTACTGAATCCAACAAAAGCAGCAGGTGGAGTTTGATGGATTTGGTACACATGGCTACATGCTCTATTCGCTGGGCTATACTGTGGAGTACTGAATCCAACAAAAGCAGCAGGTGGAGTTTGATGGATTTGGTACACATGGCTACATGCTCTATTCACTGGGCTATACTGTGGAGTACTGAATCCAACAAAAGCAGCTGGTGGAGTTTGATGGATTTGGTACACATGGCTACATGCTCTATTCACTGGGCTATACTGTGGAGTACTGAATCCAACAAAAGCAGCCGGTGGAGTTTGATGGATTTGGTACACATGGCTACATGCTCTATTCACTGGGCTATACTGTGGAGTACTGAATCCAACAAAAAGCAGCCGGTGGAGTTTGATGGATTTGGTACACATGGCTACATGCTCTATTCACTGGGCTATACTGTGGAGTACTGAATCCAACAAAAGCAGCCGGTGGAGTTTGATGGATTTTGGTACACATGGCTACATGCTCTATTCACTGGGCTATACTGTGGAGTACTGAATCCAACAAAAGCAGCCGGTGGAGTTTGATGGATTTTGGTACACATGGCTACATGCTCTATTCGCTGGGCTATACTGTGAAGTACTGAATCCATCAAAAGCAGCCGGTGGAGTTTGATGGATTTGGTACACATGGCTACATGCTCTATTCACTGGGCTATACTGTGGAGTACTGAATCCAACAAAAGCAGCCGGTGGAGTTTGATGGATTTGGTACACATGGCTACATGCTCTATTCACTGGGCTATACTGTGGAGTACTGAATCCATCAAAAGCAGCCGGTGGAGTTTGATGGATTTGGTACACATGGCTACATGCTCTATTCGCTGGACTATACTGTGGAGTACTGAATCCAACAAAAGCAGCCGGTGGACTTTGATGAATTTGGTACACATGGCTACATGCTCTATTCACTGGGCTATACTGTGGAGTACTGAATCCAACAAAAGCAGCCGGTGGAGTTAGATGGATTTGGTACACATGGCTACATGCTCTATTCACTGGGCTATACTGTGGTGTACTGAATCCAACAAAAGCAGCCGGTGGAGTTTGATGGATTTGGTACACATGGCTACATGCTCTATTCACTGGGCTATACTGTGGAGTACTGAATCCAACAAAAGCAGCCGGTGGAGTTTGATGGATTTGGTACACATGGCTACATGCTCTATTCGCTGGGCTATACTGTGGAGTACTGAATCCAACAAACGGCAGCCGGTGGAGTTTGATGGATTTGGTACACATGGCTACATGCTCTATTCGCTGGGCTATACTGTGGAGTACTGAATCCAACAAAAGCAGCCGGTGGAGTTTGATGGATTTGGTACACATGGCTACATGCTCTATTCACTGGGCTATACTTTGGAGTACTGAATCCAACAAAAGCAGTCCGGTGGAGTTTGATGGATTTGGTACACATGGCTACATGCTCTATTCACTGGGCTATACTTTGGAGTACTGAATCCAACAAAAGCAGTCCGGTGGAGTTTGATGGATTTGGTACACATGGCTACATGCTCTATACACTGGGCTATACTTTGGAGTACTGAATCCAACAAAAGCAGTCCGGTGGAGTTTGATGGATTTGGGACACATGGCTACATGCTCTATTCGCTGTGCTATACTGTGGAGTACTAAACCGCCAAAACCAGGCAAAACCAGGCAAAACCAGGAGAAGGATTTTGGGGGATTTGGGATAGTTAGGGCTAATGTAAAATTGTGATGATTGTTTTTTCAAAACCTGAAATTTCTGCAATATTGTATTATATTTTTTGACAGGTTTCCTGCTATGATTTTGGTAAAGCAGTTATGTTATTTATCTAACAGCCACTTGGCACTGTTGTTAATCTCATAAATTGTAAACAAAATCATACTTTCACAGTTTTCCATAAAACGTTATTTAATACTTGGTGTTTACTTTAATGTCCACATGGTACTCAACAACCTCACATCTTTTATGATTGCAGGCGGTGATGCGTGAGTTCCTCCTTTGCCTGGCGCTCTGCCACACCGTCCACGTCAACAAGGACAAAGGGAATAACGACGAGACAGACGCCCCCGACGGTATGAACCCAAAAACAGACTACACCCTGTGGGACTATGAGGCGACATCGCCTGATGAGAAGGCACTCGTGGAAGCTGCCCGCAGGTGAGTCTGATGAAGGGAAACTCCATCCGAATCCCGTGCGCAACGTAGCCCTCTAGTGGCGAAAATGTACCCAGTCTCCCATGTCTTGGGCACCACACGGTGCCACTGTATGGCTTAGTGTGTACTACTGTATATTCGGTGAAGACTCTTCCCTGGTAACCATTAGTAGGTTAAATGTAGATGGAGTTAATAGTGAATGCTTACCAGCGATATGCTAAATACCCTAGGAACAGCTTACGTGACAAGGACCCTCAACAGATCGAACCAACTTGGACAAGGATTGACTTTCCGGACTCATTCTCAACTTTTGTTACTCAGACTCGACCCAAATTTCTTCATAATATTAATTGTTTCTAAAAGTACCTTTTCCCTAAATTCCACGGTAGAAGGAATATTTATGCACAAAATCTGAATGCATTTGCACTATTTTCCCATAAAACCACACAACATACATGTAATAAACTGAAACTTTCACGGGCTGGATGTTCAATGTACATCTTGATTTCCCAGTGAGTAGGCAATACTCATAGAAGCAGTTTGCCTGACTGTATCGGTGTTCTACCTTCCCTTCAATGTACATCTTGATTTCCCAGTGAGTAGGCAATACTCAAAGAAGCAGTTTGCCTGACTGTATCGGTGTTCTACCTTCCCTTCAATGTACATCTTGATTTCCCAGTGAGTAGGCAATACTCATAGAAGCAGTTTGGCTGACTGTATCGGTGTTCTACCTTTCCTTCAATGTATATCTTGATTTCCCAGTGAGTAGGCAATACTGAAAGAAGCAGTTTGGCTGACTGTATCAATGTTCTACCTTCCCTTCAATGTATATCTTGATTTCCCAGTGAGTAGGCAATACTCATAGAAGCAGTTTGCCTGACTGTATCGGTGTTATACCTTCCCTTCAATGTATATCTTGATTTCCCAGTGAGTAGGCATTACTCATAGAAGCAGTTTGGCTGACTGTATCAGTGTTCTACCTTCCCTTCAATGTATATCTTGATTTCCCAGTGAGTAGGCATTACTCATAGAAGCAGTTTGGCTGACTGTATCGGTGTTCTACCTTCCCTTCAATGTATATCTTGATTTCCCAGTGAGTAGGCAATACTCATAGAAGCAGTTTGGCTGACTGTATCGGTGTTCTACCTTCCCTTCAATGTATATCTTGATTTCCCAGTGAGTAGGCATTACTCATAGAAGCAGTTTGGCTGACTGTATCGGTGTTCTACCTTCCCTTCAATGTATATCTTGATTTCCCAGTGAGTAGGCAATACTGAAAGAAGCAGTTTGGCTGACTGTATCAGTGTTCTACCTTCCCTTCAATGTATATCTTGATTTCCCAGTGAGTAGGCAATACTCATAGAAGCAGTTTGCCTGACTGTATCGGTGTTCTACCTTCCCTTCAATGTATATCTTGATTTCCCAGTGAGTAGGCATTACTCATAGAAGCAGTTTGGCTGACTGTATCAGTGTTGTACCTTCCCTTCAATGTATATCTTGATTTCCCAGTGAGTAGGCAATACTGAAAGAAGCAGTTTGGCTGACTGTATCGGTGTTCTACCTTTCCTTCAATGTATATCTTGATTTCCCAGTGAGTAGGCAATACTCATAGAAGCAGTTTGGCTGACTGTATCGGTGTTGTACCTTCCCTTCAATGTATATCTTGATTTCCCAGTGAGTAGGCATTACTCATAGAAGCAGTTTGGCTGACTGTATCGGTGTTGTACCTTCCCTTCAATGTATATCTTGATTTCCCAGTGAGTAGGCAATACTCATAGAAGCAGTTTGGCTGACTGTATCGGTGTTGTACCTTCCCTTCAATGTATATCTTGATTTCCCAGTGAGTAGGCATTACTCATAGCAGTTTGGCAGAGTGTATCAATGTTGTACCTTCCCTTCAATGTATATCTTGATTCCCAGTGAGTAGGCATTACTCATAGAAGCAGTTTGTCTGAGTTTATCAATGTTGTACCTTCCCTTTAAAAACGTTTCTGATGTATCGCCTGTGTTTTAAGGGGAAAAAAGGAATATTTGAAATGAAACATAGTTGTCAGAAGCTTGTTTTTACAGTAAAAAAGCTCCCAACTTAATTTATGACAGGACCTACCATAAATTAATTTTGAAACATATTAACTGTGAAATGTGTTACTTTATATGTGTTATTCCTTCTTCAAGTTAAATAGAAATGTTCCGATGAAAAAGACAATGTTCGTTAAAATAGCACAAAAAACACAAAAACAGGCTATTCTTTAACCCTAACCACCCCATATCCATCAAAATCCTCTAAGGGGCACTTTTTTGGAAAAATTCAGTACTGTTGGAAACTGGTACTTTCACCTCTTCAAATGGGGCAAAAATTACTACCTTGCAAGAAATACAGACCATAAGTACTGAATATGAAAGATCAACGAAAATACATGGTGCATTTTGAAGATAAGGGCATGTTTCCAAAAGTGCACTGATGGATTTTGGAGGATTCAGGAAGGTTCCTAGCCAGAATACCTAGAAGGTTAGGGTTAAATATCTCTTCTGTTCATGACACAGGTTTGGCGTAGTCCTGACCAATAGTACGCAAGAGTTCAGTGAAATCATGCTGGACGGTGTCCTAGTCAGATACCAACTGCTGCATGTGCTTGAGTTTGACCCCACCAGGAAGTGTATGAGTGTCATCATAAGGACTCCCGAGGGTATGTATGACAGGGTGTGTCGGGGTATCCGTCACTTAGTCTGTCTTTATAGACTATGCATGTCAGTGCTATTCGCCTCAATGCATATTGTAGTCCTCTAGCGGTCAAATGCACTTCAGCTGCGAGCTCCGCACTTTACGCGGTTCCATTTACAGCTCCATTACTGTACAAACATATCACAACAGTACAGTCGTGGCGGCGTCGCTTGAATGATTAAATAAAGTCATTTTATATGCAAACCGGAAATTCTCAGTGCTGAATTCCAACCTCTCATCCACTACCTTCCAAATCGCACACCATTTTCTATGTTTTTTAACCTCTTGCTGCACTTCAGGAGATCTCAGCGACCATTTTGTTAGGAATTTTCAAAGCGAAAAACTCTTCCCCGGTTATCATTAATACTAGAATGTACTGGTTAACCAGTGCTATGTTAACTTTCCTATGTCACAGAAGTTACGGTTGCCAAACTATTGGCGGCCGCCAGTGCCAAATAAATACTGTAAAAACCACTGATGAAATCAACATATTATACCAAGATACATGTATAATCCTCTTAAATACCTTCTGGTGTAAAATGTTTAATTTTGGGCAGAATACCTTGCTAACCATGTCACAGTGGTTTAAAACCCTATATGACCCAGACATCAGTACACTTCAGTACAAAAAACGGTCAAAACATTTATAAAAATTACCAAGAATTTGCACATACCTCTTCTGGACTAAGGAAATGTATTTTAACGTCAGCAGAAACTTCATTCATGAAATTTTGCCGATAATTTTGTATAAAAAAAAGTTCACTTTCAAGAGAGGGCGCAATTCAATTGAAAATTGTAGTGCGCCCTCTCGCTACGATGAATTACATTTTGCATAAACCCGTCGCGTAAAACAACGTTTTTTGTTGAAAACAGCGTCCTGAAAAATCGTATTTTGGGGTGTAAAATTTCATTTGCGCTAATTTGCCGTAAATTTCTAGTCACAACGGATAGTTACTCTATCAATATATAACAAAGTTATGGCATTCCATCCAGGCCTTTTCTGGCTTATTTTGAAAATGTGACCCTAAATTTGTAAAATAATAACATTTTTGGGCCATTTTAGTTAAAGCATAATTGCACTATCATACAATTATCGGTCCGCATTATACTTTTACAGTTCGAAAGACTATTTAATAAGCAAAATTAACAAGCAGTATTTTTTTCTCATTTTTTTTTAAATATGCCTTAGCAGATGCTTTTTAAAATATTAGGATGTGTGTTTTTTGTCTGTTTAAACTCATGTCATTCTATACAAGCTAACTAATATTTCTTAAAAACAGGGTAATAAATTTCAAAAAAGCAATTTTGGTTCTTAAAACTGGATCTTCATAATCAAGTAAACAATTATTTTAATTTATCTCAGAAAAAAAAATCGGACCCGATGTCTGGGTCTTAAACCACTGTGCATGTTTGAAATTTTTGCTCACTGATGGCCGTCCGTACAAAATGGCGCTCAGTGCTTACAGTACAAAATGCTCGCCGTATTGCGTGATGACTCCCTCATACGGCCACAGATGAATATTAGGTCTACAGAGTGACTTGGTTGGCTCAAAACAATAAGGTCCTTAGAGGAATTATCCTTG
Source organism: Zoroaster sp. YZ-2022 (assembly GCA_029582265.1). Classification (NCBI taxonomy): domain Eukaryota; kingdom Metazoa; phylum Echinodermata; class Asteroidea; order Forcipulatida; family Zoroasteridae; genus Zoroaster; species Zoroaster sp. YZ-2022. The sequence continues at coordinate 22,051,421 of CM055829.1, read as the reverse complement.
GGGAACTATCTATTAACAAATACACTGATTTTACTTCATTGAATGGATCTGAAATTATTCCTCCATTTTGTTTCCAGGGAATGTCAAGGTCCTATGCAAGGGAGCAGAGTCCACCATCCTGGCACGAAGTGTGTCTGGACAGAGAGACATTACATTGGATCATGTCAATGACTACGCAGTGGTGAGTGCGTTTACAATCAATTTCAGCAATCCAGTTTTTGGAATTCCAAGATGATGATGTTAAAGGGGCGGTATCGTCACGATCAACAGGGCATGGAATCGGAGTGCTTGTTTTAGATTAACTCAGTGACTGAAATCGGCATGAATCGTTGTCCTACTTTAAGATGAACCTGGTGACTGAAAAATAAAAATAAAAATAATAATAATAATAATAATAAAAATAATAATAATAAAAATAAAAATAAAAATAAAAATAATAATAATAATAATAATAATAATAATAATAATAATAATAATGTGTGGACTTATATAGCGCACGTATCCACCAACTAAGTGGTGCTCAAGGCGCATTATATTATTACCCCTGCTCATAAGGCTGATAAATCATTCCTGAAATCATTCCTGGGGAGTATACAGCTCAATTGCTGCCATTACAGCGCATATAGGGCTAATCAACCAACTCTGCCCTCACAGGTACCCATTTAACCCCTGGGTGGAGAGAAGCAATTATGGTTAAGTGTCTTGCTCAAGGACACAAGTGTCACGGCCGGGTTTCAAACCCACATTCTGCTGCTAACACCAGAACTTGAGTCCAGTAAGCTAGACCGCTCGGCCACGACTCATTTATGCAGCAGCAACGCTAGCATGACTTTATCATTATTATTTTCCCTTTAGGTATATCCGAGTGGAAATAAACAGACAACGTTTCTAATGGGTTTACTCATCCACCATGGAAGTTTTATCAAAAGTCTACTTTTATCTTGTTGTCTTATTTCAACAGGAAGGACTACGCACCCTGTGTTTCAGCTCTCGAGAATTGAGCCAAAGCGAGTATGACGATTTCCACGATCAGCTACAAGAGGCATCAACAGCTCTCGACAACAGAGATGAGAAGGTCTGTACAAACCCCCCCCCTTCCCCACTGCCCTCTTTAAAGCCCTTGAACACTGCTGACCAATCACCATGGACCTCTTTCGCAAATACCACGCCGATTTGCTGGTCTAGCTAACGATATTGACCTTCCCCAGATATTGTCTATCAAATGTTTACAACCACAGTGAATAACAGTAAGCCATGCTTTCTTCCATTTTTTGTGTGTTCAGTTTAATAAACACAAACTACGTACACGTATAGGTGGTTTGATTACAAACTACAGAATAACGTACGAGGAAATGCGAATGATGACCAGCAGCAAGACGTGCGCGTATATTTGCGAAGTTGTCGATTCTGAAATGGTAGCCAATCACAGCACCTATGAACACCCACTGATCTAAAACAAGGAGAAATGACAAAAGCACGTGCATTTGGTTGTGACATCCAACCAAAAAATGTCAAAGTCAGTTAAGACAATCTAATCGGACGAGATGTGATCACGTGGGGGTGCATTCACTGGACGGTAAAGAGCTAATAACCACGTATGCGAGTCGACCAGCCAGCTGTTTATATTAAGCGCGTGGCGAGAGGATTGAACCAATCAGAGTGTAGAAGTTTGTATTCACGTCAAACGGCCTCACAGGCTAAGTTGGAACTTCATACGTACTCAAATGTGGATTTAGCATTAGTTTCTTTCAATGCAAATGAGGAGGGCCGAAGTTGTAGTACGGCCAAGCCTTTGAGAAGCCTGAGCACAAAAGACCCTTTACTGATGAATAGATCTCAAATAGCTCTATTTGTGAACACAGATTTGACTGACACCTCAGCTGTCTTTTGTTCACAACTGCAGCCATTATAATGAACTCTACTTGGTGGGGCTAGGCCCTCCAGAAGCCAACGTCATGTTGATTGGCAGGTACTGTATTGTTACAGGATTAGGACTCACAAAAAGACAGATTAGGAGGCCAGGTAGCCTGACCCTGGCTGGACTTATCAAAGGTACGTTTTTGGCCCTCCGCCCTAAAAGATTTTCTATTTCATTCGTTTTCTTTCATTCTCCATCCCTGTGTAGCTGAACAAAGTGTTCGCCCTCGTGGAGCAAGAATTGCATCTTGTGGGCGCAACAGGAGTGGAAGACAAGCTACAAGATGGCGTCCCTGAGACGATAGAGGCCTTGCGTACAGCTGGCATCAAGGTACACCAACCCTTTGCTTAATACATATGATTTTTTTTATCCACGAATGGTAGGACGAGGCGTATAAAGTTACAAGGAATGGTTTTATAAAAAAATTCTGCAGAGCAACGTTTTGTTGGCAGAAATATTTGTGTGCATGTGCAATGCTTATATTGAATAGTAAATCTTGAATCTTGTTTAGCAACTTTTTAATTTTGTCCAAAATTTTGCTGATACAAGTCAAATTGTTCACATAATTTTGACTGCTGGAATTTTTTATTTTGCTTTTTTAAAAGTTTTAGCTTTTGATAAACTTTACGTGTTAAATGCATATTTTTTTAAATAAAATGCTCTTACATCGTAAATAATCTATAATCTAGTTATAAATAGCCTCAAGTCAATTAGTTTAAAAACCAACTGCTGTTTTATGAAAGGTATGGGTGCTGACTGGCGACAAACAGGAAACAGCGGTTAACATTAGCCACTCCTGCAAGCACTTCAAGCCCCACATGCGTGAGCTGATGCTGGTGAAGCAGTCTGACGCACGGCAGTGCGGCGAGACGTTGTGGCGCTTCCTAGAACAGTGAGTTTACCATAAAGGCCAAAAAAACAATTATTAAACACTCATCCCAGAGATATACATAACTCAAATTGTGAATTTTCAACTTTTTTTAATGGAGCTGGTCGCATGTTGAAGACAAAATAAGGGAATAAAAGTTTGTCTTGCGGTCTTTACCACGGGTGATAAAGGACCGAGCAATCATAAATGCCCGTATCAATTTCGATTTCAAAATTTAAAAAATGTAGTAATATTTCTTGAAATATGCCAAAATAGAAATGGACAGAAATGGGCAAATTCACCTTTTGGGTACACACAAACCACACAAAGTACATAAGTTGGCGTGATGCAAAACGATCTTGCTGATCTGAACCAAAACGATCACTCTGATTGGTTCAGATCTGCATCACGCACGACACCCTAGCTGGCGTGCGATGCACATGCGTGCTGCACAAATTTTGATTTCATAAGCCATATCTTTGCCAGATGGTACAGTAGCAAATGCAAAGCATCCATGGCTTGGCTATACACAGTCCTGAATGTACCCCCACATGGTCGTGTTTAAGCCAATCAGATTGTCTATAAGACTGTCTTGGGCATTTATGAATATGTAATGATACTGTTTTACAACTCAACGTTTCGATCAGTATGCTCTGATTGTCTTCATTAGAGGACGATCATTCTCCATTCTCCTGAAGACGATCAGTGCATACTGATCGAAACGTCGGTTGTTTTCAGAACTATTTACTACTCAAAAGAGAATTTCTTACATGGTGTCACTGAAGACAGTCTTTACTTATCCCTTTTCACCATGCAAAGTTGCAAGTGTTACTAACTACTGTTTTTTTTTATTACAGAATGAAAGCTGATCCCAAAGTCAGTTACGCCATGGTCATCGACGGTCCCAGTTTGTTCCATGCGCTAGAACACCACATAGACACACTGAGGGACTTATGCCTTCACTGTGTAGCGGTGTTGTGTTGTAGAATGTCCCCTCTTCAAAAAGCAGAGGTGAGTTAGGAAAGCTTGTAGGAAAGTAACACAAGAAGGTAGGCAGGGAAGGGTTAGCCTTGTTGTGGTGACTTTGGACTTGGGGCTCAAGTCCGACATCGAGTCACATTTTTTAGTGACTCGATCTTGGACTCGAGTCACCATGTACAATGGACTTGGAGTCAGGCTTGGCCTCGACCATTGGAAATTGGACTCGAAGGTTTGTGACTCTGGACTCGGAGGCAAAATGGCATTTTCAACATTAACCATTTATAAACCCAATGAAGATTGTTCCATGTGAACAAATTTCTTAAATGTAATAAAGTAGTTTACCAGACTATCAAAATGGTGGCAGAATAGCTGTGTGAACAAAATTTAATATTGGATTTCTGAATCCAGTATTTGGTATTTTTGCAAAGTTTGAATTGGGGCCAATTTTACAGAGCTGCTAAAGCAGAACAAAATTGCTTAGCAAAAATATTTGCTCAGCAGATTTCTTGGTAACCGGCACATAAAATTAGTGTACTTTGGCTGCCTTCAGTGGATTTTTGTATGCAAAATTGATCCTTTTCTGTTGTGTTTTTTCAGGTCGTAAAGCTAGTTAAATTCTCTGCCAGTCGTCCCACTACCATGGCAATCGGTGACGGCGCAAACGACGTCAGTATGATCCAAGAAGCTCACATTGGCCTCGGTAAAAACAGCACGTCGGCTTAACTTCTCGTCGGCTTAACTGTTTCTTAATATCATACGAGTTGTTCAACATTTTTCTACGATTTTTATTTATAAAGCGGAGAGCCTTCATTCAGGCAACCATTTTCAGACACATAGCAACCAAAACAATTTCTGTTTCATATTGAATGTTTTTCTCGGGGAAACCAGTCGACACTAGCTCTCATGTCCAGAACAATTGAGCAAATGGACTTTATAGTTTTATTTACAGAAATGTTTGAAAGAGTGTTCACAGTTATTTCAGAATACACTTGGAAGAAATGAATGTTTGTTTTAAAGGGACACTATCGTCACGATCAGAGCAGACTTTCAACGGGGCATGGAATCGTTGTCCTAGTTTAAGATGGACACAGTGACTGCAAATTACTGGCTCATTTATGCAGCAGCAACGGTAACATGACCTAATTATCATGTGGCGTATTATTTTCAGACACTGAGTTAATGTAAAGCTAGCACTCTGATTCCATGCCCCTGTTGATCGTGATGATATTGTCCCTTTAATGCGTGGAGTGTCGTGGCCGAGCGGTCTAGCTTACAGGACTCAAGTTCTGGTGTGAGCAGCAGAATGTGGGTTCGAATCCCGGCCGTGACACTTGTGTCCTTGAGCAAGACACTTAACCATAATTGCTTCTCTCCACCCAGGGGTTAAATGGGTACCTGTGAGGGCAGAGTTGGTTGATTAGCCCTATATGCGCTGTAATGGCAGCAATTGAGCTGTATTCTCCCCAGGGAGCTGAGATGGTTTCAGGAATGATTTATGAGCCTTATGAGCCTTATGAGCAGGGGTAATGATATAATGTGCCTTGAGCACCACTTAGTTGGTGGATACGTGCGCTATATAAGTCCACACATTATTATTATTATTATTATCTGTGTCTTCTCTGAAACGAAAAGCATTTCAGACTTCAAGATATATTGCCCGTGTTTGGCTCAAGAGACCCCAATAAATAGAATTTAAGAAGTGAACAAATTTTGAAAGAAAATATTGTAAGTAAACGAACGAAAAACAAATTATGAAATTCGGATGTCGACAACTGTATAAAAGCAATATTTAAAACGCGATTGATTCTGATTGACAGCTGCGCTGGCTAATCGGAAGACTGCACACGCCCTCATGCAAGCTGAGGATTAAAATGACCTATTATATCGTCGTGTCAGTGCAACAACGTCGTATCTCCGAGTTACGACGTTTTTGCGCAAAACCAGTTTGTGTCAGTGCAAAAAGGTCGTATGTAACAAGTTCCCGGATGAATGCACAAAAACAATGGCTGGGATATGACGTTGTTGCACAAACATTTTGTAATGTATGTAAATTCATGCAGATTGACGACGCGCTGTACATACGACCTTATTGCACTGACACGACGATATTATTATTGCAGCTATACTTTTCAGTCATGATTGTCGATTCATGTATTCAGTCATTTTCAAGCGCAAGTTCGAACTTCATGGTTTTGTATAAATTTGTTTGATTTTTTGTTTTGCAAGGCATTATGGGTAAGGAAGGTCGTCAGGCCGTCCGGTGCAGCGACTACGCATTCTCTCGTTTCAAGTTCCTCACACGTGTTCTACTCGTCCACGGTGCCTGGTACTATAACCGTATCGCAATCACAGTACAATTTTTTTTCTACAAGGTAAGAACGTAGACCCCATGATCCGGAGATCAAAATAAACATTTCAGTTTTATTCATGTTCTCCATTTACATGTGTATTCCCCCCAAAACAGTTTGCCTGAATTCTGAGAATGGTTCATAAAATAAACAAAAAACTCAACATTGTCTTTGCAACCAAGGTGTTAGTCAGGATTTAGAAATACATGTAGGGTGTTCAAATTTGCTGGAAATTCCAAAACAGGGCGTCCAAATTCGTCCCTAATTTGCCATAGTGACCAATCCGACTTTTTTTCAATTTTAAGTTTTCCCGCCCATTAGTACATTCAGGGAGAGACCTACCATTGTATCTAATCCACATGCATGTATTCCGTATAGTTTTGGGGATAGAGCATGCATTCAAATGACGAATGCTCTAACTGGCTAACTGGCTCCAGGAGGTTCAGGGGGCTTTGTCCTCTAGACCAAAGGGAGACCCAGACCTGCTACCCACAGGAGGTTCAGGGGCTTTGTCCTCTAGACCAAAGGGAGACCCAGGCCTGCTACCCACAGGAGGTTCAGGGGGCTTTGTCCTCTAGACCAAAGGAGACCCAGGCCTGCTACCCACAGGTGGAGGTTCAGGGGGCTTTGTCCTCTAGACCAAAGGGAGACCCAGACCTGCTACCCACAGGAGGTTCAGGGGCTTTGTCCTCTAGACCAAAGGGAGACCCAGGCCTGCTACCCACAGGAGGTTCAGGGGGCTTTGTCCTCTAGACCAAAGGGAGACCCAGGCCTGCTACCCACAGGAGGTTCAGGGGTTTTGTCCTCTAGACCAAAGGGAGACCCAGGCCTGCTACCCACAGGAGGTTCAGGGGCTTTGTCCTCTAGACCAAAGGGAGACCCAGGCCTGCTACCCACAGGAGGTTCAGGGGTTTTGTCCTCTAGACCAAAGGGAGACCCAGGCCTGCTACCCACAGGAGGTTCAGGGGGTTTTGTCCTCTAGACCAAAGGGAGACCCAGGCCTGCTACCCACAGGAGGTTCAGGGGGCTTTGTCTTCTAGACCAAAGGGAGACCCAGGCCTGCTACCCACAGGAGGTTCAGGGGGCTTTGTCCTCTAGACCAAATGGAGACCCAGGCCTGCTACCCATTTTACAGGATTTTTTACTTTTGTCAAATCACACCCCTGCTACACACATCAAACAGGGTTCGTACGGGTCATGGAAAACCTGGAAAGTCAGGGAATTTTGCTTTTGCATTTTCCAGGCCTTGAAAGTCATGGAAAAGGGTAAACTTATTTAAAAGTCATGGAAAGTCATGGAATTTTAAGACTTATTAAAACCAGTTCGCGTCGGAGGCCGTGTATACACGCAATTTTTTTTCGCACCGCGGATCGGAGAGCGTCTAAACACGCCATAGGAAACTCGGGAATATTTGTATGCATGCTCGGTTGACGTGATAACGAGCCACATGCGTAAAGTGACGTGCACAGAAGACGTGACCACACGCTGCGGAAGCTTCAATTGTCCTTTCAGGCGATGTGAAAACACGCCATTTTGGCAGTGCTCGTGCTTCGTTGACGTGTTATTGTGCAACACTTGTTCGGCACAAGAGCGGGGCCGTGTAAACGCGCTCGCTTCACGTGGGTGGTTGTGTGGGGGAACTCGTAAACCTGTTCCACGCCTTTGTCTTTGTCTCCATTGAAATCTGTAAAGCTGCAGTATACTAAGATTTCTATAGACCAATTACCGTGCACCATTGTCCCATTGTCAATGCAGTGAACGATTTCCCCTGTATCGCATCGCAATATGCGATGTAATTTGGGCAATCTGCGATGGAATTTCAAACACAGCATCGCAGATTTTGCGATACAAATTTCGACAGATTTATAAACATTTTTGAAATCATATTCACAAACCTTTCCGAAATAACGTTTACATGTATATTTCCGACCAAAAAATATCGAGCTATCTGTCCCGACTGGGTTTGTTTCCGTGTGTCCAGGGGTACGTCCGAGCGACGTACGTGTTCAACGGTGGCTTCACGCCGACTCGACGGTGTTAATGCAACAGTAAACACAACTTTATTTTCCAGCAATCCGAAAAGGTTTTTCCTAATGCCTAAATTTCTATGTGCATGCATTATTTTTCTGCTGATTAATTAACTACGAGAAATTTCTAAATGGAAAACACTCAACAACCGCCCATTTTTTTTAAAAGCTTCGCACGTGTTTATTTTTTCTTCTCCTGAGTTTGGGGGTTGGAACATTGAGCAATTGAGCTACCCCCTATACACAATAGTACCGTGTTCAGTTCACGTGCGCTTTAAATTTCATACGATCACTATGGCCGTGTTCAACAAACTCTACAAACGTTACTAACTTCGTTTTATAATAACAGTTTTTGAAAATTAACAAAATGAGCATTATTTATATAATTATGTAGTGGTGAGATTTAGAATCATTTCGGCACACAATATGATAGCGTTTTCAACCACTCATTTTCCTGACGAATTTTTAATAATCAAAATCAAGCTTGATCATACCACAAAGTAACGTTACACTCGGCGAAATTCACTTTGAAAAGCACCGAACATGTCGCAGTCGGTAATTTGTTTTCGTGATATTGCCTCTGTTTTAGCGATCGATAATAATGTAAACAAAAAAGAAAATGGACGGAGGACTAACTTTCATGAATGATTGCAATTTGGCGAAATAACGGTTACACGTGAGTTTTTTTTACCACCTGTTGCTATCGGACACTAAAAATTATTATTTCTGGTAAAATTTGGACATTCATATTATGAACCAAACGACAGTAAAGCCTTAAAAAACAACACCTTTACCTATGCACACTACATACTGTAATTTTAAGCATTTTTAAATTTGCTACACAAAATTCACAGATTGCTATACAAAAAATTATTTTGCAATGCAAATTCAGTTTTTGCATCACAGTTTTGCTATGCAAATTTTTTTAACGAAATCGTTCCCTGATTGTTACTCGGTACCATGCCACTCGGATAATGGGGAAGGAATCCTTCCTCCATGCTCGGTTGACATGTAAATACGACGAAGAATTCTTTCGAGTGCTCGGTGGACTTCTAAAGACGCAACATACGCCCTCCTGGCTATAATTCCCACGGGAAACTCGCCAATTTATCTGCTAATAAGCTAAATGGGGGTGTCTCGTCTTAGTTTCATTGACGTAACCAAAAAAAAACGTGTTTGTGTGTGAAAAAGAAACCCGCACAGGGGCCCAGAAAAACTTTTTTATTCCCGACGCAAACTGGTTTTAAAAGAAAAAGAAACAAGACAACCGGCAACCAAAAAGGCACAATTTCTGGGTCACAAGTTCACATCAAAGAAATGTCTGCCGAATGTTGAATGTATCAATTTGGGATTAGAACCAAGACAAGAGTTGTGGCTATTGTTCACTTGACAATGACTGACAGGTTGTGGTTTTACACTCCCTGACCAAGAGACAATAACCTCTGGGACCCTGTTCTTGGCATGGTTTACAAACTATTATAATTTAAACACGCGTGGGTCCCACTCTGCCTGGCACGCGGGTACCCCGCTCATCTGGTTTTTGCCTAAGCAGTGTGGTCGCGGAACCAGTGTCGCTTTAACATTGAATGCTTATAAATAGATCGCGGCAGGCCGCATAGTTACAAATGCGGCATCAAACACATTCTCTTGAAAAGAAACAAAGTTGCCGGCCAATTAAAATGTATCAATAAAGCTTCCTACAAGATGAAATAAATCCCTCAGTGGCAACAAATTATTGTTGTTCACAATTAGTTATCGAACTGAACAAAGGAAATTTTGGGGTGTTTTTTTTTTCACCTTGGAATAAATTATAGCGTATCGATAGGTATCGGTATTTTTATAGCGTATCCGGGCATGCCTGGCTAGAACACTGGTGTTATGCGAATCTACTTAGATTCGCATTGTTAATGTTGGGCGCGAATCTTCGCGCGAATCGAAAAGTCATGGAAAAGTCATGGAATACTTGTTGTAAAGGTCATGGAAAGTCATGGAATTATCCAAGTAAAAAAGTGTACGAACCCTGTCAAAATTCATTTATGGTTTTTTTATATTGAAATATTACACCACATCAGTAGGAGGTGAGTAAATCTCTTCCCCCCCCCCCAAAAAAAACCACCCCATTTCCTATGATTTTCCCTTTATTCTTTCCACAGAATGTTGCCTTCATTACAGCTCAGTTTTTATACGCCTTCTATTCTGCATTTTCTGAACAAGTGAGTATTCGATGAAGTATTCAACTGAATGCGCCTTTCATGATTTCTCTGGTTGGCAGCTCTGTTGACTGCCTCCACCCAACTTACTTTAATTACTTCACAAACTATTATTTGACAGTTTCTATCTGACGCTATTCAACATAATTTATTTACTTTACTGAGTTTATTTTGACAGTTTCTATCCGACGCTATTCAACAAACTCTATTTACTTTAAAGACTGTATTTGACAGTTTCTATCTGACGCTATTCAACATACTCTATTTATTTCACAGACTGTATTTGACAGTTTCTGTCCGACGCTATTCGACATATTATATTTATTTCACACACTGTATTTGACAGTTTCTATCCGACGCTATTCAACATATTCTATTTATTTCACAGACTGTATTTGACAGTTTCTGTCCGATGCTATTCAACAAACTCTATTTAATTCAAAGACTATATTTGACAGTTTCTATCTGACGCTATTCAACATGCTCTATTTACTTCACAGACTATATTTGACAATTTCTACCTGATGCTGTTCAACAAACTCTATTTACTTCACAGACTATATTTCACAGTTTTTCATCTGATACTATTCAATATACTCTATTTACTTCACAGACTATATTGGAGGGTTTCTGTCTGACGCTATTCATCATAACTCTGTTTATTTCACAGACTATATTTGACAGTTTCTACCTGACACTGTTCAACATCACTTTTACGTCATTGCCTATCGTCATCTTTGGGATCTTCGAGAAGCACATCTCTGGCGAGATGCTGATGAGCAACCCGAGACTCTACAAGGAGATCCGTAAGAACGCCAAGTTGTCATGGGGCCAGTGTGTGTACTGGCTCACTCTAGGTAAGCTGCACTAGTTGCTGAACTCATTGATTTATCCTCCAGCTTGCTCGAATCCTCGGTTCCGATTGGTCAACAGCAGTTGGATATAAACCCCATATACCGCTACTAGAATCCATATCCCACTCAGCGTATCACGCTTGCTGTTAACTGTTTCAAAATGTCAGCTCTGTATGCTTAATGCATCTTGTGTGTTTTCAGCAGTTTCAAAGCAAACAGCATATAAATGATACTTTGATGTCTCAAGTTATTTTCAAAAGCCATCATAATTTCGTCTTTTGAACATTTCAAAGCTGTGGAAATAAATGGAGAGTTTTTAAGGGACTTCATTTGGAAATCTGTTGACATTAGGACTTGTTTCCTTTTAGGAATATCTTGTTTGTCCTTGCTTACGATGGTCTAGTTTGTGGCAAACGCCACTTTGAACGATTTCTTCTTCTTCTCTGACACAGGTCTGATTCACGCTTTGGTTATTTTCTACTTCACCTTGTTGATGTTCAAGGATGACTCCTCGGTATTCCCTGATCAGAAGGTATTAAACCTGACTCATTGTGTTGAGAAATATTGAAATGGATCAATTATACTATTAAAACACTCTTGCAAAAGACCTTGATCCACACTTCACTGCCGCCGTCTTTGTCAGATTCTCACAATTTCACCGATCAAATTGAAAATTGCTTTTCGAACTGCATTTTCCATTTTTGTTAATAGTTAGCTTATATTTTGTGTCATAATAATAAAAAATAGTCAAATGAACATGCGGAAAATTATATCGTGAGCATATTGTGAAAATTATATTGTGAACAACCAGGAATCACTAAACTATGATTTGCTTTCATTGAATAGAGTAGAATCATTGAGTAGAATCATTGAGTAGAATCATTGAGTAGAATCATTGAGTAGAATCATTGAGTAGAATCATTGAGTAGAATCATTGAGTAGAATCATTGAGTAGAATCATAATGTCTACGCTTTCATTGAAGATAGGGTTGGATACCAAGTAGAATCATATGTTTAAAACGACTACGATGTAATGACTTATGGAGGAGGGCCAAAGTCGTGGTACAGTCAAGCCTTTTAGAAGCCCGGCCCGGCATGGGCTACCTGGCCTCCTAATCTGTCTCCTGTGACTCCTAATCCTGTAACAATACAGTACCTGCCAATCAACATAACCTGGGATTCTGGAGGGCCAGGCCTAACCAAGTAGAGCTCATTATAATGGCTGCAGTTGTGAACAAAACACAACTGAGGTATCAGTCAAGTCTGCGTTATAAATAAGATCTATTTGAGATCTACTCATTGTGGTCAGCTAGGGGATTATATAGGCCCATGGGCCTGGGCAAAGCTCAGGCCTGGCCAGGCTTCTCAAAGGCTTACCTGTACCGCGACGTTGGCCCTCCTCCCTCCGTGGCATAGTAATCCAAAATCCTTTAGATTTGGGCGATTCATGATATTAATATCGTTTCGGTTTGCGGTAACACCATGTGTTAATCTCAACTAATGCGAAGCTGAGGTACAGGTTCTGAAAAGAACCTTATCGCACAACTCGTATCTCAACCTTCGTTAAGTGAGAAAGGTTCAAGGGAGAACCAATTTCGGGCAACTCGTTTTTCTCTACTGTCGCTAAGTGTGAAATATGGTTCAGGGAGAACTATGGGGACTTCACGCCTTAATATGGTTCAGGGAGAACCATGGGGACTTCATGGGTTATTCTCAACGTTTCGATTAGCCTGCTCTAATCTTTGTCAGGAGAATGAAGAGGTTTGCAGATGCAGCTCCTGAAGTAGTATTTGCTGGGATTATGTGTAGAATGGGAAGTGTTCCGATTGGTGCCACTGTTGTGTGATGTGTTGTGATTGGCTGCCACAGTGGCATTGTGCTTGTTGTGTGTGTTTCCTGCTGTGTGTGAGTTGCCTGCTCGCTGAGGTGTGTCAGTAATTGACTGGGGTGTGAGTGCTGATGGATGGTAGGATTGAATGCCAAATGCTGCTGATGAAAAAGCCGATGTCCTGGGGGACAGTGTCATGTTTATGAATCTCAATAGCCTCTCTGATACGATGGGTGTACCAGTGTTTCTCCAGGGCTATGATCTCTGCCTTCTGCCAGTCAATGACATGGTCTAAATCGGTGGAGTGTTTGATGATCGCAGATTTGTCACATTCCCCTCTGTGGCCGTGGGCCTTGTGTTCATTGAGCCTGGTCGAGATTAACACATGGTGTTACCGCAAACCGAAACGATATCGATATTCCACCATGCAAAGCCTCAAAACTTATATTCATGATATTGTATTCCACAGTCTGACGTGCGAGCTCTTGAAGAGAACCAGTGTATCCTGGTTGACTTGATGGCGCGTGCGAGAGTGTAGAATAACACTCGTGTTTTGATTTTTATTGTGCTATAACCATGGCAATAAAGTGCATACATTGTGTGTGTGTGTGCGACTCTCTGCTGTAGCCAAGTCACATCTTGTGCTTGGAACTAGCAAGCGGAGTCGAGTGCCTCATCTCATGATGCTCTCCAGCAAGGTAGCCAAACTCATTACCACGCTCGTTATGCATACGTGTACATTACCTACGCTGTAGCATTTATATGCATATCGCCAGAAGTCTGTTAGGCAATCGGTAAACTATTCCATGGTCGAACGATTCCATGGTCGAATGATTGAGAAGATAGTTTGTTCAATGCTTGAATGCACCCAGCCCAACTGGCCCTACTGGGTCAGACAAAAGGGCTATTAACCCTCCTACAATCAGTGCAATTTTTGAAACAACCCATTCAGGCCACTCCAAGCCATGCCAGTGGCCTCCTATGGTTACCCTTCTGTGCACTGTCACACACTGAGATTGCAGGGTAAAGTGGTCTCCCATTGATACATTGTAGGCCATACTAATATGTTCAAACATTTGGGTGGCACACACTTGATTGTGTAAGCTTACTTGGAAAGGACAGCAGGCTTATACATGTATGTAGTGAAGGTTGCTTAACCCTCTCAGTACCGAATTGTTTTGACATAAACAACCGCTGGTGACCGCATTGTTTGACCACTCAAGCGTGAAGCACACATTCTTACACAACAGAAAGCTTGTGTTCAAAGGCCAATTTTACAAACTCTATTATCACCTTGACGATATCGTTTTACAGCAAAATAAATAATACAAAATATCTTACTTATTGAATTCCCTTTCATAAAATCTAAAAAACATTAAGATCGGTCAATAAATGTCCAAGTTCTCGGTCTTTGTTTCCTCAGTGTGATCTGTAAACTCAAACACTTTTTTGTACACAAACACATGGCGCTCCGTAGGTGTTTGGCATTTCGGATCTTTACACTACAATTTGAAGGGATTGCATAATAGCAACCTTATTTTATTTCACCATCAATGGAAAGATCCGATCTTGCTCTTTCCAACCATTGTAAGCTTGGGTATGGAGGGTGAACATGGACAAAACTACAGATTTATAACAAATGGCCTTTGTGCTCAGGCTTGAGTGCTTTTTTGTGTGAAAGCTTGGTCGACTAAAGTCGCCTATATGGTAAGGAAGTGGGGGTATGAGTGCAGTCGACTAAAGTCGCCTATGGTAAGGAAAGGGTTAAGAACAGAATTTTGTGGATTGGAGTGGCCTCCATGTGTAGGAGGGTTAAGGGATTACTGTCTATTGTGTAGGATAAGCAGTGGCAGTGTCATTGACTTCTGGTAACAGACTTCTGATACTATGACGTGGACTACCGTAGGTTAATGAGTGGCACACTTCATGGAGGTAATAGACTTCTGGTACTATGCCGTGGACTACCGTAGGTTAATGAGTGGCACACTTCATGGAGGTAATAGACTTCTGGTACTATGCCGTGGACTACCGTAGGTTAGTACATGAGTGGCACACTTCATGGAGGTAATAGACTTCTGATACTATGACGTGGACTACCGTAGGTTAGTACATGAGTGGCACACTTCATGTAGGTAATAGACTTCTGGTACTATGCCGTGGACTACCGTAGGTTAGTACATGAGTGGCACACTTCATGGAGGTAATAGACTTCTGGTACTATGCCGTGGACTACCGTAGGTTAGTACATGAGTGGCACACTTCATGTAGGTAATAGACTTCTGGTACTATGCCATGGACTACCGTAGGTTAGTACATGAGTGGCACACTTCATGGAGGTAATAGACTTCTGATACTATGCCGTGGACTACCGTAGGTTAGTACATGAGTGGCACACTTCATGGAGGTAATAGACTTCTGGTACTATGCCGTGGACTACCGTAGGTTAGTACATGAGTGGCACACTTCATGGAGGTAATAGACTTCTGGTACTATGCCGTGGACTACCGTAGGTTAGTACATGAGTGGCACACTTCATGGAGGTAATAGACTTCTGGTACTATGCCGTGGACTACCGTAGGTTAGTACACGAGTGGCACACTTCATGTAGGTAACAGACTTCTGGTAGTGCCGTGGACTAGGTTAGTACATGAGTGGCACACTTCATGTAGGTAATAGACTTCTGGTACTATGCCGTGGACTACCGTAGGTTAGTACATGAGTGGCACACTTCATGTAGGTAATAGACTTCTGGTACTATGCCGTGGACTACCGTAGGTTAGTACATGAGTGGCACACTTCATGGAGGTAATAGACTTCTGGTACTATGCCGTGGACTACCGTAGGTTAGTACATGAGTGGCACACTTCATGGAGGTACTATGGAGGTACTTCATGGAGGTAATAGACTTCTGGTACTATGCCGTGGACTACCGTAGGTTATTACATGAGTGGCACACTTCATGGAGGTAATAGACTTCTGGTATCGTTCATTGCATCTATGGTTGCAGAGGAGTAATGAATGAATATTTGTGATTTTACTCACAGGGCGTAGGGCTTCGGGGACAAGGAACCATCATGTACACTTGTTGTGTCATACTTGTCAACGTCAAGGTGAGTTACCTAACAACAATCATGATATGAAAGACTTTGTTTATATCAAATGATTGACCTATCCTGTTAGTAAGTTGATACGAAATACGTGCGCGCATTGGTAGTAACGTGCATTCTTTTTGCTACTTCCAAAGCTGGCGTACCGTTGTGTGTAATTTAACCTAAATTCCTTGATTTTAACCCAAACCCCCTAGGTATTCTGGCTAGGAACCTTCCTGAACCCTAACCCCCTATAGGTATTCTGGCTAGGAACCTTCCTCAACCCTAACCCCCTATAGGTATTCTGGCTAGGAACCTTTTCTGAATCCTCCAAAATCCATCAGTGTACTCTTGGAAACATGCCCTTATCTTCAAAATGCACCATGCATTTTCGTTGATCTTTCATATTCAGCACTTACGGCCTGTACTTCTTGCCAGGTAGTAATTTGGCTCCATTTGAAGAGGTGAAAGTACCAGTTTCCAACAGAGCTGAATTTTCCCCCAAAAAGTGCCCCCCTTGGAGAATTTTGCAGGATTTGGCAGTGGTTAGGGTTAACGTTCAAAAGCGATTCTTGAGGCAGAAATTGACTTTGTTACTAAAAGATTTTGAGTCTTTACAACACATACGTTAAAGGCAAGTCCTGAGCTTTCTAATAAAATCCTTAGGGAAAAGTGTGGTCACAGTGCATTTTCCAATGGGCTTCTATGATGGTCATTGGAGCCAGCGCGTGCAAAGTGGGCGTGGTCTATGTTGGGACTACGTCACACTTTAATAATAATAATAATAATAATGTGTGGATTTATATAGCGCACGTATCCACCAACTAAGTGGTGCTCAAGGCGCATTATATTATTATCCCTGCTCATAAGGCTCATAAGGCTCATAAATCATTCCTGAAACCATCTCAGCTCCCTGGGGAGTATACAGCTCAATTGCTGCCATTTCTAGCGCATATAGAGCAAACCAACTCTGCCTTCACAGGTACCCATTTAACCCCTGGGTGGAGAGAAGCAATTATGATTAAGTGTCTTGCTCAAGGACACAAGTGTCACGGCCGTGATTCGAACCCACATTATGTTGCTAACACCAGAACTTGAATCCGGTAAGCTAGACCGCTCGGCCACGACACCCCATGGATACAGACAGAATTGCTTGATAAACAGCTGATAAAACAACCCCCAATCCCATCGCTTCAAATGATACCCTCAATGTCCACAAGACTAAAGACAACAAGCTTAGATGATCATGAACCCAGCTCTTAACCAGTTCGCACCGGGAATAAAAAAGTTTTTCCGAATGGTGCTCACCAGAGCGTGACCGGGGAGACCGCGTCTTCCACCGTATGCTTATGGCTCGTTGCCACGTCGACCGGGAATCTATACAAATATTCCTGTGAATCCTGTGGCGTGTTTAGACGCTCTCCGATCCGCTGTCCCAAAAAAAATGTGCGTGTATACACGGCCTCCGACGCGAACTGGTTAAAGAAACACTGTTTAATCTATTAATGCCCAAAAAAAACTCTCCGGCTTCAAAATCGGTGCGGTAACACGCTTTTTTTTTTTTTTTTTGGCCAACCAGTGAAATATGTGACACATGTTTTTATTTTTTTTATTTATTTTTTATTTTATTACATTTTACACTGGCAATCAGAATACATCAATTAAATATAAAACCAAACCCTAATAAACTACAAATACACAAAAATTCATTTAAAACAAAGCCAGTGAATGGTAAGATAGAACAGGTGACCAGCACCTCTACAAGGCCATCCTACCACAAGAAACTCACTAAACATTATATACCTCTTTACACCCCCCCACCCCCTCCCCGCCCCGTTACACCACTAGAGGGCCGCTGAAACAAGTTAGGACGGAAAAGAACGAAAAAGACAACATTAAGCAACAAATTAAATACGCCGACAGAGAGAGCAATGGCAAAAGGACATCCATGTGCAAATATTATCTACCGAAAAACTGGAAGAAAATTTTGTTCTGTAAAACTGAGATATTTGAGATTTAAACGACGAAAGTGAAGTGGCAGATCTTGCTGCCAAAGGAAGTTGATTCCAGATTGGAACAATCCGCTGAAAATAAAAATATTTATATGATTCAGTTTTATACCTAGGAACAGTTAACATATAAGGATCAGAAGAAAGTCTAGTGGTAGGACGGCCTTGAGTTACATTAAAACTAACATAACGATCAATATTAAAATGTGTTATTTTACAATTAAAAAAATATATAAGATCACCAATTTCTCTTCTAAAAGACAACGGTAAAATGTCAAGACTATCCAATCGTGACTTATAGTCTTCCTCAGGATAATGCAGGATAAATTTTGTAGCCCGTCTTTGAACACCTTCAATTAATCTAATGTTACGTTTTGATGTTCCACTCCACACAGAACTACAATATTCAAGGTTACTTCTAATCAAAGTAGAATAAAGTGTTTTTGAAACTCGAACAGGAGCTTCATAGCCAATAGTACGTTTAATCAACCCCATCATCTTATTACATTTGCCAACAATTTTATTAACATGATCATTCCAAACAAAACCCGAGGAAATCTCCACACCGAGATCCCGAACAGAATCAACCCGTTCGAGAGAAATGTTGTTTAATTTGTAATCAAAATTTACCAATTTTTTACGCCTAGATATGGAAATAATTTGGCACTTCGAAAAATTAAAATGCAAATCCCACTTAACACTCCAAGAATACAGGGAATCAATATCCTTCTGTAATGTATACACGGTTTATTGGAATGAGACCAAATTTGCCACACACAAAGTACGTTGGCTAAGACAGGCCTCACAAATCGGGTAAACATTCATACACAGCAGTATTCCAATTGATTTTGGCTGCAATTGGACATTGTTTCATAGCTTTAAAAAAAATGAATATTAAAAATGCAGACACGCGGGTCTGAGGCAACGTCCACAGAGACCACAAACCGGAGACTTTTTTGGGGGGCTTAAACTCTGACTAACTTAATTCGAAGTAACAATCTAAAATGAAACTAAGACATCAACAGTACTACTGCAAAGGGGAATAGGTCAACCGATGTCATTTTACTCATCGCCGATGCGGCTAAACACTGTATACTCAGTGTGTTGAACCCAGGTCTTGACCTCCATGACCTCCTGCTCACTCTTGCATGACCTAAACTCAGTACCACCTAGATTACCCGATGGCAATGGGCTAGATTCTTATATCCGCTTCTTGCATGTTGACGTCCTAGAGCAAGTCCCAGTGCTGACTAGCCAAAAACCTCATGTGTTACAGTGCACATCCCCACATGTTTCCAAACGTGCTTCCTTGGGAGGGGGGGCGGGGAGAATTCGTGGGAAGGGGAATCTGGATTTTGTGTGGACCCCTTAGTGCTTATCATAATAGCGTTGCACTGCAATGAAAACAAAATTTGATCCTTTGATTAAACAGAAAAAAAAAACGTTTTCAAAGAATACGTTACCATGTCATTTGCCTATTCCTAAAATCAGCAGCATTCCAAAGAATTTGTACAAGGTTGAATGTTCGCTTTGATTTGAACAGCTTGGGATTGAGAGTCGATACTGGAGTTGGATCGTCGTTGCTTCCGTGGCGGTATCGGTCCTAAGCTACCCAATTCTCACCTCCGTCTACACTGGATTTGTATGGTATGTAGGCAAACGAGAGCGACGATCTCAAGCCTGGAATTTCACAGACGCTTCCGTTGCCCTGGTCTTGGCCTTGGCCTTGGTGCCCCCTTGAAAATGTTCCCATAGACTGTCTGATATACTAATGGAAGTGCACTCTATGCAGGAAAATTGACCTTGTCCATACCAGAATGAAATTCCAGGCCTGGTGGGACTCAAACCTGGGGTCTTTTGATATTAACCATACTGGTGCTCTACCAACTGACCTATCCAGCCCATCTCCCAGTTGTCAATATCTTTGTTATTGTGGTGCTAGTCAGAAGTCCGATTCATACCCAGCATTTTTTAGTGCCCTCTTCAGTCATTAGATATATACTGCAGAAGTTTGTCTAGTATATCTTGGCTGAGGACGTATTGCAGGCATGATATTCGTCCTACTTTTCGTAGGGAATCCTACCTTTTGATTTTGAAAATCCTACCATGAAACCGGGTTCCGGCTCAGTTCAGACCATGGAAACTTTCCTTGTGTATCATTTTATTGTAAATACCAAGATTAAAAAACGTTTTCCTTGCTATAACATGGCTATAGAGGTAAAGTGCTGTAGGCTAGTATATGCCTATGGCAAACATTTTTCCTACCTTTTCATCATTTTCTCACAATATCATCCCTGTATTAACAAAGGTCACTTACAGAAATGTTGATGTCGTGAGGGAGAATGAAATGACTTGTCAAATACTCAAGTAACTCTGCACGTGAATTTCTAAATTAAGTTTTTATATTTAAGACTATCTTGTATATACCTGTTTTTGATTTTGTTGTATCAAACATGATGATTATTTTATCTTTTTGTCTTTTATTTTCCAGGTTTAAAGTACTTGGATGGTGAGTTGTTGATCATAATGTTTCTCATCTCTCCCCCACCCTAAACATGCCACCTCTTCCTTCTTCCATCCCTTTCCTTCCCCTCTCCATATCCAGCTATATCTCTTGATCTCAGTCCTCTGCCCTCTCATAACCATGTTAAGACCTCCTGCAAGGCCAAGTTAGTTTCTCATTAGGGAGGAGGGCCAACATTGTGGTACAGCCAAGCTTTTGAGAAGCCCGGCCTGGCCCAGGCTTTGCCTAGCCAATGGGCCTATATAATCCCCTAGCTGAACACAGAAGATCCTTTACTAATGAATAGATCTCAAACAGCTCTTATCATCAACACAGACTTGACTGACACCTCGGCTGTCTATTATATATAATGCAGCCATTATAATGAGAGCCCAGGTTATGTAGTTTGGCATGTACTGTATTGTTACAGGATTAGGACTCGCAAAAAGACAGGAGGCTAGAAAGCCCTGGCCTGGCCTGGCTTCTCAAAGGCTTGCCTGTACCGTGACTATAGCTGCCAACTATTACAAATTTTTCGTAATTATTATGAATTTTTTTCAGGAATTACAAAAGTACAAATTGATTTATGTAGATATATGTAGTATGTTTTTGTTTGATTTATTTGCAGTTGGTCATCTTGACCATCATTGTAGTTTTACATGGGCGGATCCAGAACATTTTTTAGGGGGGGGGGGCTGAGAATCAAAAACAATTATTTTTCAGTACTACAAAGGGTGCCGCCAGATCCTATGTGCAACGGTTAGTACAGTACTAAGTAGGTCACCTCCTTATGTTTATCCCACACACTGTGGGATTGGGAGTGTTCTCCTCTCCCCTCCCCTCCCCCTCTCTCTCTCTTTTTCTCTCCCTTTTTTTTTAAAATCTTTTTTTAAAAACGATTTTAGGGGGGGCTACAGCCCCCTTAGCCCCCCCCCCCCCCCTGGATCCACATTGTTATGTCTTGGTCGGTTTCATTATGAATTGAAATTTTGAATTGGAATTTTGAAACTGTTGGCAGCTATGCATGACTTTGGCCCTCCTCCTTCACGCAACATAGTTTCTTTGGTTCTATTAATACAGCAAACTGCTCCTTCTTGGTATATTTCCTCGTAGGATGTTCTTTTTGTTCTCTATTTGCAGTTGCTATTGTCCATTTACATATAACCATCTATTTGTCTTGATTTCTATAAAATTCTTTAGTTCGTTTTGTGTTTTTTGTTCACTAACCCTAACCCCCTAGGTATTCTGGCTAAGAACCTTCCCGAATCCTCCAAAATCCTCCAGTATCCTCCAGTGCACTTTTGGAAACATGCCCTTATCTTCAAAATGCACCATGCATTTTCGTTGATCTTTCATATTCAGCACTTACGGCCTGTACTTCTTGCCAGGTAGTAATTTTGCCCCATTTGAAGAGGTGAAAGTACCAGTTTCCAACAGCGCTGAATTTTTCCCAAAAAATGCCCCTTGGTGGATTTTGAAGGATATGGGGTGGTTAGGGTTAAAACCCTGTTGTCTTCTGAATATTCCTCCATGTTGCTTAATATTTTACCTGCCTGTGTGATAATCATTGCTTAACAAATTAATCAACTTAATAGCAAAATTTAGCTGAGAACCTGCCAGAAGCAATATGGGTCATTCCACCAGGTTGGGGCAAGCTTTGTGATAGGTGTCCCTTGTTACGTAGGCAAATGTACCATTCATTATCATTTATCATGACTCCTAATAAACATTATTGTAACTTCCTATTCAAGGCACTGAGATTGATTTTATTCTAATTTGAAGAACAAATGAGAATGTGCACTCATAATAAGGATAATGAATGGTACATCTACCTCCGTAACAAAGACACCATGTCTCAAAGCTTGCCCCCAACCTGGTGGAATGACCCAAGAATGTGCACTCATAATAAGGATAATGAATGGTACACCTACCTCCGTAACAAGGACACCATGTCACAAAGCTTGCCCCCAACCTGGTGGAATGACCCAAGAATGTGCACTCATAATAAGGATAATGAATGGTACATCTACCTCCGTAACAAGGACACCATGTCACAAAGCTTGCCCCAACCTGGTGGAATGACCAAAGAATGTGCACTCATAATAAGGATAATGAATGGTACATCTACCTCCGTAACAAGGACACCATGTCACAAAGCTTGCCCCAACCTGGTGGAATGACCAAAGAATGTGCACTCATAATAAGGATAATGAATGGTACATCTACAGTGTACCTCCGTAACAAGGACACCATGTCACAAAGCTTGCCCCAACCTGGTGGAATGACCAAAGAATATGCACTCATAATAAGGATAATGAATGGTACATCTACCTCCGTAACAAGGACACCATGTCACAAAGCTTGCCCCCAACCTGGTGGAATGACCAAAGAATGTGCACTCATAATAAGGATAATGAATGGTACATCTACCTCCGTAACAAGGACACCATGTCACAAAGCTTGCCCCAACCTGGTGGAATGACCCAAGAATATGCACTCATAATAAGGATAATGAATGGTACATCTACCTCCGTAACAAGGACACCATGTCACAAAGCTTGCCCCAACCTGGTGGAATGACCAAAGAATGTGCACTCATAATAAGGATAATGAATGGTACACCATGTCACAAAGCTTGCCCCAACCTGGTGGAATGACCAAAGAATGTGCACTCATAATAAGGATAATGAATGGTACACCATGTCACAAAGCTTGCCCCAACCTGGTGGAATGACCAAAGAATGTGCACTCATAATAAGGATAATGAATGGTACACCATGTCACAAAGCTTGCCCCAACCTGGTGGAATGACCAAAGAATGTGCACTCATAATAAGGATAATGAATGGTACACCATGTCACAAAGCTTGCTCCAACCTGGTGGAATGACCAAAGAATATGCACTCATAATAAGGATAATGAATGGTACACCTACCTCCGTAACAAGGACACCATGTCACAAAGCTTGCCCCAACCTGGTGGAATGACCCATATACATTACGTGACAATTTGGCTGGTAACCTATTTTAGCTATAAGCATAAAAATGTGTGCTCTTAGTAGCTCTTTGAAATTTGTAGCTCTTTTTTAGTAGCTCTTTGAAATTTGCCCAAGCTGTTGTCTGTCTGTGGGATATATTTATGTGTGTGATTGACATTCCACTTTGATATCCGACAATTTCCCGTTTTTCAATAGGGCGTTCTTTGACACCACCAATGTGTACTTTGTATTCTTCATGACCCACAAGAGCATAGCGGTCTGGTTTGGTATCCTGATCATCGTGGGCGCCAGTCTACTGCCCGATTACGTCTACAAGACGTGCCAGTTGTACTTCTTTCCATCCGAGAGCCAAGTCACCCAGGTAAGCCTAACCGTCTGGAGGAATTTCAGAATTTTTTTTTGTTCTCATGTTATTTTTTTTTGCAGATTGCCGATTGTTCCCCAGATAGAGGATTGTAGAAACCACACATAATACACCTACATGTATTCACCTTATTCACGATAAAGGCAGGCTGTAATTCTCACAACCACACTCTGTAGCTTAACATGCTGCATGCACCAGCGAGAAGGCCCAATAATCTGATAGTTCCAAAGCAAAAAATTCATTCCTGACATAAGGAATAAGTAAATGCATGTACATGTAGCCTATTTCCATTAATTTACTTAAAATTCAACGACAATTTGAAAGCGAGGTTGGACCCTGCAAAGCGACAAAATTAGGCAGGTTACTATAATGAGCATGTACAAGTACACAACCTCTTGTATTCAGGGAATAAGACATAAGATGGCTAACTCGTGAATTATTAAGGTGAATGGCAGCTAGTAGTAATGTTACAGAGCCCTCAAACTTTCAAACTGACTGAATTTTTTCTCTCCAGATTTCCACCATCCAAGCAAATGTAACCAAAAACTGAAAATAGTGGTTAACTTGGTAGTGTCTGAAATAGTTCGCTAAAGTGTAACAATGATTTTGGATTTACAGGCCCTTACAAAGTAATATGTTTAATGAAATATTTCTGTATATATTTGATTTATTTCATGTCTAGCATTCTGTTATTTGTTTTCTAACCGTCAACCCTCCTACTATAGCTGAATTGAAGTGTTAAGTAACTATAGTGGTCAAAATCCGTCAACTGACTGTTTTGACCCAAATGTGCACACGGGGGCATTTTTGATTGGTTTTTTACTGTCATTTTGACCACCCTCAACCAATGCTTTTACCAGTCAAAAACGGTTGACTCATTTTGACCTGTAAATGTACTTAGTACACTTGAGGTTTGACAGTGTTCGACTTATAAGTGCACTAGATATACCTTGGCATGTACAATGACATTTTGACTGATTTGGACCCTTGCATTCACAGAAGGGTTTATAGCTAAATGGAGAAAACATGAGAAACTTTAGTAACTTGGGGAAGGATTGGTTTAATTTTTGTTTTTACTAATAGATTTACATTTTTCCCATTACAATGTGTATGACTTGCACACTGTGTCCTATGCAGTTGCATATGGCATTCATTTTGGTTCATGTATGCATTTCATATTCGCACCGTGCATGAGCTGTTGAGGGCACATGTTGTTAGACCACTGTGGGCGAAAGGGCAGCGATAGTGCGTCGCGTTTGGCGTATTTTGCAGTTGATGTGCGTACGCATGGAGTATCACTAGTGATCGTTGGCTGGCAGAAGTACACGCGCGCTTAGTACCATAACATACGCACATAAAGTGTACGCACATGACGCTGGGTGCATATTCACCACTAGAGGGCTACGATGTGCACTAAGCAGATATCAGACCATTTCTTTATGGCTATTAAAACATTTTTTTTAATGAATTTCGATTGACCTCTTACCATTCATAAACGTTAGCCAATCACAGCTCCCAAATACACATCACGTGACAAACACTGTGAACTGCTGTAAGCGCGTGCGTTGGTGGTTGTTTATTTTGTAAACCGAGGACTTATGTAAACAAAATGGAAACATTGGGTCCTCGGTTGGCGGTATTATTTGCAAAATGTCCTTGCTTGAAAAAAAATTGTGTACAAATCAAATTGGAGATGCCTAAAAAAGTTAGCGTCGAACAACAAAGCAATTGAAAGAGGGGAACAATAGGAGGTCCTAGGTTTGCACCATAAGGCCAAAAAATAAAAGTCTCTGGTTTCTGGTCTCCGTGCGCGTCGCCTTAGATCCGTGCGTCAGCATTTTTATTTATTTATTTTTTGTTGTTGCTATGAAACGATGTCCAATTGCAGCCAAAATTGCTGGATCGATTGGAATTCTGCTGTGCTGTGTTTTAAACGACTTTTTCACATAGGGGTATGAACGTTTGCCCGATATAGCCACCATAGAGGCCTCTCTTAGCCACCATACTTTGTGTATGGGAAATTCGGTCTGGTTCCAATAACTGTGTATACGTGTATCACGTATTTCACTGGTTGGCAAAAAATAAATAAAAAGATTACTAAAAAAAAAAAAAATTTTTTTTTAAAGGCGTCACCGATTTTGAAGCCGATTTTTTTTTACCTAAAAAAATGTGTTTGTTTGTGCATTTTTAGTCTATTGACAAACAATACGCGTCCGGCATACAAAGGGGCTGTTTTCCCTCGATGTTGACAACCTGGCAAACAGAGCATCTGGGAAAATGCTGTTAAAATAGCGAGAAAAAAAACACAGTGAAGATACTTCTTATGCTACACAAAATTCCAGAATTGCTCTTCAAAGCGATATTTCATTGGCATGGTACATGTTGTTATTATAGAGTTCTTAGGAAAAAAAATAATAAAAAAAACATCAAATAGCCAATATTGTGCGATGGAACGTCATGCATGCGTGTACTAAAATGCCTTTTGTGTTTACAAAACAAGGTCAGTAATATCAATAACTCAGTTATTTTAGGAACAATCCCATTGATTTTCTTTCTACCATATGAAAGGGTATTTCATTGATCGTTTATATTCCCCCAATGTAATACAGCGTTCGGAGTTTGGGAAAAGTGCTTGTTAACTTTGCCGTTGAGCAAGAATGCGTGACGTCTAGCATGACTGGGCGGGAATTTAGTTGCTAGTGGAACATCCTGTTTGAACAAATCGGTATTGAGAGGGTTAATTTGTTTGATCGACAGGCCATATAAGTACAGTTATCATTGTTTTCGGGAACCAGTGAGCCAAATTTTAATTTCACAGAAGATTATTTGGGTATCCTAATAGTGGCAGCATGATTGTTCAGTTCCATGGTCTGATAGTTAGCATGTTCGACTCTCGCGTTCTAGCAGAGTCTACAGAATGTGGCTTTTGAATCCAGCCAGGGGGATCTCGGGGCTTGTGTCCTTGAGCAAGACATTTCTCCAGGCATTTGCTCTTGTTTCATAGCAAAATAAAAATAAAACTAGAAATGCTGACGCGCGGATCTGAGGTGACCAGAAACCGGATACTTTTTTGTTTTGGCCTAATGTATGTTAGAGGACTTTTATTTGATTGCCAGTGTGCTATCGGGGTGGTACCCTGGGTACATTGGGGTATACCCTGGGTACTATTGGGGTCTAACCCTGAGTACTATTGGGGTCTCACCCTGAGTACTATTGGGGTCTAACCCTGGGTACTATTGGGGTCTAACTCTGGGTACTATTGGGGTCTAACCCTGGGTACTATTGGAGTCTAACCCTGGGTACTATTGGGGTGGTACCCTGGGTACTATTGGGGTCTCACCCTGGGTACTATTGGGGTCTCACCCTGAGTACTATTGGGTCTAACCCTGGGTACTATTGGGGGTCTAACTCTGGGTACTATTGGGATCTAACCCTGGGTACTATTGGGGTCTAACCCTGGATACTATTGGGGTCTAACCCTGGGTACTATTGGGGTCTACCCTGGGTACTATTGGGGTCTGACCCTGGGTATTATTGGGGTCTACCGTGGGTACTATTGGAGTCTAACCCTGGGTACTATTGGAGTCTAACCCTGGGTACTATTGGGGTCTAACCCTGGGTACTATTGGGGTGGTACCCTGGGTACTATTGGGGTCTCACCCTGAGTACTATTGGGGTCTCACCCTGAGTACTATTGGGGTCTAACCCTGGGTACTATTGGGGTCTAACCCTGGGTACTATTGGGGTCTAACCCTGGGTACTATTGGGGTCTAACCCTGGGTACTATTGGGGTCTAACCCTGGGTACTATTGGGGTCTAACCCTGGGTACTATTGGGGTCTCACCTTGAGTACTATTGGGGTCTCACCCTGAGTACTATTGGGGTCTCACCCTGAGTACTATTGGGGTCTAACCCTGTGTACTATTGGGGTCTAACTCTGGGTACTATTGGGGTTTAACCCTGGGTACTATTGGGGTCTAACCCTGGGTACTATTGGGGTCTACCCTGGGTACTATTGGGGTCTAACCCTTGGTACTGTTGGGGTGTAACCTTGGGTACTGTTGGGGTCTAACCCTGGGTACTGTTGGGGTGTACCCTGGGTACTGTTGGGGTGTACCCTGGGTACTGTTGGGGTCTAACCCTGGGTACTGTTGGGGTGTACCTGGGGTACTGTTGGGGTGTACCCTGGGTACTGGGTACAATGAACCTATTACCAATAGTGTATAAAGTGCTATTATTATTTGTTACCAGCATGAGCACAGTAACAGAATCACCATGAGCATGTTTCAGCAGTGTCCGTCTGTAAGCTCATCAGAGGAAGAACTTGTGTCTGAAATTGTTTAATTGGGCAGTTTGTAGAAGCCTGAACGTAAGAGAAAAGATCATTTCAATTTTCAACTTCGTAAAAATAAAAAAACTGTGTGCCCATTCTTGTGTTCTAGCAAAATATACTTTCTATGCAATCATAAAAAAAAGAGAAAAAAACATTATGCTTATTATTAAGATGGTTTTTCTATGAACTACATGTAAGAAGCTTCTCTGGAATACTAACTCCCTCCTGTAATTTGTTTTGTTATTTTGAAAAGCTGATGATTTGCTTTGTCTTTTTGCAGAAGAACAATTTATTTTATGGTTTTAAAGGGACAATATCGTCACAATCAACTTGGCATGGAATCGGAGTGATAGTTCTTAGATTAACTCAGTGACTGAAAATAATACCCCCACATGATAAGGTCATATTACCATTGCTGCTGTATGTTAAATGAGCCAGTAATTACCAGTCACTGTGTTCATCTTAAACTAGGACATCGATTCCGTGCCCTGTTCCTGTTGAAAGTCTGCTCTGATCGTGATGATACTGTCCCTTTAAGCCAACTGCAATGCGCCAAGTCTTTCAAGTTATACGCCAACTTTTTTAAGCTGGAGTCGCTGGCGCATTGTAAGGGGGTGTGTGTGTGGGGGGGGGGGGGTGGTGCACTCATACAGTAGTGTGATTAGTATAAAGGGTTGGTGGAGGGGATAGATTTGGAAAGAATAATGCTGGAACGCTACTGTGCTTAATAATGCTCTCGCTGATGAGGACTCCGGGAAGAGGGTTCCACTCTCTGGCAGTAAGTAACATGGGAAGAATGACATGCGATGGTATGTCCCTTAATATTGACAGCCAATAAGCTGTTGGATCTTGAGAAGATGTGTTGTCTCTTGAGAAGATGCGTTGTCTCTTGAGAAGATGCGTTGTCTCTTGAGAAGATGTGTTGTCTCTTCTTATCTCCATGTTAAACAGTCATGCAACTCTGCGAAAAACTGCAAGTTAACAATTAACAGATTTTTTTTGTTCCCCCCCCCCTCCCCAAAAGAAAAAAAACAATTGTGAATTCGTTTTGTACATTGAAAACAAATATAATAATTTAAAGGGACGATACCATGTGATGGTATGTCCCTTAATATTGACAGCCAATAAGCTGTTGGATCTTGAGAAGATGTGTTGTCTCTTGAGAAGATGCGTTGTCTCTTGAGAAGATGCGTTGTCTCTTGAGAAGATGTGTTGTCTCTTCTTATCTCCATGTTAAACAGTCATGCAACTCTGCGAAAAACTGCAAGTTAACAATTAACAGATTGTTTTTGTTCCCCCCCCCAAAAAAAAAATAAAAATAAAATAAAAATTGTGAATTCGTTTTGTACATTGAAAACAAATATAATAATTTAAAGGGACGATACCATCATGGTTAGAGCAGACTTCTGACAGGGTATGGAATCAGTGTCCAAGTTTTAGATGAACTGTGACTGAAGATAATATACCCAGCGCTCGCTGGCCGAGATAACGGGGAGCAATAAGACCATATTACCGTTGCTGATGCATACATACTGTATCATTACCACTAGCTCATTATGTATGTGTCAGCCAACGTAATATGTGACCGGCTCCACAAAAATGGGTATTATGGGACAAAATTAAAAAATTGAGTTACATACATAACTGAATTGGTTACATTATAAGCTTTAATTTGGTGTAGGTTTGAACCCTGTGGCATTTTGCATTCTGGAGATATACTGATTTTTGCATATTCATATTGTACAAATTAACGGAAGCGCCTTCAGAGATACAGCCCTTTAAACCCAGCAAGTGGAAAAAGAAATGAGCTAAGAAGAAACTCTCTTGAATGCCCATAGCAACAGCTATGTTCCTTTTGAGCTATGGCTAATGAGGTGTTTTATTTAAAAATATTTATTAAACTTCACCAACAGAATAAAAAACAAAGGAACAAAAGTCTTTTTGTCAAATATTTTGAGGTTTTTCTTCCCTAAAACTGACAAAGAGTCACACAGACAATGAACACAAGGGACACAAAAACGTTTGTTTTTTCATCTTTACTCATCAATAATAATATTTCTGTAAATAAATTATGAAAGTATTGATATAATAGAAGCCAATAAACCAAAAAAAAAAAAAATCACATTGTGAATTTGTTTTTCACCCTCTCCACATAGAACAGCCCTTTATGGGTAATAGCATAGCGTCCCTTAATACCCTTTTTCGCAGAGCGGGTCACATATGATCTCATCACACCCTACCAGTGCACGCTGGCGGGGTGTTATATTCAGTCATTGAATTCATCTAAAACTAGGACACCGATTCCGTGCCCTGTCTGCTCTGATCGTGACGATAATGTCCCTTCAAGTTTCACTTTATAAAACATGTTCAGAATGCAGCACAGAGAATTTTGAATTTTAAAAGTTTCTGAAGCTCTCCCACATCGTACGCTGTGTGGGCTCTCTGGGGCTAAAAATGCTGAAATGGTCACATATGATCTCATCACACCCTACCAGTGCACGCTGGCGGGGTGTTATATTCAGTCATTGAATTCATCTAAAACTAGGACACCGATTCCGTGCCCTGTCTGCTCTGATCGTGACGATAATGTCCCTTCAAGTTTCACTTTATAAAACATGTTCAGAATGCAGCACAGAGAATTTTGAATTTTAAAGTTTCTGAAGCTCTCCCACATCGTGTGTGGGCTCTGGGCTAAGCTAAAATGCTGAAATGGTCACATATGATCTCATCACACACCTACCAGTGCACGCGTGCTGGCGGGGTGTTATATTCAGTCATTGAATTCATCTAAAACTAGGACACCGATTCCGTGCCCTGTCTGCTCTGATCGTGACGATAATGTCCCTTCAAGTTTCACTTTATAAAACATGTTCAGAATGCAGCACAGAGAATTTTGAATTTTAAAAGTTTCTGAAGCTCTCCCACATCGTACGCTGTGTGGGCTCTCTGGGGCTAAAAATGCTGAAATGGTCTTTTATTGAGGCACGACCAAACACAACGAGAGCATCTTGACAGGCTCAGTATTTCTTTTGCTTTTTTTGTGTGTGTGTCGTTTATTTAATCATTGATTTTATTTTCAACTGTTTTCTAAGTTTCAAACCATATCGGGATAGCTATACTATTTATATACACACAGAGTTTTGCTTACCAAGATGACTGAGGATCTCTATTGTTCCCATTGTGTTTGGACTCTAACTTATTGAAGTAAGGGAGGAGGTCCAATGTCTTGGTACAGCCAAGCCTTTGAGAAGCCCATATAAGCACGAAAGACCCTTTACCAATGTACAGATCTCAAATAGCTCTTATTGTTAACACAGACTTGACTGACACCTCAGCAGTCTTTTGTTCACAACTGCAGCCATTATAATGAGCTCTACTTGGCCAGGCTAGGCCCTCCAGAAGCCCAGGTTAGGTTGATTGGATCTCCAGGTACTGTATTGTTACAGGAGTAGGACTCACAAAAGACAGATTAGGAGGCCAGGTAGCCTGGGTCTGGCTGGGCTTCTCAAAGGCTTGGCTGTACCATGACTTTGGCCCTCTTCCCTAATCTCTATTGGTTTTGTACACGACGTCCTTCCGAGGACCTCTGAAAACAAAGAACTGGCGACCGAGGAACTATTGTTCCCTATTGTCCTCGGTTGGTTTGCAGTGCAAGTGGAGTGTCGTGGCCAAGCGATCTAGTGCATTGGACTCAAGTTCTGGTGTTGTCAGAATGTGGGTTCGAATCCCGGCGTGGCTGGTCACCGTGCTTGACACCTAGCCATAAGTGCTTAACCTTCGGATGGGACGTTAAGCAGTAGGTCCCGTGTACTAGATTAAGTAATGCACGTAAAAGAACCCAGAACACTTATCGTGGAAGAGTAGCTGGGTTTACCCCGGTGTTTCTGGTTCACATAGCAAGCGCCCTTTGTTAACAGGTTTCTTCAGGCGTCCGAGCTACAGTGCTTAAGTGTGCTTTTCAGGCATCCTTGATTTCATTACCAGTAATGTATAATAATAATAATAATAATAAAGTACAAATACACCAGCACTCATGAACCACAACTAAGCCAATTATGATGTCAAAGGGTACTAAACATTGCGTGATTCCTTACTTGGTCTCTCCGCAGCTATTAAGTCATGCCTCTTATCGCAATAACACCCCCGAGGGAACCGACTTATCATTTCGGATGCGACTCACTACCGACAGCCAGCGGTCCCTTGTGTCTCAGACGGTGTACGGCACTGTGTGAGAGGGCCCAGGTCAGACATCATTCAACAATTCTGTCTCATTCCCTCGAAACAAAACAAAAAATTCATTTCATCGACGACATTTCTCATTAGTAATACTTTACATCATGCAGAAAACCTGCCAGTCATTTGTGGGCAGTGTTCTTTTTCTATGCAGTAACAAGCGTAATTAACAGCTGCTCAGCCACATTGCTTACAAAAACGGCCCTTTCATTACATTACACCCTCATACTGCATAAATCTTGCCAGACGCATCGATTAACAACACATAGGCCACAATATTATTATTACTATTTTTTTTACAACATGCATTGTAAAGATGTTTTGCCCGTGTTTTTGGCCACACAAAATTAGTTTTAAGTGAAGACTGTTTGTGGTGACACTATGTAAATTTTTTTTTTCCTGATTTCAGGATTTTTTTTTACAAATCTCCCTTTGCTTCAAAATGTTCTTGAAAGAAGAAAGAAGTATCCTGTATTGTGTCCATGTAGAGGGTGGGGGGGGGGGGGTGTAGAGTAAATCCTCCAAAATTAAACATCCAGGAGGTTCAGTGGGCTTTGTCCTCTAGACCAAAGGGAGGAGACCCAGGACCGCTACCCATTTTTCAGGATTTTTTTACTTGTGTCAAATCACACCCATGTGATGTGCATATGTGCGGAATATCTCCAGTGATCATTAGCTGGCAGAAGTACACGCGCGCGTAGTACCATCAAGTGTACGTATAAAGTGAACGCATAGAGTGGTGGGTTCATTTGGCCCTTTTTTAAATGTTTAACCAAGCTTCTGATGCATAATTTTGTGAAATATATAATTTTTAAAGCATTTGTTTTCCTTTCTCAATGGAAATAAAAAATGTTCCAATGAAAATTCAAAAATTCAGAAATAGCCAGTAAAACACAGGGCGATACTTCTTCAAAGCCGGTAGACACTGTTGATAAAAGCGTCTATAAATACATCCATACTTTATTCAATTCAATTCAGTTCAATGTTACATTTATGTCCATTCTCCAGATACATTACATCTGGACAAATAATTATAAATATAATTATATAAGAATCAAAGATATGAACAGAAACCAAGCTGTTGAAAGTATCATCTCAAGCAGTGCAACACCATTCTGAGAAAATTATTGAGAAAGTTCAAATATAATTTCTGACAAAACTGCAAGCAGTATAAACTAATAATTTTGATCCCAGCAATCAGAATGAGTTTTTAAACAGTTTATATGCATTTTACCTCCCCCTTCTTTCAATTAAGAGAGTAAGGATACTAGTTTTGAAGCAGATTAGACAACAGAGCCAAGAGTGTACATTTTCACATCTGCATACTGTACAATTTATAATTCTTAATGTTCGTCAAATGATATAATAAATCAAACCAAGTACACATAATACCCATTCTCTGTGCGTGTTTACCCATGCACATCTCTGCTGCCATCCAAACCAACTAGTCGTATCGCATTAAACATGCTTTATACCTGGTAACTGATTTCACCACACGCATCCTTGTAAGCTATGCTCACCATTGACAGCGCCATTTTTCCCCCAAGAAAGTAAACTCGATTTGCAAAAAACTTTCATAAAATTGATTTGCATGTACATGTCATGTGTATACACTTGAGTTGCGTAAACATGATTTAGATACACTTGATTTACATACACTTGATTTGCACAAATCTAATTGGCGTAAAATTGATTTGCATACACTTGAATTGCATAAACTTTATTTAGATACGCTTGATTTCCATACACTTGATTTGCTTAACACTTGATTTGCATATACTTAATTTGCATAAACTTGATTTGAATAAATCTGATTTGCGTAAACTTGATTTGCTTAACACACATACTGGGGAGATTTCTGGCTGTAACAGACTGTTCCAGTTATGGCCATATAGTCCCCGTCCACTCTTGGACGGGGACTAGTCATGCTACCTGCATAAAAGCCAAGTGCTTGACCTACTTAGTAACAGTTGTCATGGAAATGCTTAATCCCATTGGTTAATCCATGCAGTTTGACTGACAGGCTGTGGCCATCTTGTTTTTACTCCAAAATTAAGTACAAGTTCATGAGACTATATTGAGGTTTATACATGAAAATAGGCTGGTCCCTTTTCATGTGAGTGCTATAATGACTACATAGAGGTCAAGGAATCTAACAAAGATGTCCACAGCAGATAAAAGTCTATACTGCTTGTTTCCCTCGCACATTTTGGATTCAAGTGGATCAGACTTTCATGTTCATTGGACTCAATTTTCATTGTTTTTACCATAAAAGAAGTTGGTTCTTAGCCACAAACACTGCTTAAAATAAGATGATTATGTTTAACGAGGGGCCTAGCTGTTTTGTTACATATATGCCTTTTAAATTTTTTTTGTTAAAACTTCTTGATTGTATTACCTTATTACGGCTAATAAGTGCCTTTGTAAATAATGGCTTATGTAATCATAGTGTCAGGACCACTATACAGTAGCATACATAAGCATTAGGTGTTGTAATTTTTTTTCAGACAAACTTGCCATTATCTTTAATACCTTTGGGTGTGTTTTCCTATTAAATAGTGACCAGTTTTAATTTTGGTCATCAGTTGAGCGTTTATTCCGTTTATTCCGAGCGTTAAGTTCCATTTTTGCCAAAATTTCAATTATAATATTTTGAGAAAATGTTGATGGTGAAGATAATTGTACTTGTCACAAAGTGCAAACGGGTGTCTTGTTATGTACATGTTTTCACATTGATTTGTGAACTTTGTGTTTCTTGTCAAGAATTTAACTTTCAAAAACAAGTTTTCGGTCGTGTGTCGTTCAAATATTCCTCTGGCGTTGACATGAGAGTATATCACTAGATGCTTGGTGAGAATGTGTTGCTCTTAATAATGAGGGTTGATTGGAAGATTGGATTGGCTTTTTGCTGGCGGCTTGAGGCGGTGCATTGCGAACATCGATTGATTCGGAGAAGAATGGCGACTTCTTCGTGTTGTCTGTGTGTAGCATTAATAGTCGCTAGTATAGTTTGGAGCCTGCCTTACTCTATAAAAGTTTTTGGTTGTGGTTTGAGCTAATAATTATTCCCTTGATGTTTCAGTAACTTATAGAATGTAGTGATTGTCATTGACCTTTTTGTGAGCACATTGTACATTCCCCTCTCAAAATTTTTGCTGTATACTAATAAGGGATAAAGATCTAGATTTGAAACCCTGATTGCATTATATCATATCATTTGTTGTGTGAATATTACTAACAATGCTATTTTCTTTTCATCCATCCTTTTATTAAAGGGCTAGGATCGTCATTTCACTTTAACCCTCCTACTTCTGGTACCTTTTTCATACAAGTTGATCCACCATTTGAAACAATTCGCTTTTGTGGTTTTGAATGGTGAAATAACTGTGTACAGTATTGATTTCCCCAAATGGTTTTGAATGGTAGGTCAGCAAATACAAAACCTTCTTTGGGTCTTTCCAAATGGTAGTACAGCTAATACAAAACCTTGTTTGGATACTTCTAAGTGGTGAATCAATGGACCCTCTATGCATTTGAATGGATTTGAATGGTAGTAAAGCTTGCTACCAACACTGTTCAAATGGTATCACCATGTGTGTACTAAACCATGGGCATTTTGGTAAGTGGAAATTTTGAATGGTTTCAAATGGTCAAACAGTAGGAGGGTTAATCTCAAATTAAAAAAAAGACCTCTTACTTTCCTATCAACTGACTTAGCTGCACCACACACCCTTAGGGAGGAGGGCCAAAGTCATGGTACAGCCAAGCCTTTAAGAAGCCCCGCCAGGCTTAGGCTACCTGGCCTCCTAATCTGTCTTTTGTGAGTCCTAATCCTGTAACAATGTAGTACCTGCCAATCAACCTAACCTGGGCTTCTGGAGGGCCTAGCCCAGCCAAGTAGAGCTCATAATAATGGCTACAGTTGTGAACAAAAGACAGCTGAGGTGTCAGTCAAGTCTGTGTTAACAATAACAGCTATTTGAGCACTATTCATTAAGTTAAGGGTTTTTTGTGCTCAGCTCAGGGATTGCCTCTAGGCCTGGGCAAAACCTGGGCCTGGCCGGGCTTCTTAACCAGTTCGCGTTGGAGGCCGTGCATACACGCAATTTGTTTTTGCACCACGGATCGGAGAGCGTCTATACACGCCAGAGGAAACTCCGGAATATTTGTATGCATGCTCGGTTGACGTGGCAACGAGCCGAGTGTACAGTGACATGCTCGGTAGACGTGGCCATGCGCTGTGGAAGCTTCCATTAACGTGTTTGTGTGGGGAAAAGAAACCTGCACAGGGGCCCAGAAAACTTTTTTATTCCCGACGCGAACTGGTTAAAGGCTTGGCTTCTTAAAGACTTGGCTTCTTAAAGGCTTGGCTTCTTAAAGACTTGGCTTCTTAAAGACTTGGCTTCTTAAAGACTTGGCTTCTTAAAGACTTGGCTTCTTAAAGGCTTGGCTTCTTAAAGACTTGGATGTACCATGACTTTGGCCCTCCTCTCTTATGTCACAATATCTTTTTTGCACAAATCGTGGCATAATTTTAAAAAGCACAAAAAAAACCCCACTTTGACAAAGCCGTTTGTTTATGGTGTAAACTAAGGACCTCCTATTGTTCCCCTCTGTTCCCTTTGTTGTTCCCTTTGTTGTTCCCTTTGTTGTTCCCTTTGTTGTTCCCTTTGTTGTTCCCTTTGTTGTTGGACTCGAAACTTGTTAAACCATCTCCCATTATAAACTTGATTTAGATACACTTGATTTGCATACACTTGATTTGCATAAACCTGATTTGCATAAACTTGATTTGCATACACTTGATTTGCATACACTTGATTTGCTTATAATTGATTTGCATACACTTGATTTGCATACAGTTTGCATAAATTTGATTTGAATAAACCTGATTTGTGTAAACTTGATTTGCTTAACATACTGTGGAGATTCCTGGCTGTAATAATTAAAAAAAACAAACACCAAAAACACTTTGACAAAGCCATTTGTTTATGGTGTAAACCGAGGACCTCCTATTGTTCCCCTCTGTTGTTTCCTTTGTTGTTAGACACCAAACTTGTTAAGGCATCTCCCATTTGATTTGTGCACGTTTGTCAACTGAGGACATTTGCAAACAAGTCGATACATAATAGTACGCGCATTCTTTTCGCTAAGTACTTCCGGTTCCAGAGCCGGCATACTGTTGTGTGTAATTTAACCTAAATTCCTTGATTTTAACGGAAAAAAAACAAACGATTCTTGAGGCAGAATTTGACTTTGCTATTTATAATCAAATGTTCAGTCTTTACAACACATATGTTAAAGGCAAGTTCCAATTTCTAATTTCTTGCGTCAATCCTTAAAGAAAAGAGTGGTCAATGCATTTCCAGTGGGCTTCTGATGATCGTTGCAGCCAGCATGTGCGAAGTGGGCGTGGTTTATGTTGAAATTACGTCACACTTACCAACAGGATAACTGCCAGTCGAGGTCCATTTTGTCATAAAGAGTGCTGATTTTCCGAAACCACCAGGATCCTTTTGGGATATTTCTAAAAGTCCCAATTTAACTTTGACAGGTACTTAAACATTTGCAATGGCACAAAGAATGGATCACAAGAAACCCAAGTCTTCTGTTTAAACCATAACACAAACGCAACACACATGCACAAAAAGACACACGCTTATCACGATAATGTGTGTATTTTAAGTGACGGCATCTCAGACAAAATTGTGTCTCGGGGAAGATTGATACTGTCATCAGCTTAACACCAAGTTAATTTCAGATCTTGTCATTGTTGAATTACCAATTCCATACCTTTACTGTTACAAAAAACCAGGAAACAAAAAAACTCCTATTGTGACATGAAGATGGCCAAAAAATAAAAGTCTCTGGTGTCTGCTCATAGGTCGGTGCAGTATTTTTTTTTTTAGTCTTTTATTATACGCGGTTATTGGATCCAGACCAAATTTCCCATACACAAAGTATTGTAGCTAAGACAGGCTGCACAAGGCGGGCAAATGTTCATACCCCTATGTGAAAAAGTCATCTAAAACACAGCACAGCAGAATTCCAATCAATTCAGCAATTTTCGCTGCAATGGGACAACGTTTCCTAGCAAAAAGAAAAAGAAAGCTGAAGTTGCCGACGTGCAGGTCTGAGGCGACGCGTGCCGAGACAAGAAACAGGAGGCTTTTCTTGTTGACTTATTCATATAATCACCCCATCTGTTCATTGTCTTTCATCCATCAACCACGCATCTCAGAAGAGCTGGGCCGGTTCGCACTGCTGTCAGGCCCTGGCATGTCTGTACTATCATCCCTCGGAAGGCCTGGTCCTCGCCCGGTCACAGTCAGAGGACGCGGGCATTTGCAACCAGGCGTTAGGTAGGCCTCGCTGTTCAGTGCTGGTCGCCGGTACTGATTCGCAACAACAAGGGTCTTGACAATATTGCATGCTGTAGAAAATATATATATATTTTTTTTATTAAAAAAAAAGTTTTTCAAACATGTAGATCTTAAAAGAAATAGGGATGGGGTTGGCTTCAAGGTTATTATTATTATTTTTGTTTTTTGTTTTTTTGTTTTTCAGTTTTGTTATGAAATAATTAGAGCCAGTGGGAATTGTTTGGTTGGGTCAGAACAAATTTAGATTTTTTAAATTAGATTTTTACGTCCGTCTCTTTGCAAAAAAAAAAGGTACTGCACCTATCAAACTATTAAAAATAAGCAGAATAATATTACATAATTAGTGTCTGTTTTTGGACTATTTCACTGGCAATTTCAGGCAAAATTGCTGTTTTCTTTGAAAGGAAAACAAATAGTATAACATGTAATATTTCATCCTCACCATGAATATTTCATATTATCATCCTCACCATGCAAAGCTACAAGTTTTACCTATGTAATATTTCACAAAAGCATGGTTCGGCAAAAGTTGAGGTGCCATAGTTCATTTAACCATGACAGGCCTCCCCCCATCAATTCATTGCTGGACTTTTTTACTGTAAGACAATGCTTCTGAAGAATATTTTGAGAATTTCCAATTATCTGTTTTCCCTTTCTACAAGGGAAATAAAACTTTTCGGATAAATAAATAATTTGATGGAAATTGCCAGAGAAGTTGTCACAAACATGGGAGATGCATCTTTGAGAATACTTTACGAAGATAATCAATCCAGCGGCAAATCTACACGAAAACACAAATGCGATATTTCACTTGAGGTAGAGCTTGTATTATAGTCACCTTTCATAGTTGCCGTGGCAAAATGTGTTTATGCAAAGGTTATAATGCACAGCCCTCAGGGCTGTAATTGTGAGTGTGACAATTTTGAATTTGTTTTTCTTTCTTCTGAAATTAAATTTCACAGCATTTGAGGCTATTTCTGGATAATGCCACTCTGAAAAAGGCAGATTGCTTCAACTGAAGTCTCTTATAATTATTTTCATTTGAGAGGCCAACCCTTTTTTTTTGAGGGGGGAGTGGGGGAAATGTATACAATCTCTCCTGCAGGGTTAGGGTGGGGGAACTCATACACAATTTCAACCTCATGAATTTTTGTATGATTTAAAAAAATTATTTTTTATTTTTTATAAAACCACTTCATCCGTTTTTAGGGGGTTATTTTTTTCCTGGGGGGGAGAGAGATAGGAATCCTGAAAAAAAAAAGTAAATTTAACTTTTATAAAAAAAAAGAACAAGAAATTGATTTTCCCTAGATAGATGCTGGTGTAGATATTGTCAAGACTCTGGTTGACAAAATGTGTATGTCCAATGACGGCTTGTCAAGTCAAGTGGGGGCTTTCATTTTGTGGATTTTTGTTTTTGCATGTCGTATCAGCTGAGTAGAGAGCTCTTTGCAATGTTTCTATGTGTTCGTTGTTGCACTGTTTTGAAGTCAAGTCTGTCCTGATTAGAAAGTCTTAGTTCAAGACTGTTTTTGTATGTTTTTGATACATGATCCATCGCCACACACCACAGGAGGGCGCTATCTCTACACGAACTGCGATCACACATGAACCGCTATCAAACATGAACCGCTATCTTGTGAAACTTGTTGGGAAACCACTACGCATGCATAAATTTCATATGACATAAAACACAATAAAGGGAGCCACTTTCCTACCGTCATGTTAGCAGTTTTTCTAATGGTTGTAATTTTTTTTTAAATATCTGAAACCACCCAAAAAGAACTTCAACATTTGAATAGACATGCATGCTTATCCTAAAGATAATTTGAGTTGATTATTACTAATATTTTTTTAATTACCCTAAAATTTCCATCAACAAATGGACGGAAAAGTGAGGTAACTTTTTCCGTCCAATTTTTATGGAAATTTGAGGGTAAAAAAAAAAATTAAAAAAATAAAATAAAAATAAATCAACTCAAATTAGTTCTAGTATAAAGCCTGCATGCCCATTCACATGTTGAAACACTCTTTGGTTGGTTTCAGGTACTTAAAAATAAATAACAACCATTGGAAAAACTGCTAACGTGACGGATGCAAAGTGGCCCCCTTTATTGTGTTTTATGTCATATGCTAACGCAGCCCACATTTTTGGGAAACAAATGAAGTGGTTGTTTATGCGCGTGCGCACCAAATATGTGGGCCGAACTAGCATATCAAATTGACGCATGTGTAGTGGTTTCTCCCCGTTTTCGGGGGGGTGATTCAACAAGTTTCCCAAGACAGTGTTTGATAGCGGTTCATGTGTGATCGCGATTCGTGTAGATATATATATATAGTGCCCTCCTGTGGCGTGCGGCGATGGATCGTGTATCAAAAACATACAAACACAGTCTTGAACCAAGACTAGTCCTGAGGTAGCATGGCTCGTCAGGCCGCTGCTTGTTTCAGGATTCCTCTGTGGCATAAAAATGATTGTTGAGAACATTTGTGTTGTTCCCCCCCTCCACCCTGCATGGGATGCTGATCCATCACATATAACACTGTATCACAGTGTACTCCTGGGTAGAGAGAAGCAATTATGTAAAGCGTCTTGCTAATACAAAAAAAAAAGTAACCAGCCCATCCTGGCTTGGATTCGAACCCCCCCCCCCCCTTCAAAAGACACCATGAGAACCCAAGTTCAAGGCACTGACTTGCTCAGCCACAGACTTGGTGTCACCTGTCTTCATCCTCAAGAATGAAGACAGGATACTGGCTCACCATTCAATGGATTTCATTGGATACGTTGTGCCGAAGATCTGACGTCACGCTTTGAGTCTCGCGAGCTAGCTACCAACCGACCTCAAAGTTGAATCTCTCCCAAAACTGAGAGGGCCAGCAGCTGGCGTCCTTCACGAGCCTCGAAGCGTGACGTCAGGTCTTCGGGCTAGCTCAACCGTAGTACCCATTGTTCAAGCATTGTAACGTCGCCCCCACGGAAACCGTTCACGGAAACTGACACGCTTGTCCGATTTTGTTTGCGAACAACAGGAAACACACAAGACTCAGAATGGGGAAAAGAAAGGTTGGCTTAGTTTGGTTGTCTTGGATTTTGTTACATCCACCAATGTTTACAGTTTGTGAGCACTTGGTTACCCATGACATCACTTGTTGACCAATGAGCCCCCCCCCCCCCCCCTTCCAGGTCAAACTGTGACAGACAATACCATACAGTAGTCTGTGGTAGACACTACACAATCTATTTTAGGTGATATTTCAAGTAAACAAACATTTTTTTCCCAGCACTTCGTCTCAAATCTTATTCATCTGTAACTTTTTTTTAACCATATTTGATGTTATGTAGAGATCAAAGTATACAAATTTTAATGCTGCACATATTAACATGCACACTTTCTGTCTGCCATGAAACTCCCCTGGCCCTGGTACTTGTAATCCGAAGGGTGTATAGACGATGTGACCAATAACATCACATGTTTATAAAACAGCAACTGGTATATGTGACCTGCTCTATAAAAAAGGGTATTATGTCGCACAAATAAAAAAATTAGTTATATATGACATAAAACACAATAAAGGGGGCCACTTTCCTACCGTCACGTTAGCAGTTTTTCTAATGGTTGTAATTTTGTTTTTAATATCTGAAACCACCCAAAAAGAATTTCAACATTTGAATAGACATGCGTGCTTATCCTAAAGATAATTTAAGTTGATTATTACTATTATTTTTTTAATTACCCTAAAATTTCCATCAACAAATGGACGGAAAAGTGAGGTAACTTTTTCCGTCCAATTTTTATGGAAATTTGAGGGTAAAAAAATAAATAAAAAAATTAAAAAATTAAAAAAATCAACTCAAATTAGTTCTAGTATAAGCCTGCATGTCCATTCACATGTTGACACACTTTTTGGTCGGTTTCAGGTACTTAAAAATAAATAACAACCATTGGAAAAACTGCTAACGTGACGGATGCAAAGTGGTGGCCCCCTTTATTGTGTTTTATGTCATATATATATATATATATATATATAGTTGAATTGGTCACATTACAAGCTTTAATTTGGTACAGGTTTGACCCCTGTGGCATTTTGCATTCTGGAGATATATTAATAATTTGCATATTCATATTTTACAATGTAACGAAAGTGCTTTCAGAGATACAGCCCTTTTAAACATACTAAGTGGGGAAAAAAATGAGCTAAACACTTAACACTTAAAGATATATCGCCTGTATTTGGGCCCGCGTTTGACGGTCAAAAATAGATTGAAATGTTGAATTGCTATTTTTCTGGGTTTAAGGACATTATAAGCTTTCATTCGAGACATTGAATGAAAAAAACACGTGAAGGATTAGTACCTGTAAAATAAAAAACTCAAATTAATAAAAAAGCTGGTGATTGGCCAGCACGGCGGTCAATCAGAATCAAGCGCATTTTTGACATCCAATTTATATATTTTTTTTCCCGTTTATTTATCTTTTAAATTTCTGTTAATTCTTATTTTGTCTGCTTAATAGTAAAATGCAGGGAAACAAGTTGTCCAATATTGGTTCTCCCTGAACCGTTATGTCGCTCGGCGACAATTGAACCACAAACGATATCTAATGCACCACCATGCAAACCCTCGAATCTTATAGCAAAATGTTGCTAAAAGCATATACAACCTTGTTGTTTATACCAAATGTGTAATTCTGTGAAGAAAACAAATGACGGTTTCTTCAATGCTAATCTTACTTTCACATGAGTATTTGAAATACAGCGGGAACCCAATTTACCAAACAGTGAGTCCAGAATGCACAGATGTGTTGCCGTCTTACACCATGGCTTGGACAAATTTAGTTTGAAAATTTTTGGTCGTTCATCTTGAAGGAGTCTAGAATTATGCCCGCTGTTCTGTTAAGTGGTTACATATAGCTCAGCTGTATAAAATGAATGATAGATTTTGATATTTTGTAGGTGTTGGTTTTTAGCTGTGTTTTGTATCTCTTGTGACCGTTGTTTTGAAGCTACTTTTGTATTTTCAAGTGCTTTTTGCTTTTAGCGTACTTGTGAAATAGTCTTGAGAGACGGCCATTCACACATGCTGTTTTTATTTTGGGTGGTATTATCTGTACACAGCTTGTATCTTTTTTTAACGTTGCACGTTAAATTTGATATTATCGCTAAGGGTGGGGGGGGGGTGGGGGGGTGTACATCTGTCCTGACTCTCAGATCCATAATCCGCAAACACTATAAAGAGAGTGGATATCATGGACTTGAAGTGATTGGAACTGGTACCGATGTTGAAAAACAGAGTTGTGATGTCAGTTTGACTGTATTCCAGGCCTGGAATTCCATGGAGTACACAGAGGACATGTCCTCCGTTGCCCTGGTCTTGGCCAGACATTTTGATAATCTAATGGAAGGGCTCATTACTCAGGAAAAGTGGCCTTGCCCCCCCCCCCCCCCCTACAAG
Organism: Zoroaster sp. YZ-2022; assembly: GCA_029582265.1. Taxonomy (NCBI): domain Eukaryota; kingdom Metazoa; phylum Echinodermata; class Asteroidea; order Forcipulatida; family Zoroasteridae; genus Zoroaster; species Zoroaster sp. YZ-2022. The sequence continues at coordinate 22,007,021 of CM055829.1, read as the reverse complement.
AATGAAATTCCAGGCCTGCGAGTCTGTGATAAATAATACAAGGAACACAAGCCTAGAATTTCACTGAGGCCATAGCCAATGTTGCCCTGGTCTTGGCCTTGGTGTCCCTAATAAAAATGTTCCCATAGACATGTTGATATTCTTATGGAAGGGCCCTTTACTCAGGAAAAATGGCCTTGCCCCCCAGTAAAAGAACGAAATTCCAGGCCTGTAAGTCTCCAGGCCTGCAAGAATACAACAGGGAGTGCTAGCCTGGAATTTCACAGAAGCCAGAGGCTGTGTCCTCCGTTGCCCTGGTCTTGGCCTTGGTGCCCCCTTTCAATATGTTCCCGTAGACATTCTGATGTAATGAAAGTGCCCTTTACTCGGGCAAAGTGGCCTTGCCCCTACAAGAATGAAATTCCAGGCCTGTGAGTCTCAGATAAAGAAGTCAACGAGAACAGATTCAGGGTGGAAAGTGGGGAGGGGAGGGGGGGGGGGCACATGACCAAAGGGAGGGGCACATTTTCCTCATTAATTTGAAGAACAAACTGATATGGCAAATATTTGTTCATGGTTGATTTCTGAAAAGGGGATATATATATATAGGAGTACAATCCCTTCCCTTGCCTCTCTGTTAATTTGGCAATAGGAGATGAAAGGTGTTTTTTTTTTCTCACTTTTTAGGGGGATGATGGGGAGAGAAGGAAGATACATGTATTTGAAAAGTGAATGGAATTTTTTATTTTTTTTTATTGATTTATTTTATTTTAATTTACTCAAATATTTAACCACCATGATGGATGATCTAAAGAACTGGGAGCTTATCCCTCAGTGGGACGTCACCCCCCTTGGTGGTGACCCAAGGCGTTGCCGCCTTGTGGAATTGGCTTACACTACGTACGCATCCGACAAATCCATCAGACATCCACTTGATTTTTACCCAGAAAATATTTTGATCCAGGTCACATTTGGTGTCAAATTTATCACTGTGGGGCAATTTTTAAATTTTATTTATTTATTTTTGTATTAAAAACAAAAAAACTAAAGCAAAAACAAGGGAGGAGGGTGACTGCCTCCATCCCCTGTTGGCTACTCACCTGTGATTTGCCATATCATTGTGATAAAACCGCCTTTACTGATATGGTGTATGAATATTAATGTGGGAAAAGGGACAGATGTACTGCACTAACAAAGTTTATTTTTTACCGCTGATGTGTTTCAATACAAAACTGTTCTCGGAAACTTGATGAATCGTTGTCGTAATGATCCCACACAATAATTTGCACCCCCCCCCATCAATAGAGACAACGTCACGAGAAACAACCGTGCATACTGTACTTGAACCGGATCGGAGTGTAAGCCCTGGGGTGGAGGAGGTATGTAGGAGCAAGGTTGACACCGTTAGTTTTTGATGTGTCATTTTCATTCTGATTTGGCTTGCTTGTTCTGAAAGTTGTAATGATGAAAGGTGGATAACTGGGCGGAAGCATGAACGTTTGAAAATGCCCAAATATACAAATTTTTGTTGAAAAAATGTCCTTGCTTCATGAGAACAAAAAAAGAATAATAATAAACAGAGTTCACCCCAAAAAAATTAAAATTACTCTAGTTTTTGTTGTTACACCCCAAAAAAATTAAAATTACTCTAGTTTTTGTTGTTACATAATTTAAACTACAAAATTATCCAGACCTATTTGGTCAATTATTTATGATGCCCAATTATTGTTGATAAATGTTTGATTTCCTGGTTGAAAAAAAAGACAAAAAAGAAGGTAATTCTTGTTTTGAGACTAAGATTAAAACGCTTATTGTATACATGCAGTGTTTCCAATTACGTTTCTGTCAGCAAAGAAACAAGTAAAGACTAATTGCGGTGACACCATGTTGAGTAGTGATAAGTTCAGAAAGGAACTGGAGGTTAACAACTCGATGTTTCGATCAGTATGCTCTGATCGTCTTCAGCAAAGAAACAGATTGAAAACAAATAGTATTTCAGGATTGGCATTATCTGTCAGAAATTGGAAATAAAATGTCCACAATTTTGTACCAGATCGTAAAGATCGTAAAGATCGTAAAGTCATTGTAGCTGACATTTTTATTGGGACGTTTCTATTTTTATTTATTTATTTATTTTTTTTGTTCTTTGTTCTCATGAATTAACACAAGGATATGCTTTGAATAAAATTTGCATGGATGACTTTACTGCATGAATTAATTGTATGTATATTTTATTCATTTGCCAATAAAGTCAGTTTTTATAAGCCTGTTTAGTTTGTTTTTAAAGCCAAGTTCAGTCCATCAAAGATGTGTCGCTCCAAGTTTTTTTGCTATTCTACCAAACTGTGTGTGTGTTTTTTTGTTTTTTTTCATTTGAACATTTATTTTATCTGTTTAGAAAAGAAAACAAATATACTACTCAAAAATTTTTAGGGAACACCGGATTTTTAACATCAAATAGGTTTGAAATGTTCCATGAACCGGGATTTTCATTTGCAACCCCATCTCTCTTTCAGTAGTCATGTCATGAAATGTGTAATCACTACATGCATCCTTTATCATCTGTTTCATTGTGCAGTTGTTTCTCATCAATTCTGTCATAAACATTGTGTTTATCTGAAATAAATGATCTTGCTTTAACTGAGATTATTCCGGTGTTCCCTAAATAGTTTTGAGTAGTATATTTCAAAATGATAATTTCAGAAAATAGTATTCTATAAATAGAGAATTAGCTGTTGCAAACTGCTTACCAACCTAAAGGGCCTGTAGTCTAAATGCAAAATAAGCGCTGTACTTTTCAAATCTAGCAATGTTCTTTCTCAATGACAAAATAGCAATTTTGCCTTTGAGAAAGAGGCTGCTACGTTCGAAACATGAGCCCAATAACCATTTGCAAAATAGTACACTGATCGCAACGTCCAGTTATAAGACAACCAGTTCTTTTCAGAACCACCACCAGTTTGGTACAACTCATTGGAGAATATACATGGTGCTACTGCATATCTGTCTGAGATTATACATGTACTTACACCGTGCAAAGCTTCAAATCTTAATGACCAGAGCTAACACGCATTTAATAAAATTGCTGCCTGCTAACTGGAATGACTTAATAATGTGACTTGTACAAAAGCCTGTGTACACTTTTGTTTAAAAAATGTCTGTAAATGCATCCATACTTTATAAGAATCAAGATATATGTATAAAAACAAACTAGTTTTAAGTTTATGTTTTTTTTCACTGTGTCATTAACCAAAACGTAAGAATCAAGACATATGTTTAAAAACCAACATTAGGCTTGTGATTTCTCAGGATTTTTACCTGATTTCAGGATTTTTTACAAATCTCCCTTTGCCTCAAAAATAGTGAAAATGCATTCAGATTGTTCATAATCAAGATATATCGTTTTAAAAAAAACTTACTGTTTTAAGTTTCTGCTTTTTTCATTGTGTTGTTAACCAAAACATAAGAATCAAGATATATGTTTAAAAACCAACATTAGGACTGGGATTTCGCAAGAAGAGAAGTAGCCACCAAGGCAAGAAAGAAGTAGCCCTGTATTTGTGTCCATGGACAAACCTCTTGTTTCTAGTTTGTGCCACTGTATAGTGTCTTTTAAAGCTTCTAGGATCGAATCATCAACACTGTCTAACTTCTGCTGCATACCTTTTTAAATAACTGTATCATTTCCTGCATTGTTGTTTTTGCTTGTTGTTAATTTGCCTTAATTACTAATAATAACTTTCCTTTTCGCAGACCCTTAGCCCTTCCTATATCGATTGCCCATGTTATACCTTTCAAATGGTTTTGAATGATAATAATAATAACAATAATGTGGACTTATATGGTGCATGTATCCACCAAACTGGTGCTCAAGGCGCATTACATTATTACCCCTGCTCATCAGGCTCATAAATCATTCCTGAAACCATCTCAGCTCGCTGGGGAGTACACAGCTCGATTGCTGCCATTACAGCGCATATAGGGCTAATCAAACACAACAACCAACTCCGCCCTCACAGGTACCCATTTACCCCCTGGGTGGAGAGAAGCAATTATGGTAAAGTGTCTTGCTCGAGGACACAAGTACCCCGGTCGCAGCTGGGATTCGAACCCACATTCTGACACCTCGGCGATCAGAACACAAATCCGATGCACTAAACCGCTCGACCATGGCACTCCAAGGTATTAGGCCAGCATGCTATACTTGTGTAATAGTATCAAGTGGTGAATGTATCTAAACTGTACACAGAACTGTGTCATGCATAGTTACTCCATCATTCAAAAACAGACAGTTGTCTAGATTTATAAATGGTCAGTGAACTGGCCGCAGGGGTGTGATTTGTCCGGATTTTTCTGGATTTTCAGATTTTTACAAATCGCAATGTTGTGATCCTCCGGATTTTAAAGATTTAAGCAATAAAGGATTTTCATTTATTAGCTGTTTCGCAGCGAAGCGCAGCGAAACAGCTATTGTTTTTGTTAAAGTTTTTTTTTTTTTTTTTTAATTTTTCTTTTTCAGCGCTTTCCGTACCGGAAGTGCATTGCAATAACACATGTTTCATTCTGAACGCCATTTTGCAGTGTTCCATAAATGCGATTGCAATGAAACTTAAGGGGACCAAAGGCAATAGTGCAATAGTGTGCATATTGCAATGACGTCATAATTACGTCATCAGGTGTCAAGTTACACTAAATCAAAGATTAATAATGAAAAACATTAAAAAATTAATAACTCCTGAACCACATATGCTATCAATTTCATCTATGTGGCATATTGTAGGTCGTTACCCACTCCGTATTTCGTGCACAGATATGACCCCATTTTGACCTTAGCTTCCAGTCCAAACCGGAAGTTCAAATTTAAAGAGCTCTACAGCCAATATGAAAAAAAATAATGCTATGATTTCAGTGTATGTAATCATCAGTAGGGTATACTCGTTTGGATAGTAGGTATGATGACGTCATCATATGCAAGAGCGCCCTCTAGCGACAGGTTTAAAAAGACGTTATTTCCACATGTACACTTGCCAATGTCACATTACCACAAATGATATGTCATATTGTAGGTTATGAATCAACTTAAATATCAAAATAAATTACGTCATTATGACATCATCAGGTGTCAAGTTACACTAAGTTAAAGATTAATATTGAAAAACTATTTAAAAATTTATAACTTTTGAACCACAATAGCTATAATTATGATCTTTGAGCCATATTGTAGGCCGTTACCCACTTGACAATTCGTGCAAATATGACCTTATTGTGACGTTTGCTTCCGGTCGAAACCAGAAGTTCAAATATAGCAATATTGTTAGAGCTCTAAAGATACCGTGTACTGCAGAGAGAAAACAATTACACACGGCTGGCTCCGAGTTTTGCATGAAATAGCGCCCTCTTCTGGTTGAAGATCGAGTTCTAATGGTGTTCGTCATTGGGAACAGATGAAGGCTAACACCGTCTTTGGTGGTGTTGCTGCATCCTGCAGAAACACATCTTCCCGGCATTTTATTAGTTCCGGAAACAAAAATCACGGAATAAATTAAATCGACGCTACGTGTGTGAAACGTTTGTATGTATATGGACATCATGTACACATCGGATCTTCCCGACCTTACGTCACATATCTTATGCAAATGAAGCTTCCACCATGGGGCGGGATTGCCTACCCCAAACGAATAAATCTTGCGCCTTTTATTAAAGATTTCCGTGCAGGAGAGCTACTTTTATATTTCTGGAGAAAGCCATATTAAGATGGCAAATCGAGGAAGAACCCTGATGAGAGACAACAGCCTCAACATACATCTGACTGAGAAAACTACACCTGGTGGTGTATTCACTGAACTGGACAAAATATTCAAACGGGACGACGTGAAGTGCGTACAACACTTAAGCGACACTGCATGGTGCATAACACTGGCTACTTCAATAGCAAGAGACAGACTTCAAACACAACTGGTTTCAATCAACAACAAACAAGCAACTGTAACACCGGCTTCTAGATCCATCACCTTCGTCAACGTATTCAACGCCCCACAAGAACTTAGCGATGCACCCGTAACGACAAAATTATCTCAATATGGAACCATTCTTTCTCACCGACGAGGTCACTGGCAATCGCACCCAGAATGGGAGAACGGCATCCGCCATGTGAGAATGGAATTGGATTTACCAATTCCATCCTACATAAAAATAGGACCACACCAACTACATGTTAAATATGACGGCCAACAGCAAACATGCAGGAAATGTGGCGAGACGGGTCATCTTGCGGCGGTCTGCACCAACGCAACGTGCTTCAACTGCCAAGAACCCGGCCACATCAGTGCAGATTGCCGCAAACCCAAGAAGTGCAACACATGCGGTTTATCAACGCACCTCTCGAAAGACTGTCCCAACTCCTGGTATAACATGATAAAAAAGCCACCGCCCTATCTCCGAGCAATGGCGGAAGAGGCCATAACGACAACCAAGAAACAACCCACCACGACTCGCCTTCCAACCTTCAACGAAAAACCCACCACATCGGACAACCTCATCGACCTTTCACCTACAAGACCCAGCACATCAACGACCACAACAAAGAAATCTGCACAACTCACAGACAGCAGCGACGAAGAACAACCCCGACACCCCAAGAAAACCAAAGACAATGAAACATCCACGAAACCCAAAAGACAACCCGCGAACCAAACAATGACACCGACACCACATTCGACCGCCTGGCATCCGGGAAATACGCTCTACTAACGGATGAATTGGACGACGTGGAACCACAGCAACCTGGGGAGGACGACGGAGCTCGGACCATTCCACAATCTCGATCATCTCGGACGACAAGTAAAAGATCATTGTCACTGTCGTCGTCTCCCCCGCCCCATAGCCGTCATTTACAAAACGAAATGGAAGATGGTTTCAAGCTACAAAACACAAAGAAATCACGTAAGCTTAAAAAAGGGAAAATAACAAATGGTCAATGAATTGTATAAAATTTAACACTGTTTATTTGTTACTTTTATGTATATGTATGTATAATATTTCTATTTGTTCTATTAACGTGAATGGTTTGAGGAATCGGGTAAAACGCCGCCAAATTTTTGATTCCTGTAATGGTCAGGGTGTTGACATCCTACTATTGCAGGAGACCCACGCCGCTGGCTACATGGAAGCCAGGGCGTGGGGCAAAGAATTTGGCGGTAGGGGGTTCTGGTCATTCGGGACTAATGTCAGTTGTGGGGTCGCAATCTTGTTTTCTAAACACAAAAAGTGGGATCTCACTGATGACTTACGAGACAACAAAGGGAGACTTATTTCAATTACTGCTAGTATTCAAAATTCCACAGATAAAATTCGTATAATTAATTGTTACGCACCCAACGACCCCGGTTATCGGCAATGCTTTTTCAGAGAACAATTGCAGCGCCATAGTCGGGTCTGAGGCGTGTGATCTTGTGGAGATTTTAACTGCGCTCCTAATTTACATCTTGATAGCATGGGGCATTCACTTAACGGGACCAAGGGTTACAATGAAATTAAACACTTTTGTTCTTCACACAATCTTTGTTGACGGCTGGCGGGAGGAACACCCCGTCAGCGCGTTGTTACATGGCATGACCGCACACACAAAAGGGACTAGAATAGATAGGATTTACTTGTCTCGTGAGTTGTCTGTGGGATCGCACAATGAGATTGTCGTTTTCCCTGGTCCGATCATGATATGATACTTTCCACTATTACGGTTCAAAACAAAATCAAAACAATGGTCATTGGCATTTCAATACTACTCTTTTGGGGGGAACGACTTTTCAAACGATCATCCGTAATCAATGGGCTAATTGGAAAATTCTTAAACCAACTGACGGAAGTATCATGGAGTGGTGGGACCGGGGGAAATCAAACCTCAAGCGGACGGCAATCTCATATTCTGCCGATTTAAACAGACAACGAAGGTCTGAATATAAAGAACTTCTAAAAGACATAAATAGGTTACAAAGGGAGATTGATCTCGGGGACAGTACATGTGTTAACGTTCTCACAAACAAACAAAATAGACTCAAGGAAATCGAGCAAATCACCAAATCAACCCAAAGAATAAAAACGGACACGACCAAAAAGATTCACGGAGAACCAATAATTAACTCCCCTCAAAGTGCAGAAAATTTTCAATTAAAACACATGCAAAGTCTCCGAGATAGGGACGGTCGTGACATAACGGATCCCATTGAGATGACTGGCGAATGCCGTCATTTCTATGAGGATCTGTACACGGCCGCCCCTGTCGACAACACCGAGATCGATCTCCTTTTGATACCGTGGACAGGGCACTGGACCCCGATGACGCGTTGCGGCCGAGGGGCCGGTGACCTTGTCCGAGGTCAAGAGGGCTTTGTCTAATATGGAAGCAGGCAAGTCACCGGGCTCGGATGGCTTGCCTGCTGAATTTTATAAGTGTTTCTTCAGTGATATGGGTCAAGATATTTGCGATGTTTTAAATAATGCTTTTGAATACAACAAATTTAGTAAATCTCAGAGACATGGGCTCATCACGCTGATCTATAAAGATCGGGTCGGCGTGATGACCTCACAAATTGGAGACCCATATCACTGTTGAATGTTGATTACAAAATTATGTCAAAGATCCTCGCCAACCGAGTAAAAGGAATTTTACATAAGATCATTCATGTGGATCAAACTTGCTCGGTGGCGGGAGATCCATATCAGACAACGCTCACCTACTCAAGAATATTCAGAGCTTCGTTGACCAGAAGCAGCTCGGTGCTGTTTTGTGTCTCTGGACCAACAGAAGGCTTTCGACAGGGTCAGCTGGGAATATTTGCTCCGTGTACTTGGGAAGTTTGGCTTGGTCCCAATTTTCAAAAATGGGTTCAAATTTTGTACAATGACATCACTAGTTCCGTTAAATGCTGTGGTATGGTTTCCGATGAATTTTCACTTACCGGGGTCAGACAAGGTTGTCCATTATCACCGTTACTATACATTCTCGCACTCGAGCCTCTCGGATGCGCAATTCGCTCAGACAAAAATATAAAGGGTTAAATTACCAGGGGGACCGAGGCCAGGATTTCCATGCGCGGATGACACCACGCTGATCTTGTCGGATGACAAATCAATCATTAGAAGCTTTCAGTTGGTCCGGAGATACGAGCAAGCATCGGGCGCTAAGTTAAATCGGCAGAAATCTTATGGAGTATACCTGGGAAATGGAGGAACAAAACAAGTGGCCGTTGACATAAATTGGTCAAAGTCGGCCAAAATTGTAGGGATATTTTTCGCGATGACCCTCCCGATAAGCTTTGGAAGAAAACATCTCAAAAATCAAGAAAGAAATACACAACTGGTCAAACACAGATCTCACAATGAAAGGAGGGTCACCGTAGCCAACCAATATATTTTGTCCAAAATCTGGTATGCGGCCGACATCGTGCCACCGCAAAAAAAAAAACATAAAGGAAATCAATTCTCTTATTTTCGAATTTATTTGGGGACACAAAGTCGAATATGTCAACCGGCCACTATGTTCCTCCCTCTCTCCCAAGGTGGCCTGGGTGTACTCCATATTGAAAGCAAGATTGCGGCAATCCAGTGTTTGCATATCGGCGACATAGTCTCCGCTAAAGAAGCAAGGTGGAAGGCTCTGGCCGTGTACTGGTGTGGCATGTCCCTCCGAACAATCGCCCCAGAGTTAGTAAGGAACAACATGCCACACAGCTTTCACCGGCCGGAGTTTTACACTTCTGCCCTTACAAATTTTAGAAAACACCGCGACTGTGTCGCCGATTGGGGCAAGATCAAACTAAAACCACTCCTGGCATCAATCATCAAGTCCCTAGAGACCGTACCCAAAGTACAACGGGACTGCCGGTAAGAACTGGGTCACTATTTGAAACGTGCACACTGTGTACCAAATTGACCAACAAACAGCTCACACTAAATTTCAAAACTGTACACAGTATACTACCCACTGGTAATCGCCTACGCAAATATTTCAAAGATCCGGGGCTCTGCCCACACTGCACTCGAGTGGAGACTACAAAACATCTTTTCACTGAGTGCAGTGTGGTGAAACCAGTGGGAAAGTGGCTCAGTGATTATCTGGGCAGGACTAACAAAGTACAAAATCTCCCGACGTGGACACCATAATTTACTTTGTTTTCTGCTCCACCCTCACTTAAACAAGAGAATGAAATGAGCGAGCCTTGAGCAATTTTAGAAGCGTTGTGTGGCTAGCGAGAAACAAGACTAGATTTCAACATATACCGGCCACATCGTCATCCATCCTTAATGTTCTCAAGGAAAGACTGGGTGTCCGGGTCGGGGATCCGACCTGATTCCTCAAATCATTCCACATTTTGTTTATACTATAGCTTGTTTAATTTAATTGACCAGTGGTACTTACCTGATTCTTCTGTAGGTAATGTGTACTTATCCCCAATTTGCCGAGTATAACTATGTAATTACCAACATGTAATCTTACTTTGTATATAATGTATGGATTATTGAAAACAATAAACCATTTTAGAAAAACAAACATTGTTTTAAAATACTTGTACTCAGAAATCAATGATTAAATAGACACAGGTGGGTCTCAAAAACAATATTTTATTACAAACGCCTTAAGTACACACACAATAAAGGATGTCAGTCCCCCTTTAAATTTTATATTTAAAAATATCATAACTCAGTTACACTTTTGATTTTTACAAAATGTACATCATCAGAAGTAAGTCCTGTTTTGCATGGAATTGCCTTTTTGTTAAAGTGCACATATGGGAAGATGAAATTTAATTACATACATTTGAAGCAACTTTCTACTTTGACTGTGTGGGTTATTTTTTTCAGAGAAGTATTGTACCCCCAGCTCAATGTTGAGTGATTGCATGGAGTCCCACTTTGTACGCACAGACCATAGAGGTAGGAATAGACAGCATAACATACACGCAATCCTCTACAACATTGAGCTGGGGGCGCGGGGGGTACGGTCGACCCGTCAGACCACACTAGGACCGAAGTCCAACTATTGACCGAAGCCAACGGATCGTAATAGGGCGAAGCCTCAACAAACAAATGCTTCCCACTGCCGGCCGGTGACCTCCGTGGGTGAGCGGATGAGCTGTAATGATTCAGTCGTAGTTAGAATGTCCCGTTTTTATAAGGCCTGACACAATGACTCTCCAATGCATGCCTTCCTTTATTGTCCTAACAGTCTTACATAAGTCTCACACAAGTCTTCCATTCTCTCAAAGAAAAGACCTTCAATGTGAAACATCTGTCATTATAGTGGATGCTTGTAAATATTCAAACATTCCTGAGTGCACGATACGAGCGCTTTACGGTGATTGGATGTCACCAGGGTTACGTGAAAACAAACGTAAAGGTTGACGGTTTACCATTTTGACAGTAATAAAGATTAAAGATTATCAGACCTTTAGTTGAGACGGTTTACCAAATGGTAAACCGTGTGCATGTTTCTAATGGGGTTGGGGGTAAAGTATATGGTAAACCGTTACAAAAAGGGACCAGCCTAGTTCAGACAAATACTGCTTATGTTAACTCCCAACGTTTAGCTTTAATTTGACACCAGAATTATTGTTATATATTAATTTTAGTACGGGTGGTTTCGTTCAGCTAAAGGAAAACCACTTTTTTCATGGTTTATCAGAGGAATTGCACGAAAAAAACAGGGTGAAAGATAAGAGATTAAAGTCACCATATACGTATGGTGTTCATCTGCAGGAGTGCCAACATCATGGCCGGTGTACATTTACAGTTATTGGGGGGAGGGCGCCGATACAGCAAAAGTGGAAGTTAATGTGATAAAAAATAGCGAAACAGCTGGGTATTCGTTCACGAATACAATTGAGCTCTAGTTATTATTTATTATTATTATTTCACAGGGCAGAAACGATCACAAACACAATGGTAAAAAAACAATTAGAGAAAAATATAAAATACATACACATGATGTAAATAAGGTAAACGTGACAAAATGTTGACAGTACCCCTGTAGGATTACCAAAATGCGAACCAAATCACAATCTAGTGGTTTCAAGCAAAGCAAAACACTCAGAACTATAGATTTCACCCCAGCGCTGTTCACAAACAGCGACCCCAATACCCCCAGAGCAAAATTTACATGGATTTTTCAAAACTGCCCAATCACCCCCCTGTGGCTGGTAAATTGTACTGAAAGTATGAGGGGTAATGTCACTATCTGTCTAGTTTTCTGACCATTGACAACAATCACCCTATAATCATGTTTTAAAGGCCTATGAACCTCACTATGATCCCATAGACTTGTGTGTCAGAAATCCAAGATGGCCACTTCATGATCAGGGTCTATTGTAATGAAACTCTGATCCCCGTAGGTTTTTTTGCATCAAACTTCCCGAAGATCGGGTCCTATCTTTTCATTTGCAGACTGCATTTCAGTAATCCGCCTCAACATCCATTCCAGTCATGTCCACGAACTATTCAGTGATGTAAATTTTGTTGCCTCTTAAATTGTCCCACCCCATTTTCATATTTTGAATGATTCTGCGGCAAAATACAATTTATGTTTATATTAAAATCATGTTAATGTCCAACTAAGAAAAAAAAAAAAAACACGGGCTGGGTAGAAATGAAATGGTCAGCAGATAATTCCATACACACAGACCTGATACATATGTCACATGCATATGCCCTCATTCAGAGACAAAAGAACATCACACATTGGTTCTGTGGTGTGCGCTGCGCGTACGGGTATCTTGCCTGTGAGCGTGTGTACGCGCAGCACGCATACCACGCATACCACGCATACCACGCATACATGAACCAATGAGTGACCATCTTTTGCCTCTCAACAGGGGCGCCCGCTAGTTTGTGACGTCAGTGTAAACGGTTTATTGATTATCAGCTAGAGCCAGATTTAAGTACATGTTGGACTACGGTGTACCTCCTGGTGCTCATACACATTCATCAAATTTGAAAAATGTCCCGTACTCGCGAGAACTTACACCCTCCGTCTCCCATGGTTTGAAATTCGTAATTTAAAAGTTGCCCCCATTTCTTCTTCTTTGTTGACAACAGCCGACAAGCCTGAAGCCGCTGACAGAAGTGAAACCGCAGGAGCTCAACGGAACAGCAAATCCAGAGGGTTTCAACGGGGGAGGTAGATTGAACCCGGCCTTCACAAACGACATTGCGGACGTGATGGACGAGGACACCCTAAGCCTGGGCACCTACAAGCTGGTCTATCAGAGTGAGGAAGGGAACAGAACCAGAGAGATGCCAATCACGGTGTTGTAACTTGTAAACAAAAACAAACAAAAAAATTATTTGTAAAATAAAACAGTACTGGTAAGAATAATAAACGAAACACTCTCATTGTGTTTTTTAATGTACTTGTAATGGACATTTTATTGGTCCTTGATGTGAAACACTCAATAAATGTTTTATGAAACACTGAAGGAATGTGCTATCAATTCTGAAAGCACGACCACAGGCCGCTTGTGTGCAATTTTCATAAGCACACCTGACCTGATTGCAAGTTTCTCTAACCATCAGAGAATGTAGCGGCCAGTTTCGGGCATGCCGATGATGATTGTGTGCTCGCATACCAGAAGCTTCAATATGTTAACAGTGGGCTTTGCACATAATATTATAAAGCTCAACGAGAGTGCATCTTTAAAGCAAGAATCTTGAATAAAATGAAAATTTTCTTTATTCATTTCTTCTCAAGATGCTTGGTGGATGAATTTAAAGTAAATTCGCTGATTCGTCAGGCTTGAACTGTGCATGTGCACATATCTTTATAACACTGACTGGGTGGTGGGACAGCCCATTGGTGCCTATACAAATAACTGTAGGAACAGTACTTTCTATACTGAATGAATGCATCTTTACGGGAAACTTGGATTTTGGCTTTGAGCTGCATCAAGCGTTAAATCTTTTGTATGCAGTAAAATGCTTCTCGGACCAGTGTTGCACAAAAATTTGAAAAAAACCCAACAAACATGCGTGCCGCACCGAGTTGATTACGCTTTACACCGGGGTATGCATTCAATAATGGGTAGTCATTGCCCCATATAGGTGACCGATTTTGCACTGTTTGACGCCAAGTGAAAACCATCTGTACAAATGGAGAGGTACATTTTCCCTGTTGGCAATATTGCAGTGTATGTTTCAGAGAAAAGTAACATGGCCGCCCTGTACGTGGATTCAGCGTACAAACCTGACCCTCTATCCAGTCAGTACCTTAATTGCTCCAATCACGTTTAAATTTTTTTTTTTAATGACTTTTGACGCGTATATTAAGCGCGTCAGCCTTCTTCAAAGTCCAGGGAAAGTATCGTTACTTCACGAGGCGTGAACTGGGAAGTTTCTCGGTTAACAAGGTGATTGGAACGCATCAGTAATGATCAGTGTGTTACATGAGTGTCACATTACATGGGTCTACAGCTATTTTATACTATGTTGAAATATGGATTTTGATGTTGAAAGTACTTTAATGTTTGTAAAATTACAGATGAAATTATATTTGAAAATGTATTACCAGATGAATATATTAATATTTTTTTTTTTTAAGTACATGATTTGCATGTTAAAGACTGTTTTGGTAAAATCTCACTGTGCGTGCATACTATTTGAGTTTCAGGAAAATATATGTCTGTTTATGTTTGGTGCGCCCTCTGTTGGCATCCTCTGTCTTGTGGCAGGCACAAATTATTTATGTTTGCATGTGTACTGGTAGTTTTATAATTATGGTCCAACTGTGCATGAAATACACAGTGTTTGAGGCCACACAATGGGAATGCACTTCATGTGTATGCCTGGTGTTAGACTGATCCCCTGTCTTTATCCTATATCAAGGATATAGACAGGCTCCAGGCGTACCGTTCAAGGGGTTTCATTGGATACATTGTGCTGAAGATATGACGTCACGCTTCGAGGCTCGCACGCTAAGCTTACCAACCAAGGTCAAAGTTGAACATCGGGGGAAAATATGGCGGCTGCACGGCCAGGATCTGGCGTAATTCACGCGCCTCTAGCTCAAAGCGTGACGTCGGATCTTCAGGCTAGCCTGGCGTAGGTATTTGAGCCAATGAGACAATTTTTTTTGGAGCTCAGTGAGGGCGCCCTTTAGGCTTGTGACATCATTATGCAACTTCTCTATGTTCATATCATTTTAAGGTGCAGTTTGTTTCAGGCCTCAACGTTAGTTTATGGGGTTATGAAAATGACATCGAGAAACTCATATTTGTAAGGAACCTTTCATCGTACCTGTACAAACAATTTCACTATTTACAAAAAGTGCACCAAGCCTGAATTTACCACCAAAAAAAAGTTTCATAAATTTCATAAATAATTTCCTGTCACCCGCAGAAAAATGTAACAAATTGTTGTCTTCTCAAATAGAACTGTCGGCAAGTTCAGAAGGGGGCAGAAGACAAAGTCTTGAAGACAAAGATTAATTGACACTCGAGTCAGATATTAGTATTCAGAAATAAGTCTCTCGGGCTGCTGGCTTTCAAAGTGCAAAGAGCAGGCCGTGTTGGAGTGATAAAGATAAATATGCTGCCGAGAAGGACTGCCAAGTGAAGTACCAACAACTGGAGCAGAGATCAAATGGCAGTGTCCAAACACTCAGTTAAAACATAAGTTTCATTATGTAGGCACATGGTCTTTCCAACAATAAAGGTCTGATTTATGTAGTTGCTTGGCGAAAAAAGGCCAGCAGGCACAGTGTTTGACCATGATATGCATGTTAGTAATAATATTTAGAGTTACTGGCCACATGCTACGACAACCCCAAAGCACTGTAACATTATCAAAACAAATTTGAATCCATCAAAAACAAATTAAAAGAGTGAATGCACGTAGTAATACATTAACAGATGATTATTTAAATGTACACGTTAACATAAAGACATGTATGTAAGGCCTGGACTTATGGCCACCTGTCTACTGTGGTCACCTATCTGTGTCCACTTGTAAACTGAGGTCATCTGTCTGTTGTGGCCACCTACCTGTTTAATGTTGTGTTCACCTGTCTATTGTGGCCACCTGTCTATTGTGGCCACCTGCCAATTGTGGCCACCTGCCAATTGTGGTCACCTGTCTATTGTGGTCACCTGTCTATTGTGGCCACCTATCTATTGTGGCCACCTGTCTATTGTGGTCACCTGCCTATTGTGGTCACCTTCCTATTGTGGTCACCTGCCTATTGTGGTCACCTGCATATTGTGGTCAACTGCCTATTGTGGTCACCTGGCTATTGTGGTCACCTGGCTATTGTGGTCACCTGTCTATTGTGGTCACCTGTCTATTGTGGTCACCTGTCTATTGTGGTCACCTGCCTATTGTGGTCACCTGCCTATTGTGGTCACCTGTCTATTGTGGTCACCTGTCTATTGTGGTCACCTGGCTATTGTGGTCACCTGGCTATTGTCGCCACCTGCCTATTGCGGTCACCTGCCCATTGTGGTCACCTGTTTATTGTGGCTTGTTGCCTTTATTTGTATATATTTTGATGATTGAGTTATGAATTTTGACCAGCTGAAAAGCCTTAAGGAGAAACTACAACATTGGTACTGTTTGGCAAAAAATCAGACATTTCAACCTCGATGCCGAGTCTTAAGTCATGAAAAAAGTGTGAAAAAGTACTCACAATTTTTACAGAAAAAAACTTTTGGGAGCAAAAAAATTTGCTATCTGGCAACCTTTGTATTAGTTTTTGTGTTTTCTCTGATATGAAAGCAGTTCAGGCAGAGTCATTTCTCAGGATGATTGGAACCCATAATTATATCAACTTCACATCACATCTTCACATCTTCACATCACTTCACATCTGTGCACCTTACCCTGCCTGTGTTGCCCCTTTTAGGGGTGTTGGGCAGTATACGATCCAGATCCAGATCCAGATCCAGATCAAGTTAGCTTTCAGATTTTATGTTTAGATAATTGACCAATATTGTACTTTCCCTTTAAAAACAATTTGCAAAGTTATGGTTATAGACCATACGTTTCGAACCTCGCAGGTTCTTTCTCAAATGCAAAATGGACGAAGTACATACATGTATGCATGCGTACCACCTGCAAGACGTTAACTTGAATCATGCATATTTTTGTCCATTTTTGCCTTTTGAGAAAGAACCTGCTATGTAAGGCCAATAACCATTATTTTGCATTTATGTACTACAGGTCATTTAGGTAGGTAAGCAGTTTGTAATAGCTAATTCTCTATTTATTAAAAACACAATTTATTAAAGAAGGGATCTAAAGTCAAATTCAGTTTTGTTCTGTACTCATTTTCCAATAGATACAGTCCTTATGAAAGTGGACAAATATCACCAAGTCTCTGACCTCACGTTAAAATGGTGTTAAGTGTCATTTTATTTTATGCTCTTTCAGTGTGAAATTTGAAACATGACGTCAATAAATGGGTCTGTACATTCCATACAGATTTTTTTTTGTTCGTCAAAAAGTCAAATTCAATGTTGTTTTGATTGTATATCACGGAGATTCAGGAATGAACTAAAAATTCCCCGTACAAAAAATGTACAGACCCATATATTGGATGTTTTAAGTAAGACTAATTGTGGTGACACCGTGTGAAATTCTCTGTTGAGTAGTAATTAGTTCTGAAAAGAACTGGAGGTTACAACTCTACGTTTCGATCAGTATGCTCTGATTGTCCTGAGGATCGTCCTGAGGACGTTTTGATCAGTATGCTCTGATCGTCCTGAGGACGATCAGAGCATACTGATCGAAACGTCGAGTTGTAACCGCCAGTTCTTTTCAGAACTAATTACTACTCAATAGAGAATTTCACATGGTGTCACCGCAATTAGTCTTACTTATCCTCCGTGCAAAGCTACAAATTTTACCTATTGGATGTCTTTGCATGTTAACAAATTTCGCACTGGAAGGGTATCAAATACAATGGCATTTTACACCGTTTTAATGTGAGGTAAGAGACTTGTGATTTTTTTTCCCCCCACTTTCGTAAGGACTCTGTCTATTGGAAAATGAGTGCATCACAAAACTGAATTTGACCTTAGAGCCCTTCTTTAAAAAGATTCATTGAGAACCAATGTTTATTATTCAACACACACATTTGTGCCTGTGCTCCCTGTAGCTTTCAGACCATTGGTCCATTTTATATTTGCGTTAACAAAGGTTGGCATGTACTTTTTATATTGACAACAAAGAATTTTGAATTATAATTTAAAGTCAAATGAATTATTTTATGCTAGTGTTATGAGATGAGATGTCATTTACCATTGTGAAGAATTTGATAATCGCTTTTATGTGTCATGTACTATTTACCTAGATAAAGAATGAAACATAATTAATTTAAATCTCGTGTACTTTTACCAATAGAACAGCAAGATTATTGCACTATCCACTGTAGCCCTCTCAGGCTAATTTCATTGAGCTGCTTCTAGCAGAAAATATTGCTAAACAAATTTACCTGCTAAGCAGAATTGGGCTGTGAACCAGCTAGAAGCAATATACATTACATGTACATGACAATTCAGCCGGTAACCTATTTTTGCTTAGCACAAATTTGTTTTGACAAAAAACAGTTTTGAAATAGTACCACGGAATCATACCTTCCACTCTGTTGTGCCATTTTTAACAACTCTTCCCAGATAATCATTAATGTTAGCCCATGCTAACAAGGGCCCAATTTCACAGCGCTGCTTTCCGGAAGGCAAATTTTTGTGCTAACTAGAGCACAAAAATTTGCTCAAGCATAAGCGTGTTTCACAGGTTAGCAAGAATATTCAGAGCGGCGCGTGCGCATTCACCATGGATTTGTATTATTGCATCACTCATTTGCTAGCAATAACGGCTGGCAAGTTAGCGTGCTTTTCTCAATGCTTAACGGTTTAGCAGCGCTATGAAAAATGTACAGTAAGCAAAAAATCGGCTGCTAAGCGGCTCTATGAGATTGGGTCATTGGCTGATATCCTGGTGACAGTTGCTGCTTGTGTGTAGGCACCCTAAACAGATTGTGAATGAAGTAGATAATGTGGCAGCGAAGTCATACTATAACAGGGACCTTTCAAAATGTTGCATTTTGTGTTATTATAAATACTATAGAGGGTGGGGGGAGGGGGGCAATATCAGAAGAATATAATTTTAGGAAGGTACAACAAAGGTAAATAACCATATTTTAAAATTAACTAATTGTTATCAGAAAACTTTCATGTTGTAGAGTTGGTATACGTATCAATTATACTGAGAAATTATGCAAATAGAAAACGGGAAATGTTATGTCAAATTAAAGAGACAATATCGTCACGATCAGAGCAGAATTTCCGCAGGGCATGGAATCGGTGTCCCAGTTTAAAATGAACACAGTGACTGAAAATTACTGGCTCACTTATGCAGCAAGCAATGGTAATATGACCTTATCATGTGGGGTATTATTTTCAGGCACTGAGTTAATCTAAAACTAGCACTCTGATTCCATGCCCTGTTGGTCGTGACAATCTTTTTTCACAGACAGAATATGTAGTGCCTAATAATTGTTGTTTTCTCAACAAAAAAAACAAAAAAAAACATGAGCACCTAATGTGATGATTTTGTCACAGGCAGGTTAGTTTTATGTTATGATGCCTTTTTAATAGAGGGTTCAGAGGAACATACAAATACCAAGTACCAAATACCAAAACCTGATGTGCCATATCCAAAATGAAAGAGAGAGAAAAAATAATGAATTTTTACAGTACTTAAAAACCTGTAAATAAAGTATTTTTGTATGCTTAAAAAAAAAGTAAGCACCGATTTTGTTTGTTTGTTGGGGTGTTGGGGTGTTTTTTAAAATTTATTTATTTTTTTAAATTTTTTTTTTTTTAATAGTTATAATATATACTACTCAAAACAATTTAGGGAACACCAGATTTTTAACATCAAATAGGTTTGGGCCATGTTGAAATGTTCCATGAACCGGGATTTTCATATGCAACCCCCTCTCTCTTTCAGTAGTCATGTCATGAAATGTGTAATCACTACATGCATCCTTTATCATCTGTTTCATTGTGCAGTTGTTTCTCATCAATTCTGTGAAACATTGTGTTTATCTGAAATAAATGATCTTGCTTTAACTGAGATTATTCCGGTGTTCCCTAAATTGTTTTGAGTAGTATACATTGAGCTGCTTAGCAGAAGACTTTGCTAAGCTGATATTTGTGCTTAACATTATAAAACAGACTACCAGCCGAAATCTATACAGTTTGTATGCAACTTTGGCTGGTAAGCAATAAAACCAGCTCAGCAAACCTTTTCTGCTTAGCAAATTTGTTCCACTGAGCTATGAAACAGCGCCCAGTAGCCTTCAAGTTTAATTTTTAAAGTACTATAAAACTTATATTTTATTTAAAAAAAAATGCAGTATGTAATTGTGGTGGCGGGTGTTTCTGAAATGAAAATTTTACCAAATCAAAACAATCTTATTTTAAGACAAAAATAGTGAAATAATAATAATTTCGTAGTATAGTATCTGTTCATTTAGTTAGACATTTGGAAAGTTATGTTCAAAGTTGCAGCGTTAGTATCCGTGGAGTAGAAACCTGTTTTCTAAAGTGTATATAACTCAGATAATTGCAATCACACAAATTTTACAATTTTTATCTTTATAATTCCTGATGGACTGTGGGGGGGGGGGGGGGATGAGAAAGGCGTAAGTATTAAATTATGTGTACAAATGGTGGCCTATTTTTGATGTTATATTAAAAAGTGAATATCTTTTATGATTAATAAAGTGAACGAGAAAGCAATGAAATAATGGTATCTGAAGATATGTTTATTATTATTTGATGGGGTGGGGGGGGGGGGAGGTGCAGACAGCCCGACAGATAGACAGCCAAATAAGATATACAATAACAGACAAACAGACCTACAAACCATTAGTGGATCCTGGGGGGTTCCCCCCCCCCCCATTTGTTATCATCATGCACATAAATTTACCATACGTTTTTTAGTGTTTCTCTTTTTTTGTCATGACCCCTCTTTTTTGGAAACCCCAGATCTGTCCTGCCCACAAACTGACAAACAGTTATTACATACAGGAAAAGCAAGACAACGAGAAAGAAAAAATGGACGAACAAACAGCCACCCAGAGAATAGGGCGTGGGGTCAGGTGTGGTCTTTTGCCTGATTCGGCAGAAAGAAAATGTACTACTGCTTGACACGGATATCCAAATAGGTACTGACCCTCAAAATCTTATGGTATCTGCCCAATCTGCCTGTGTTTTGATATCTGGAAACATGAGGATTTGATATAGCTTGGGTTATTGCTCATGCGCAGTGATTCAACGTTCCCCACATATGGGTGTTGGGGATGGTGTGAAGATATTGTCACTTCCACTGTGTCCCATATGTGGGGGAAATGAACATTTCCAATTTTACTAATCACCATGTCAAGAGACGAGCAGCCTGGGGGAAGGGGTAGGGGGTTAGATGGGTGGGAGAAATAATTGGTAAGTGCATAAGTTTTTAAATTTATTTATTTAAATTTTTTCCCCCGATTGGCACTCAAACACGGAAACAATTAAAGGGCCAGTATCGTCACGATCAAAGCAGACTTTCAACAGGGCATGGAATCGGTGTCCTAGTTTAAGATGAACACTGTGACTGAATATTACTGGCTCATTTGTGCAGCAGCAACGGTAATAATATGACCTTACCAAGTGGGGTATTATGGCAGTCACTCAGTTAATCCAAAAAGTAGCACTACCATTATATGCCCTGTTGATCGTGACAATACTGCCCCTTTAAACTAAAACAATCAAGGCTAGACTATACAAATTTAAACCACTAACGTCATGAATATACGAGAAATAAAACAAATAAAAAAAAACTAGACAGGCCTTAGTCCTTTGTTTGTTTCCCCTTCTTTTAGATTTTTTCCCTGTAACATAATATTGTACCCGCATCACCAAATTCTCTTCTCTGAATGTGTGGGCACCATTATGAAGTGTGTTATTATAATATAATTACCATTATAAATTTACTTTCATATTTCATAAATTTCCAAGGGTAAAAGAATTGAAAAATCATACTTGATTAAGCACTTTGTCATTATTTTTTTATTATGTTTTCCTTGAAATTTTGATATCAGCCTCCCTAAATTCTGTCCAATAAAAGTTGACGCCATGTAAATTTTGTAATAGTCCTGTTATTATCATTACTTTTATAAATTTACTTTGAGATTTCATAAATTTCCAAGAGGTTAAAAAGGAGATAAGTTATTCTATATTTTCTCCTTCTTTTCTATTAAAGTTTCCTTTTTTAAATTTTCTATCAGCATCAACAGATTCCTTTACTGAATGTTTGGCGCCAAAACAATAAACTTGTCTTATAATTATTCTTAACAAATTTTTCTTTAAAAAAATCACTTTCAGATTTCATAAATTTCCATTATATATTTACCGTTTCCTTTATATTTTGATATCAACATCACATAATTGTTTCCTCTGAATGTTGGTGCTATCTTTAATTTGGTTAATAAATAATCATTCTTATTTCGATAAATTGACTTTCTAATTTTTATACATTTCCAAGAGATTGAAAAAGGAGAGAAATCATACTACATTATGTTGTTGTTTCCTTTATATTTTGATATCAACATCCCATAATTATGTCTTCTGAATCTTGGTGCCATGCTTAATTTGGTTAAATAATCATTTTTACTTTGATAAATTCACTGATTTGCAGTGAGATTAAAAAGGAGTTTTTTTTCTTTTTAAATGATTGCTTCCTTCATATTTTATATCCAGCATCTCTCAATTCTTTCCACTGAATTTTGACGCCATATATTATAAATTTGGCGCCATATATTATAAATTCACTTTCCCGAGAGTGTATGAATTATTGTTGAATTATTAAATCACTCGGGGAGTCCCCTTAAAATTTCAGAAATCAACCTGCTGTCGTATACCCCGTGTATGTGTGTGCATAGCAGTGTGTTACACGCATGCGTCGTGTCCCCAATATCTCTAGTCACCTGTCCGTTATTATGTGAATGTGAATACACGGAAAATCGCATGCCACCGTCGTACCGTTACCGTACCGCCGACATGCGTGTATAGTTAGTGTGCACGCGCATAGCTGTCGTGTTTTGCTCCAAAAAAGCCGCATTTTCTGCTTAAAAAACTGCCACGAACTGCCAGCAGTGCTCGCCTCCGAAGCCGCCTGCAACTCCACGAGTTACTCAGGAGAGAGCCCATTCGGCAGGGAGCGCCACGAGAAGTGTCTTTAAAAAAAAATCCCACAAACAAACACAGTACAGTAGTGCAGCAGGTAGGTTTTTTTGTATTGAATGTTTTTTTTTCATGAGTTACACACGGTCCCAGTTCGTTATTATTCTCTGTAATATGTTGTGTGTGTGTGTGTGTGTAAAGAGTATGGGTGAATTATGGTCGCCCGCCCGCCCGCGTCTGCTCGATTTTCCTTCCTCCATGGTTTACACAGCCATGACAGCTAAACCTGTCTGATTTTACACTGTTATATTCTTAATTCTTCGGTCATCCGAGGACAAAAATCGATAATGGTCAAACCACAAATGGGTGATGTTTATCCACACAGGAGCTAATCCCTTTAGGACCATCAAGTGGGTTACTGTAACCATGCTGTAACTGTGTAATTGAGGAGTGATGAAGACGGATCAAGTTTTGTAAACAATTGAAATGCCTGTTGATGTCAGTGACATTTGCACCAAATTGCTAAGTACTATTGCTTCAGGAAGTGCTTACTATGTGAACAGCCCAGACCACACAAACAGTCATTAGTACATAATTGTATTGTCACTAGGCTACCAAGTACCATGTTATTTTTAAGGCAACCATTCTGTGCAAAAAACTGGGGCCACAATTTCACGGGGCCACAATTTCATAGGGCCACTTAGCAGACAAAACTGCCTAAGTCAGAAATATTTGCTTAGCAGATTTTCTTGGTTACCAGCCAAATGTGCACTTTAAATGAGTGTACTCTGGCTGGCAGTCCGTTTTTTTATAATGCTTAGCGAAAGTATTTGCTTAGCAAAATTCTTTGCTTAGTACTAGTAGCTCTATGATATGAAACTAGCCGCTGTTGTTGCTTCCCTGCTAGTGCTACACGTACGTGTACATGTACCTCTCATAAAACATGGGCCCAATTGCATAAATCGGGTAGAATGTCGTATCCGACCGCCACTTTTTCTCATTCAATATAACCAATAAAGTAATCTTACCTACCTAGTAAGGTGGAGAACATATGGATGGTGATGGACAAATACTTCAAATTATTCCAGGATATTTATTTCATGAAAAATCAGGCATTTTTGGTATACGATGACTTCCTCAGTCATGTCAGTCTGATCTTGTCAATTCCCCAATTAGTGACCAACACGGTCATTGTACATGCGCAGTGGCAACTATAATAGGATCCGGAAAGAATGTCGTATCCGGCCGCCACTTTTTAAGGGCTTTTTAAAAAAAAAATTGCAACCACTAACCAGTTAAAAAATCATTCTATCGATTTTTGGTGGTACAGAAAGCGAAAACTATCTTTAAAAATCCACTTTTATGATGGTTTTCGGACTTGATTTCCCTTCTAAAAAAATCCTTCCCTTCAGAAAATAGAAGGATCCTATTATAGTTGCCACTACGCATGTACAATGACTGTGTTGGTCACTAATTGTGGAGTTTACAAGATCAGACTGACATGACTGAGGAAGTCATCATATACCAAAAATGCCTGATTTTTCATGAAATAAATATCCTGGAATAATTTGAAGTATATGTCCATCATCATCCATATGTTCTCCACCTTACCAGGTAGGTAAGATTACATTATTGGTTATATTTAATGAAAAATAGTGGCGGCCAGATACGACATTCTACCCTAGGATCCTTCTGTTTTCTGAAGGGGAGGATTTTTTTTTAGAAGGGAAATAAAGTCCGAAAACCATAATAAAACTGGATTTTAAAGATAGTTTTCGCTTTCTGTACCACCAAAAATTGATAGAATTATTTTTTAACTGGTTAGTGGTTGCAAAAAAATTCCAAAAAAGCCCTTAAAAAGTGGCGGTCGGATACAACATTTTTTCCCATAAATCCGCTGTAGGTAGACATTGCAAATATACACATGCAGAGCATCATTTTTTTCAGTATTGGAAAGAGTATATGTATATGAACAGCTGTATACATGGGCAACAATGTCTATACGTGTGGTTTTAGCAGTCAACAAAATGGCCAACATTTCACAGGATGTGCACCACTGGTGTAAATCTTGTAAAGTATAAATTATCACAATCGTCCATGAAACTTCTTATAAAAAAAAATGTATCATTCACGATCAGAGCAGACTTCCAACAGGGCATGGAATCGGTCTCCCAGTTTAAGATGAACACGGTGCCTGAAAATTACTGGCTCATTTGTGCAGCGGCAATGGTAATATAACCTAATTAACCTTATAATGATATAATCATGTGGGGTGTTGTTTTCAGTCACTCAGTTAATCTTAAACGAGCACTCTGATGCCAGATTTAGCACTCTGATTTCTTGATTCTAAAAGATTATGTAATTTTTGCCAAAAGTGAATACTGGCTTTAAGAAACAGATCATCTTTCATTTAAATAAAATAAGAAGATACGCTAAAAAGAATGTGATTCAGATCCAAGCCGCATTTACCTGTACTCCTTTAAGCATTTTGTTTATTAAATTTTTTTTGTTTTTTTTTGTTACATTTTATCTAGGCCAATTGACTAAATGATTGTGGGCATTATAGTTAAGTCTATGGATCAAACAGCAAACCCCTGGACTCTACATTTTAATATGCAGGCATACAACTTTTCAGCTGATCGGCTGATTTCCTCTTTTTTTTCTTTAATAACAGTGCTATAGAAAAAACTGTAAAACCACTGTACAAAGTTTTGTGTGCCCAGCCATTTCCTCGTTTTTTTTGCAATTACAAAGGTGCATGTCTGAATATGCGAATTTAACCTTCAAAAAATAAGTGTATTTTTTTATTTTAAAGAAGGTTATCATGCTCAAGCAGGTTTGCAGCTGTTAGTGAGAAACCTCCCACATGCCTTGCCCATGCATGATCACAGTACCACAAAGCCATTAAGGGCTAATTTATGGGCCAGTTGAATTGAAGTTTACACTTATCATATTTCATTGTGGGTATGCATGAATGCAGCAAATGTGCTTTATTAATAGTATTCAAAAGAAAGGGTCAGTTTATCATTTAATATTTCCTTTTTCATTCCTGTGTATTGGACCATGCTGTACACGTGGAGTATTAGCCAGGAATTGGGGGGAAAAAGGGCGTCCAAAGTGTGTTATTCTTCGAAAAACAGGGTGTTCAAATATTTAACTCACAGCACTTTGGCACATGTATTATAAATATAAAAAACAAGGTGTTCGCGCTATATTGCGAACACCTAAAAAAAACCACCCAAAGGTATTGCTGGCTTATGCTGAGATGTGGAGAGCTTGAAGTTGGGGTGGGGTTGAGGACTGTGTACCGTGCACAGTGTGCCAGAAGGCGTGGGCGGCTCTGGCGGGTACCTGCTTCTGTTGTTCTACCTGAGACTCGAGCTGGAACCACGGCTCCACTGTTTTGATGAGCTGGGTACCTGCGACCACCAGACGCTGTTAGCGTAGCCGCCGTATCGCATGGTTACATGTACACTGAATCAAATATACATGTATGCCAAAGCCATCAAATCGTATGCCAGTACATGTACACGTAATAACCTGCTAGTTGAAATTCTCGAACCCATTGAATCAAATGCAATAGTCTCTGAATCGTATGCTGATGTCATGAAATGGAATGCTGTCTTTCAGGCTCCGAATGAAATGATATATTTTTTTTAATTCCAGAAAAAAAAACATTGTAAAAATCAGAAGCTTTTCTAAAACACATTTTGGTTCAAACATACAAAGTTTGTGTCTCTGAATTTCATGTTTGTCGGATCGAGAAATGATTTAAAAATATGCAATTCAAAATGAATTTACTGAAAGTGCATTGTAGGCCCCTTATTGATAAATATTTGCTCTTAAAAAGTTATCATTTGTAAGCATTCTGCAGCTTGCTTCGGACAGTTTGTTTTGTGAAAAAATTTGTCTGATGTTAAAAATCCATTCTCATGATATCCTTTCTGCAAGGAAAATTCCAATGTGGTGATTAAACAAAAAAATGCTGGATACAAAATAAAAGAAAAACACTGGCCAGTGTCTGTTCAATGTTTGGAAACCACAAAATGGCTAAAAATAGTAAACTGCAGTACTCTCTGTCGGCACACTTCCCAGACGATTTTTTCCCCCGCCAAGGTCAAAAACGGTGGGAGAATTTTGACAACTGGACCAGGCAGACAGACAGTGGCATTAACACAAGTACTGGCAGTAGTAGTAGCCCATGATGCATTCAGTACCACACACCAGTCTTGTGGTTTTTTCCTGTTTGGTGCCATGCTCCACCTGCTCTTGTTGTAAATAACTATACGTGGAGTAGAGACTAGAGAGTCCATGGGGATGGTTTAAAAAGGCTTTTGTTTGTTGGCTTCATGTTTTACAGTGTATGTAGTTCTATACATGGGGGGGGGGGGGGGGGGGGAGGAGGTAGGCACATTGTATTTAGCCAGACTAAATGTTTGAGGTCTGTCTGGTGAAGCGCTTGGATTGGTTTCTGATTCAGGCCAAGACAGGATATGGGTTAGCATTGTGCTCTACATTTTATTTCCTATTTGTGTTAGGGGTTATTTGTTTTTTTCAAGGGAAAATACTGTACAGTGTACAACATTGGTTTGTAAAAGTGCTTCCCATGGGTTTTCCTACAGTATACATTTTCTATGAATGGGACAACCACTTTGTGACACACATGTAGTTCAGCTTGATCTTGAGTACAGGCTTGTTGATTTCTCAGAATATTTTTCCTAATTTCAGGAGTTTTTACTTGGGCTATCTCCCTTTGCCTCAGAATTTTCTTTGAAAGAAGAGAAGTAGCCACCAAGGAAAGAAAGAAGTAGCCTGTATTGTGTCCAAAGCCTCTAGTTTCTTGTTTGTAGGGGATGTGGAGAGTCTGTCAATTGATCCTGCAAAAATTTAACATTCAGGAGGTTCAAGGGGGGGGGGGGGCTTTGTCCTCTAGACCAAAAGGGAGACCCAGGCCCGCTACCCATTTTTCAGAGTTTGTGACTTTTCTTAAATCACACTCCCCATGTTAGTATGAAGCTGATTATGAAGGCTCCCTATGTGCAGACACACTGGTGCATGCGTGTACAACATGTACAATGACTTACCGTGTGAACCTATGTACATGTATGTACAGTGTACATTTGTATGTTTGAACAGATAATTTGCTGACATACGTGATTTAAAATAAACAGGTCAGAGTTGTTCATGTCTGCCATGGAGATATTAAACATGATGGGTACAAAGTATTCGCAGGTTGGCTGTCCCATTAATAAAGGGAATCTACAGATTTGGTAATTACCCAATTAACCCTCCTATGCCCAGGATGAAATTTGGCCCAGTAAGCACCGCACCCACAGACAGTCACTTGAGTATTTTTGGTTGCATTGCCAATTGTTCACACATGTGTATTTTTGTGCTGGAGTTAGTGGCAAAGTCAAACACACTTGTGTATGTCCTACTTAAGTTATATGCAGAGTCACACAGAGCTGTGTATGTACATGTACTGCATATGACATAAAACACAATAAAGGGAGCCACTTTGCATCCGTCACGTTAGCAGTTTTTCTAATGGTTGTTATTTATTTTTAAGTACCTGAAACTGACCAAAAAGTGTTTGAACATGTGAATGGACATGCAGGCTTATACTAGAACTAATTTGAGTTGATTTATTTTATTTACTTTTTTATTTATTTATTTTTTTACCCTCAAATTTCCATAAAAATTGGACGGAAAAAGTTACCGCACTTTTCCGTCCATTTGTTGATAGAAATTTGAGGGTAATTAAAAAAATAATAGTAATAATCAACTCAAATTATCTTTAGGATAAGCATGCATGTCTATTCAAATGTTGAAATTCTTTTTTGGTGGTTTCAGATGGTTTCAGATATGAAAAAGAAACTTACAACCATTAGAAAAACTGCTAACGTGACGGTAGGAAAGTGGCCCCCTTTATTGTGTTTTATGTCATATACACTTGAGTGGTTTTGGTTTGACCTATCAGTATCAGAGCCACATGTCCTTGCATTTATTTGAGTGCACTGCACAAAGTCAATGGGTTGGGAGTGACATACAAATTTTGAGTGTCTTTGATTGTTAAACCTATAGGAGGGTTAAAGACAAAATAACTGATTTATTATACAAACTAATGTATGTACATGTACTTAATGTGGAGTTTATGATGGCACCAAACACCCTGAGAAATTATCCCATCTGACATGATGTAATTTTTGAGAAACCGTGAAATATATATATTTTCTATAAATACAGTGAAATGTATGATAACAAATTGAAATTGGATCTTAGCTGTGCGCCACTTTCCACATTTAGAATGCATGACGAGAAAAATCTGAATGCAAAATAAATTTACACTTTAAAAAAAAAATGACACAACGGAATAAGTTAAATACTTTCACAGGTTAGTTTTTATCTCTTCACACCAGTTATAAAGTATGGATGCATTTACAGACATTTTACCAGCGGTGTACAATCCATTTAAATGTACGGTAAGGTACAACATTGGTACATGTACAATCAGGGGCCAGAGTCATGGAGCTGCTAAGCAGAGAGCAAAAATGCTTAGCAGGACAATTTTATTAGCAAGTGTTGTAGGGCTGTGCGTTTTCGGATATTTTTGGAACCGGATACCCAAAATCAGGAAACTTCAGATACCCGGATACCCGTTTTCATTTTTGTTGAAAACATGCCTCAGGTGGTGCACAAATACATGTACTGTAAATGGTAACAAAATTGACATTTATAATACAGAGGATACCATACTATCGATCTTTTCTTTATTGGAGTGTGATCTCTTGAGTTTAAAGATAATTGTCTGTACAAGTGCATTGTTCCAGAGTCACAGATTTCTGTTTGCACCGCTCAAATGTTAAGTCCGTATTTTAGAAAGGCGTTTACGGGTAATTGGAACCGAAAAATGGAACCGGGTAATGACCGTTTCGGTCGGGTATCCGGATCCCCGGCACAGCCCTAAAGTGTTGTTGGTTGCCGTCCAGAGTTCCACACAAAATGTATGTATGTACATTGTACTTTGGCTGGTTGTCTGTATTATAATGCGTAGCGAAAATATTTGGTAAGCAGAATTGTCTGCTTAGTAGCTGTACGAAATTGGCCCAAGATTATTAGGCTACATGAAGAAATTATTATCTTAAAACTTACCCAAGTTGGAACACGTAACAATCGTCTATCCAATACATTATTTTGTCTTGAGGGTTTGTAGTGAGATTTCATCCAAGGGAAAAAAATGTAAAATCTTTTTGTAATTTAACATTAACCTTCCTATTACATCAAGGGTCAAAATCATTCAAAATGTTGATATACTTGCCAAGGTATCTAATGCACTTAAAAGTCAAACACTGTCAAATCTTAATGTGTAGTAAGTACATTTACAGGTTAAAATGAGTCGACTGTTTTTGACTGGTAAAAGCATTGTCTGGTATTGTTCAGGGTGGTCAAAATGACAGTAAAAACCAGTCAAAAATGCCCCTGTGTGCACATTTGGGTCAACAGTCAAAACTAGTAGTTGACTGGTTTTGACATCTGTAGCAACTTCCCACTAAAGTGCAGCAATAGTAGGAGGGTTAAAACATGCAAAAACAAGTGACGGTATTTTTTTGATTATTCTTAAAGAAAACACGAGTTCCTTTTGTGATGAAACTTTCACAGATTAGTTTTATGATCTTGAGAATGAGAGGGTTGAAATGAACACACACATACCGTACGCCTATAAGCCGGCAATTCCTGTGGGTGTCTTTTGGACACCCTATTGGCTAAATACATCATCATCATCATCATAAGTTTTACCGCAAACCGCGAGTTGCAGCAGTCGTCGCGGGGCCAGGGCCTGATTTCCTTGCAAGTGCTTGCTGTATAATTTGAATTTCGGTAGAGTTTTGAGTTTTGGCGCAAATGTTTTAATATATTGTCTTGATTATTGCTTTGCGATAGTGGTCGCAGTTGAAGAGCAGCCTTTTCGAGGACCTGGTGTCGTCGGTTTGGATTATGTGCTCGCAGAATCGCAGCTGTTGCGAGCTGATGTAAGTCATCAGAACCAAAAATTCTGTGCAGCTTCTTGGTGTTTACCTTGAAGTTGCTGTTTTATTTGCAAAACACATGCAAAAGTATTGTAATATATGGTATGTATGCAAGCTACAGGGACAGTACATGTATGTCACGATCAGAGCAGACTTTCAACTTTCAACAGGGTATTGAATCAGTGTCCTAGTTTAAGATGAACACAGTGACTGAAAATTACTGCCTCATTTATGCAGTGCTCACCAATGGTAATATGACCTTACAGTACATGTACGTATGTGGTATTTTTTTCAGTCACTGAGTTAACTTAAAACTACATGTAGCACTCCAATTCTATGCCCTGTTGATTGTGATGATATTGTCCCTTTAAACATTGAGACACCCTGTTTTTTTCAAAGAATAACAAATTATTTAGATGCCCTTTTTTTTCTTTTAAAATCCTGGGTTTATACACTGTTCAAAATATGATACCTTCCTGTTTCAAGTAAATTTTAATGGCCTGTTCAGTGCACTGTATAGACCAAGTACAACACTGTATTACAACACTGTATTACAACGCTGTATTTAAAATAGTGTGTTCAAGAAATCCCTGACTCTAAGGATTTGACCCAGCTGACCTAATGCATGTTATGCTTATAACTGCCTAGTCATGTGACATGTAGGTATGATACCATACTGATAGCTGAGTTTCCTGACCCCATAGGGCTTGGGTGAGACTGTGTAAATACAAGGTGAAGACTCAGCAAGTTTTAAACTGGGCTAATTTATGATGCGAAGGAATTGAGTCAGTACCAAAAAAATATATATAAATAAATGCTATGAAATGATGTCCAATTGTTGCCATAATTGCTGGATCGTTTGGAATTCTGCCATGCTGTGTATTAAACGACTTTCACATGTACATGTACATGCTTGGGTACATATACACATCTAATTCTACCTCCATGATATACATGTGTACAGTATGAATGTTTGCCCAATTTATGAGGCCTCTCTTAGCCACCATACTTTGTGTAAAATGGGAAATTTTCAAGTGGATCTGACCAGAAACTGGATACTTTCTTTGGGCCTTATACTGAAGATGGTCTTTCAAATGTTTTGTGCTTGTTTCTGAGAGCCTTCCCCTTGTCCCTTTTATGGGTACATATACGTACGTACACTGTAGATACAAGATAGGTACGTATTTGGAAATGGAATGTTAAATTCAACCATCTTGTTTTCAAGAAATATCATAAAACTAACCCTTTGCAAGTTTCGTCACAACAGGTGCTCATCTTTTTCCGAAAACAAATGAAAAACTGTTGTACAGGTTAAAAAAAAAAAAAAAAACGCATCACCACACCGATTTTAAAGCCAACCGATGACCAGAAACCGGAGACTTTTTTTGGGGGGGGGGGGGGAGGGGGAGGGGGAGGGGGGGGCTAATTTAATTCTTGGTCTGGTCAGGGATTGTAACGGACAGTGTTATGGTGTTTTTGGTCTGAAAATTATCAATCAAATTAATCAATGACATTTATTTCAATGTTAACAAACAACAAAACAATATATACTACTCAAAACAATTTAGGGAACAAAACAATTTAGGGAACACCGGATTTACTGCAAGAGGTGGTCACACCCATTATTGAAATGTATCCATGAACCGGGATTTTCATTTGCAACCCCCCTCTCTCTTTCAGTAGTCATGTCATGAAATGTGTAATCACGACATGCATCCTTTATCTGTTTCATTGTGCAGTTGTTTCTCATCAATTCTGTGAAACATTGTGTTTATCTGAAATAAATGATCTTGCTTTAACTGAGATTATTCCGGTATTCCCAAAATTGTTTTGAGTAGTATATATAACACCAATGTATCATTACAATATATACAAAATATAATTATTTGATTTAATGAATAATTTATCATTTGGACTTCTTTTGTATGCAGTGAATACATACATTTGCGTACAATATAAGGTGTTTAGAAAATAATGTTAAAACATTATTAGTGAAAGTAAGGAAGCCATAAGAGGCGTTTTACTCTTCCCCTTTCAACCCTCCTATTTCTGGTACCTTTTTCATACAAGTTGATCCTCCATTTGAAACCATTTGCTTTTGTGGTTTTGAATGGTGAAATAACTGTGTACTGTATTGATTCCCCCAAATGGTTTTGAATGGTAGGTCAGCTAATACAAAACCTTGTTTGGATCTTTCCAAATGGTAGTACAGCTAATACAAAACCTTGTTTGGATACTTCTAAGTGGTGAATCAATGGACCCTCTATGCATTTGAATGGTAGTAAAGCTTGCTACCAACACTGTTCAAATGGTAATCACCATGTGTGTACAAAACCAATGGCCATTTTGGTAAGTGGAAATTTTGAATGGTTTCAAATGGTCAAACAGTTGGAGGGTTAACTGACACAACAAATGAACAAATTTCTTTACAGTTACAGTTACAGAAAGGATGAACAAAAACAGAAACTTAACAATGTGTGCACATCATTTGAATAGCATGTACAATGTTTATAATTTTTAAATTGCTTTCAGTACTTAATGCAAATAGGAGTTTAAGATTGTCTGTTTCAAAGAGAAAGAGATACGTGTAGCTTTGTTTTATTATCAAGTTTGTTCCAAAATAATACACCTTGCTGTTGAAGGATTTCTCTTTTATTTTTGTTCCCCTCTCATCATAATAATAATAATAATAGTAATAATAATGCTTTATTTAGTGATCTGGTAACCATGTCACCTATATATAGATGATTTTCAATGGGCCATCAATTAGCTACCAGAGACACAGGGGTAGACCCCTACCTACTCCTACATTGTAAGTGTCATTGGGTTCTTTGACGTGCACTGATGTTTGTAGTACATGTACACGGGACCTACGGCTTAACGTCCCATCCGAAGGACGAAGGAATTATGGTCAAGTGTCTTGCTCATAGGGCTGTGCCTGGTATCCGGATACCCAACTGAAACTGTCATTACCCGGTTCCATTTTTCGGTTCCAATTACCCGTAAACGACTTTTTAAAATTCTGACTTGACATTTGAGCGGAGTGAACAGAAACCTGTGACTCTTGAACAATGTAATGTTTACACTTTTACAGACAATTATCTTTAAATTCAAGAGATTACACTCCAATAAAGCCTTTGTAGTATTTCACAGACATTTTCCATACACCTTTTGTGATAAATTATATCGAATCGTTAAGACTGCAAAGGGCCTGGCAGCCACTGCTTCAAACAGCTTATCAAACCAGCAGCACAGGGGGGAATGTTTGCCTAATTGTTTTACTTTAATAAAAACCACACAGTAAAGAAAAGATCGATTTAAGTATGGTATCCTCTGTACATGTATTTGTACTCCACCAGAGGCATGTTTTCAACAAAAATGAAAACGGGTATCCAGGTATCCGAAGTTTCCTGATGTCGGATATCGGCTTCCAAAAATATCAAAAAATGCACACCCCTACTTGCTCAAGGACAGAATCGCCGTGACCGGCCAGGCCGGGATTCGAACCCACATTCTGATGCCACCAGAACTGGAATCCAATGTGCTAGACCGCTTGGCCACGACACTCATCAGTGAAAACTTTCAACAGGTTGAGCTCTGGGGGGGAGGGGGGTGGGGGAGAAATCAGGTCAGGAAAATGACTCACCCAAATGACAATAACCATACATTAGTTGAACCTTAAAGATCCAATCCACCTTGACTTTGCCCAGAGGTTCCCTCCTTCATCCTGTCTGGGGGGGAGGAGAGAGAGAAAAAGAAAATCTTGAAGGATGTGACATGTCTGGACAACGGCTGGCAATCGGATGTTCCCAAATGTCAAACAAATTGTGTCGAGGCACGGGGTGTGGCACTGTGCTACTGCTACGCACACAATTCGACGTCTCTATCTTGGTCAAGCTTGATAAATAACAATGTACATATGTACGTACGTACACGTAAATGTACATGTATGTACTTGATTTATACCGGCTTGTAAGCTTTGTCGGATTAGTCGGGAGATGTGGCATGTACAGATGTATGTATGGCAGATTTGTGATATATAGGTACTAGTACATGTACGTACCTCAACTGGTGGTTTGGGGGGATGGGAAGGAGGAGGTGGGGAGAAGCAAAAGGGGAGGGCATTCCCAATTTGTTTTCTCCATGTACATGTACATGTATGTACTTGACTTTTTTGCCCTTTCCCCATTTGCCTTGTGAAGCTACAAATATCGCGGAACCCGCTGCTATATACATGTATATGTTAGGATTCCAGCCAGCCAATCGTCATCGGGCAAGCTCGGTGGTCGAAAGGGTAAGACGTCTGCACTAGTAAGCAGGAGGTCTTGGGTTCGAGTCCCGCCTGAGTCGCCTGTGAAGTTTTTTTTTCCACAGACAGTCGGAAAGCACTGCTGTATGCGGAGTATGCAGTGCTGTATACTCGTCGGTGTAGGGCAAAATTAAAATCAATTTTGTAAACATACACTAATTGTTATCATAGTGTTATCAAAATGTTTTTTTTCTTCTGTTAGTTGGTTTACCTGTTTGTTTTGTCTCTGTTTCTCGGACCACCTCTATGAAGCAGCATTAGCCTTTTTTTTTTTTTTAAAGTGTGATGGATACAATAGGAGAGCACTATTTGACACAAGTAGACTGTTTTGTCTGTTTTATTTCCATCCGTACAATAACATACTGATAAGGACTGTTAATGCACCACATAATAATCATCGTACACGTACTCGCATGTATCGTCTGTTCAAAACAATAGACAATTAAATACACCGGTATGAATGGGGGGTAAAGTCCAGAGAAGATAAAAATCATCCTTCTATAGCAGAGTACCCGGACTTCTGATGGTTATGACCCGAGTATAAGCCAGGATTTGGAAACAGGGCGTCAAAATGTGTTATTCTTTGAAAAACAGCGGTCTCCAAAATATTTAACTTACAATACTTTTGTACCATGTGTATTACAAATAAAACAGGGTAAGGTCCATTTAGCAAACAGGACGTCCAAAAGACACCCAAAGGTACATTTATGTACATATATGGGTGTTTCCGTAAATATGGGACTCAAAGTGTGACATCAGTGTCAAAATTTCAAAATGATTAAATCATGATAAGAAAATCATATTTTGGAAGCTTAATATGTAAGGAATATGAAAACAAGAAAACCATGTACACTGACATCCTTGTCATTCACTTTCATGGATGTATGTGACACAGTGGACTACAGGGTTCCTCGTGTAAGTGGGGACACCAAACCGAAATCCTTCTTGGGGGTTAACATACACAACAAGGTGATTTCATTCAAAATAAACTTTATTTTGGCAATGCCAAAGAAGGTCTATCAAATCAGTAATAACTTGGAAAGCACTTCTGTTAATCAACTGCTAATACAAAGGCCGCTTTTGTGTCATTTGGTACTACACATTGGATTCAAATTGACAACATTTGGCTGTACCTGTACATTAGTTTAGTTAATCAAATATCAATGCCTCTCTTGCAGATGAAAACATCCCTACAAGTAGCCATGGAAGTCAAATGTTACATAATTAACTATCAGATAAATTTCATTTCTAAAGATGTGTACATATAGCTTATCTTTCCTAATGGTTCCTTATGTAAGGGGGACACCAAAGTTTGGTGTCCCCCTTATACGAGGAAGCTTAGGGGGGTTAACATACACAACAAGGTGATTTCATTCAAAATAAACTTTATTTTGGCAATGCCAAAGAAGGTCTATCAAATCAGTAATAACTTGAAAGCACTTCTGTTAATCAACTGCTAATACAAAGGCCGCTTTTGTGTCATTTGGTACTACACATTGGATTCAAATTGACAACATTTGGCTGTACCTGTACATTAGTTTAGTTAATCAAATATCAATGCCTCTCTTGCAGATGAAAACATCCCTACAAGTAGCCATGGAAGTCAAATGTTACATAATTAACTATCAGATAAATTTCATTTCTAAAGATGTGTACATATAGCTTATCTTTCCTAATGGTTCCTTATAAGGGGACACCAAAGTTTGGTGTCCCCCCTTATACGAGGAACCTTTTTGTGAAATAAGTGTTACATCTTACTAGTGCCTTGTGTAACAAACTTGACCCATCTTTGTCACCTTTTTGGCAGTGCACAATACCTATTTACATGTAGGCCCACCATTGATAAGAACACAACTATGCTCTTTTTCTTGGTGGTCCCATGGGACACCAACATTTTGGTGTCCCCATTACACAAAGGAAACTTGATGAATTTTGACCATTGTGCCTCATTGTCTGTCTTTATAATATTACAACAGTTTTTAGTTTTTTGTGTGTTAATTAAATAAAAACAACAGTGGATTGTGTTTTAATTAAAATAAAAACAACAGTGGAAAAAGTTCCATGAATTTTGCTCATTTAATGTAATTAATGGGAACTGAGCAAATACAACATGGAAGGCCAAAGGAGAAGCATTATTTTGTACAATTTGTGTGACTTATTCTGGGAAAAACATGTCCACATATTATTATGGTACTTCATAATTTAAAAATATCAAATAAAAAAAATTAAAATAAAAACCTTTGGATTTTACCCAAATTTCCACAGAATCACATGTATTGAGTACAACTACCTTCCCACTTAATGGAATAGCCCACTGGCAGTGAACGATTTCCCTGTATCGCATCGCAAAATGCGATGTAATTTGGGCAATCTGCGATGGAATTTCAAACAATGCATCGCAGATTTTGTGATACAAATTTCGACAGATTTATAAACATTTTGAAATCATATTCACAAACCTTTCCCGAAATAACATTTACAACTTTACATGTATATTTCCGACCAAAATATATCGAGCTATCCGTCCCGACTGGGTTTGTTTCCGTGTGTCCAGACCACGCCGGGGTACGTCCGTGCGACGTCCGTATTTAACGAAGACTTTACGCTGACGCGACGGTGTTGATGCAACAGTAAACACAACTTTATTTTCCAGCAATCCATAAAGGTGTTTTTTCCGCAATGCCTAAAATTCTATGTGCATGCATTATTTTTCTGCTGATGAATTAACTACGAGCGAAATTCCGAAATGGAAAACACGCAACAACCGCCCAGTTTTTTTTATAGTCAAGACGTGTTTATTTTTCTTCTCCTGAGTTTGGGGGTTGAAACATTGAGCAATTGAGCCACCCCTATACACAATAGTACCGTGTTCAGTTGACATGTGCGCTTTCATACGATCACTACGGCTGTGTTCAACAAACTCTAGAAACGTTACCGTAACTTCGTTTTATAATAAGTTTTTGAAAATTAACAAAATGAGCATTCATTTATATATGTAGTGGTGAGATTTAGAATCATTTCGGCACACAATATGATTGCGTTTCAACCACTCATTTTCCTGACGAATTTTTAATAATCAAAATCAAGCTTGATCATACCACAAAGTAACGTTACACTCGGCGAAATTCACTTTGAAAAGCACCCGAACGTGAGTCGGTAATTTGTTTTCGTGATATTGCCTCTGTTTTAGCGATCGATAATAATGTAAACAAAAAAAGAAAATGGACGGAGGACTAACTTTCATGAATGATTGCAATTTGGCGAAATAACGGTTTACACGTGAGTTTTTTTTACCACCTGTGGCTCAATTTCCGGACACTAAAAATGATTATTTTTGGTAAAATTTGGACATTCATATTATGAACCAAACGACAGTAAGGCCTTAAAACAACAACACCTTTACCCTATGCACACTACATACTGTAATTTTAAGCATTTTAAATTTGCTACACAAAATTCACAGATTGCTATACAAAATTATTTTGCTATGCAAATTCAGTTTTTGCATCGCAGTTTTGCTATGCAAAATTTTTGAACGAATCGTTCCCTGCCGGCACTTGCCTACCACGTCTCCACAATGGTGTCCCGATTACGTTGTAAACAATGATTTCAGAAATGATGCCCAATGTTTTTTCCTGGATTTTAAAACTTATAAATGATATCTAAAATATCAGGGAAAAAAAATCACCGTTCAAATCCATGGATCTTGTTTCAACAATTTCTCTTGAATCACAACAGAATAAACACAAATTTAAGCCACAATACACGACGTAAGCGGGACATCAACATTTTGTTTCCCTCAGTTAAGAAAAAGCCGGTTCAAAACAAACAAAATAAAACGACCAAGCTCTAAGAGCATGAACTAAATAAAGTTGGTAACAAAATCTTTTTCGAAAGTTTACATGTATTACTAGGCTTTAAAGTGTTCGAGAAAACGCCTTGAATAATCGACAAACCACGACAAGTTATACGGACAGCATAATTTTCGCTTCCCATTCAAATTCTGCACACATTCAAACTGTCATAGCAAAAGGCACAACAACTTTCACCCTAGTTTAGGTTTTCCTATCGCAAATTTGCATCAAAATTTACAATAAAACGATAAGTGGAACAAAAAAATGCTGTCTTACCTTTAATTCTTTGCTGAAAGGATTGATTACAACGTAATTCAGAGTAAAAATTTCCCCAACGTAAGCATGGGGACGCTAATTTTTCCCGCGCTCGATTCTTCGTCGTCGAAGAAAATATGGCGGCTCAGCAAAAGTTTGTAGTCACGTGGTGTAATCCAGGACCTTTGCTGACGTGCATTTTCATTCATAAATTTGCAGATAGTGCCTGTCAGCGGCCTCCGAATATGGTCACGACGTAAAGAAACGGGAGGGACGCCAAAACGCTAGTTCGTTAAAATATTTTGATACTTCGTTCTTGATTTTAATTTTCAATTATTCTGACGCTGTTCCGTGAATAACTAAACCTTAAATACAAAACAATTACACTGTGAGTCTTTATTTTTCTCTTTACAAATCAATGAAAGGTACAGTTCCATACGTAATAAAGGGGACACCAAAGCTTACGTCGTGTGACTCGAAATGGTGGCCTTAGAAAAAAAAAAATCGTCCGATGATTATGTAACAAAAGTATATGAATGGTCGAAAATTGGTTTATATTGATTTATTTAATAACAAAATTAATAACATTGGAAGGTTTTAAATTAGTCAAAACATTTGATGAAAAATTGCATTTAAAATGTCACAATAAACATTGAAAAAATGGGGGGACACGGGCAATATTTGTCATCACGAAAGTCAAATTTAGAATTTTTTTCCTATCTCATTGGTATGGTTAGATACTATGGTTCATATTTAAAATATACGATGTGAGAAAAACACCAAATTAAAAAACAAAGACAAAAGAAAACCTGTGGAAATTTTATGAACCCAAGTTTCACTGCTGAGTACCGTATTTATGGAAACACCCATATACGTATTGCTGGCTAATACATGTACAATGCTTATTACAATAAATAAATCATGCATACATGGTAT
Source organism: Zoroaster sp. YZ-2022 (assembly GCA_029582265.1). Taxonomy (NCBI): domain Eukaryota; kingdom Metazoa; phylum Echinodermata; class Asteroidea; order Forcipulatida; family Zoroasteridae; genus Zoroaster; species Zoroaster sp. YZ-2022. The sequence continues at coordinate 21,966,448 of CM055829.1, read as the reverse complement.
TATAATAATAATAATAATAATAATAATGTAGACTTATATAGCGCACGTATCCACCAAACTGGTGCTCAAGGCGCATTATATTATTATCCCTGCTCATCAGGCTCATAAATCATTCCTGAAACCATCTCAGCTCCCTGGGGAGTATACAGCTCAATTGCTGCCATTACAGCGCATATAGGGCTAATCAAACAACAGCCAACTCTGCCCTCACAGGTTACCCATTTACCCCTGGGTGGAGAGAAGCAATTATGGTAAAGTGTCTTGCTCAAGGACACAAGCACCATGGTCGCGGTTGGGATTCGAACCCACATTCTGACGACTCAGCCATCAGAACATATACAGTAAATCCGATGCTCTAAACCGCTCGACCATGGCACCCGTATAATACAGCACGTACCTTTTAATGTACTTCAGAAAGGCTAATGATGATGTATTCCTATAGTTATTAATTGTTTGGTTGTTGTTGAAGGAGAGACTTTGCCTTTTACATTTGATGGATCTAACATGGCACAGTATGTTACAATTTACCGTACATGTCTCATTGCCTTCCAAAGACGTTAATGCGTGCACCTCCTGTTGTTTACTGTGATCTGACCTACATGTACAGTAAGTAGGCCTGCTGTGTATGCTTCAGTATTGGATCGCATTAAACTGAATTCTTCAACCACGATCATTACGAGACTATGATTTTTTTGTACCTGTTGTTATTGTGGTTAAATGTGAAAATAATGTTGTCCCCCCACCCCCCCCTCCACCAGAAAAAAAGGTAAAAACAAAAAATAAAATACGAAAAAAATAAATGTCAAAGCTATCTCTGGAAAAGAGTTTTTGAGATGGTTTTGAACAGTGAGCGACTCACTTACATGTAAAGGTTAGAAACAGAGTAGGCCGACCACCCACGTAAATGTTAGTTGTCAGTTTCAAATGTACGTAAATATTGTGAAAATTATGCTTTTACTCTCATCGAATCCACAACACAATTAGCAATTTATGTACATTCATTAACTCTAACTCCCTAGGCCCATTTGCTTGTAACACATAACCTGAATCCTCCAAAATCCTTCAGTAGTAAAGCAAGCATATGACATGTATGCACACGTGTGTTTCTAATCTGTGATACATGGCCAGGGACCCTCCCTGCATGCATGGAGCAATAAACAGTGTCCACTGACCCAAGCACTGACCTTGCAATCACTACAACAAACATGGATGTACATGTACCATGGAAAGGCAAGTAAGCCTAATAACCTCAATCCTCCAAAATTTTAACCTCAATCCTTCAAAATCCTTCACTTTAGCAAAGAGGATTTTGGAGGACTTGGGAAGTTTAGGGTTAATGGACAATCAACCTGGGAAAGTTTCAGCTCATTGTTCAAGACTCAAGAGAAACAATGTGTAATGCAAATATACATGTACATTCAGATTTGGTTGAACTTGGGAAACGGTACGGTACTCTTTCCTAAATTCAAACTGGAAATACATGTAATTTAAATTTTTCTTAAAAATCGACCCGCAGCACCCGCAGACGAAAATATTTCTAAGGAAGATTAATACCATCATTAACACTCCTACTGTTTGACCATTTGAAACCATTCAAAATTTCCACTTACCAAAATGGCCATTGGTTTTGTACACACATGGTGATACCATTTGAACAGTGTTGGTAGCAAGCTTTACTACCATTAAAATCCATTCAAATGCATAGAGGGTCCATTGATTCACCACTTAGAAGTATCCAAACAAGGTTTTGTATTAGCTGTACTACCATTTGGAAAGATCCAAACAAGGTTTTGTATTAGCTGACCTACCATTCAAAACCATTTGGGGGAAATCAATACTGTACACAGTTATTTCACCATTCAAAACCACAAAAGCGAATGGTTTCAAATGGTGGATCAACTTGTATGAAAAAGGTACCAGAAGTAGGAGGGTTAACTTTAACACTATTAAAATAAATTTACATTAAATTGAGCCATTTTGTTATTTACTAATATGAAAATCCCAATTCATCTAGCATTTTATTTAGGGTTGGCATTTTATGTTTAATTTGTGATACGTGATACATGTTTTGACACGGCCGTGTACACGTGTAAACTTGTTGTCACTATATGGTCCGTGTTTAGTACAGAAAATAATCCAAAATATGGCAATACAGATTCAGAAAAAAATAGTACAAAACATCCCAAATTTCTGGTTCAAATTACAAACAAATTATCAGTTGAACTTGTGATAGTGGCCCAACTGGTCGCATTTATATCGTGAAAACGGAAGATTCCAATTTTTTAAAATGTAGGATTTGTATATACATGTATACATACGTGCTTTTTGTGAATTTGAAAACGTTTAGCGAATTTTTTTTTGTGTAAACATGTAAGCATCCCAAGCTTAATTTTATTTCTCAACCATTACCCAGTTTTAAACTGTAAATAGCCATTTTTGCTTTCCGTGTATTGGTCTTTTCTCATCTGAAAGGATGTAAATTACTTTCAATTAAATAATTTCACATGATGAATTGGTTCGGTATTTGATAAAGCTTAATGAAGTGAATTCATTAATTTATGATGCAACATGACAAATGGCACCTTTTAAGGTCTGTTTAACATTGCCAGGCCTGTGATTTCTCAGGAAATTCCTGATTTTTTACAAATCTCCCTTTGCCTCAAAATGTTCTTGACAGAAAAGAAGTAGCCGCCAAGGAAAGACAGAAGTAGCCAGTATTGTGTCCAAACCTCTAGTTTCTTGTTTGTGGGGATGTGGAGAGTCTGTAAATCCTTCAAAATTCAGGTGGCTTTGTTCTCTAGACCAAAGGGAGACTCGGGCCTGCTACCCATTTTTCAGGATTTTTTACATTTGTCAAATCACACCCCTTCATTGCTTCAGTGAAATATTGTTGTAAAATACATCTAGATCTCACTTGAAAATAATTTACTTCCTTCATGAATAAATAAAAAAGAGTCCAGTGTGCAGATTAACCCTCCTACTGTTTGACCATTTGAAACCATTCAAAATTTCCACTTACCAAAATGGCCATTGGTTTTGTACACACATGGTGATACCATTTGAACAGTGTTGGTAGCAAGCTTTACTACCATTCAAATCCATTCAAATGCATAGAGGGTCCATTGATTCACCAATTAGAAGTATCCAAACAAGGTTTTGTATTAGCTGTATTACCATTTGGAAAGATCCAAGCATGGTTTTGTATTAGCTGACCTACATGTACCATTCAAAACCATTTGGGGAAATCAATACTGTACACAGTTATTTCACCATTCAAAACCAGAAAAGCGAATGGTTTCAAATGGTGGATCAACTTGTATGAGAAAGGTACCAGAAGTAGGAGGGTTAAAAACCAAATTACAGAGTGATTAAGCAAAACACATGGATGACGTTTTAGAAATGTTACACACTATGTAAATTTCCCAATTTGATAACAAAATTAATGGAAGGTTGGGGTCTGGAAGCGAGGTGCTCGGGAACCAGAAAACAGAAAATTATTTTTTCATGGCCTTCAGGTTCGACAGAGAATCAATGCTTTTTGATATTTCAAATTGTTCACAGGTCAGATCCTCTGCAAGATCTTGAGTCAGTGTCACTTCTGAAATTTCACTTTGTCTACTAAATTGCCTTATTCTTATTCTCCGCCTTGTTTTCAATAAGTTTGTAGTGATAAACATTTGATTCATTATGTGTTTGTTTATTCATGATTTATTTACTTACATTGTAAATTTTTGGTTTTATTTGCCTGATTTTGTTGGTTTTAGTTTCTTTGTTGACGATTGAATTTAACATTTCATTGTTTGGATGCATTATGTGGGGCTCAAACAAAATGTGAAATTAATTCTGTCACGAAAGTTAAGCAATCCATTGTTCGTACGTGTATATTTAAAAAAATTATTTGAAATTAAAGTCCTCGCGTGGTAATGCAACGTTTACAGGTAATGCAATCAATTGTACTTTGTTTATTTGTTTATTGATTTATTTGTTTATTTTGAATCTTTGGAAGTTGATTTGTGTTGTGTTTACATGAATACTTAAATGTCTGGTATTGCCTTCTTAAAGTATGTACAAATATAGTGCACATCACATACTGTGTTAGGCCTACATGTAGATTGCATGTGTGAGTTCATTTAGTGTCTATTGACATGTTCACTGTACATTTAATTTCCCTTCTCCTACCACAGACTCCCATGAGGCAAGCAAACGCATTATCATGACTACTGCCAGACACTCTCCCTCTGAAAATTTCTTTTGGGGTTAATTTATGTTTTGCGGCCAAAGAGCCCTGTGGAATAGGAGACCTCCAGAAGAATTGCATACACTGTATGCACAGGGATGTGTCTGTCGGAAGAGGGGGGGGGGGGAGAGGGAGGGGGTGTAGTAGAAGGCAGTCAGAATTAATCACTGTGCCAACCAGCTCAGTGTGGGTGTCGGTGTAATGTCAATTATTATCTCCTGATATCTTTTTCTTCTTATTTTAGAGTTACATGGTATGAAAAATTTCCCCCAAACCTAAATCATCACAACACCTGCAGTTGTTACGACACTGAAAAGTTTTAATGCTGAAATTTAAACTCTCTTGGAACATGAATGTTTTATGCCGTTTACAATGTGGGTAAGCTCATCAATATTTCAAATCAGAAACGTCGCACGTCTTCAAATTGAATGTTTCATATGGATTAACCCTCCTACTCTAGCTGCACTTTAGTGGTAAGTAGCTCATATTGGTCAAAATCAGACAACTGCCTGTTTTTGACTGTTGACCCAAATGTGCATACAGTGGCATTTTTGACTGGTGTTTACTGCCATTTTGACCGCCCTCAACAATACCAGACAATGCTTTTACCAGTCAAAAACGGTCGACTCATTTTGACCTGTGAATATACTTACATGTACATGTACTACACGTAAGGTTTGACAGTGTTTGACTTTAAAGTGCACTAGATATATGTACATACATGTACCTTGGCAATACAACATTTTGACTGATATTGACCCTTGTAGTCACAGAAGGGTTAAAAAAAGTAGAGCTTACATGGGGGACTATGTATAAGAACAGTCTCTGGGAAAAACCTCTGAGACACTGACTCTACATATGACGTTGTACATGTAACATGTTCAAAAGTATTTTGACTTAATCATAAGTCAACTTTTCCTAATTGTTATGAAATAAATTTTGGTAAATAGTCGAATTTAGAAAAATTGCAATAAAATGAAAATTTCTGTCATAAAAATTATGAAATTTAAAATATTTTCATTAAAATGAAAATTTATTTCATAAAATTAAGAAAAATGGACTTATGATTAAGTCAAAATACTTTTGAACATGTTATGTGCAGAATTAACAGTGAAAAGAGCATACGCTTGGAGCCGAAAATCACTCAAATTTTGTATAGGGAACAAAGTGCGCTAATTAACATTTACAGCCTTGAATATGTACTGTACTTCGTGCGTACTTTAAGGTTTACAAACACCGCGTGTGCACGCATATTTTTGCCGATGACGTACATGTACAACAGTCGCTGTTCTTTTTTCAGTAAAAAAGTATAGTTTTCATTGACAAAAAGGGGTTAACTGCATACATGCACGTACAGTATACATCAATCATTTTGCGTGAATAATACATTAACATTTAACAGGGTGTCCATTTACTATGCAAATAGGGCTTCCAAAAAAACCCAAAAAACAACAAAAAAACACCGACCTGTGTCTTTGCTTTCGGCATTCGTTCTGCTCATTGTAAATTCAGGCTTTGCAAGTCTGAATTTCTTATGCATTGAAAAGAAGGCAGACTCATTTCTACCATGTATAATTTATTGCACATTGCATAGTAGCTGGAATTGCCACATCTAAGGTACAAATAATACATCAAAACCAGTCAAAACACATTGTGGTACACCCTGGGGGGGGGGGGGGCTCTGCCACATGTCTGCAACAATTTCCGGATAAAATGTATTTCATTCATTCATTGTGGTGAAAGGACACTCGGCTAAGTAATTGATGAGTCTGTTTTAGTAGAACCAGTTTCTGTACATCCACAGAATCCCCAACATGGACTGTAGAGCTTGAAGGGAAATTGTTACAGAGCTGTACTTACTCATTTAAACAAATTGTCTATGATGATGATGATGATGATGATGATGATTTTTGTAGGGAAATACATACATGTACAAAACATCGTTTACAGTGTTGGAATAATTGACGCTCATCAAGAACCCCCAATATGTATCGTAGTACAGTAGGCTTTATACACGGTATTTAAACCAACTGTCTACGATGAGATTTGAAGGGAAATCGTCTTTATTTTAATTGTTGGAATAATTTACCCTTTTCTATACATCACATAATCCCAGTATGTTCTGTAGTATTAACTACCAACAAATTGTCTATGGCGATGATGATTTTGTAGGGAAATAGTCTTCGTTATTTCAGCTAATTACACACGTAATTGATGAGTCTGTTAGTAGAACCAGTTCTGTAGATCCACCGAATCCCCAACCTGGACTGCAGGGCTACATGTACTTACTCACGGTAAACAAATTATCTGTGATTAGGATGGTGATTTTTTTTGTTTTTTTGTAGGGATACATGTAGTTGGAATATATGTGTTGGAATAGTTGACGCTTATCACAGAACCCCAATATGTATCATAGTACAGGAGGCTTTATGCACTGTAACCCAACTGTCTCTATGATGAGATTTGAAGGGAAATTGTCTTATTTTAAATGTTGGAATTATTTACCGTTTTCTACACGTACGGTATTTATACACTGTATAACATAATGTAACTGTATTGGTACGAGTGTGTAAGCCAATTGTCTTAATTTTCAGTGTTGGGAGCTACCGGTTTGTTCGCTAACCGTTTAACCGAATCTTTCATGTTCAGTTGAACCAGTTCACTGACAGTCGGCACACACAAACTAGATCACTGGCAAATGGCATTATCAAAACATTATCAGTAAACTTCCCACAATGATTGTTTAATAAGCAATGCGGCCAAAACAGAAAGTCTAGAACAACAAAATGGGTGGCAAATTCTTCCAAAGTTGTTGGTCGCATTTTTTAAATTATTGGTTTCGGTTAGCAAATTTGTTACGGTTAGTGCCATTTTATTCCCAACACTGTACCCTTTTATACATAATTTGTAAATCACAGAACCCCCACTTATCTATAATGGTATTCACAGTGTAATGTTTTTCACTTCAGTGTTGGAATAATTTATACCATTTCGTGAGATTTACCTTTGCTGTTAGATTTCCAGTGGCTCTGTTTGAGCGATACAGAACTTAAATAATGGTCAACTTTCATTTCCCGATTGTCAATTGTATAATTGATGATATAATTTGTCTTTAATTTGATTTTATTAAATTGGTGAAATTGGTTAAATTGATAAAATGTATTTTTTCCTGTGTCATCTGTGAATTTGCTCCCAAAAATAATTTAATATTTAATATTTAAAATTTTTGTTTGATTTTAATAAAGGTTTTGTACATACATGTACAATGTATACTGCGTACACATTATACAATGTACAGTGATACACATGATGTATTTTTAAACAGTTCATTGGGCACAGTTTTCACTCAATGAATATTGATTATTTAAAACACATTTGTGTGAAACAGATGGTCATTTCTTTTCCCAATGGCTGGTACTGATGACCTTGTTTAAAAACACAATTAAAGGGACAGGTTACCATTCGGCAAACGGCCATTTTGCTGAGTCACACTTCATGTTATTAATGGGACAATATCGTCATGATCAACAGGGCATGGAATCGGGGTGCTAGTTTTACAATGTACATATGTAGATTAACTCAGTGACTGAAAATAATGCCCCACATGATAAGGTCGTATTACCGTTGCTGCTGCATAAATGAACCAGTAATTTTCAGTCACTGTGTTCATAGATTTTTCAGCCAGTACTTTTCAGCCACTGTGTTCATAACTGAGCCAGTACTTTTCAGCGAGTGTGTTCATAAATGAGCCAGTAATTTTCAGTCACTGTGTTAACAGATTTTTCAGCCGGTAATTTTCAGCCACTGTGTTCATAACTGAGCCAATAATTTTCAGCCACTGTGTTCATAAATGAGCCAGTAATTTTCAGCCACTGTGTTCATAACTGAGCCAATAATTTTCAGCCACTGTGTTCATAAATGAGCCAGTAATTTTCAGCCACTGTGTTCATAAATGAGCCAGTAATTTTCAGCCACTGTGTTCATAAATGAGCCAGTAATTTTCAGCCACTGTGTTCATAAATGAGCCAGTAATTTTCAGCCACTGTGTTCATAAATGAGCCAGTAATTTTCAGCCACTGTGTTCATAAATGAGCCAGTAATTTTCGGCCACTGTGTTCATAACTGAGCCAATAATTTTCAGCCACTGTGTTCATAAATGAGCCAGTAATTTTCAGCCACTGTGTTCATAAATGAGCCAGTAATTTTCAGCCACTGTTCATAACTGAGCGAATAATTTTCAGCCACTGTGTTCATAAATGAGCCAATAATTTTCAGCCACTGTGTTCATAAATGAGCCAATAATTTTCAGCCACTGTGTTCATAAATGAGCCAGTATTTTTCAGTCACTGTGTTCACAGATTTTTCAGCCGGTAATTTTCAGCCACTGTGTTCATAAATGAGCCAATAATTTTCAGCCACTGTGTTCATAAATGAGCCAGTAATTTTCAGCCACTGTGTTCATAAATGAGCCACTAATTTTCAGCCACTGTGTTCATAAATGAGCCAGTAATTTTCAGCCACCGTGTTCATAACTGAGCCAATAATTTTCAGCCACTGTGTTCATAAATGAGCCAGTAATTTTCAGCCACTGTGTTCATAAATGAGCCAGTAATTTTCAGCCACTGTGTTCATAAATGAGCCAGTAATTTTCAGCCACTGTGTTCATAAATGAGCCAGTAATTTTCAGTCACTGTGTTCATAAATGAGCCAGTAATTTTCAGCCACTGTGTTCATAAATGAGCCAGTAATTTTCAGCCACTGTGTTCATAAATGAGCCAGTAATTTTCAGCAACTGTGTTCATAAATGAGCCAGTAATTTTCAGCCACTGTGTTCATAAATGAGCCAGTATTTTTCAGTCACTGTGTTCACAGATTTTTCAGCCGGTAATTTTCAGCAACTGTGTTCATAAATGAGCCAATAATTTTCAGCCACTGTGTTCATAAATGAGCCAGTAATTTTCAGTCACTGTGTCCATCTTAAACTAAGACGTCGATTCCATGCCCTGTTGAAAGTCTGCTCTGATCGTGACAGAGTGTAAGTCAGGATTTGGAAATTGGGCATCCAAATTTGTTATCGTTGAAAAACGAGGAGTCCAAATACTGTATTTAACTTACAAATTCTTCGTGCATGTGTATTACAAATAAAACGGGGTGTCCATTTAGCAAACTGGGCACCCAAAAGACACCCAAAGGTATTGCTGGATAATACTATGGATCGTGATGATTTTGTCTCTTTAAAACCCTAACCACCTAGGTATTCTGGCTAGGAACCTTCCTGAACCCTAACCCCCATATAGGTATTCTGGCTAGGAACCTTCCTTAACCCTAACCCCCCTAGGTATTCTGGCTAGGAACCTTCCCGAATCCTCCAAAATCCATCAGTGCACTTTTGGAAACATGCCCTTACATGTACAGTGTATCTTCAAAATGCACCATGCATTTTCGTTGATCTTTCATATTCAGCACTTATGGCCTGTACTTCTTGCCAGGTAGTAATTTTGCCCCATTTGAAGAGGTGAAATCACCAGTTTCCAACAGTGCTGATTTTTGTTTCCAAAAACATGCCCCTTGGAGAATTTTGGAGGTGGTTAGGGTTAAAGGGAAAGTATGTACACTGTACCATTTGTGACCTGGCACCACAGTTGACAAAAAGGTGCACAAATTCAAATTTTAGATCATATTGTTATCACTGGATTAAGCAGAAAAGAGCTTTTCAGTGGTATATGACACTTGGAGGTACATGTAGCTGTTATTGTTTGTCCTTAAAGAGCTGAGAAACTTTAGGCGAATGTTATAAGATGAGTTGTACATTGACATACATGTAGGTTTTATTTTACATATGTCCAGCATGATTGCAGGTACATGTATGTAAACCCCTTAATCAGAAGATTCATACTTCAAATTGCCTCAGTAATTACATGTACCTCGGTGCCCTACAATGCTATCAGAAATGGGTTAATTGCATTCAAGGTAAGCTCTGGTGCCAGAAACGTTGGCTTGGCAAATTTTGTTTGTTTGGTTACTGGCCAAAGCCTTCACACAAAATGAGCGTACTTTTGGCTGTTTGTCTGGTTCATATTATTTTGCTCGGCAAAAAAAGATATTCTGCTACATTGCCGGCAGCTCTATGATTAGTATGAAATTGGGACCTGGACTTCCTCTGCATGTCTCCGCTACATTGTACGATTGAGCAGTCTCGTCTAGCACCAGACTGTGGGTTGACCGACAGCCCGCTCATTAGCCGTTGATGGTGTCGAGGCAGGTGACAACATTTGGCTGATAAGACAGACAGGAGCTCGGTCATCACCATTGCGATTGGATTTAATTTCATCAGTCGGCTGGTCGCGGCAATCGCCGGGCAATCTCCGGAAGTGCAGATGGGGAAAAAATGGAAACAATTTATCATTATAGACACGTTCATTCAGATGGAGTTAATCCGAATGTCATTTTTATTTCGGTGCTATGCATGTCAATACAACAGTGCGGAATTGCCCACATGTATACCTGTGCATAGGACAATTCCATGGTTACTCACGTTACATTTTGGGGGTTTTGGGCCCACTCTTAATGCCATAATATATATTTCACTCATCAATTTTTTTTAATTTTTTTTTTTAATTTAATTTTTTTTTTTTAAATAAATTTATTATACAGTAGTTGCATTAATTATACCCAAACCTTACTTGGCACGAAACAATAATTTCAGAAATGTATGTATGTACATGTACATGTACATGTACACTACATGTATGTACGTTGTGTAAGAGAAAAACCAACGTTTTATGCACATTCTAAATGTAATATGATTAACCAGCATTTTTCTGTATACAGTATAGCGTACATATAAAAAAATTCTGAAATTATTATTTTGTGCCGAGTACTGTCTGGGTACATGTATAACGCAACTTCTTTGGAAAAAAATTGATGAGTGAAATATATGTACACATGTACAGTGTAAGTAAGGAAATTATGGCATTAAGAGTGGGCACAATACCACAAAAATGTATGGTGAGTAACCATGGAATTGCCTGACATATATATTTTAACATGGAAATGTCTTTACTGGTACACTATGAGTGTGCAAGTGTTTTGCTGTCGAAGCAGTATTGGTGCCCTTTGTTGATCGGATATTGTTGGGCGCACTCTACAATGTACATGTACATGTACAGTACTTCACCGTTGTTAAATCCACTATACATGTTGCTAATCTAAAAAAATAAAATAAAAAAATAAAAAAATATTTGAGTGAAATAAATTTCCAAAATGAATTTCTATCATCCGAAGGCAGAAATTCCAAGTAGGAATGAATACCTGTATGAACAATATGATTGGTTTCCCCCTCCCTACTTTATTAGGGTCAGGAGTTAGGGGTTAGGGTTACGGTTAGGGTCAGGGTCAGGGTCAGGGTCAGGGTTAGGGTTAGGGTTAGGGTTAGGGTTAGGGTTAGGGTTAGGGTTAGGGTTAGGGTTAGGGTTAGGGTTAGGGTTAGGGTTAGGGTTAGGGTTGTGGTCAGGGTTAGGGTTAGCGACCAAAAGTGTATGTAAAACCACCCTTAAAAAATTAAAAGCATCCATAAAATATCATGGCATCTCATACATGTAGCAATGGCTCCTACTCATGATGCACAGCAGCATCATTTGGTATGAGCGTCAGCGGAGGGGATGGCTGTCTGGAATAATTTCTGCCTGAACGCACAAGTTTTTCCCACTGACTTCACCTCAGTCCGCGACGGCGGTGGCGGGGGCGGCACGGTAGTGTAGATGGTAGACACGTGTCTGGTTGCGTTTAGGGATTCCTTATTGATAAATGTAGTTTACCCCTGTTGGGGGGGGGGAGGGGAGGGGGGGGGTGTGCGTGCGTTCACCGCCAACTAGCCAAGTCTAGAAATTATGCTGTAGGGTTGTTAAAGTCTCATCCAATGTGTTTTAAAGGTGAGGAAACTGTGTACATATTCATCAATGACGGAAACAACATTTTGTTGGTGGTACATACATGTACATGTACATACATGTACATTGTATATAATCCTCTTAAAATCCCCCTCAACATCCCCTCAACAGTTTCTGTAACTGTTAATATGTTGATAAATGTTTTTTTACATTTAATAAGCAAGTTATTGTTATTAAAAGTTGACGATGATATTTGAAAATCCTTAGATCTTTTGCATCTGAGGTCCTTACGTTTTAAGTAAAATATTGTAAAATGCATTTTCCAACTGAATGTATGTAAAATCAATCAAAATTTGATAAAATTTTACTACTGTTGAATGAATACAAAGTTTGTGAATAACATGATGTAATAAGCTGAAACTTTCACAGGCTTGGTTTTTGTATGTGTTGATTCAAAAGAGAGTTGTAGAAACAATACTAGTATTGTACAATATCCCCCCCCCCCCAGAAAACTCTGAACATGGTACAAAAAATTGTAAAACACTTGGATACATTAATCAACATTAACTCGTTAATTAAGAAAACTGTGATCATGATACGACAAAACATTAAAAGTGGCTGAGTTAGCCTACTGGCTCATTAACTTCCAACAAAGATGCCTGTTCAAGTAGACGTTAAGAGATTGCGGCATCTTTTGTTGACGGAACCCACACCCTGGTCTGATTTCGCCCTGGTACTCTACTTCGCTTCCATCGGTGGTATTTTTAATATTTTTTTCTCTCCATCCAATTGTTCCCCAAACCCAGTTCCGAACAAAGGGAACTTGGGGCGATCACACGGTCTGCATTGCTATTTAAGGACGCGGAAGTAACATGCAGGAGAAAGGAGCTCGCGTAATAATAACAAGACGGATAATGAATTAGTTCTCGGTGCTCTAGGTTAGGTTTTTTTTGGTATTATTTCATAAACTCTTTTCATGAATCAAAATAATTCAAAGAAGTGGACTGGGCGTGCAACATTATTCTAATAGACTTGTCTAAAGAATTCATGGGTTTCTGTCGGCTCTATGAATCTGAAAATATCAAGTTGACTTTGGGGAGAACGAAACAAGAAAAGAACATTCTGAATCACCGGGGGGGGGGGGGGGGAGGGGGGGCGGCGGCTCTGTTTCACTCGGGACACCTGGAAATACACTGCCTTTTAGTCTTTTTAAAATTAAATTATGTAAACCTCCCCTAGAGCTGAAATGATCATTTCCCCCCTAGCAAATAATTTTCTGAGGATAGTTTTTTGGCCTTCAATGAACCACAATAGGTCCAATGAATAGAAAACCTGTTTTCACTTCCAATTTAAAAATGCTCATCCATGCTTTTTCATGGAAAGCTTCAATAAGAATTGTTATCGTATTTGTCTTGCTTTTGTGAGAATAATTAGTATTGCTGAAATTCTATGGATAAAGATTAGAGACTAAGATCCAATTCTGACCCTCATGTGAGGGCAGACATAAATTATACATTATTGCTGTATCAAATTCTTCTGGTATGTTTTTATCTTTTACTCAATTTAACTTATTTTTGTAAAGTTTAAATGAGAGAAAAAAATACCAAAATACACGTACGTACATGTACATGTACACCAGTTGCTAGTGCTAGGAGTTACCGGTTAGTTCGCTAACCGGTTAACCGAATCTTTCATGGCCGCTTCACCAGTTAACCATAAGTCGTCAACTGATGGCCACACAAACTAGATCGTCTGCAGATTGGCACAATGTGAATAAATTTTCAATTATCAAAAAGCATCAATGAACTTCCCGCAATGATTGTTTAATAACCAATGCGGCAAAAAAGAAAGTCTAGAACAACAGAATGGGCGGAAAATTCTTCCAAAATTTGTCTGTCGTAGTTTTTCAAATATTGGTTTCGGTTAGCCAGTTAGGAAATTTCTTGACATTTAGTGTAGTTTCAGTTGGTTAACCCATATCCGCCGATCTACGTGATAACCCGTAGATATGTAAAACGCTACAAACGTCGACCTACGTGATTTTCCGTACCTTGTTTTTGTCCAATTCCAATTTACTATGTTTTTCCGATGACTGTATTTCATGATTATAGATATGAAATTAGACAAATCTGACATCATAATAAAGTGCATGTTCTCCTCTTTCCATCAGTATATACATGTAATGTGTCTGTGTCAGTGATTGTAATATTCTCTAAATAAGGAATCTTTCTGATTGTGTGCAAAAACAATGTATCTCTGTGCGGGGGCTTAGAGGCACATACAGTCTTTTGTGTGTTTACATGGTTAGGCGGATATGGGTTAACCGGTTAACCATCTCAACACTAACTTGAAGATTGGTTATTCACAAATAAGCAAAGTGGTTGAATTTTAATTTACAACTTATTTAAAGGGACAATATCTTCACGATCAACAGTGCGTAAAATCAGGGTACTGGTTTTAGATTAACTCAGTGACTGGAAATAATGCACCACATGATGAGGTCATGTTACTGTACATGCTGCTGCATACACGAGCCAGTCATTTTCAGTCACTGTGTTCATCTTAAATAAGGAGACCGATTCCATGCCCTGTTGAAAGGTCTGCTCTGATCGTGACGAATACTGTCCCTTGATGGTGCATGTATGAATCTTCACTGGGATCATTTTGTGTCGGATGCTGTCATTTTTGAGAACTTTATTTCCAGTATGGAATTCCACATTGGAATTAATACAAAAAATATGAGTCTATTCCCCCCTTCCTCTCTTCCATAATGGACACTTTATAATAACATTTCCCAATGTGTACAAAATATGTACATGTAATGCATGTACATGCATCTTGATACAAAGAGATAAAAATAATACTCTTAGAAGCATGTGTACCAAATCCATCAAACTCCATGCCACCAGGACTGCTTTTGTTGTATTCCATCGGGAAGTCCAACAATTGGGGTACATGTGTACCTTGTAACTGCATGGTGATGAATTTGGGATGGTTCCCATCAAGAATGCCTCCAGAGGGTTAGGGTTGTGACAAAAGAACCACACACGAAGAGGTGATGCACGAGAAAAAAAAAATAGATGAATCTTCAGTGGATTGAAAACTTTTGTATTCTCTCTAGGTTCAGTATTTATCATTTCCTGGGGACGCACTTGATGGATGGCAGATATTTTACCAATTGTACATGTATGTTGTTTTTCAAGGGGGGGGGGGGGGAGGAGGGTCACGTGTTTGTATCTTAAGTTGCAACAAACAAGTTGGTGTTTTTGTCTTGGAGCATTTCTGCAGACGTCCAGTGTTGACACATGGTCACCCCCTTTTACATGTATTAGCATTTCAACTGTATTATCAACAGATTTTTTTCCTGATTTCAGGATTTTTTTTTTTACAAGTCTCCCTTTGCCTCAGAATTTTCTTGAAAGAAGAGAAGTAGCCACCAAGGACAGAAAGAAGTAGCCTGTATTGTGTCCAAACCTCTAGTTTCTTGTTTGTGGGGGATGTGGAGAGTCTGTAAATCCTCCAAACTTGAAGATCCAGGAGGTTCAAGGGGCTTTGTCCTCGGCTCTAGACCAAAGGGAGACCCAGGCCCGCTACCCATTTAAAGGAGGTCTACACCATTGGTAATAACCCAAAATGAAACTGATTAAATTATTTTCAAAAAGCCAACTTGACGTTAACATTGCAGAGGGATGATGGTACCAAACGTCTCGAAGAAGTTATTCCGTCTGACATATTGACATTTTCGAGAACAATGTGAAATGTAGAAAACATTCAAATCTGAAACATGGATTTGTATTTGTTGATAATTTCATTTCCACATTAGAATAAATACAACACAATTGAAGTGTGTGTCACTATTTCTTTGTTAACCCTCCTATTATCAGTGTAGTTCTTTACAAAGTGGACCCATACTTCAAAATGTCTCAACTGGGACATATTGTGGTACACACTTTCTTATCTAATGATTAATGGCATAGCCCAAGGCTCTTCAGAGAGATGAGGTAAACTGAAGCAGCCACCTGCTTTGTTTCATTGCAAGGCTAGCTTGAAATAAACCAGTGCAGTAACTTGGGGTATACACATACTGTGTGAAGGTCAGAACACTTTGTGTTTGTCCCATACCCAGGGGCATTTTGGGGTATCCATGTACCATTCGTGTGTACAGTATGCAATATTTTAAGGCATGCATATAAAAAGTATTGTGTACTTAGCAGGTTTTTTTTGCAGCATTTTGGAGACTGCATGTATACAAGGGTTAATTAAGGTGAAACTTTCTCAGGTTGGGTTCTGTCCCTAACTGATCTCTAAAACCATTGATTAACAATTCATTGTGTGCATGAAATATGCATTCAAGGTTCTGTGATTCATGCATTCATTCATGAGAATACTAAATTATTAACATGGATAATACATGTATATCGAACTAAATTAAGAATTGACCTGTCCCCGCAGAATCACATGGCTGCTGTAATGAAACAGTGGTTAATATGATCATTTAAAATTCAATGCACAATGTGCGGAAAACTTAAGAAACTCAAAAGAAATTCTGCGCAAACTTCCATGGGTTGTCTTAGGTGCGTAGCATACGAGGTGAGAGGTTATTGTCAGTTGGCTTTATGCAAATTGCTCTTACCAACCAGATGGAACCTGGGTCCAATTTTGTAGCGCTGCTTACCGGTAAGCAAAATTTCGTGCTAACTACGTATGGTAGAAAAAATTACGTGGATTTAAATCAAACAGTTAAATATGTGATCGTTTTATTCTTTTATATCAGTAAAAGATCAATAAAAATTTTTGTTTTGTGTTTTTATTGTTTTTGAGAGTGTTATTTTACCATTGTAAAAATGTCCCCCACTTTTACGCCCTGCACGGAAGAGCTGTTCGTGACGTCATGTCGGGAAGAGAAATTTGGCTCAAAACTCGGCTCAAAATGATCGCTGCACAAAACTGTGTGAGCCGCTGGACCTGACCACTTTACTCTTGTCAGTCGAACTTTGCTCGTCCAAATACGGCGATATTTTGGGTCACTTGGGAACAGATGAAGGCTAACACCGTCTTTGGTGGTGTTGCTGCATCCTGCAGAAACACATCTTCCCGGCATTTTATTAGTTCCGGAAACAAAAATCACGGAAGAAATGAAATCGACACTACGTGTGTGAAACGTTGTACATGTACATCATATACACATCGGATCTTCCCGACCTTACGTCACATATCTTATGCAAATGAAGCTTCCACCAAATACTTCAAACATTGTTTTAAAATACTTGTACTCAGAAATCAATGATTAAATAGACACAGGTGAGTCTCAAAAACAATATTTTATTACAAAATGCCTTAACTTAAGGCGTAGTAAAGGATGTCAGTCCCCCATTAAAGGTACAATATCGTCATGATCAACAGGGCATGGAATCGGAGTGCTAGATTTAGATTAACTCAGTGACTTAAAATAATACCCCGCATGGTATGGTCATATTACTGTTGCTGCTGCATAAATGAGCCAGTCGTTTTCAGTCACTGTGTTCATCTACATGTACATGTGCAAGGATATGATACATGACACATTACTGTTACAAAATGGACAACAAATGGACAACAGATATCAATACAATTTACCCTGTTAGGATGTTTAATACAGTCCATAGAAACATAAAAAGTAGCTGATGGAGCAAGGCATTGCAAAAGAAGAGAAATACCTGCATGTAAAGTGAGCCAGACAAGGAATCTTCTGTACATAACTTGGTGTCCTTTTAAAGCATATTTCTCATATTGAGCAGGGAATTTTTACGAACCTCAAAGTTGTCCTTGAAGTTTGTCCAAATCATTGCAATATGACATAGAAAAAAATTTCAAGACCGAATTTTAAACCCCCAAAACAAGTTGTGTTAGGTGGACAATCGTTATGTACAAAAAGGTTATACTAATCGCTTTAAATTCGCTTTGTAAAATTTGGCATGACAAATTAAAAAATGTTTCTTAAATGTTGCACTGACCCATAAATATAAGAAGACATGGTTAAAAAAAACACTGATTTAATTGTAATATTTTTAGGCAAGGTGAACTCCGCAAATAAGCTTACATAACATGGACACCAAACTGTATACACATTTGTGGGGAAAATTAATTGGTTCTTTACCGCTAGTGACAATAATGTTTTAAAACATTTGAATAGTTACGACCTGTTTCAATACTAATTGTAAAACCCCCACTGATTTAATTGTAATATTTTTAGGCAAGGTGAACTGTGGCAAGAATGTTAATTTTGTGGGGAAAATTAATTGGTGGCTAGTGACAATAATTGGAAAACATTTGAATAGTTAGGACCTGTTTTAATAGTAATTGTATAGTAATAGTAATTTAATAGTTTTAATTGATGACCCAAATTATATCTTAATACTGAGAAAGAGGTAATTAATAATGCTTATTTCAAATTGTGCAGATTTATTTTGGGATATCTTTGTTTTCAAACCACTTATCAATTTTTTAATTTTGAATAACAGGTGAAGCTGCCAAAAGGGCAGTTGCTATATTTACGAAATACTATTGTTAGTATGTTACATGAATCATGGGATACATCATAGGAATGGCTGGATTTAAGACAAATATTAGGCCTGGAATTTTGTAATTTTTAGAAAGTTTTAGAGGAAGTTTGTTTTATTAAATTAAAACATTAGGCCCCCCCCCCCAAAATGTTCTGTTTCCAGTTACCCCACCGACCCTAAACTTGTTATTCGGCTTTAAAAGAAAAACGGGAAAAAAAGAAAAAAACACAAAAAAAACCACAATATAAATAAATGTGATGTCTACTCACGAACTACGAGCTTAAAAATACCCACAATTCAATGCACGGCGCTGCGTGTTGAGCGCATTCCACTTGATTTGCACAATCTGCAGATTGCGCATTACCTTTTGCCCAATCGGCCGCTTTCAGCTGCCGTTAATCTAAAGAGCGCAACTGCAGATTGCGCATTTATTTTGCCTCCAGTCGGCAGATTGGGCTGCCAAATCTGCAGAGCGCAGTACAGATGGCGACGATTTGCCCAATATCGCTAGCAACCGCTGATTGCGCCAACACATGAACGAGCCGTGACGCACAGAAATCGTGATATTTTTTTAAATGTTCTCACCGGAAATACTGAAAAATTTCTTGATACGGAAGTGTTACCAACATGTTTCATCAAAAATGAAGAAATTAGGCCCATAAAGTCATAAACATTTGTTAAAATGCCGATTGGCAACACTACTTTGAACAAACGCGACACGGACAGCCAAGTGGCAGTTTAACTTTACATGACCTCGTGTCAAGTAATGTACGTTAGAAATTAACTTAAAACCCATCAAACCATTCCAAAATTATGACATCAAGTAAATAGAATGTGATTTAATAATTAGAAGAAAAGAAACAGTAATCTTTAACGCTGATGCCAATAAATAAAAAATTGTTGCATCGCATCAACATAACGCGGACACGAAATTCAGGCGCCATGTTTAGAAAAGTGAGCAATTATTTTTAGGACTTTCTACTCAACAGTTACGATTTTGCAAAGAACTACTGTGATTGAACACCCCAAATTGCTCATGCTAGTCAGAAAAACGTTATTCAGCTTTGCTGCTACATTTCAGAGTTTTTAACAGTTACGGTTTTCAAGAAATGTGGGCAGTATGTAGCAGAGAAATTTACTTCCAACCTCCAACTTCCAGACGTAACCGCGCCCACAATGCGGACTCAAGCAATCGCGGCATGTCAAACAAACGCAACCAGTGGCAACCAACCTCGGTCACAACACATGTAAGATAAACCCTTTAGCGCGCATAGAAATTTGCACCAAGGGCCATTATGATGACGAGGGCGGCGTGATACAATTGCATGCGCATAACGAACGGACACGTGAAATTAAAGCCGCCGCGAAAACAAAATTTGTAGTTCACCAGCGCTTATGAGACCCTCTATGACGCTGATATTTTGTGAAGTAATGTACTGTACGATATACACACGCGGATGGTTCAAGTTACGCGCTCAACCGCTATTGATCAAGTAGCGACTCAACTTTGGGGACACGTAAGAGTTATGTACGAAAACGACACGTTGCTAAATTTGATGACAAAATAACCATCATTACAAGGAATTTTTTTTTTTGCCATAAATAACTTCATGGGTACATATAGAAGGCTTGTGGCTGATTTTTGTTTAAAAATCATATCATGTAGAACACCGTTTAAAAAAATCATTGTCATGGATGTAACACGAAGTTCCGTTTCGGGGGCATTATATTTGTCTGCTTAATTTCGTTAAAAAAAAATTTAAAAAAATAAAAATCATTATGAGGTACATTTAGGTTCCTTAGGTTACAGACTTTAACATTCACCTGTTTTCAGTGAAATTTTATAGCTAGGAATTGAAATATATTGAAGCAATCAAGGGCCACTTTTCATGAACTGAAATATGTCGTGTATCATATCCCTGCACACATGCAAGGACACTATTTCCATTCCCTGTCGAAAGGCTGCTCTGATCGTTATTTTTCCTTTTGAGATGGACGTCTTCGATCTGAAAGCTCACTGACAATCTAGAAACTATCTATTGGACTGGATTTTACAAACATCAAACTGATATCTTTGTTTCACTCCAACAATCAGTTAATTACAAAAAGTATTCATCTAAATCAACTCCCTGACACTCGTACCAAAACCGTGACTCAACTTGTTGTACAAGTACATGTACTTGTTACATACATGGAGTGTCGTGGCCGAGCGGTCTAGCTTACCGGACTCAAGTTCTGGTGTTAGCAGCAGAATGTGGGTTCGAATCCCGGCCGTGACACTTGTGTCCTTGAGCAAGACACTTCACCATAATTGCTTCTCTCCACCCAGGGGTTAAATGGGTACCTGTGAGGGCAGAGTTGGTTGATTAGCCCTATATGTGCTGTAATAGCAGCAATTGAGCTGTATACTCCCCAAGGAGCTGAGATGGTTTCAGGAATGATTTATGAGCCTCATGAGCCTTATGAGCAGGGCTAATAATATAATGCGCCTTGAGCACCACTCAGTTGGTGGATACGTGCGCTATATAAGTCCACACATTATTATTATTATTATTATTATTATTATACATGTATAGTTCCCTCCCAAAATCATCTTCCATCCAAGCGTGTCTCTTCCATCATTGTCTTGTGCAGTGCCATGGTCGAGTGGTTTTAGTGCATCGGATTTGTGTTCTGATGGCCGAGTCGTCGGAATGTGGATTCGAATCCTGGCTGTGACCATGGTGCTTGTGTCCTTCAGCAAGACACTTTACCATAATTGCTTCTCTCCACCCAGGGGGTAAATGGGTACCTGTGAGGGCAGAGTTGGTCGTTTGTGTTTGATTTGCCCTGTATGCGCCAAAATGGCAGCAATTGAGCTGTATACTCCCCAGGGAGCTGAGATGGTTTCAGGAATGATTTATGCGCCTGATGAGCAGGGGTAATAATGTAATGCGCCTGGATCTTCATAGTTGCTAGGATATGTGCGCTTTATAAAAATTGTGTATTATTATTGCCATCTTGACGTCAGTTATCCGTTTGTTTGTCCGTCTCTTACGTGTATGTGTGTGTTACGTGTCTGTCCAATGATTTGTTTTTGTCTATTGCAAGCATGTTCTGTAGTTACCTTTGTTATTTTACAAAGACAGTCTGCCACAAGCCTCTGGCTAAGATGCATCGTACCTTCATGCGTAATGTTCCAATTGTATTTGCATGTCAATACAAATTACGTGATAAGCATGGAAATTAATATGTGCATTTGAATTGAATTTATAAGTCCTGCCTGTCACGGTAAGATCAGTTCCGCGGAATGATTTCCTTAAACAAACTTGCAAACCAACATTTTTTTAGGCAGAAATCTGCGTGTGTGTATGGAATGCTAATTTTGCACAGCAAACCTGGAATTTTGATCATATAAGCAAATCGTGAATTTGTGTACATGTGTACACGTAGCATTTCACTATGCGATACAAGGGAAATCGTATATATATGTACACTGACTTTCCCCAAAAAAGTTTACAAATTTTTCTCTTTAAATATACCCACAAATTAAGCTGAAACCGTAACATATTGATTTCACTGTCCCTTTGTCTTTGAGAAAGAATGTTATTTGTCGCTTAGAATGAGCCTGCTGCACGTACGTACGGAGGAAAGGTTACGGCAACTCAGCTAAACATTTTTGCACAGGCCCAATTTTTATAAAGGTGATTTTATTTTGCTTTATTATATTGTATGTTTTTCATTTCATTCATTTCATATATGTATATTGTAAACTTAGAGAAAGGCACAGTAACTTGCCGGCCGCTATTGCAAATGAGCGACGCAACAATACGAATCCATGATGTGAAGGCACACGTGCGCCACTCTGAATTGTCTTTCTATTCCCAGTGAAATACATACGCTTGATGCTTAGAAGGGACAATATTGTCGCAATCAGAGGCAGACTTTCAAAAGTGTGAGAACACTTTGAGCGCCATTTTTGGAAATGTGCAGAAATATGTTTTATCGTCTTTTTCTCAGTAGTTGTTGCCATGAGACTGTATGCAGTATGTGTACATTATATATGTACATAGCAAAATGCTGTTCAAATTTTGCAATTGGTCTATCAGAATTCGTGATTTGCTTCTTGAAATTACATGTATTTTCACATACATGTACTGTACATGTGGTTGTACGCACACAAAAAAAGTTGAACAACATCGTTCCCCGCATGACTGGTACTGTACAAAAGTACATGTAGACCTGGAATTGAAAATGAAGCTGGATGAGATTGTACAAAACAAAAAGATGTGGGTTTTCTGTTTTTTTTAATTTTTTAATTTTTTATGAGGCAGGAAGAGACCTAGATGACCCAATTCGAAGGATGTATCCACCCTGATGTGTCAACAAATCAATTTCCCTGAAATGATAGATTCATTATTAAAGGGGGATTTCCCTGTCAGCAACCAGTTTCCAGATTGGGGCTTATTGGTATATATCAGGATAAGTTTCAATCCGGTCGGATAAGGCAAACAAAAAAAATTCTCTGATTTTTGGTAAAATTTTTTTTTTTTTGCCAACAGGGAAATACGTGATACATGTACATGCAGGGGACCAAATTTCCCATATATACAAAGTATGGTTGCTAAGAGAGGCCTCACAAATCGGGCAAACGGTCATACTGTGAACAAGTCGTTTAAAACACGGCACGGCAGAATTGGCATTGATCCAGCAATTATAGCTGCAATTGGACATTGTTTCATAGCAAAAAAAAAAAAGAAGAAAATTAATTAACTCTCTCACGCAAACAAAACGGACACATTACAACTGTTTGAAAAGAACATCAATTCAATGTCTTATCTAAAAAATAAGACAGGAGACCACCCGGTTCCTTAATTTGAACCATTACATGCAACTGATGATTGCCAAGTGAGGCATGAAAGCTTAGCTATTGCTACTAAAGGATCTGAAAAAATATCCTGTCTCTTCTACACGTTTCCCCAGTTTGACCAATCGGTCATTATTGCTATCTTCAAACAAAAGGCCTACTATTCCCACAAATTTTATTGTCATATGGACAAACCTTGGAAATAGTCAGATACGGATTCACTGTATTTGAATTTGTATGACAAATGCATTTTGAAAAACAAAAACAAAAAAATCAACAAAGATGGAGTGTCACTGAAT
Source organism: Zoroaster sp. YZ-2022 (assembly GCA_029582265.1). Lineage (NCBI taxonomy): Eukaryota > Metazoa > Echinodermata > Asteroidea > Forcipulatida > Zoroasteridae > Zoroaster > Zoroaster sp. YZ-2022. The sequence continues at coordinate 21,942,635 of CM055829.1, read as the reverse complement.
GGGATTGCACCATCATTCTTTACTACATCTTTACTACTTTTTTAGTTTTTTGTTTTTTGTTTGTTGTTGGCCTAAATGTATCGCCGATCGGGGAGGTGTACAGTTGACTATGACTCCCATGAACTGCAGTTTGTATCTATAGACGGTACATGAAGATTTAAAACAAAAGGTGAACAATTGAAATAACAATGAGAACAATAAATAATCATATATTTCTGCCAAAATGTAACAAGAAGTACATACATTATATTTAAAAGAAAAAGTATACGAACATCGAAACCAAAAAATAACAATAGAACTATAAAGCACAACAACAGAATATTAACCCTCCTACTGTTTGACCATTTGAAACCATTCAAAATTTCCACTTACCAAAATGCCCATTGGTTTTGTGCACACATGGTGATACCATTTGAACAGTGTTGGTAGCAAGCTTTACTACCATTCAAATCCATTCAAATGCATAGAGGGTCCATTGATTCACCACTTAGAAGTATCCAAACAAGGTTTTGTATTAGCTGACCTACCATTCAAAACCATTTGGGGGAATCAATACTGTACACAGTTATTTCACCATTCAAAACCACAAAAGCGAATGGTTTCAAATGGTGGATCAACTTGTATGAAAAAGGTACCAGAAGTACTGTAGGAGGGTTAAAGATGCATCGCCTGTGCTTGGCTTAAGAGACCCCCCAAAAAATAGAATTTAGACAGAAAATATCATTCTTAAACGAACAAAATCACTTTGGGGATTCGGATGTCGGAAACTGTATAAAAAAATGCTATTTTAATACGCGCTTGATTCTGACTACACAGTGCCCTCGTGCAAGTTGAGGATTAAACCGATGAACCAGCATTTTATTCATTTGTATTTTTAATAAACTGGCACTAACTGTTGACGGATTTTTTCGTTCAATGTCTTAAATGAAAGCTTACAACTTCCCCACCCCCCAAAATAAAAGAAGCAATTCAACATTTAAATATGTTTGTTACCATCTGCTCAAACACGGATGATACTTGTACATCTTTAAGATAAAAATGTTCATAAAAAACGAAGATAACAAGGGTACAGTTAACCCTCCTGCACATGGAGGCCACTCCGATCTACTAAATTCTGTTCTTTAGCAACCTTCAGTACATCCATGTACAAGCCTGCTGTCCTTTCCAAGTAATCTTACAAAATCAACTGTGTGCCACCCAAGGCCACTGTAAATGTTTGAACATATTAGTATGGCCTGCAATGTATTGATGGGAGACCACCTTACCCTGTAATCTCAGTGGTGTGACAGTGCACAGAAGGATAACCATAGGAGGCCACTGGCAACAGCTAATGGCTTGGAGTGGCCTGAATGGGTCGTTTCAAAAATTGCAATGATTGTAGGAGGGTTAAGTAAATAATCGTTGTACATGCATGTACAGTATACATACGTACGTATTATACTTGTGTACTGATCTCTGTGCTTACTGGATTGAAAGTGAGCACTAATCGACTGTAAGCCATTCTGTCAGCCATTCAATACCTGTATGTATTTCCTCAAGAAGCTATTCATTTGAGTGGATATTATACAGGGCTCAAATTTCAGGGATAAATCTACATAATGTGCTTGAGAACAGTGCCAGTAACTCCATCATTTTTTACAAGACCAGTGCCAAGAATAAGAGACACTGGACCAATGCTTAAACCACTGGAATTGGTACAGCGTTCCAGTGGGTATTTCAAGCCCTGTTATGTACTATATGTGTATACATGATTGATACAAAATAAACTGTACAAAATACTGTACAATAGGCTTGGGTGATAACACGATTAATATCGAATATCGCGATATATTTTTTTCATTCGATTATGATATCGAGAACTTTTCAAATTGTCGAGATATCGGCAAATCGCGATGAAAAAAATATATCGCGAAGAAAAAAATATATCGCGATTAAAAAAAAATCCTTGATTGTCAGTCAGGGTCAGAAATTCCATGGAAAAAACTGGTAAGTCTTTTCAGCTTTCGGAAGTGAGAAACAAAATCGATCTACTTCTGTGGTAAGCCGACTGTCATATCACAAAGGAGCCGCCTGACAGGGCGTTGTTTAAAATCCACCGCCACTCAAAGAAATCTATTCAAATGAATTAAGTGTTGGGGATTGACTGAGGTATTTGATCCAACAATGTGTAGACAATGTTTACGTCTCACTGTCTAGCCATGGTGGTGGTCTGTGACTCTGGCTGTCGCACCACGTGCGAGTACATTATATCATGCATATTTAAATATATGCAGAATATGGGCGTTACCTTAAAAATCAACAAAATAACATTTGCAGTAATTGCAGGTGCTCTGTGCTCACATTAGTCATGAAATAAATCAAAGCATGGATCGACAGCGGCTTGATCAAAGTTGGGGAATTAGGACATTATTCTATTATACCATACAGGGACTCTTGTCTAGTGACAAAACACATACACTACTCTTGATAAACCATGTGACGTTTATTTAAAATAGTACAATCCAAACTCGGTCACATTTTCCGTTGTGCAAATGACGTGTCACAATCACATGGTTTTATTCTCCACGGTACTAGACTATGCAGGAATAAACCTAGTCATGTGTTTATACTATGACATAGTCACGTGGAACGCGAGTCACGTGAACTTGGGCTGATGATTTGATTGGGACGCACGACGCAGTAACCGTCCCACATAATTATTACGCAAACGAATTTGCCAATGGCCATGGTGCACTCGTGAACGGCGTGATTCCACGTGTCTCTCTCTCAGGTAATTAAGCACTGGCAATTTATTGTGACGCGTGTATATGGGTACATTCCTGTTATTATCGGCTCTAAAGTACTCATGCGTGAAAAAAAATCACGATATTATCGAAAATCGCGATATATGTTTGACGATATATCGTGGATGAAAAAAATCAATATCGCCCAAGCCTACTGTACATTAACAAGATTTTGTGGAAGAGCGTTAGTGCTGGGATGGTTAGCCGGTTAACCGGTTAAACCGACCGAAAGTGCACTAACCGGCTAACCAAAACTAGTATTAAAAAAAGAAAAATTTGCCACCCATTTTCTTGTTCTAGACTTTATTTTTTGCCGCAATGGTTATTAACCCTAACCACCCCAAATCCATCAGAATTCTCTAAGGGGCACTTTTTGGGAAAAATTCAGCACTTTCAGAAACTGGTGCTTTCACCCGTTCAAATGGGGCAAAATTACTACCTGGCAAGAAGTACAGGCCATAAGTGCTGAATATGAAAGATCAACAAAAATGCATGGTGCATTTTGAAGATAAGGACATGTTTCCAAAAAGTGCACTGATTGATTTTGGAGGATTCAGGAACTTCCTAGCCAGAACACCTAGGGGGTTAGGGTTAAACAATCATTGCGGGAATTTTATTGATGCTTTTTGATTGAAAATGTACATGTATACACATTGTTCCATTTGCTGGCTGTACGTAGTTTGTGTTACCGTCGGGTGACAACTTTCCGGTAACCGATCGTGTCAGTTTCAGTTGAAAGGTTAGCAAACTAACCAGTAACTCCTCTTCATTTTAATGTCCAACTTCTGTTGTGTGTCTAAATTACACGTAATTCCAATGATTTGACTGGCATTTATGCAGCTGTGGCATTTTGCATGCAGTGTGCATGGATGACATTGTTTTTTTAATTCTGCATATGTACTGACTGTATAATCAGGGAGTCATCGCTCTATGAACTTATAAATAGAGAATTAGGCGTTGAAATGTTTCGACTCGTGTGATGTAGGTAGTGGGGGGATTCAAAATGGCTGCTGGTGACTTCACAGTAAAGTGCTTATTGTTGCTTCAAGGTAATTCAGGTTTGCGAGTTTGGCTGCACAGCGCTGCACCTTGGCGCTCCGCGGCGCTCCGATTAATTTTTTCTTTGGTGGCTTCCCCTAATAGTGTGCGTTGAGCAACCAGTTAGTATAGAGATCAGTGGTAGAGACTACATGTACATGTACCAGTATTACTGATCAACAGGTGTCTGCCGCAAAATTGTGTAAAAAAAATTTTCCCCATGGACTTGGCACATGGAGAAAATTGTTACTTTGTTCCCCCACGCTACCCGAATCCATAAAAAAAAGATCTTAATCTTGAGAACCAATGATTCTGATATTAAGGAGTACAGAGTTCAAATTACCAAATAATATGACTGGTAGCCCATTATCTGCCTACATGGCCCCCTGATCATCTGGCTGGGTAATTTGGCAAACATTTGGAGATGAATCAACACGTTTTTATTTGCCTTCGTTTTTTTTTTTAATGTGCGTACCACCTGGGAGACATAAACTCGAAGCATGCATTTGTTGATGTCCAGTATTAGGTTTATTGATAAGTGTAAATTGCTAGGAATTGTTTGCAGGTGGTGATGGGAATTGAGAAATACATTGTATGTATTTCAATGGGGCTCTATTAATGGCTTTCTTATCAATTTTTTTGTGGGGATGAAACTGGTGAATGATAAATTTTTATTTATTTATTTTTTGGAGACGAATCAACACGTTTTTTCTTTGCCTTCATAGTTTTTTTTTTTAATGTGCATACCACCTGCACATTAACTACAGGCATGCATTTTTATAGGCCTTTTGTCTGTTTTGCCATTGAGAGAGAACCTGCTAGGTTCGAAACATAACTACTAATATATATAACTACTATTTTGCATAAATTTGTACTACATGTCCTTTAGGTTGGTAAGCAGTTTGCAACAGCTAATTCTCTATTTAGTTTTTTTTTTTTTTAAATTTTATATCTCAAGTAAAATTTCCTTTTTTTGTGTTAGATTAATTCAAAACCTTAAAGAGTTTATTCACATACATGTACATGTACATTGTACATGTATATTTTGACTGAAATATAATTAATGCTCAATTCTTTTTAGCCGTTTGCTTTCTGTGCATTGTAGCCCAACCAGCGGTGAAATACATGTACACTTTGGCTGGGAGAGTTAGGTTATTAACACCGTGCACCATTCTACGGTCTGTTTACCATATTTAAAATGTGTAACCACAAGTACTGTCATGGCATCGCTTGAATGATTTAAATTAAGTCATGTTTATACATGTATGCAAACCAGAAATTCTCACTGCAATATTTCATCCTGCCGTCCAACTTCCCAATAATAAACCTTTGCCATGGGCGGCCGCCAGTGCAAAACAAAACAAGAACAATTAATTATCTTATAAAACACCGTGCAATATTGAAAACAATAAATCAACAATGCATTACCAAAACAAAATGAAGGCATGGCCTATATGCACACGTTATGTACATACCTCTTAAATTATATTTTGATCAATTTCTGGCCTTAACATTTTAAAGAATTTTCAAAAGATTAAAAACAAAAGAACAGAAAAAAATATCTTTATTAACCCAAACCACCCCATATCCTCCAAAATCCTCCAAGGGGCACTTCTTTGGAAAAATTTAGCACTGTTGGAAACTGGTACTTTCACCTCATCAAATGGGACAAAATTACTACCTGTCAAGATGTACAGGCCTTAAGTTTTGAATATGAAAGATCTATGTAAATGTATGGTGCATTTGGAAGATACCAGTAAGGGCATGTTTTCAAAAGTGCACTGATGGAGTTTTGGAGGATTCAGGAAGGTTCCTAGCCAGAATACCTAGGGGTTTAGGGTTAATGAGGCTTGGTGAATGGACTTAGTGGGGTGCTTCCAAATTAATGTACAACATTTAAATTGTTGTCTATTTCTGACAAGGTTGTTTGATTTTAAATCTCTCGATTTAAAGCATCGATTGAAATCATTTAAGTTAAATCACTAGAATTTGTCACCTATTTTATGCAAAATTGTAGTTAATGGCCTTACGTTTCAAACCTAGCAGGTTCTTTCTCAAAGGCAAAATGGGCGATTCACAGATAGGCACACAAACTCAACACCTATTTTAAGCAGTTTTTGTTTTTGTCTGTGTAAAAACATCGAATATAATTTCTTTCCCCTCCTACAATCAGTGCAATTTTTGAAACAAACCATTCAGGCTACTCCAAGCCACTAGCTGTTGCCAGTGGCCTCCTATGGTTACCCTTCTGTGCACTGTCACACCACTGAGATTGCAGGGTAAAGTGGTCTCCCATGGATACATTGCAGGCCATACTAATATGTTCAAACGGTTTACAGTGGCCTTGGGTGGCACACAGTTGATTTTGTAAGATTACTTGGAAAGGACAGCAGGCTTGTACATGTATGTACTGATGGTTGCTCAAGAGCAGAATTTTGTGGATCGGAGTGGCCTCCATGTGAAGAATGGTTAAAATACAGTTTAAATATGTGTAGAAAAAAATAATTTCAGTGGGCTATAATGAAGCCAGCTTTCTGGACGAATATTACATGTCACACCAATTCTAAATGACATGTACAGTACATGTACATCTTTATATTACATTGTATTTGATTGGTTATGATTAAAAAAAAAAAGAAGCAAATCCACAAAACAAGAAGTAAAACAATTGATTTTCATTCCGCATTAAAGTCAACATGTCAGTTTCTATAGTATATAGAAGTACATGTGTATGCATACATGTACATGTATGTCTGTATTCTAATAATTTAGGAATTGTTTAATATTATGAGTAATTACATGTATGTATGTATCTCATTCCAACACTTGTATCAATATACATATCTCTGTTGAAATCAAGAGACTGTTTTGGACATGAGTGTTTTTTGGCTACGGCTATGGCTATTGGCTGCAGCGGCTATGCTGAAGTATTTAGGAAGAAACGGTGATCTAGCCTTAGCCAAAGCCGTCATTTCGGATATATTGCTTCATTTCGGATGTTGCTTCATTTATAATATTGCTTCATTTATGATTTCCGTTCATGAGTCTTACATGTATAAGATGGCGGCTCATTCAGAATTTCCCATCCATCTGAAATGAAAGAATTCCGGTTGTAATTTGTTACTTTCCCTGTAATTTGAGTTTCCCTACAGATTTCCTCTTTTGTTTAGTTTTACATAAAAGACCGTACAAAATGGTAAATATTATCAACCCTATTTTAAAAAGTAAGTAATTCTAAGTAAGGAATCACCAAAAATAAGACTTTCATTATTTAACCCTTCAAAAAACCTCTGAAAATGTACTTCGCCACTACCGCGAACCGACAGGCCCGAAACAAAAGCCGTCGGGGACACTTTCACTGAGCCTATTTTGATGACAGACATTTACAGCAGGGTGAATGCTACAGCTGTGTACTGCGGTATATTTTGTACACGAAGCATATTACATCGCGTACAGCTGCAAAAATAAGTTTACCAACTACGACTTCCGAAAGTGTTTTTGAAGAAGTTTCCAAAAGTAGTACTGACCAGTTGTGTTGTTCCTCATCGTCATTTGATGGAGATTATACTGATGCCAAAGTTTGTGATATAAGTGACGTAGAATCGTATCAATTAAGCCCGGAATGGACAAAATCCGGATGAAAGCCGAAGGAAGATCTCGAGTCCGGCATAAGCGCACATAATGGTACCCTATTTTTCTTGCTTTTTACAAACAAATATTCTAAGAGCAACCAAAGTTTTGAATGTCCAGTATTTGATTCGTTGAGTTTTGTTATCAGGAAAGTTAATCTCACTGCAAAATGTGTCCAAATTGTTCTTGTTTTGTGCCGATAAAAAAATAATCCTTTGGTGATCTTGCCAGTGCTGTCAACCAGACTAACAATTTGACAATGACCCGACCCTGCCGTGCACGGACGCACACACAATACATAAGTTGCACATCAAGGGGAATCCCATACACACATGTACATGTACAGCCACGGACAACATGGCGGCAGCCAGAATGTTATTAAGACGGCTCCTTTCGAGCTCCCTTAAAAGTACGTCATAAAAACAGGAAAAAAGTTTGCTGCCGCCACGGGCCGCAAATGTCCAACAGACGTCGCGGATTTCAACCGGTGGAATTTTGGCTGAAAATCATGAATTTTTTTCAGCAATTTCTGATTTGTTTTAATGTTTTTTGGAATAGCATAATAACTAAATACATACTGAACAATTTTGAGTAAAAAAAAAACAAGGCACTTTGTATGGACTTTAACCTTAAGAGTTTATTCACATATTTTGACTGAATATAATTAACGCTCAATTCTTTATGGCTGTTTGCTTTCTGCACATTGTAGCCCACCCAGTGGTGAAATACACTTCGCCAGTGAAATACATATCTACATTGTAAGTTATGACATGATATGTACATGTACATGTACATGTATGTATTGCAGTGCACTGCTAATTTGCTGTGGGAAATATTTGGCAGGCCTGTGATTTCTCAGGATTTTTCCTGATTTCAGGATTTTATATAAATCTCCCTTTGCCTCGAAATTTTCTTGAAAGAAGAGAAGTACATGTAGCCACCAAGGAAAGAAAGAAGCACATGTAGCCTGTTCTGTGTCCAAACCTCTAGTTTTTTTCTTGTTTTTTTTCTTGTTTGTGGGGATGTGGAGAGTCTGTAAATCCTCCAAAATTAAACATCCAGGAAGGTGCATGGCGGCTCAGTTCAGAATGTCCCATCCATCTGTAATGAAAGCATTCCAGCTCTAATTTGTTATTTTGTGATGAAACCGTTTAGTAAATTTCCGCATTTCGCCAGACGATTGATCTGATAAATGGTGTGGGGAGGGCCGACCATCTGCACTTTGTCTCGTTTACACGTACTTGATTCACCGCTTTTAATTGATCTGGCCTTCTCTCGTCACATTCAGCCAGTTCAGCCCTGTCAAGACTTCCAACTACGTCTGGAAATTGGGTCCTGATAAAATCAATGCTGGTGGAAACATGCACAGAGCAAAGACCTGTCTCCTAGTCAAATTGCAGTGTTAGACAGAAGGTGTCATTGTCAACCCACAGTTGTAGGGTTTCCCGATTGGGGGGGCCTATTGGTATCTTCATTGGGAGATGCAGGGTCCAGTTCGTCAGGATGCATGGTAGATGTACATGTATCCCAATCGGGATTGTAAAAACCTGTCTAGTCAAATTGCAGTGTTAGGCACAAGGTGTCATTGTCACCCCAGGGTTTCCCGATTGGTGCCTTTTGGTATCCTCATTGGGAGATATGGGTTCCAAGTCGTCATGATGTAAGGATTTCCCAATCGGGGTAGTATACCTGTACATGTAGTAAAGACCTTTTTAGTCAAATTGCAGTGTTAGGCATAAGGTGTCATTGTCACCACAGGGTTTCCCGATTGGTGCCTTTTGGTATCCTCATTGGGAGATGGGTTCCAAGTCGTCATGATGTAAGGATTTCCCAATCGGGATAGTATACCTGTACATGTAGTAAAGACCTTTTTAGTCAAATTGCAGTGTTAGGCATAAGGTGTCATTGTCACCCCAGGGTTTCCCGATTGGTGCCTTTTGGTATCCTCATTGGGAGATATGGGTTCCAAGTCGTCATGATGTAAGGATTTCCCAATCGGGATAGTATACCTGTACATGTAGTTAAAGACCTTTTTAGTCAAATTACAGTTTTAGGCATAAGGTGTCATTGTCACCCCAGGGTTTCCCGATTGGTGCCTTTTGGTATCCTCATTGGGAGATATGGGTTCCAAGTCGTCATGATGTAAGGATTTCCCAATCGGGATAGTATACCTGTACATGTAGTTAAAGACCTTTTTAGTCAAATTGCAGTTTTAGGCAGATGGTGGTGTCATTGTCAACCTACATGTAATGTAGGGTTTCCCGATTGGGGGGCCTACTGGTATCATTGGGTGATTAGGGTTTCCAATTGGGATGCAAGTACTTCCCAATCGGGATAGTAAAGACCTGCCTAGCCAAATTGTAGTGTATAATCGGGCCTCAAATTTCGTCATTTTTAGGGCAAGGCCACTTTGGCCTTGAATGAAGTGTTTTTTTTTTTTTTCATAAACCATCATTGATCATCATTTACACATATCAGTTATGTTTTTCGTATGGTATTTCCTTTTTGTATTTATTTCAAAAACCTTGCACAAAAAATCACCACACACATTTGTACCGTACTGTTCGTTTCATGTATTTCAATAGATTTCTTTACATGTACGTGTAGGTTGAAATAAACTATTCATAAAAAAACTATTCATAATGTTGATAATTTACCGTAAAGTGTCAGTGCACTTGAACATGTACATGTACAAATAACCCCCAATTTGTGTAGTTTACTCAAGCCTTGGGCATACATTGCCGTGTATTGTACATTGTACATGAACTGGGCCAATTTTGCGCAGACAAGCAACCACTTTGAATGACTGATTGTTGAAACAAAACCAGCATAATCACACAATATAATGGCAGGAAATTTGTCAGCAGTGATATCGATTAGTTAGTGCAAGACGTCTCGAGCAGACGATGGGGCAAGAGTTCGTTAGTTCTCCCCCTCGTGCAGGAGAGAGAGAGCGCCGAATCTTGTCTTATCAATTATGGTTACCGTGGAGTACCATGTTCCAGTTCGGGGTTGCTGATGACGACGACGGTGGCGGCAACGCCCAGCCTGTTTGAATATGCCCTTTTGTTTTGCCCTTCCTGTGTTGTCACAACAGCGTCCGCTGCGGCAGGTGACACCAAGAAAACCATGCCCGAATATGACGAATGGGGCAATTGTTGTCATTGCGATGCCATCACCCTACACTGGCCCATACACTGGATTGCAAAACAGGAAAGGTCGCGTTGCATTTTTCTTTCGGAGTACCAGAACTCAAAATTAGCGGGAAGAAATGTTCACTTTAAAAAAAAAAAATTTGTGGTAATTTGCTATATAAAGTGAAACAGGTAATTTTTTTTATGTACTTGTTGATTCAAAGAAAGTACATGTACATACATTGTAAACATACTCATAGAAACAGTTTATCAGTCATTACCAATGTTGTACCTTCCAGACTTGTAGTGGAGTATTTTTTCATGAGTACAAGTATCAGTCCGAGTACAGAAAAATATCCTACATGTACAAGTGCGAGTTCGAGTATGAGTAAGTACTGCAACTCTGATACCTTCCCTTCAAGTGAAATTGTCCTCTGTGCGGACACAGGGGCATTTTGTTGTATCTACATGTACACGTACGGTGTGCATACTCAAATCTACATACATGCAGTACCTAATGTAAATAAAAAAATTTCCTTTAACAAGATCAACAAGGTCTGCAGGTTTGTTTAGGGGGTGAGCATGGTGGAGTGGTCCACCCTGCTCAACAAATGTGGCTTGAGTCACGTTTTACGGATGTCTGCTACCGTTCAGGAGGAATGCGATTATAGGCTGTGGAATCCTGTGTTATCATTACTGCACTGTCTTGTTCCGCAGAACTTCTATTGGGATTGTCTGGCTTGACCTTTGCCCCGCCCCACCTCTTCCACGGCCGGCCATTATTTGCATAAAGCCCACTTGTCCTCCCCCAGAGAGTAGTCACTGATTGTACATGTACGTTGGGATTATTCTCTTTCTCTCTTGGCGACGATGCAGATCGAGGAGTTCATTGAAACCCCACCGTCCGGGATAGACAGATTCCGGTCCAAAGTTCAGCCGTGGTTGAATGTTGACGCCGGGAGTTGGATTTCAGCTGTTTCGTGCAGACTATGCAAGCATTTCGGCATTTCATTCTCTGTGGGCTGTTACCCCGGCAACTAGTCAAACTACAAACGGAGTCTAGAGGTTATAAGAAACTTGTTGGAGAAGAATCAAACTCCTCCCATCTCAAACTACCAAAAGAAGAAACGAAGTTATGTTTATACAAAGACTGACTGCAATCCAACCAAGACCACACAGAGCTCTCCAAACTTATGTTACACTCTCATTCAAAAGGTGTCGGGTACAAACAAAATAAATGGAGGACCAACTGCTTCCTCGGATGTCGCTCTTTCTTTGAGCGATTCTTTGGGGGGGGGAAAAAAAAGGGCAACCGGAGAACTATGTATGTGTACAGGTTTCTTGTATTACGTTGTGTGTATAAGTGTAAGTTTGTGCAGGCAGTAACATGTACATATGTAAATTGTTATAATAAATCTTGCTCCTTTGAGGTTGATTCTAGAATCCAATTCTGTTTGGTGCCAATTGTCAGCTATAGGGTTCTTCTAATTCTTCCTTGAATCTAGAAACGATAAAGACGATAAATTTGTATTTTTATACATTTATAATCAACTTTGAAGGTACATGTAGTTATGTACGTGTAAATCCTGCCTGTACAATGGATACATGTACACTTATATATGTACATGTAGTTGCATGGAACTTGCATTCAATTTAAAGGCAAATACAAAGTCTGTACATTATGCAGCCATATTTGACAGAAACCAACTTTTTTTTTTAAACTTAAAGCCACTTTACACTATTCAGGGGTGTGATTTGTCCGGATATTTCCGGATTTCCGGATTTTTACAAATCGCATTGTTGTGATCCTCCAGATTTTAAAGATTCAAGCAATAAAGGAAATCAAAGCAAACACTCAGAACTATAGATTTCACTCCAGCGCTGTTCACAACAGCGGCGCCAGTACCCCTCGCAAAATTGACGTGGAGTTTTCAAAACTGCCCCAATCACACCCCATGACTACTGGTAATCTAATACAACATGTAGCACTCTGATTCCTGTTGATCATGACGGTATTATCCCTTTAAACCCAACCTGTGAAAGTGTCTGTGTAATTCACTGTGTTGGTTTTAAAAATGAGAAAATAAAAAATGCAATATGTTCTAAATTCATTCTAATTCTAATTAGAGTGTTTGCGTTGACCATTAACCTTCCCAAATCCTCTTTGCTAAAAGTGAAGGATTTTGAAGGGTTGAGGTTACATGCTACATGCTCTTTGCTAAAGTGAAGGATTTTGGAGGATTGAGGTTATTAGGCACACTTGCCATTCCATGGTACATGTACATCTATGTTTGTTGTAGTGATTGCAATGTCAGTGCTTGGGTCAGTGGACACTGTTTATTGCTCCATGCATGCAGGGAGGGTCCCTGGCCACGTACATGTATCGCAGATTAGAAACACATGTGTGCATACAGTACATGTACATGTCATGTGCTTGCTTTACTACTGAAGGATTTTGGAGGATTCAGGTTATGTGTAAGCAGATGGGCCTAGGGAGTTAGGGTCAGGTTGAAAAATCATTTGGGTAATATTTTTACTAAAATTACACATGTAGCTGTGTAGCACCTCAAACAGAAAGATTTCGATCGACGTTTGATACTCTTTGAGTTCTTTCGGGTACACCATGTAATGTGATGGCACTGAGAAGAGCCGGTTGGTTTGTTCTCAACGTTTCGACGAGTCTGCTCTAGTCATCGTCAGGAGACTTTTTTCCAAAAAGAGATCATTACGTGGTGTACCCGAAAGAACTCGAGAACATCCATCTCCACCATGCAAAGCCTCAAATCCTACACGTTTGATACCATCATCAGTTTTACACTAAGTAAGTTTCAATTCAATTCAATTCAATTACATTTAATTCACATTAATTTCCATCTTTTACAAGACTTTTAAATTACAAGCTGCAGTACAGGTGCAATATTCACAAATAATTACATTTTAATAATTGTCGGTACAAAGCATGGAGGCATTCCAAAAGCCATGAAGCTTGTGGCTAAATGTCTTTAAATGTTACAGTCTACGTGATATTTAATACTTACATACATGTGTATGGATCATGTACATTGTAAATTTTTGATTATGTACACACGTACACCTGTATGGGTTTTCCCCAGAATATCAATAGTGTTTTAATAGTTGCTTTGAACTTCCGAAGTGTATCAAGAAGTGATCATTTCTGTATATTCTGATTGATCCCAAAGCACTGTCAAATTGGTCCTTTGCATATAATGTTGGTACAGTTTTGTGTGCAAATTTGGAATACAAATGACTGTGATGAGAACACAGTATATAAATGCATGCAGTATGTACATATATTTAAGCCTACATCCAACAGGTCAAGAAGAGATTGACACATCGATTCAACAACTGGATCAACCGCGGCCTGTTGTTTGGTTAAGGAAGTAGTCTGGCATCTGCCATATGCACACACACACACACACACACACACACATACGCGTACATGTACACCGTACACACACCGCTCCCAAACCCCCGACAAATCAAAATGTATGAATCGATGCATAACGCTATTTACTCTGACTACTGCTTGGCTGACGGAGTGCAGACGTTACCGTGGCAACAGATATCCGTAATTTCCGGGGGGGGGGGGGGGGGGTATGGGGATGGGGATGGGGATGGGGATGGGAGGAGATGGGAGGAGATGGGGATAGGAGAAGGGTAGGGATCAGTGAATCATGGAAGGAGCATTTTTCTTTTATGGATCCAGACAGTGGAATTTCTTTGAGGGGGCAGGGGGGGGGGGGTGGGGCACGGGATGGGGCACTGTTATTGTGTTATGGTATGTACAGTGCATGCTGTGATGGAGACTGTGTACATTACCTTAATTTGTTTCAGTTGGTTCCTGTTTAAAGTACATGTATATGTACAGTGTGTTAAGTATACATGTTTGCACATTCATAACAATATTTGTCAATTAACCCTCCTACTGTTTGACCATTTGAAACCATTCAAAATTTCCACTTAACCAAAATGCCCATTGGTTGTGTAAACACATGGTGATACCATTTGAACAGTGTTGGTAGCAAGCTTTACTACCAATCAAATCCATTCAAATGCATAGAGGGTCCATTGATTCACCACTTAGAAGTATCCAAACAAGGTTTTGTATTAGCTGTACTACCATTCAAAACCATTTGGGGGAATCAATACTGTACAGTTATTTCACCATTCAAAACCACAAAAGCGAATGGTTTCAAATGGTGGATCAACTTGTATGAAAAAGGTACCAGAAGTAGGAGGGTTAAGCATAGTATTATATTACAATACGTACATGTATAATGGGTCTGTTTGTTTTGCACATATCTGAATCTCGATCACCAGACACTCCGTACGGTTTAGACAGTTTACTGATCTGGATCCTGTATTTGCTGATCCTGCTCGCCCAGTGGCTACGTGCTAGATCCAAGATGGCGCAAACGAAAAACAACAAGGCGGAAATTACTACAGAATTCATTAAATCATCATCAGTAATCTTAACAACTTATTGAAACAATCTATTAAAATGATATCCAAAAAACTAAAATCTAAATTTAGCGGATGGATGAAAACCAAAAATTCTGAGGCGACGTGCTTGGAGACCAGAAACCGGAGCGTTAATGAAGTTGATTCCACCGTCATCCCCTTTCATCACAGTCCATCCTTAATCTCATGAATATATCAAATTGCCTTTTAAAAAGTACATGGAAGTACATGTGTACTGTACATGTACCATACAGTTCTGTTAGGCACAAACACATTCATGGCCAAACCAAGAATAGATCATGCACTGTATTTATCTGTGCAACCAAGGTTAATGGATTAACATTATTGCAGATTTCAAACTGAAATGGTTTTAAAAATTGTATGCTTGATCAGTGTGGAAGGTCATTAAAAAGATCTTGAAATAGTGCAGTCTGCCAGTAGTCACACTTAAAGGTACATATGTACATGCATTACTATATGTCTACAAATGCATCAGTGCATAAGAATGAAGAGATATCTACATGTACACGTGTACCAACTTCTGAAAGTCCCAGCTTATTCCGTTTTGAAATAAGCTGAAAATAGTTACACTTCCATACATGTACATGTAGCTGCCAACCATTACAAATTGTTAGTAATTATTAGAATTTCTTTCAGGAATTGCGAAAGTACAAATTGCTCTTTAAAAATTACGAATTTCAAGTTTTCCGCCCAACGAAAATGAAAAGCCCTTGATAAAGTACCATTTTTATGAGCATTCTAGTAAAATCACGTACATGTGTAACGATCGTAAAAATCAGAATTGGTATAATATCGGTATATATATCAGAATGTGCTATAATAAAAAAGTTCCGAATTACCGAAAAGTATTATGGATGTCAATTAGCGTAGTATCGATACCTTTGTTTGTTGGGGTACTAATTTGTGCGATGTAGTAATGGGTAATAAACAGGAACCAGCATAGAGCCTACGGTTTCATCATGGCGCCCGCCAATGTGTAAACGTGCAATCGGAAGTGAGAAAAGTTTCATTACTAATTGGAATTTTGAAATGTTGGCAGCTATGCAATGCTTTCATATTTGTTTGTACTTGCTGTGCATCCATGGGTACATGTAATTTTGGAACCGTGTACCCGGTTGCCGTCATGGTCCGGTTCCTGGGTACGGTTCCTGGGTACCCGTAAACAAGTGGGGGGACAAAAACCGGATTTTCCAGCACATGCCACCATGCTCAATAATTCCTCACATGATGCAATAGACCTCATGCAGCACAAGACGTTAATTACCATGACATTCATTACAAAAATAATAATTACAGAAAAAGAAAATAATAAAAAGAACAGAACTGATAATTTATTATCGTTATGAATTTTGTGAAATAAAACAAAGTACCTGAAACCATATTATCAACGTGGAAGATCGTTAAGTGTTCATTAAATACTGGCATTTTTATTTTTTATTTATTTTTTAAAAACCCTAACCCTCCTAAATCCTCTATAATCCTCCGGAGGATTTTGGAGGAATGAGGCACGTTCGAAAATCACCAATTGGAGGATTATGGAGGATTGAGGAGGGTTGTGCATTTGATAGTGGAGGATTGTGGAGCATTGAGGAAGCGTGGTTCAAAGAGATCCTGGAGGATTGTGTAGGATTGAGGGGCATAATGGAAATTTACTTTGGATGATTGTGGAGGATTGTGGAGGATTGTGAAGGATTGTGAAGGATTGACAGAAACATAATCTTGTATCCTCCGGAGGATTTGGAAGATTTTGGAGGAATGAGGCATGTTCGAAAATCACCAATTGGAGGATTGAGGAGGGTCATGCATTTGATAGTGGAGGATTATGAAGGATTGAGGCAGTGAGCTTCATGCATAAACTCAAGTTGGAGGATTATGAAGGATTGAGGCAGTGAGTTTCATGCACAAACACATTTCGGAGGATTATGAAGGATTGAGGAAGGTACCTGGTAATTAAGGCTAGGGAGTTAGGGTTAATGCTTCATCATATTTTATCAAGTGGGCTTCGGGTATTGAACCCCCGTGGTCAGGTACCCGCAAACTTGGGTACCTGTCACAGGCCTGTTTTTTTTGTTTTTGTTATGCACAAGTTTCATACATGTACATGTATGTACATGTACGTGGATACAGATCACGGGCCACGATCTTCTTCAGACTTGAATTTTGTATGCACGCTTGGAAATGACAACGTGTCAGAGGGAGTAACTTCCAGGCCTGTGATTTCTCAGGATTTTTCCTGATTTCAGGATTTGTTACAAATCTCCCTTTGCCTCGGAATGTTCTTGAAAGAAGAGAAGTACATGTACATGTGTAGCCGCCAAGGACAGAAAGAAGTAGCCTGTATTGTGTCCCAACCTCTAGTTTCTTGGTCGGTGGGATACGTGGAAAATCTGTAAATCCTTCAAAATTAAACATCCAGGAGGTTCATGGGCTTTGTCCTCGATAATATAGGGAGACCCAGACCCACTACTAATTTTTTTTAAAGGTTTTTTTTGCTTTTGTCAAATCATACCCCTGAACTTCTGAGGATGATTCTATCATTAGGCCTCCTATCTGACAGTGGAGTAAAGCTTGTTGATAATCATTTATTCAGTTTGTTTTTAGGTTAAATAGCCTATTACCAATGGTGTGCACTCTCTTTAAAGGGGGGGGGGGGGGAGGGAGATTGTATGCAGTTTGTAATTATTTAACTAAAAAGAGTGATGGGAAAAGTCTGGAAAATCCTGGATAAATGCTGGGAAAGTGTTGGCCAAGAATATTGGCCAAGAGATCTGTTGCTATCTAGAGATAAATTTGTTTACATGTACTGGCTTTAAGCTTTATCCATAATTACAATTAACATTCTGTAAGGCTAGCCTGTATTCATGTATATTAATAATTGTAAATGTCGGATCATCCAATGGCTTCTGAAATTGTAATACATGTACCATGATATACCATATATATGAGAAATCTTTCCCAGATGATGAATAGACCTCTGGCTGATCCTCTCTGCTAATGACACTCACTACTTGTCGCCATAGTAATAAATTGTACAATTTATTAGTCTAGACATTGTTCCTAATGGTGCCTTTTTCCCCTGGTCTGGCCAGTGATGAGAGAAAGTAAGTTTGGCGGCCGCTGTGGACTCCAGCCAAGTTCTTCTAAGAGTAAGATGCAATCCCCCAATGAATAATTCACCACTGTGGAAATACTAGTGTGTACATGTACATATGTATGTTTCTCACTGTCAATGCCAGTGCTTTAAGAATCCAGGAATTACAGTGAGTTATGAGATCCATTGGCACTGCAGAATTTGCTCTCTGAATACGTAATTCCTCATAATTGCCATCATAAATTGGGCGAAAATGTTGCGCTAATGGTTGTAAATTCGGTGGGCAAATGTGGCGTTATCGGCAGAATTATCAATGGTGTCACATGAGTTGGTTTAGCTGCTCTAGCATTGACTCACTTAGAGCACGAGGGATTTGTGGATTTTCCCCCAGTTTCAGAGTTTATAAAGATACGTCTACTGTATATCCTGAATTTTCACCAAAATGTTTTTGTTTTTGAGTGTGCTTAAAGTTGCTCTTTCTCGCTAGAAAGAAAGATAATCAATTTAATTTGAGTTCATTTGAGAAAATAGTTGGCCACGGCATGGCGTAAAGAACAATTGAATAAGTAATGGTTAAAAAAAAAAATGCCATGTACAGTACTACAAAGGATAGTTATATAATGCTTTAACCAATTATTTTGTGAAGTACAATTTTTAAAACTTTTTTTATTTCAATATGCAAATGTATCTCATGTATTATAAATTACAATGTTTTGGGGAATAAACAAAGAAAAATTTACTGAAACAGGACATAACAATTTTTTTTGGGGGGAGACATAATGACCTGTAAAAAAGTGTGCTTCAAATGCCCCCCCCCCCCCCGAAATCCGTTGTCTCCCTAAGTGCCCCCCCAATCAATCCAGCAATTTTGGCTGCAATTGTACATCATTTCATAGCACAAAAAAAAGAAAGAAAATTAAAAATGCTGATGCATGGGTCTGAGGCAACATGCGCGGAACCCAAAAACCGGAGACTTTTGTTTTTTTTTTTTGTTTTTGGGGGTGGGGGGGGGGGGGGGGGAAACTTAGTTGCCATACAGCAACTTTTTGTAAAACAAAAAAACTTTTGCAAAACGGATAAAAACATGTTTTCTCAAAATCGCGAGCACATATTCCGAATAAATTATACATTTTTACAAATTTCACATTGCAAGAGTTGCTAAAATAGAGTAATGTCCACGTCCTTCAGGATTTGTCATAATGTGTAATTTGAATGAATATTCCATTAGTATATTCCAGAGCTCTTAACGCGCACAGTTTTTATTTGTTATTGCTGTAGAGTCGCTTTTATATACACATATCTGATTAAGAGGTGTTCGTAGACTGCGTGGGGTTATTGCAAATAATCGTTGGAGGTGATCATCGAATGCAGAATTGCTTTACAAACAAATGGGGTAACATGCATGTGAAATTTGTTGTGAGGAAAAAGATCAACTTAGCAAGTTAGCATTTTGGTAGAATTATTCATAATGTCATTAAAATTCAATCTGTTCGTCGGGACAGCCCGATACATCAGTAATGCGCTAGGCTGTTCTGAAAAAAATGCGAAAGTTAAATGTTGTTGAGGATGAAGTATTTATCTCGAGTAGAGACGCAAGAAAAGTGTGACTTTCACCCAAGGCTTTTCCCCCCAACTGGGGTGGGGGGTGTGGAGTAGGGGGCTATGGAGATATCCTCGTTGGGTGAAATAGGGTTTCAATCGGGATAAAAGTATCTCCCAGTTGGGATACATGTACATGGTATAATGACCCTGTGACTGAGTGTTGAAGACCTTGGAATGTGTATACATGCATTTTCAATGTCTGCTTGTCCCAGTGTCTAACCAACATACATTCGATGTACATTATTACATGCACATGAACATGAAGTTTCTTTGTCTGCGCAAAGTGTGCGAGTCGCATGATTAAGCTGGTTTGAAGAACAATGGATTTGGGCTATTCATGACATCGTATGCAACAGACCGACTGAAGCACAAGGTCGCAAAATGGAAATTCGGGGGGGGGGGGGGGGGGACACTGTACTTTAACTATACAAAAAATTTATACTTTCGCCCCGTGTGTTTGGCTCAAGAGACCGCCAAAAAATAGAATTTAAAACTGCACGAATTCATTCGTTATTAAACGAACACAAAAACACATTATGAAATTCAAAAACACATTATGTCGGAAACTGTAAAATAAAAGCGATATGTAAAATGCACTTGATTCTGATTGACAGCCGCGCTGGCCAATCGGAAGACTGCACATGCTCTCGGCCGTTACGTACAATAAATTGTGTGGTTACTGTACATACAAGCTGAGGATTAAAACAGTAGGCAAGCATTTTATTAATGAGTTTTTATTTTGTCTCAAAAGAAAGTTTATAACTTCCTTAACCGTCTCCTTACTGAATAACTTCCTTAACCCTCTCCTTACCGAATAACTTCCTTAACCCTCTCCTTACCGAATAACTTCCTTAACCCTCTCCTTACTGAATTGTTTTGACATAATACAACTGCTGGTGACCGCATTGTTTAACCACTCAAGTGTGAAACACACATTCTTACACAACAGAAAGCTTGTGTTCAAAGGCCAATTTTACAAACTCTATTTACTTTGAAGATAACGTTTTACAGCAAAATAAGTAATATGAAATGTCTCACTTATTGAATTCCCTTTCATACAATATAAAAATGATTGAAATCGGTCAATAAATGTCCAAGTTCTTGGTCTTTGTTTCCTCAGTGTGATCTGTAAACTCAAACACTTTTTTATACACAAACGTATGGCGCTCTGGAGGTGTTTGGCATTTCGGATCTTTACACTACAATGTGAAGGGATTGCATAATAGCAACCTTATTTTATTTCACCATCAATGGAAAGATCCGATCTTGCTCTTTCCAACCATTGTAAGCTTGGGTATGGAGGGTGAACATGGACAAAACTACAGCTTTATAACAAATGGCCTTTGTGCTCGGGCTTGAGTACTTTTTTGTGTGAAAGCTTGGTCAACTAAAGTCGCCTATGGTAATGAAGAGGGGGTATGAGTACAGTCGACTAAAGTCGCCTACATGTATGGTAAGGAAAGGGTTAACCCCAGAAAAAAAAGCAATTCAACATTTAGATCTATTTTATCACATGAAATTGGCCCAAACACAGGCGATATATACTTACATGAGGTGATTTACAAATACTTGTGAATTAATACAAATACTTTAAAAAAACCTAAAAAAACACATTTCTCAAAATAATTATGAAAAAAAAAATCGTTTTACAGTAAATATGTCCCCCAATTACTTCATTGTGGGTCCCTTTCATAAATTTTTTGGCACTTTTTGTGTAAAACGGTTGAAATATCTCATTCAAGTATTTTTTTTACCCCTTTCTAATATGAAAGTTATCAATGTTCCAACGGGCGATGCACTTTAAGGGCGTTATTTTTTGTTTTAAAACACGCCCAAAGCAATTAGTTTTTACCAGCATCATAATAATAATAATAATGTGTGGACTTATATAGCGCACGTATCCACCAACTAAGTGGTGCTCAAGGTGCATTATATTATTATCCCTGCTCATAAGGCTCATAAGGCTCATAAATCATTCCTGAAACCATCTCAGCTCCCTGGGGAGTATACAGCTCAATTGCTGCCATTTCTAGCGCATATAGAGCAAACCAACTCTGCCTTCACAGGTACCCATTTAACCCCTGGGTGGAGAGAAGCAATTATGATTAAGTGTCTTGCTCAAGGACACAAGTGTCACGGCCGTGATTTGAACCCACATTATGTTGCTAACACCAGAACTTGAATCCGGTAAGCTAGACCGCTCGGCCACGACATAGGCTAGTGTCAAAGGGTAGAACTTTGCATGTAAAGCAAGCTTGATGGACGTACATGTTCCCTGGAATGTCTGGCCGTGTCGAACACTGCCCTCTTTCGTTTAGGTATCTCAGCTCTAAAATTACATCTGATTTGTCCCTTTTTAAAAATATTTTTTTAGTTTTTTGAACTGAAACTCACACTGGGTCGGTTTCTCTGAACATTCTCACGCCTCGTAAAGTAAACGGTGCTTCCCTTTAAAATTCAAAAATTACATTTAATGTACGCCTGGTATGAGGTTTCGGAGAGCCTGTAGCTAGCCGGTTCTAATAACCGTATCATTTTACCTGTAGTTTTTATAATCTTCCATCCAGTACAATTACAGGGTTTTATGATACAAGGTTTTTGCCCAAATAAATAATCCAGTGGATGTTCTTCTTGGCTGAAGGCGTATTGTCAGGCACGCAACATTGTCATGTACACACGCACTCCCTTGTAGCCTCGGGGAGAAGACAGACTTTTCTTGGGATAAGTGATCTGCTGTCTCATCTTATTGGGAGAAAAAGGGATCGTGGAAAAGGGTTAATGTACTCCTCTAGGCGACTTTGGGCGTGTAGTCGCCCGATGGAAACACTATCCTGCCAGTAAATCTACTTCCCTGGAAGGTTTTGTTGTTATTGTGTGTATTGTTTTTTTTTTATCTTTAAAATTTTTAAAAATATTTTTAAATTTTTGTTTAAATTTTTTTTTTAAATTAAATGCATAGGAATTGTTATGTTTTTGGCATTCTGTGTTTTGTTGCTCAAAATGGAAGCATTTTTAGCTTGGACTCTTAAGTATAAACGTTTGTTTTGATTATTTGAATTCTAATTACATAAATTGCAATGTATCATTTACTGTTCAGCTAACAAAATTACAATGGCTGGTGAATTTTAATGTACATAAATCTCACTTAGTGTCAGGCTGATGATGTCATTAGTCTTCCCCTAGAAATAACGATGTCTGAGGTGCTGTCCCATTTCCGGTGTGAATTTAGGAAAATCCAAAATTCAACATTGGAATGAGTACAAACAATCTGAATACATCTCCAATATTTTCTTGGTAATGCCACAGTGAAATAAGCTGAAGCATTCTCAGGTCGGTTGTTGAGTGAACTTGTGTATTTTGATTCATTGATAGTACTGTACTCATAGAAGCAGTTTTGCCAAGATTACCAATGTTGTACCTTCCCTTCAATGTATATCTTGATTCAAAGAGAGCAAGCATACTCATAGAAGCAGTTTTGCCAACATTACCAATGTTGTACCTTCCCTTCAATGTATATCTTGATTCAAAGAGAGTAAGCATACATGTACTCATAGAAGCAGTTTTGCCAACATTACCAATGTTGTACCTTCCCTTCAATGTATATCTTGATTCAAAGAGAGTAAGAATACATGTACTCATAGAAGCAGTTTGCCAACATTACCAATGTCGTACCTTCCCTTCAACGTATATCTTGATTCAAAGAGAGTAAGCATACTCATAGAATCAGTTTTGCCAACATTACCAATGTCGTACCTTCCCTTCAATGTATATCTTGATTCAAAGAGAGTAAGCATACTCTGAAGCAGTTTTGCCAACATTACCAATGTCGTACCTTCCCTTCAATGTGTATCTTGATTCAAAGAGAGCAAGCATACTCATAGAAGCAGTTTTGCCAACATTACCAATGTCGTACCTTCCCCTTAATGTGTATCTTGATTCAAAGAGAGTAAGCATACTCATAGAATCAGTTTTGCCAACATTACCAATGTTGTACCTTCCCTTCAACGTGTATCTTGATTCAAAGAGAGCAAGCATACTCATAGAAGCAGTTTTGCCAACATTACCAATGTTGTACCTTCCCTTCAATGTGTATCTTGATTCAAAGAGAGTAAGCATACTCATAGAAGCAGTTTTGCCAACATTACCAATGTTGTACCTTCCCTTCAATGTGTATCTTGATTCAAAGAGAGTAAGCATACTCATAGAAGCAGTTTTGCCAACATTACCAATGTTGTACCTTCCCTTCAATGTGTATCTTGATTCAAAGAGAGTAAGCATACTCATAGAAGCAGTTTTGCCAACATTACCAATGTTGTACCTTCCCTTCAATGTGTATCTTGATTCAAAGAGAGTAAGCATACTCATAGAAGCAGTTTTACCAACATTATTCATTATTGCACCTTCCCTTCAATATACATGTATATCTTGATACAATGAGAGTACTTTACTCATAGAAGTAGTTTTACCAACATTAACAACCTTCCCTTTAACTAAATGCCCCTAAAACAACCCCCATGTATATAACTGCTGAATAAATGTGCACTGTACATTGCACATACATGTTCACATCTGTAACATCATAAAATAAACATTAATCAGGCAATTTCATGGTGTTGTCTTCAGACAAATTTCTCACCACTGGCTGGAATGTCTGGAGCCTCAGCAGCATCCATGCACACAAGTCTTTATTTAAGAAAACTCCTGGTAATATCTCTGTGAAATATTCAACTTAATAATGAGAATGTAGCCTTGAATTCCAGTCTCTGGACACAATTTATGCAACAAGCCAGAAGCCTCCTCCCCCCCCCTGTATTTGCGCTTCAGTTACCATGGCAACTGCCGCAATCTTATCTCATATCGCCCGGGTCTTGTTCACCCTCTGATGCACACCGGCGACACTGCGAAAAATAAATCTCCATATCACGTTTTTTTTTTTTTTTTAATGTGGTCAACTGCGGACACATATGTACATGTAATATCTGAGCACACTTGATGTGTATAGTGTAGTGCGTAGGTGTGTAGGTGTCTGCCAGGTCATTTGTTAATTGCGTTGGTTTTTTTCTTTCACCGTTGAACTGTACATGAACACATAATCAATATTAGGTTGTCAGAGAGCATCATCCAACCCCCCCCCCATTTCTCAAAATCCCTTTTGATTCGTACCTGTAGACAACGATTGTACATACATGTATACAGTCTTCTTTTAAAGAGGGGCTCTAAGGTCAAATTTAGTTTTGTGATTTTCCAATAACTAGAGTCCTTATTAAAGTGTGTGAAAAAATTACAAAAAAAATTAGTCTCTAACCTCACGTTAAAGTGATGTAAAATGTCATTTTATTTGATAACCTTCCTGTGTGAAATTTGTTAACATCCAAAGACAATAGTGACGTCACATTTCAAATAAATGGATCTCTACATTTTTGTACGGTGAATTTGCAGTTCATTCCTGAATCTCCACAATATTTGATCAAATCGGCGTTGAAATTGACTTTTTGACAAACAAAAAATTCCTGTATGGAATGTTACAGACTCATTTACTGTAAGAAAATAGTGACGTCATGTTTCAAATATTGCTCTGAAAGGGTATCAAATAAAATGATATGTTACACCACTTTAAAGTGAAGTTAGAGACTTGTAATTTTTTTCACACTTTAATAAGGACTCTATCTATTGGAAAATGAGTGCATCACAAAACTGAATTTGACCTTAGAGTGCCTCTTTAAGAGGAAAGTATACGTGTACATGTTCTGTATACATGTACAACCTTGGTTATTACATGTATATACCAGATTATCATATTAGGTCTCTTGTTTCTGGTCATCAGTTGGCTTCAAAATCGGTGCGGTGACGGGTTTTTAGTTTTTTTTCCCCCTCCCCTGCCCTCCCCCCTCCCCCCAACAGGTACATGTAAATACGTGATATGTGGTGACCAAATTTCCCATACAATGTACATGTACAAAGTGCGGTGGCTAAGAGGAGGCCTCACAAATCAGGTAAACGTTCATACCCCTACATGTATGTGAACAAGTTGTTTGAAACACAGCTTGGCAGAATTCTAATCGATCCAACAATTTTGGCTGCAATTGGACATCGTTTCATATATGTAGCAAAAAATAAATAAATAAATAAATTCTGAGACGATATGCGTGGAGACCAGAAACCAGAAAACATTTTTTTTTATTTGGGGCTAAGTTGGTATAAATACAATATACGTATAGATCTGTGTATCAATCATCCTGAGAAATTAATTAACAGGATCTGTAATGACATTACATAGGAACAGTATGGCTACAAGAAGCTAGAGACAGGAAAAAACTGGAAGCTGCATAAGGTGGGATGATAGACTTTAGTGGATGACGGATCCTAGATGGGATGAGATGAGACTATTTTGAGTTTTGTTGACAAATTTGTTTAAAAACTGATTACGTTGTAGACTTCTGTATAAAATTGTTTTATAAAAAATAATAAAAAAAACAGTACATAGAAGGGTTCTGCATGTACAGGCCGTTTTGTATTTTGCTTCGATCAATACAATTGCTATACATAAATGTCCCAAGGTCTGATCTGTTAGGGCAGATTTAGCATTGTCTGAAAGACAAATGGGTCAGGAATTCGCCAAACTCGATTTAAATGAGCACAGGTTTATTTTCTCCTTCCATTTTTTTTCTCTCTTCTGTAAGATTCTTCTTCAGATGTTAACAATAATCTGTCTTTGTAGTTTCACTGTCGTGGTTGGGGGATACGGTCATGTGCACATGAATGCACGCCGTTCAGGGTGTGTTAATACGATGTCATGAAGGGAAGGTACAGCATTGGTTACGTTGGCAAAACTGTTTCATTTATCAACCAACCTATATGTATGGAAGGTTAAAAGCTTATTGTGTTGCCAGTTACAAGAAAACAATGGAAATCATGGTCGTTGCGAGCGGGGGTGTGTGGGATGTGACACCTCCCAATAATTTTTCTCAGTCGGCGTTTAGAACCTCAGTCGGCAAATGAAGCATCAATCGTACCAGAGAAAGGGGTTGGTCCAGAATAAATTTACAGTCGGCAAACCTAGAGCTTATTGGGGTAATTGTCAGTCGGCAAATTGGCTTCCACACCCCCCCCCCCCCCCCACATCAAAGAAAATGCCTTCGCAACACCCCTGGTAGAAATGCATTCAGATTTGCTGTATTCGCTCCAATGGAGAATTGAGGAAAGAGTACTTAGGCTAAAAAAAAAGTCTCCGGTTTCTGGTCTCCGTGCATTTTTAATTTTTAATTTTCTTTTTTTTGTTGCTATGAAACGATGTCCAATTTCAGCCAAAATTGCTGGATTGATTGGAATTCTGCCGTGCTGTGCTTTAAACGACTTTTTCACATATGGGTATGAACGTTTGCCCGATTTGTGAGGCTTCTCTCAGCCACCATACTTTGTACTTTGTATATAATGGGAAATTTGGTCCCCGCGTATACAATGTATCACGTATTTCCCTGTTGGCAAAAAGAAAAAGAAAAAAAAGTGCGTCACTGCATCGATTTTGAAGCCGACCGATGACCAGAAACCGGAGACTTTTTTTTTTGGCCTTACATGTACTCTTTCCTTTTAATTCAAAATGGAAATTGTTTCCACTTTAACCCAGCAAAGTGACATCACTTTCAGTGAATATTGATACCATCATCAGCTTATTGCACTGAGTGAGTTTTGCATGATAAAATTCCAAAATTGTGTTATTTTTGAATTACCGATCCTTTCAAAAGATTAATATTAATTGACTGTTTGTGCATGGTGTAAATGTACATGTACCTCGAATCATTGTGTCTGGATCGTGAGGACCCAAAATAACGTGGGCAGGAAGCTGAGAAATGACCTCTGACCTTCTTTCAGAGGGTGTACATCATTGGTTATTAAACTGGAACGAAAACTGAGCGAATTCCTGTGGAAAAAAAAAAGTTTTAGTAGAATAACACATTTCAAATTTGTGTCATTTTAATGCTCGGACAAAAATTCAAAACTGAGTATGAAATTAAACTGAATGCACACTTTACATGTATCCACTATTTGCTTGTTAATGACTCAATTAAGGGTAATTCCATGGTTACACACGTTACATTTTTGAGATATTGGGCCCACTCTTGATATAATATAATTTCCTTAAACATATTTCACTCATCAGTTTTTTTCACAGCAGTTGCATTATTCCCAGACGTTACTCAGCACGAACAAATAATTTCAGAATTTTTTTTACATTTATGGTATTAAGATAAAACTGCTGGTTACTCACATTACATTTTTCGGACTTGCATAAAATGTTGCTTTTTCTCTTAAATGCATGTACATGTATAACAAATTTCTGAAATTTTAACTTTGTGCTGAGTAAGGTCTTGGTATATAATGCAACTACTGTGAAAAAAAACTTGATGAGTGAAATATATAATATGTCATTAAGAATGGACCCAAAACCTCGAAAAATGTAGCATGAGTAACCATGGAATTGACCCGCTCTGGCAAAACCCGAAACTTCTCGGCATTTACCATAATGCGTAACAGCCATGAAAAGGTCAAAAGCTGACCCCAGGGACCAGTTTGAGGGACCAGTCAGTCACCATATACATGTAGAGCATTTTCTCTAGATTTTGATGGAAAAAGAAAAATCCTGAAACGTTGTTGGGAACATTGTTAATTTTCACGATAAATTTGGGAGGTCACTTTTGAAAATTGGGTCCAAGTTTAGGGTTTGGCCAGAGCTAGTCACACATAAGATTCATCTTTCACAGGGTGGGTTCCTGTACATGTACATGTATGTCATTCTGCATTCTTACAAAGTACATGAACAGGTATGCATACATTTTACCAGAAGTGTTCATGTATACTGTCTGTTTAACCTTGATGTTACCACTCATTTTGCAAAATACAACATGTATTAAATTTTTATGCTTCTCGTTTATCTTTCTTCAAGGAAAAGTAACAAAATTAGATAGAAAATAACATTGTGGGAAATTGCCAGTGAAGGCAGGGGAAAAAAAACCCAAACTGTTGATACATCTTTAAATCCTCTGTAAGATGGAAAATTTTTTCCCCAATGTGGTTTACATGTTAGCTACACATGTACACTTGGTACACTGTACACTGTACCAGAAAGTGTAAACTGGCTTTTAAACCTTGATTTTCACAATTACATTGTTAAGCTTTCTGCTTTCCTTTCCTTTAAGCAAAATAAATAAAATTAGATTGGAAAAAAAAACCAACACTTTGGGAAATTGCCAGTAATGGCGATAAACAAAATCACACTAGGCGATTCATCTTTAAATCCTGTCTCAGATGTAAAAAAAAATAAAATAAAAAAAATTCCCCACAATGGGGTTTAATCTACGTGTAGCATGTAAGCATGTACACTTGTATGACATCCTTGCCTACTACATCCCAAGGGGCCAACATCAGACTCTGATGAGCACAGTGAAAACGGTAATTGGTGCAGAAGTAATTGTCTGTGATCGGGAAGGCCTCTTCGGTGTATATGGGATCCAGGCTATCTAGTATGGAGTTCGGGCTACCGTCTGGTGTGTCAGATCACAGGGAATGACTTCATTCAAAAAACTTGCATTACAGCAAAACAACATTTGGCAGAAATGTTTGTGCGATATCGTCGCGATCAACATAGCATGGAATCGGAGTGTTAGTTTTAAATTAACTGAGTGACTGAAAATAATACCCACACGATAAGGTCATATTACCGTTGCTGCTGCATAAATGAGCCAGTCATTTTCAGTCACTGTGTTCATCTTAAACTAGGACACCGATTCCATGCCCTGTTGAAAGTCTGCTCTGATCGTGATGATATTATCCTTTTAAAGGGGCAATATCATCACGATCAGAGCAGACTTTCAACAGGGCATGGAATCGGTGTCCTAGTTTAAGATGAACACGTGACTGAAAATTACTGGCTGATTTATGCAGCAGCAACGGTAATATGCGTTATCATGTGGGGGCATTATTTTCAGTCATTGAGTTTATCTAAAACTACATAGCACTCCAATTCCATGCACTGTTGATCGTGATGATTTTGCCCCTTCAGAAAGAAATCGTTCCCTGAATCACCCAGAATTCCATCACCTGTTTGATTTGTTTCCTCTAAACGTATGTTATAAAGAGGATCTATTTCAAAGTGTAATTTTTTTTTTTGGGGGGGGGGGCGAGGGGGCGAGGGTATGATTTTTTAAATAATACAAAATACAACTTGCTCTTTGTGGAAGGAGTTATTCTGAGATTGTTTTGTTATACAGTGGCAAGCATAATTTTGGTGCATGTAGGGCATGAGCCCACAAGATCTCTACAGGTTCGTATGATTGGGAGGGGAGTTTTTTTTTTTTTAATGCACCCTAAGTGAGTTCTGATTGCTATTCATACATGTATAATTAACCAAAACATTTTTTTTAAAATAATCTTTCTGCTGATTTTTGAGTTCCACTTTTTCAAAAAATGTCCACTTCCTCCAGAAAGCCATCCAGCTTGAGGGCCTACTCAACCCCTTTTTTTAATTTTCATCATCCGTGTCTCCTTTTATAGAAACTTGGAATTGTTCTTTTTCTCAATGAAAATAAAAATAGCATAGTTTCGTTGACCCTTTATAAATAACAAATCAGTATTTAAAACTCACTGAACAGTGAAATCAGCTTTGACCATCAGGACCCTTTAAACACTGTATTCAAAGCACGGGTAATTTCATGGAGAAATGCGGCCCGGCCGTCAGCTCGATGAAACTTCTTTAATATTCACTGTATGGACCGCGATGGGAGCTTAGATAATAAACACTGCAGCTGTGGATATGTAATCTTAAGCTCACATGTCACTGAAGAATTAACTCACGTTGTGTGTGCGTGTTTTTTTTTTCTCCCTCTTTTCTTTTATCTGGAATATCTTGCCAGCGAGACACTTGGACACCTATCCCCGAGGATGAAATATAAGAGAAGATGTGCATGTGTAGTTAATAATGCTTCAATAATCTGATCTACATGAACGATGTAAATATACAATGTACAGGCATGTTTATATACTGTGTGTGTACTTTTCATTTTGCAGTTTCATTTGTCAGTACACTTTGTTTAAAGGGAATATAATGTACACCAACCATCGGCGGGGCTATGATTTCTCAAATCTCCCTCAGCCTCTGAAACGTTTCCTGAAAGAAGAGAAGTAGCCACCAAAGGAAGAAAGAAGTAGCCTGTATTGTGTCCAAACCTCTAGTTTCTTGTTTGTGGGGATGTGGAGAGTCTGTAAATCCTCCGAAATGAAACATCCAGGAGGTTCGGGGGGCGGCGGCTTGGCGGCGGGCTTTGTCCTCTAGACCAAAGGGAGACGCAGGCCCACTACTCATTCTGCGTGGGCAGTCTTCCGATTAGCAAACGCAGCTGTTAACCAGTTCACGTCGGGAATAAAACAGTTTTTCTGGGTCCCTGTGCAGGTTTCTTTTTCCCACACAAACACGTTAATGGAAGCTTCCACAGCGCGTGGCCACGTCTACCGAGCATGTCACTGTACGCTCGGCTCGTTGCCACATCAACCAAGCATGCATACAAATATTCCCGAGTTTCCTATGGTGTGTTTAGACGCTCTCCGATCCGCGGTGCAAAAAAAAAATGCGTGTATACACGGCCTCCGACGCGAACTGGTTAATTTGAATCAAGCGTGCTTTTTGCTTTTATACAGTTTCCAACAGCGATTTTCATATTTTTGTTTGTTTGTATAATATCGATATTATCTTTCAAAATTTGTTTGCTTTTTAAATTCTATTTTTTAGGGGGATCTTTTGAGCCAAACAGGAGCGATGTATCTTTAAGGCAAATTACACGTAGAATATCATTGGAACTAGGTCATGTCTTGAAGGTGCAATCTATAGAATCTCTACTTAAAAAGGTCTTGATAGTACAGTACATGTGTACATTCATGTTTGTACATTTTGGAAGATTTGAATTGGAATTCTCAAGCGTAAAGGGAAGATACAGCATTGGTAATGTTACATTCAACCCTAACTCCCTAGGCCCATTTGCTTACACATAACCTGAATTCTCCAAAATCCTTCAGTAGTAAAGCAAGCACATGACATGCATGTATGCACACGTGTTTCTAATCTGTGATACATGTACATGGCCAGGGACCCTCCCTGCATGCATGGAGCAATAAACAGTGTCCACTGACCCAAGTACTGCAATCACTACAACAAATCATGGAAAGGCAAGTATGCCTAATAACCTCAATCCTCCAAAATCCTTCACTTCAACAAAGAGCATGTACATGCAGCATGTAACCTCAATCCTTCAAAATCCTTCACTTTAGCAAAGAGGATTTTGGAGGGTTAGGGTTTAAGTTAATTAACTTAAGTTAATGAATTTAAGTTAATGAACTCTCCAAATTGATTAACCGACTTTGAATTTGTGACATCTTGTGAGCAGAGCATTCCCCTTGCTCATGCCGCTGAATGACAGGCAAGAATCGTGCCATTCAGTCTGCAGTTTCCGGAAGCAGTTAACATTCATTTAGTTTCCTGCCATGGCTGTCGTCCGTGGCGCCGTTTCCCCCCAAACTGCGGTTAGCTTTCGTTGTGTTTGAAAACATTCTTTATGGAAGGCCGTCAGGCCCTGCCTGTCCTCAACCTACTTCTAGGTACAAGGGTGCATGTATTCATAGCGTGTGATGTATGTCCTTGACAGACTGCAACTTGCTCTGAATTTCGAGGAGAATATGACGGGGTCGGCCGTATTGTATTTTTGTGTTCTATTTTGCTTTCCGGCACAGTTTTTTTTTCAAATGGGGGATCTCTGATTTAATGTGACTTTCTTCAAGGTGACTACCTCTCCTGGTAATGGAAACAAGTGTCCTGAATGCTTCAGAAGAAACGACTTTGTCAGTGCATGCTACTGCTATCTGTGCTATTCCCTGATGTCAGTAATATCATTCTACCTTGTTATGATCACCAATTTGGAAGAGAATTGGTGATCTCTTTTCAGATGTACCATTGTGACGATGGAAACTTCAAGCGAATGACGACAATCACCAATTTATTAACAAATATACAAAAAAGGTTTGCATTAATCTGTAGCGTTACATATATCTAGCATTTAAAAAACACATTGTGGTATTTTACTTGTCTTCCGTCCTTGTGGACCTGGGTTCGAATCCTACAAAAAATGCTTTAAAATCATGCATTTTCCCAAAAGAAAAAAAAAAAAAAAAAAAATGTTGTGCACCACAATCTTCCGGGGCGTATCTTGCCGGTATGTTGCCCCATTGTAGCCTTCATTCTTGGACCCGAGCTGACATTTTGGATTGCCTACCTGATAATGTGGATTTTTCCTCGATTAATTGTCTGGGGTTTTCCCACCCACATCTAAAACTGAACATTTCTTCATCAGCCTCGGGTTTATTCAGCTGTAACAAGCTTACAGTTGTGTTTGTGTTTTTGAGGAATTGTTGGTTTTCATTACCAGAAAGATTTATAATATTTATAATAATAAAAATAATAACACTTCGGTATTCTCTTAAAGGAAAAACTGATCACAGTTTAAAACTCACACATGTAAATTTGGTGTTAAAGGGACAGTGTCGTCATGATCAGTGCAGACTTTCAACAGGGCATGGAATCAGTGTCCTTATTTAAGATGAACACAGTGACTGAAAATTGCTGGCTCATTGACATGTATGCAGCGTGGGGGTGCCATGGTCGAGCGGTTTAGTGCATCGGATTGTGTTCTGATGGCTGAGTCGTCAGAGTGTGTGGGTTCGAAGCCTTGGCGCGACCATGGTGCTTGTGTCCTTGAGCAAGACACTTTACCATAATTGCTGTGAGGGCCGAATTGAACCCAGCCACTGGGGATGTACAAGCCAGTGCATGCTTAATGCAGGTCCCAAGCCCGGATAAATGGGAGGGTTGCGTCAGGAAGGGCATCCGGCGTAAAACCTATGCCAAATCAAATATGCGGATCATGATCCGCTGTGGCGACCCCTAACGGGATCAGCCGGAAGAGGACAACATTGACATGTATGCAGCAGCAACAGTAATATGACCGTATCATGTGGGGTATTTATTTTGCCATCACTGAGTTAATGTAAAACTAGCACGCTGAGCTTGGGTGATAACACGATAATATCCAATATCGCGATACCTTTTTTTTTTATTCGATAACGATATCGAGAGCCTTTTTAAGTTAAATCGCGATTTAAAACAAATATATCGCGATTAAAAAAAAAAATTGGCCATTGTGAGTCAAGTCATAAATTCCATGGAAACAAAATTAGAACAGTCTTTTCAGCTTTTAGACGTGAGAAACAAAGGCGA
This sequence comes from Zoroaster sp. YZ-2022, assembly GCA_029582265.1. NCBI lineage: Eukaryota > Metazoa > Echinodermata > Asteroidea > Forcipulatida > Zoroasteridae > Zoroaster > Zoroaster sp. YZ-2022. Next base: position 21,908,540 of record CM055829.1, on the reverse strand, counting down.
ACTACTTCAGAAGTACATACACGCTCTGCAAACGAATTTGTGATTTATTGTGACGCTTGTAGAGGGGTACATACGTGTGGTTATCGGCTCTAAAGCAATCATGCATTAATGAAAAAAAATAATCACGATATTATCGAAAATCACGATATATGTTTGCCGATATATCGTGGATGAAAAAAAATCGATATCGCCCAAGCTTATAGTACGCCGATTCCATGCCCTGTCGACTGTGACGATATTGTCAGCTCTGTAAAAAGTTGATGATGGTATCAAACATTACGTCAAAGTTGCTTTGTGTAATTATGTAAGTTTGGCTTGATTTGGAAGGTATCTCAAAATAGTGTTCAACTTGTGGACAGCATCTGACATGCTTTACAAACATGTTTACATGGAGAATAAAATAAATACTTATTTTATTAAGTTAAATTTTTTTCGTCGGAGATATCAGTTTGACTCCATTCCTGCATGTACTTTCTGTTTTGGAAAACATCAGAGTATAATCGAAAACAAAAACTGCCGAGAATCACCAGTTGGAATTTGAGAAGAAAAAAAAAAAAAAACTGGCGATACCACGCAGTGTACGGTATGTATAGAGTGGTTGAAAGAAGTAGGCCAGAGTGCAGACAAGATGGCGGGCTTGCTGGCGCAGTGCAGGGTTCGTTATTCAGACAGGCAGCCACATGTGTGTCTCGCGTCCTTTCCCTCCCATCAATGTCAACTCCCATCCTAGGCTGGCTGCAATTCTAGGTCAGAAGATTACAGGAGACCTGTTACTGATTGCAGTAATCATACACTAACATTTGAAGAAGAAAGAATGCACAACCCACCCTGCTCCCTCCCTCCTCACTCCCCCTCCCTCCCCCACAAACAGCATTAGATTCATGTAATCACTCTATAACTCTTTATTCCATCTTTAAGTTCGTTGATTCAGTGAAATGACTTCTTAAAGATGGCCTCTATTTATAGGCAAATGCCTGTATGAATAATTGATCTTTCCCCCATTGTGAGAGGGGTCGTGTCATAAAGAAACTAAACAGCAAATCAGGCCTGTCATTTCTCAGGATTTTTCCTGATTTCAGGATTTTTTTTTTTTACAAATCTCACCTTTGCCTCCAAATTTTCTTGAAAGAATAGAAGTAGCCAGTAAGAAAAGAAAGAAGTAGCCTGTATTGTGTCCAAACCTCTAGTTTCTTGTTTGTGGGGATGTGGAGAGTCTGTAAATCCTCAAAAATTAAACATCCAGGAGGTTCAGGGAGGTTTGTCATCTAGACCAAAGCGAGACCCAGGCCTGCTACCCATTTCTCAGGATGTTTTACTTAAATTGTCAAATCACTACCCCAAGTAAATGTTTTTTTAAATCATAACTCATGGTAAAATAGTGTAAAAAGTCACTTTCTGTGAACCTGCTTTTGTCTGAAATTCAGAAATTCCTAAGGACCACTAACATTTTAAAATCGACTTCCGGAATTGCAAGATCACCACTTTGTAAACATTTAAGAGAGAATATTTGTTTACCCCAAGTGGACATGAAGACTTTTCTGAGTTTGAAACAAAAGGGATTCAGACAAAATTAATTTGTTTACAACATTTTACCTTGGGTTTTGATATAATTAAACTCGTATTGTTTAGATTCTTATTATGACATACATGTACACATGTACATAACCTCTCTACAAATGGGGAAAGGTAATTTATTGATATTTGCCGAGAGTTCCTCTTTAATTGAAAACATACTTAAAGGGAGGATTTGGTGTACATCAAAAATCAACAACAGATACGTAATTTGTATTGGGTTCCTGATGTGGCCCCCCCCCCCCCCTTCATTCCCTTCCCTGTACATGTACATGTAGATCGGATGAGAACCAATTTTGTTGCATGACGGCGTAGACTCCGATCGCGTTTCAGTCCAATGATGTCGGGGCGTCATCCCTCATTACGAGTGTTGCCGATTTTATTTTTTTTTATTTTTTTAAATTTACTTTTTTAAATTTTTTTAAATTTTTATATATGTATTTTTTTTAAGCGCCCATGGAGCACAGGACTGATTTATTATTATTTTTTTTTTCATCGGATGCCCGTCATTAAAACAAGACAGACCAGTATAAACCAGAACAAATTATTTATATTATATATATATCTAAATTGACTGATGATTGCCAACCAGACCAGCTCATAAGGAGTAGACATCTGCCCCACTTATTTTGTCTCCCCCCCCCCTCTCTTTCTTTTGTCTCTCTTGGCAAAAGTTTAATTCTGATTATGTGTCCGGGAGAATGTCTCGTAGACGAGCCAGCCACGTTGATAAATTTCCCGAATCCATCATCATGCAAACTGGGTCAGATTTGTGCGGCAGGGAATGGGGGTCGCTTTAATTTATTGCTAATCTAGGAGAGTTCCTGATGCCGGGGAGAAACGAAGCCTGTTGCTCCTCACACTAGGGTGGGTAATATGCACAGCTTACATCGTCAAGGTCTGACTGGCTCCTCCGATCCAGAAGACCGCAGCTACTCGTAATAATAAAGGATGGCTCTGTTGTTTGTTGGGAAATGGCTCTGCGGATGTTGTTTTGTCCTTTTTTCTCTCTCTCTCTCTCTCTCTCTCTTCTCTCCTCTTTTCTTTGGAGACTATTTTTAGGTTGTTTGCGCAGCATTGATGAAGTCTGCATGTGTGGGGGCGGAGAGAGAAATGGGAAGTTGGGGAGGTTGGAATTGGCTCATTGTTTGTCCAACATAATACTTGGAAATCAAGCCCTATGTTTACAAAGTGTGTTTCTTTCAGAAGGAAATAAGTCATCAATGTACATGTACCTTTACTCTGTCAATTATATATGTATCGCCAGTTTTTTATATGTATCACCGTTGATTTCCAGACAGTTTTATTTTTCATTTGAAAATTTAAAAAAAAATTCCTGAAAATAAGGAAAACAAATCTAGTTTAAAATGAAATATCTCACGAAATTTTTGGCCAAAAAAGAAGCATGGTTTAACAGCCATTATTAAAGTGCCAGTAACGGGGTCTGCCATCAATTTAATTGTAAAAACATGCTTTTGACGGGTTTGTTTGTGCGAAAATTTGCCATTTTAAAGTGTTTGTTTCCCTTTCAAAAATGAACTTGAAGGTACATGTACATGTAGTAGTTTTCAGATTTAAAAAAAAGGTTGTAATGAACAGGTTAGTGTAATGATATTTTTTCTTGAAAAAACTAGAGGGTTTATTAATTAAAATGAACGTGCATGTACTGTACCAAAAAACCAATGTTGTGTCTTCCCTTTAAACTCCCTAACTACATGTACAACAAACAAGGGCCAGCACAGGCTATGGAGGAATACACATACATGTACGTACATAAATTTTGGAAATATGTGATACATGTATATGTTCTCTCTACCTCTCCAGACCTCAGTGAACAGATTTCTGTTTTTTTTTTAAAGTAGCTCAGCAAAATTTGTCAGCAGAAATATTTGCGTGTGTACAGTGTGTAATGCTAATTTTCAAAAACGAATCTTGAATTTTGAGTAGCAAATTGTGAATGGATACAAGCCAAATGGTCCACTACCCAACCCCCCCCCCCCCAATTTATAATTTTGTTTTAAAAACCCACCACAACAAACTACAACCGATATCAGAAAGGTGACAACCTTTTGACATTTTCTGCGGATTCAGATGTGGTGTTTTTGTTTGCCCTCATAAAATGCTCTGTTACTGTGTTATTTCTCTTTCTTTCTATTATTGTTAAGAACCAAATTGACCTTTGTAGCTGATCAGTGCTTTGATCTTCAGAATGCAAATATTTTGCAAACAAAAATCTGCAAAGCTGGTTGGAGAAAGTAAACTGTACAGTTCATTATCGGCCAGTATCTGCCAAAGATCTGGCTGCTTGGTGCTGAAGGATAAACAGTCTGGATCCGATAATGTTTTTTTATTTTTTTTTGCTTACAAATAGACACTGACGTAATTGTTTTGTATAGGCTAGTTTACAATGTTCAAGTAACCAAAAAATATTGCACTAGGACGACGCATTGAAGCGGATGTGATTTTGATCAATTCCCTTTTTCTGGTTGTCACCGTCTTTTGCAAAATTGCACTGGAGAACCCATTTTCTTTTTTCTGCCCGAGTCGTCAATCGTTTCTGTTTGTGGTGTTATTTTTTTCATCTTTGGTACATGTACATGTAATCTTTAAAAAAAAAAAAAGTCAACAAATGATCACAGTTTTACAAGTCGATGGTGGTGTAAACTATTCCTTGTAAACGTTTCTGTCCAAGATGCCATCATTTAAGTAAGAGTACATATACTGTAGCAAAGATCTTTTTTTTTTCCCCCAACTGAATTTTTGGACTTTATGAGATGAAAATTTAATGAATGTGAATAATGGGAAATTTTACAAACTGGTGAATAACAATGCCAAAATTGCTGGAATTCTGGTGCACTGTCCTTTAAACGACTTTTTCACATAGGGGTATGAACGTTTGCCCGATTTGTGAGGCCTCTCTTAGCCGCCATACCTTGTATATGGAAAATTTGGAAATATGGGAAACATGTAGCACGTATTTCCCTGTTGGCCAAAAAAACAAACAAAAAATGTCACCGCACCGATTTTAAAGCCTTTAAACGACTCAACAAAATCAGCTGAAAAGTGGTTCCGCCGTGCATGTCTCCAGTGATTATTATAATGTATGGATACAGTTTAAGGTGTTCTGGCTTTACCAACATTGTACAAAGATATTTATTTTATTTTTTTCATTTGTTCTCCACAGTCATTGTCTAGTCGGGAGCTGAAGTGAAGTACTGCACTTTAGGAGTACATGTAGGCATTCGTCAAAGGGTGTTAGGATTCGTTGTATTCATTTGGAAATCAGGTATGTAAATAACTTTTCGTTATTTTGTGTTTGTACAGCAGAAGGTGTTGTTGTCATCACCCAGGGTTCCCCCCGATTGGGGCATATGCGGTAAGTATCCCCATTGGGAGAATAGGGTTTCAATCAGGATACATATCTCCCAATCGGGATAGTATAGTTGACATCGACCCTCCCCCCACCCCTGTGAGCAGCAGCAAAGCAGTAAGGTGTTGTCACTCAAGGGGCTCCCGATTGGGTGCTTATTGGTATCCCAATCGAGAGAATAGGGTTTCAATCGGGATATACGTATCTCCTAATCGGGATAGTATAGTTGATATCGACACACCCCATATAATCGAGATCATTGTCGTTGACTCCATGAGCATTATTACTACAGGTGCATGTATGTTGGTCAAGTGCTTGGCATTTATGCAGAAGGTGCGACTGAGTTTCCGGTATTGCTGGGCAAGGACTATTGCTATATTGGATATATATAAATGGTAGCACTTTTAAGACTAACTAAACTTAAAAATAGGCATAAGCTTTTTGTAGCTACAGCTACTTCATCAGATGCAATGAAGAAGGACAAGGGAAGTCAGAGTTAATATACAGTCTGGGAGAAATTGTTCATGTTAACAATGCACTATGTCTGTCCTCGTTACATGTACATCACATATTCTAATTTCCTATGTGTACATAATGTGAATGCCCAGAAGGTAACGATCCTTAACCCTAACCTTCCCAAATCCTCCAAAATCCTCTTTGCTCAAGTGAAGGATTTTGAAGGATTGAGTTTACATGCTACATGCTCTTTGCTAAAGTGAAGGATTTTGGAGGATTGAGGCTATTAGGCATACTTGCCTTTCCATGGTACATGTACATCCATGTTTGTTGTAGTGATTGCAAGGTCAGTGCTTGGGTCAGTGGACACTGTTTATTGCTCCATGCATGCAGGGAGGGTCCCTGGCCATGTACATGTATCACAGATTAGAAACACATGTGTGCATACATGTCATATGCTTGCTTTACTACTGAAGGATTTTGGAGGATTCAGGTTATGTGTAAACAAATGGGCCTAGGGAGTTAGGGTTACGGGGGAGGGATGTAATTTGTAAATGGAACAACATTTGGGTAAATTACTTAATTCTATTATTACTTTCCTGTCAATCTGAAAACAAAGATGTCTGCCTGTAATTTCTGAAAGGGAACGTACATGTACACGTACAGCCTTTATTTTTTGTAGTGTGCGTTAATTTCACCTCTCTAGTTTTCAAGAAATACATCGTAAAAACTAACCTCAGAATGTTTCATCACAATAGTTGCTTGAGCTTTTGAGAAACCAACAAAAAAAAACCTGTTACATGTTTTGCTTTTTTTAATTTTTTTTTTTATGTTTAACAAAAGGTATGTACGTGTACATGTAGCTTGATTCAAAGAAAGCAAGAATACCCAAAGAAGCAGTTTTGCCAACATTACCAATGTTGTACCTTCCCTTCAATGTGTATCTTGATTGAAAGAGAGCATACTCATAGAAGCAGTTTTGCCGACATTACCAATGCTGTACCTTCCCTTCAATGTATATCTTGATTCAAAGAGAGTAAGCATACTCATAGAAGCAGTTTTGCCAACATTACCAATGTTGTACCTTCCCTTCAATGTATATCTTGATTCAAAGAGAGTAAGCATACTCACAGAAGCAGTTTGGCCAACATTACCAATGTTGTACCTTCCCTTCAATGTATATCTTGATTCAAAGAGAGTAAACATACTCATAGAAGCAGTTTTGCCAACATTACCAATGTTGTACCTTCCCTTCAATGCATATCTTGATTCAAAGAGAGTAAGCATACTCATAGAAGCAGTTTTGCCAACATTACCAATGTTGTACCTTCCCTTCAATGTATATCTTGATTCAAAGAGAGTAAGCATACTCATAGTTAAGCAGTTTAGCCAACATTACCAATGTTGTACCTTCCCTTCAATGTATATCTTGATTCAAAGAGAGTAAGCATACTCACAGAAGCAGTTTGGCCAACATTACCAATGTTGTACCTTCCCTTCAATGTATATCTTGATTCAAAGAGAGTAAACATACTCATAGAAGCAGTTTTGCCAACATTACCAATGTTGTACCTTCCCTTCAATGCATATCTTGATTCAAAGAGAGTAAGCATACTCATAGAAGCAGTTTTGCCAACATTACCAATGTTGTACCTTCCCTTCAATGTATATCTTGATTCAAAGAGAGTAAGCATACTCATAGTTAAGCAGTTTAGCCAACATTACCAATGTTGTACCTTCCCTTCAATGTATATCTTGATTCAAAGAGAGTAAGCATACTCATAGAAGCAGTTTTGCTAACATTACCAATGTTGTACCTACACATTAACTCTTCACTGTTATATGTACACATAGGTATCATTGCATGTATTCTGCATTGTGTGTCATTTTTAGACTCACCTTGTCATGGTTAAGGTTAGGGGCATGTTACAGACACAACAGTAGTGTCATGGCTCAAGGGCCCAGGCTTAGTCATAACTCACCAATTAATAACACCTCTGTTATTTCCAAGACAATTCACCACTGGTAATTGGATACGGCACAAGTACTTATGTGTGAACCACTGCAAATGGAATAATGTTTAACATGGTGGGAGGAGGAGGGAGGAGGGAGGAGGGAGGAGGGAGGAGGGAGGAGGGAGGAGGGAGGGGGGAGGGAGGAGGGAGGAGGGAGGAGGGAGGAGGGAGGAGGGAGGAGGGAGGAGGGAGGGAGGAGGGAGGAGGGGAGGAGTATATGTACGTACATTGTGTAATTATAGACTTCTTTCACCTAATGCATAGGCCGATTTGTGTGTGTACTCGTCTAGCTAATTTAAATGGAAGTACTGCAAAACTGACCTAACATATACACGTACACGCTTCAATGTACATACATAAAAATACCTCCCTAGATACTGTACACATACATGTACTTTCTATTAAATGTTACATAAAAGCAACCACGCTGAACAGAAATCAACCATGTAGTTTTTCTATTCTACACCCCCACTTTCTTTCCCATCACCTCTGAAACATACCTACTATATATGTAACATGTAGGTAAATGAGAATGGTAATCACTAGCTTGACCGAGTTGCAACATGCGTGAATATTTGCAAAGTGTAGTCTAGATACATGTACATATACTAGTGCTGCAACGATTACTTGGTTACCCGAATGTTTATCAAGATTACTGTCATTTTTATTTATTTATTTTTTTTTCTCGGTTAGATAAATCCGTAGACAACTTTGAGAAAATTTGAGAAAATGTTGTTGTTGTTGTGCTGTAGACGTTTATCATGGTTCAGCCATCTTGGTTTTCTGAGGCTGGAAGGAACAAAAATAGTATGGGTTCCTTTATTATGAAATGGGAATGAGAATTGTCATCGTCATTGTCTATGCAGGGAATCTGACGGGGAAGATTGCCACAGTATGATAAAGGTCTATAACCCTATACAAACTATAACCATGTACATGTACATGTAGTATTAGCGAGAGGGGTGTCTGGGTGTCTTTTGGACACCCTGTTTCAATTTTGGACACCCTATTTCATCCGTCATTTACATGTACAAGTATTGTAAGTGAACAATTTGGACACCCTGTTTCATCTGTCATTTACATGTACAAGTATTGTAAGTGAACAATTTGGACACCCTGTTTCATCTGTCATTTACATGTAAAAGTATTGTAAGTGAACAATTTGGACACCCTGTTTCATCTGTCATTTACATGTAAAAGTATTGTAAGTGAACAATTTGGACACCCTGTTTTGAAATTTCCAGCAAATATGGACACCCTACATGTACATGTACATGTATTTCTAAATCCTGGCTGTCACCTTGACTATAACCCTGTCGGCATCTTTTCTATCAATCCACAAGATGTACCAGATATATTGAATAACATATAGTACACGTACATTGTACATGTACGGTAAGCTTCTAACTTAACACGCTAATCTTCATTTTATTTTGTACGAAACAAATATATATTTAGGTAATTGTGATTTAATTTTGCCCTATACACCGACGTGTGTATCGCACTGCATACTCAGTGCTCTCCAAATGTCTGTGAAAAAACTTCACAGGCGACTCGGGTGGGATTCGAACCCACGACCTCATGCTTAGTGCAGACATCTTACCCTCTCGACCACCGAGCTTGCCCGATGACAATTGGCTGGCTGGAGTCCTATATACATGTACATGTAGCAGCGGGTTCCGCGATATTTACAGGTTGATGACATTCTTGTGTCTGGTTTCACATACAATGTACAGTGTAGGTTTTAATTTGGATAAAATGTTATCATATCTATAATGCCTGCAGTTGGCCACCATTTTGGAATTTCGTATCTGCAAAATAACGGTTATTGGCCTGACGTTTCCAACCTAGCAGGTTCTTTCTCAAAGGCAAAAATTTGACATTCTGTTTGGTTTACTTATCTGTAGTAACCGAACATACATGTACATGTAAAATATATACACTAACACAGTTATATGTACAACAACTAATGTTTGCAGCACTAAAAACGTGTAATTTTATGCACGTGGACGCGAATACATGTATATACGTACAGTGTATCGTGCGTTAACTGAGTACATTTGAAATTGGCAATGGAAAATGATTTCTGCTTTTGTGTGTTCGGATCAAACCAAAGTTGCCTAAGTGAATTCCAGCAGTCAAATGCAATTTAAAAAATTTTTTTTTTTTTTTTAGGAACGGTAGATGAAATTAGTGGAGATAGATTCAGGTTAAATGTCTATGCTGACTCTGCTGTTGGGTGATGAATCACATCGGACTACATGTATAATAGTCCTGATTGAAAACCCAATTTGGGTGCTCGGAAAACGCAATCAACTGTGACAAATGTAAATCAACAGTGGAGTACATATGTAGGTTTGCATCTAGTGAAGGTTTTTTTAATTTTTTTTTATGTGCACCGGTGTTCTACATACAGTGCTGAAAGTAGTACAGACTTTAAAGGGACAATATCGTCATGATCAGAGCACACATTCAGCAGGGCATGGAATCGGTGTCCAAGTTTAAGGTGTGACCTCTTGATTTAATTTTTTTTGGTCCTACACCGACTAGTGTGGAGCACTGCATACTCAGTGCTTTCCGAGTGTCTGTGCAAAAAACTACACAGGCGACTCGGGTAGGATTCGAGCCCACGACCTCGGTGCTTACCAGTGCAGATGTCTTAACCTCTCGACCACTCACTGAGATTGGCCAGCTAGAATCCTTCTTGTGTATATATAGCAGTGGGTTCCGTGATATTTTTAGGTTGCATACACGTTGGTGTAGGACAAAACAAAAAAATCAATTGTTTATCACCCAATTCAAGAATTTCACCAACCTATAAAGATTGACCTCATTGTGAAACAGGGTTCATATTTAATTTTTTATTTTTTTAATTTAATTTTTTTAATTTATTTATTTTGAAGCATGAAGCAAAATTTTTGCTATCTGACAACTTTTGCAAAAGTGCAAATTTGTTAAATAATTATTTGATTGTTTTAATTTTTTTACTGAAATGAGAGTTCCTCTTGAAAGCAGATTAGTACCTTTGCCAACTTCACATCAAATTTCCTTTCAGATTTTTAATTCGGTAAATTTGTCATCAGGAAATGTCCAATGCTAAAAAGCCCTGGCAACATGATTGTGGGGAAGAAATTGTCATTCATAAATGATGTACTGTACATGTATTATAATATACGTAGGAGCAACCTGTACACAGGTTATTCACCAAGTATGTGTGTACATCCAAACCTGATGTACATTATTGTTATGCGCATTTGATCAGGCTGTTTTTGTTTAATTACACTTGGATTACAGATCTTTTTTATTTCTCCTGAAGTTGGGTGGGTATTAGAAAGGAATGACCACTGGTAGCAGACAACTAATTAATAGACACGTATGTGCATGTATTTACACATGTACGTGTACAACATCTAGAATATATGTACTTCGCAAATAATCGCTCACTGGGGATTGTCTCTCAAACAATAGGAAGAAAGGGGCGTGGACAAAATGGAGATCAGTGACTAGTGCAATAGGATTAACTCAACAATGCAGCTGGTATCACATGGCCATTAGTGTATCATATAACATGCATGTATACATGTAGATGTCTTTCACAAATATACACGCGTGCTGGGGACAGACAGTCTCGCAAACAGACTACCAGGAAGAACAGGAGAAGACAAAATGGACATCAGTGAATCCTAATAACATACATACATGTACGTGTAGATGTATGCGAAAACACCTACCATTATGCTGGTATCCTCTCATTTCATTTCAGTATTTTGCAGTTGGTCCCTAAATCACGTGTGTGCAATCTTTGCTTTGCATCTGAAACCCGTGGAGATTCATAACAGAAAAGTCGGACCTATAACCGCCTGTGTAAACTTCCTGTTGATTATAGCTGATCAAATACAGTAGCCCGCTTTCGATTGGCCGCCTAGCTGTCAAGAGTTGCGAAACGAAACCTCTTCTAATGCTTCCTGCCGATTGGCTATCGATACTTGTAACCTACGGATTGGCTGATAACATTTATTATGCCCTACTCAGCCTGTCAACTTCATGTTCTACCTGTATGTACATGTACTTGTTCTATACATGTACATGTACATACATGTACATACATTTTGTACATGTACGTTCATGTACATGTAGGTAGTTTTCTTGTTTTAAAACCAGTATTCACTTTTGGTAAAATGCCTGTAACTTTGCATCCATACTTTGTTAGAATTTTTATACAAAGAAATTTGTATAAAATCCAACCTGTGAAGGTCTCAGTGTATGTATTTCATTGTGTCATTTATATGGACCTGTATATAAAGAGAAAATAGAAAATAGTGAATATATGCATTCTGATTTATCGTAATCATTCTTACATGTACATTAAATTTTTCACCACAGGAAGTCAAATATAAGTGGCATGGTCGAGCGGTTTAGTGCATCGGATTTGTGTTCTGATGGCTGAGTCGTCGGAATGTGGGTTCGAATCCCAGCCGCGACCGGGGTGCTTGTGTCCTTGAGCAAGACACTTTACCATAATTGCTTCTCTCCACCCAGGGGTAAACGGGTACCTGTGAGGGCAGAGTTGGTTGTTGTGTTTGATTAGCCCTATATGCGCTGTTATGGCAGCAATTGAGCTGTATACTTCCCAGGGAGCTGAGATGGTTTCAGGAATGATTTATGCGCCTGATGAGCAGGGGTAATAATATAATGCGCCTTGAGCACCAGTTTGGTGGATACGTGTGCTACATGTATATAAGTCCACATTGTTGTTGTTGTCGTTGTTCGTCGTCGTCGTCTTCTTTCGCAGAATCCTTGCTGTCCCTAAGAGTGCCGCCTTCTGTAGTAATTCTACTATAACAGATGTTCCTATCTCCTTGAGATGTTTCTCCAACGCCTTCGGGATTGTACCCAGTGCTCCCAGTGCTACCACAGGAATTACCTTTACCTTGACTTGCCACAGCTTGCGGAGTTCTCTCGCTAAATCCTGATATTTCTGTACCTTCTCCTTCTCCTTCGAAGCTACTCTACTATCACCCAGCACAGCTATATCAATAAGATGACACGTCTGCTCATGCTTATCCAAGACAACAACATCCGGCCGTCTATGTTCTATAACATGATCTGTCTGGATGTTGAAGTCCCAGAGAATCTTGACATGCTCCGTTTCTTCAACCTTTTCCGGCACATGGTCGTACCACTTCGATTGCACCTTGACACCGTACTTCTTACACAGATCTCAATGGATCACCTTGGCCAACTTGTCGTGTCTGCCTTTGTACTCTGTCTGAGCATGCACTCTGCATTCACTGACAATGTGAAATACAGTCTCCTCCGCCGCATTGCACATTCTGCACATAGAAGAGACATCTGACTTCTCGATCTTTGCCTTCATCACATTCGTCGGCAGAGACTGGTCTTGTGCTGCAGTAATCAGACCCTCAGTTTCTTTCTTTAGTTCTCCTCTCCTCAACCATTCCCAAGTCTTGCTACTTGCCACTTCTTCGGTACATCTCAGGAATAGGCCGTGAAGTGGCTTTTCCTGCCAATCTCGTGTTCTTTCTTCTCTTCTTTGATTCTTATACTCCTTTGGACCTAATTCGTGTGCCTTCATGTATTTCTGTGCAACCTTCAACAACTTTTCCCGAGTACTATACTTACATGACACTGCAAGCTCCTTCTCTTGATGTTAACGCTGTCTGATACACTAAGTAATCCTCTTCCTCCTTCTGACCTCGGTAGATAGAGTCTGCTGACATTCGACCGTGGATGTAACATACCGTACATTGTCATCACTTTCCTTGTTTTCCTGTCAGCAACATCTAGATCTGCCTTAGTCCACTCGACAATTCCTGCACTGTACCTCATGAGCGACACAGCCCAAGTGTTGATCGCCTTTATCATATTCCCTCCATTCAGCTTGGACTTCAAACACTTCTTCACTCGTCTTATATACTCTTTCTTAAGCCTCTCTTTTGATTCCTCATGCAGTATGTGATCCGCTTCAAGCACTCCAAGATACTTCACCCAACGCCCTCAATTGTGTGCTATCTGGGAAATTAATTCCATCCGAATGTACCCTTTTACCCCTCTTCATGGTCATCGCAGCACATTTCTCCAGACCAAACTTCATGCCGATGTCATCGCTGAAGATCCGTACAGTCTGCACCAAGGAATCAATCAATCTCTTTCTCGCAAACAACTTCAGGTCATCCATGAAGAGAAGATGATTAATCCTGCATCCATCCTTTGTCATCTCGTATCCCGCACTAACCTTCCTCAAAATCATCGTCAAAGGGAACAGCGCCAAAACAAACAACAGTGGAGACAGATAATCACCCTGGAAAATACCTCGTCTGATGTTTACCTTACCAAGACATTCATCACTGGCCATCAGATTTGTTCTCCATGTCTTCATGCTCTCACCCAGAAGACATTTCACTGCATCAGCTGCCCCTATCATATCCAAACATTCCATAATCCACGAGTGTGATACCATGTCATATGCCTTCTTGTAATCTATCCATGCCATGGCCAGATTAGTTTTCCTGTTCCTACAGTCCTTTAGCACCGTCTTATCAATGATGAGTTGGTCTTTCGTTCCTCTTGACCGCTTCTTGCAACCTTTCTGCTCATCTGTAAATAACTGCTGATCTTCTATGTGGCTATACAGATCTTCTGCAATGATACCGGTCAGAAGTTTATACATCATGGGTAGACATGTAATAGGTCGATAGTTACTTGCAACGTTACCCTTCTTAATGTCCTTCATGATGAGAACCGTTCTTGCTTCAGTCATCCACGTCGGAACGTTGCCACGCACTAAGCATTGTTGCAGCTGCTGGGCTATTCTTTCGTGAAGACTACTGAAGTTCTTTAGCCAGTATCCGTGCACTTGGTCTGGTCCCGGGGCTTTCCAATTCGGCACTTTCCTCAACCGTTTCTTCACCTTGCTCACATCAATCTGAAATCCCTCTTGTTGTTGTACATTCTTTAACTCGTCTTTCACGTCGGCTAACCATTCTGCTTGTCTGTTATGATCACCAGGCTGATCCCAAAGGCCACCCCAAAAATTCCTTGCCTCTGCTGGCTCTGGGCCCACTTGTGAGTTGTCACATTTCCCGTCCATTTCTTTGAATAATTGACGTTGATTTGTACCGAATAGGTGATTTTGATGAAACTGCCTGACTCTGTCATCATACCTCTTTACTTTCGCAGCCTTCGCCTTAACCCTTTGCTTTATTTCTTCCTTAACTACACTCATCCCCTTTCCTTTTACTTGATACTTCTTCATTAATCTGTTCCTCATATCTGAATCTTTCATTGCACCTCTATCCATTTGCTCTATTCTACTGAGATCTTTGCGTAACTCGTTAATTTGGCCCTCAAGTCTGCATTTCCACCAAGGTTTATTATCTTTATGTCGTGATTGTGAATGTGAAGATTTTACCCCTGATCTCTCCGCTACTACAACTGCACCTGCAAAGACAAGATCGTTAATTTCAGAAAGATTAGTAGTACTTACATGTACTGTCCCAAGGATTCTACTTACCATAGCTGACACATTTGTCAGCTTTTTCCTTGGGACCTGGCGCAATGCAGGAATACTCCACTGACCTGTCCCTTTTACCGATACCATTACCTCTTCAATCCTCTTCCTAATCTCTAGCTCTTCCTCCGTCAAGTCTTCTGTTTCCTCTTCTATTCCTCCACTGACCTCATCCGCACTCTGGGAACATGCCAGCTCACCAGCGACCACGTTGTCCAGTTCCTCCTCCTGCACTTCTTCATCCCCAGCCTCTGTCCGTGATATTATTCTACTCATCTCTTCCACCTCAACTTTCGTTAGCCACTGATTATGTTTGATTTGTTTTACCTGGTCGGCAAGCCGCTGTTCGCTTATTTCAAACATGCCTTTATCCTGCCATATGTTAATCATTCTCCTTCTGTACCCTCTGTTCTCTGGCTTGCTCCTTATAAAACATTCCATTGCAATTCTGTTATCGTCCTTACTCCACTTTCTCCTGTTTACAGCACGAATTCTGTTATTGTTCTGAGCAGTGTGTATACGATCTGGCGGTACCTGCTCAAGCATACCGACCAGAACGGGCGATGGACTTCCTCTTTGAGAGTTCATCGCTGATTCACTGTTGAGTTGATGCTGTATAGCATTATTATTATTATTATTATTATTGTTATTGTTATTGTTATTGTTAGGTGTTCGGGTACATGTATGTGCCCGAAACACCTTGTTTTTATTATTTTATTTTTTTACTTCTTCTTCTTCTTCTTCTTCTTCTTCTCCCCCATCTTGTCCGCAAACAAAAACATACTTGCCAAGTTTTAAAAACCTTCAAACTTCACACATAGTTAGA
Source organism: Zoroaster sp. YZ-2022 (assembly GCA_029582265.1). Taxonomy (NCBI): domain Eukaryota; kingdom Metazoa; phylum Echinodermata; class Asteroidea; order Forcipulatida; family Zoroasteridae; genus Zoroaster; species Zoroaster sp. YZ-2022. Next base: position 21,892,770 of record CM055829.1, on the reverse strand, counting down.
CCTTAACTTGTAGATGAAACCTAGTGACGTCATGATGATCAGGAAACTGCAACAGTGACGTCATGATGACGTCAAGTCCACATACGTAATGACCCACATTCAGTGTATGTTCGCCATTTTGTGCGTTAGAAATTCTAACTATAGAGGGCGCTATACAACTTTAGTGGTCTTTACAATCAGTGCGTAAGAAATTAATTCGTCTTATTCCTATCAAGAGCAAGGCTCCTATGTCAAGTTTAGCGTGAAGTTTCCCGTTACGCCATTCGGATTGCTTAATAGTGGACATGGAATGGAAGAGGTTGCCTCCCGAGAGATGTCCACCTGCTTTACTGATTTGTGTGCCTTTTAATAATTATTTGTATTTGAGTTTGTTGAATTTCAAAACTTTTAGTGGTCACTTGGTGGCGCTGATCATCACATATATTTATAAACTTATAACGCGTTTGTGGAGCATCGCTTAAAAAATTCCACTTTTCTACTGATTCGAAGTTTTCACAAGAACATCGAAGTCATCTGCAGACACCTGATTAGTGCTTCTTACTATGGTGTAAGTAAAAAGGTGAAGAGAGCGGGAAATTACTTTTAAAAATTGGTCAAAGTTGATGATTTTTGTAAACAAGCTTACGTACATGTACACGACGGTATACCCTTCCGATGACATTGCTTCACAGTCAAATCGGCGTTTGTTGACAATGACATGTTGATTTGGAGAAATTTGATATGGGCTAGTTAGTTTTTGGCGAGTTTACTTCGTAGTTTGTACAAATGTAGGCTTACCAGTAGGCAGTACCACACGTACACATAGTGAATGATGTTTACAAAAAGGTGACCCCAATTTGACCTTACTTCCTGTCTAAACCGGAAGTCAAAGTTTAATATTTAAAAAAAATCATATCTCAACAACCACAAGAGGTAAATTCACAATTTTTGTACCATTGTACAGATCGTTAATTGTCAAAACAATTTTACACAAAGTTGACCCCAATTTGACCTTTACTTCCTGTCTAAACCAGAAGTCAAAGTTTAATATTTAATACAAAATCTTCCACAAGAGGTAAATTCACAATATTTGCACCATTGTACAGATCGTTATTTGTCAAAACAATTTTACACAAAGGTGACCCCAATTTGACCTTTACTTCCTCCCGAACACCTAGAGTTTGTGTTTAAACAAACTCGAATCTCTAGTTATTATTATTATTATTAACCCTAACCCCTTGGGTATTTTTCCTAGAAAGTATCCTGAATCCACCAAAATCCACCAATTTTGTCACACACAAAATGCTGGTGTCCTGAATCCATCAGAATCCGCCAGTGTAGATATTGGACATATCCTGAATCCGCCAAAATCCACCACTAAATTTTTGGTGGATTTTGGCGGATTTTGGCGGATTCAGGATACCATGCTCACATGAAAATTTGTATAGTATGTTGCTGCATAGAATCCATCAAAATCTAACATATACAGTACATGTAACTATAATCCATCAACCAACATGACCAAGCAGTTAAAAACTATTGAAATCCTGAATCCATCAAAATCCGCCACATGCTCAATGTGGAGGTATCCTGAATCCGCCAAAATCTTCCAATACAGGGGGATGGATTTTGATGGATTTAGGGTGGTTAGGGTTAATGGTTTTTTTTATCAGTTGGAAAGCTGCATTTGAAATGATGTACATAGCAACTCAGACAGAAAGATTTCAAGGGACTGTGCCGTCATCAACTTAATGGGTACAATATCGTCATGATCAACAGGGCATGGAATCGGAGTGCTAGTTTTAGATTGTGAAAATAATACCCAGACATGATAAGGGCATATGTGTGACTGGCTCTGGCAAAACCCCGAACTTGGACCCAACTTTTTGGAGTGACCTCCCAAATTTATCGTGAAAATTAACAATGTTCTCAACAACGTTTCAGGATTTTTCTTTTTCCATCAAAATCATGACATGAAAATCTCAAACTGGTCCCTGGGTATGGAGTCAGTTTTTGACCTTTTCATGGCTGTTACGCATTATGGTAAATGATGAGAAATTTCGGTATTTGCCAGAGCGGGTCACATTACCGTTGCTGCTGAATAAATGAGCCAGTAATTTTCAGTCACTGTGTTCAGCTGAAACTAGGATATTCCATGCACTGTTGAAAGTCTGCTCTGATCGTGGTGATACTGTCCGTTCAATAACACCAATAATGTTTTATTTTGTAAAACTGATCTGTGGTTTTTGTTTTAATTAAATTTTTTTTTTAGAAGTGTAATTTATATGGCGTTAATTGGATGATTTACACACATGTAGGTACAACAGAATGTTGTCATTAACCCTAAACCAACCCAAACCCATCAAATTCCAACAGCTGGTTGTGTTGCACTTTGATGGACTGTATAGCCCAGACAGGGATTCTTTGCATGGGGCCGGGTGTCCCAATTCAATCCAAGTCCAACAGTTGGGTGGTAGTGTTACTGCATGGTGTTGGATTTTGATGGACTCGGTAAGTGCTGTATAGCCCAGACAGGGATACTTTGCATGGGGCCGCGTGTCCCAATTCCATCCAAGTCCAACAGTTGGGTGGTAGTGTTCCTGCATGGTGTTGTACATTGTATTTTGGTGGATTCAGGAAGGTTCCTAGGCAAGACCATCAGGGGGTTAGGCAGGCATGTACATGTACAAACGTCAACCAGGCCTCAAGACACGTGTACGTACATGTATACATGTACATGTAGTACACAGGTGCTGATTTAAATTTTTTTTTTAGGATACACGTATGTTTGTTTCAAAGCATATTTGTAATAATACATTTCGTTGCAACCATGGAGGAAGCTTCCTTCCTCCATGGTTTGCATACACGTAGCTGACAAAGTGACGAATCGGCAAAATGCTGTTCTGAGAAAGTCGCGTTTGAAGTTGGACTCATTTTGGCAGCGCATTTTCGGTGTTTATTATTCCCATCTGTTTACATCGGCCAAGTAATTTTTATAGATTGTGCTGATTCTGTGCCGGTTCGTCACTTTTAAGACCCTTTTACAGTTAATGTCTCAGAACTGCCAAAATAGCCGATTCGTCACTTACGCGACAATTTCTAAATCAGTAATTCAATTAATACATTTGCCCTACACTGACATGCATTGTACAATGTATTTATATAAAACAAAATAGAAGAAGAAATTTGCGATCATAGAGTCCTATCCACGGATCTTGCCTTTGGCACGCACAGTGGTGGATCAGTTAAAGATGTCCATGGTAACGAGTAAAGAGGTCATGGGTTCGGTCTCCACCCGGCTGCCTCTGGGTATTGTCTTGTTTTTTGGCGTGTTTTTTTCTCTCCTTTTTTCCCCCTTTTTTTCATAGTCTTAAAAGCACTTATGTGAACAACGCTTTAAGGCGTACTCTCAGTTTGGGGTATAGAAACCACTATCAAGGATATCTGTAATGAAAGTAACACGATGTCAGAGGATTTTGTTCGACAGAAGAGTTTTAAACAGATTACGGTGCCACCCTGAAGTCATGTACGGTGCATATTACATGTATGTCCCATAGAATGATTTGTGGCCAATGTAATGTTGGCAAAAACTGCTTTTACAACTTCAAAATCAATGTTATTGGCCTTGTGTTTTGAACCTAGCAGGTTCTTTCTCAAAGGAAAAGTGAGACAGGAGAAAACAAGGTTACATACATAAACATACTGACAGTATACTGTCAGTATGTGTATGTTTGTGTTCTGTATGTACCTTGGTTTTTCTCCAGTCTCACTACACTACAGGTCCTTTAGGTTGGTAAGCAGTTTGCAACAGCTAATTCTCTATTTATTGCTTTTTACAACTTGTTAGCTTTCTTTGGAATCAAGATATTATGATTGAATAACCAACCTGTGAAAGTTTCAGCTGAACACATTCATGTTGCCAACAAGAAATCAGTGGAATATACACGTATGCATTCAGATTTTTCAGTCGGCAAGCCCATACATTTGTAGTCATTTATTCATTTCATCAGGTAAAAATCACAAAGGTACGTACAAATAGATCCATTGAAACAACAATATTACATTTAAACATGCATGTACACTGTACGTGCATTTACAATCATTGCAATCATATTATTAACCCTCCTATTACTACTAGGGTCAAAATCAGTCAAAATGTTGATATGTTTACACTTGCCAAGGTACGTACATGTACATGTGTATATCAAGTGCACTGAAAAGTCAAACACTGTCAAACTTTACCTGTAGTACAATGTATACGTTTACCTGTCAAAGTTTTTGACTGGTAAGCTGTTGTCTGATATTGTTCAGGGTGGTCAAAATGACAGTAAAAACCAGTCAAGAATAATTGAGGGAGCTGCACAGTAGCGACCACCATTGGTTTCTGTGTCCGATTTTTACTTATTTTTATCTCTTTTTTTGTGGATGTTACCGTCTTTTTAAGTCTGTCATCATGCCTAGTGTCGTACGTAGAACACATGTGATATTCATCTTTTTCGTTTTGTTGATGTTTTCACGTCTTTTGATGTGTGCTTGTGCCAACACCTTTACCTCGACGACAAGTCGTATTATATATACAAGGTCAGCATTGCTTAACCTCTGACCATCGTCCATAACCCAGAAACCAGCCGTGTATGATGATTTCCCTCAAGGAAGAGAGGAAAACGAGGAGGCCTACGAAGACGAACAAGAGCCCGACGAACAAACCCGCCACTGCCTACTATTTTATTTGGTAATGTTCGATCTTTATCTAATAAAATTGATGAACTCAGCGCCTGCACACGGTACCTTTATGAGTATCGCGAGGCGTGCATCATGAGTTTTACAGAGACTTGGCTCAACGAAAATATCCCAGATAGTGCCGTAGAACTGCCAAACTTTGATGTCATTAGAGGGGATAGGACCCTAGAATCTGGAAAAACTAAAGGCGGAGGGGTCTGTTTGTACATTAATAAAGGCTGGTGCAATAACTGGACAGTAAAAGATAAAATTTGTACACCTGAATATGAGTTACTAACGATTGCATTACGACCCTACTATTTACCCCGGGAGTTCAATCAAATCTTCATCATGGTGGTCTACATTCAACCCAGGGCAAATATTCAAACAGCGTGTGATGCAATTGCTTCAAGAATACTAAAACTGGAAACAGTTTCACCAGACTCAGCCAAATTTGTGCTAGGTGACTTTAATCAATGTAAACTCAACCTGGTTTTACCAACATATCATCAGTTTGTCAACGGGCCTACAAGAAACAATGCAATTTTAGACCTATGCTATGGAAATGTTCCCTCAGCATACAATGCAAAGGTATGCCCACAACTTGGTAACTCAGACCATAACAACATTCTACTGCAACCAATTTACAAACAGCAACTTAAAAGAATAAAGCCAACTACAAAAGTTGATCGAGTCTGGTCCAATGAATCCATTGAAAAGTTAAGAGGTTGCTTCTAGTGCACTGATTGGAGTGTTCTAGTGGACCTGTCGAACTCATCGATACCATTGTAACAGTAGTCACCGATTACATCAAGTTTTGTGTTGATTCAATAGTACCACGGTCCACCAAATGCATCTACCCCAACGATAAACCATGGGTTTCACATCAATTGAAATCACTGCTTGGAGAGAAGAGAAAAGCCTTCACAGCTGGACGATCAGACCGGGTGAAAGAGATACAGAAACAACTTGATCGGCAGATCAAACTGAGTAAATCTGACTACAGAAAACAACTAGAGCGGAACTTTCAACAAAATAATCCACGTGCTGCTTGGCAAGCAATGCAAACTATTACAGGTTACAAGCCAAAGAAACAGACTGTAGAATGTAACATGGATTTTGCAAATGAATTGAACGAGTTTTATTGCAGATTTGACATGACTTGACGCAAGAGAACAGTTCTCTGAAAGAAACACTTAAAATTAGTTCTGCATGTGACCTTATTAGTATTAATGAATCTGATGTTAAGAAAGTGTTCTCACGTCTGGATGTAAATAAGGCCTCAGGAGCAGATGGTATTGCAAATATAGTTTTAAAGAAATGCAGTCATCAGCTTTCGGAGGTTTTTAAAACCATTTTCCAAATGACTTTAGATATAGAGGAACCATTCCACAAATATGGAAAACGTCTATGATAATTCCGGTTCCTAAGGGTAAAAATGCTTCAGTACTGAATGATTACAGACCCATTGCATTGACATCTAATATTATGAAATGCCTTGAGAGGCTGATATTGAAATTTCTTGTTGACCAGGCTGGTTCCTGTCTTGACCGTTTCCAATTTGCATATCGGGATAACAGGGGGGTCGACGATGCAGTACTTGTATATCTTCACAAGTTGTATAGCCACCTGGACATACCAAAGTCATATGCTACATGTAGGTCTCTTTTTGTTGATTTTTCGAGCGCCTTTAATAAAATTCAACCCCACATACTCGTCAACAAACTTTTACAGATGAATGTTTCTCCTAAAATTGTGCAATGGATTCATAATTTCTTAAGGACTAGACTACAGTGGGTTAAAATAGGAAATATGAATTCCGATGTTAGGATCATAAACACAGGGGCACCACAGGGGTACGTTATATCACCAGTTCTCTTTTCTTTTTATACTGATTGCACTATTATTAAATATGCGGATGACACGGTCATTACTGGGTATTTAACAAATAATGATACAACATCATATCTAAAAGCTGTAACAGAATTTACTAACTGGTGTGAACGTCACTTTCTGTTGATCATTGTTAAGAAAACGAAAGAGTTGATTGTTCATTTTCGCCGAAACACTATGGCTCATGACCCACTGTGTATTAGTGGCCAAAAGGTAGAAAGAGTCAATGAATATAAATATCTAGGTACAGTCATCGACGACAAGCTCAACTGGAATGAAAACTCCAAAGTACTGTATGGTAAAGCCAACCAGACGTTGTTCTTCCTTAGAAAACTCAGGAAATTTAATGTGGACAGAAATATTTTAACCCTGTTTTATAGATCAGTTATGCAGAGTATTATAACTTTTTGCATAATATGTAACTTTGGATCTTTATCACAATGCAATAAAGGTAAATTCGAACGGATAAGAAAAATGGCCCAACGCACCATTGGTGTCACCTTGCCAATCTATGACATGATCTACATGTATGAGGAAAGGTTACATTCTAAAGTCCGTGAAATAATTAGTGATCCAACCCATCCCCTTTTTGATTGTTATGTTTTAACCCGTTCTGGAATTAGATTCCGTGCACCACGAACAAACCTCTCGATTTAGACAGTCCTTCATTCCAATGTCCATTCACACACTAAATTCCTCCATTAAGCGTTAATTTCTAGTATTGTTCGTTTTGCCTTGCTTACTGTACTTAACTTTACTTACGTTTTTATGGTCGTTTTTTTTTTTAATGTAATGTGAATAGCTGTGGTAATTGTTCAAATTTAAAGAATTTTATCTAATTTAATGTAATATTTAGGTGTTCGGGTATGTACCCGAAACACCTATTGTTTTTGTACGTTTTTTTTTTTTTTTTTTTTACTTCTTCTTCTTCTTCTTCTTCTTCTTCTTCTTCTTCTTCTTCTCCCCGACGTCTGTCCACAAAAAAACACATACAAATGTACTTGCAAACTTCACATGAACTTGAAACTTGGCATGTACTTAGAACTTAACAAGTAGATGAAACTCGAGTTGTGAGTCACCCCAATTTGACCTTACTTCCTGTCCAAACCGGAAGTCAAAGTTTAATATTAAAAACTATCATATCTCAACAACCACAAGAGGTAAATTCACAATTTTTGTACCATTGTACAGATCGTGAATTGTCAAAAAATATTTACAAAAAGGTGACCCCAATTTGACCTTACATCCTGTCCAAACCGGAAGTCAAAGTTTAATATTTAAAAAAATCATATATCAACAACCACAAGTAGTAAATTTACATTTTTGCACCATTGTATAGATTGTTAATTGTCAAAAGATATTTACAAAAAGATGACCCCAATTTGACCTTACTTCCTGTCCAAACCGGAAGTCAAGGTTACATATTTAAAAAAATCATATCTCAACAACCACAAGAGGTAAATTCACAAATTTTGTACCATTGTACAGATCGCTAATTGTCAAAATATATTTACAAAAAGATGACCCCAATTTGACCTTACTTCCTGTCCAAACCGGAAGTCAAGGTTACATATTTAAAAAAATCATATCTCAACAACCACAAGAGGTAAATTCACAAATTTTGTACCATTGTACAGATCGCTAATTGTCAAAATATATTTACAAAAAGATGACCCCAATTTGACCTTACTTCCTGTCCAAACCGGAAGTCAAGGTTACATATTTAAAAAAATCATATCTCAACAACCACAAGAGGTAAATTCACAAATTTTGTACCATTGTACAGATCGCTAATTGTCAAAATATATTTACAAAAAGATGACCCCAATTTGACCTTACTTCCTGTCCAAACCGGAAGTCAAAGTTTAATATTTAAAAAGATCATATCTCAGCAACCACAAGAGGTAAATTAAGAAATTTTGCACCATTGTACAGATCGTTAATTGTCACAAAATATTTAAACAAAGTTGACCCCAATTTGACCTTACATCCTCCCGAACACCTAGAGTTTGTGTCGAGACAAACTCTGAATCTCTAGTTGTATATATTGTTTTTAAATGGATTTTTATGTCTCTTAAAGCAATGGAAGCTAAATTTCTGTATTTTTTGAATGCGGACACTGTTGTGTCGCTTTCTATCTATCTAAAAATGCCCCTGTGTGCACATTTTAGTCAAAACGGGCAGTTGACTGATTTTTGACCTCGATTTCCAAAAAGAGATCATTACATGGTGTAACCTGAAAGAACTCATTAACATCTATCTCCACCATGCAAAGCCTCAAATCCTACATCTCTATGGCTACTTGCCAGTAAAGTGCAGCTACATGTATGGTACATGTAGGAGGGTAAAGGACAAAAAGAAAGTCTCAGGTTTCTGGTTATACATGTAGGTCGACTTCAAAATCAGTGCGGTGAGGGTTTTATTTGGTAATGTTTTTTTAAAATTTTATTCCCCAAACCATATACACAGTTATTGGAACCAGACCAATTTCCCACACACAAAGTTTGGTGGCTACGAGAGGCCTCATTATCAAGCAAACGTTCATACCCCTACGTGAAAAGGTTGTTTAAAATACACAGCGGAATTCCAATCGATCCAACAATTTTGGCTGCAATTGGACATCGTTTCTTCGCAAAAAAATAAATAAAATAAAAAATAAAATGCTGATGCGTGGGTCTGAGGCGACGCGCACAGAAACTGCTGACATTTTTTTTATTTTTTTTTTATTTGGGGGGGGGGGGGTGGGGGTGGGGGGCTAAGATGTACATTTATTTCAGTTTGGAAAGAATTTGACTAATTTAACAGAAAGCCGAGCACCTCAGACAGGAAGATTTCAAGGGATGGTACAAAGATTTCAAGGGATGGTACAAAGATTTCAAGGGATGATACAAAGATTTCAAGGGATGATACCAGCATCAACTTAACACCAAGTAAAATGATGTAAAAGTTATGTTTTTTTAAAATTTATTTATTTTTAAAACTTTTTAGAGAATAAATGTACCAATTTTGTACCTTTTTTGAAGATTAATTTGGAAACTGGCATCAAAGGGAAGGTATAATGTCATTCATTGCTAATGTTGACAAAACTGCTTCTGAAAATGTGCTTCATTGGTGATAAGATGTTATGATAAAGCCAACCTGGGAAAATTACGTTGTGTTGTTAAAGGGGCAGTATCGTCACGATCAACAGGGCATGGAATCGGAGTGCTAGTTTAAGATTAACTCAGTGACTGAAAATAATACCCCACATGATAAGGTCACATTGCCGTTGCTGCTGCATACATGAGCCAGTAATATTGAGTCACTGTGTTCATCTTAACCCATATCCGCCGATCTACGTGATAACCCGTAGATATGTAAAACGCTACAAACGCCGACCTACGTGATTTTCCGTACCGTGTTTTTATCCAATTCCAATTTACTACGTTTTTCCGATGACTGTATTTCATGATTATAGATATGAAATTAGACAAGTCTGACATCATAATAAAGTGCATGTTCTCCTCTTTCCATCAGTATATAATGTGTCTGTGTCTGTGATTGTAATATTCTCTAAATAAGGAATCGTTCTGATTGTGTGCAAAAACAATGTATCTCTGTGCGGGGGCTTAGGCACATACAGTCTTTTGTGTGTTTACATGGTTAGGCGGATGGGTTAATAAGCTAGGACACCGATTCCATGCCCTGTTGAAAGTCTTCTCTGATCGTGATGATACTGCCCCTTTAACTTGAAAATAGTCATAATGTATTCAGACTTTTTTTGTAGTCATGCCGATGTGGAATTTTCATCTCATGTTAAGACAAAAATTCAGTTGGGAAACAATTTCACGAAAACATTTTCACAGGATCTTTTGGTTACAGGTCTTCATTCAACCAGTTGCACCGAGTCAGTTTCATGTACAACTGTGATCATCTATTTTCCCTTTTGAGAAATAGAGAGATTTGAAGCGTAAGGAATGAAGGATCACTTGAATATGTACATATTCTACAGGTACAGACAAGGGGATCAAATGAATAAAAAAAACAAATAAAACTAGAGATTGGTGTTTGTATTGACAAACACACTAGGTGTTCGGGACGACGTAAAGGTCAAATTGGGGTCACCTTTGTGTAAAATTGTTTTGACAATTAACGATCTGTACAATGGTGCAAAAATTGTGAATTTACCTCTTGTGGTTGTTGAGATATAATTTTTTTAAATATTAAACTTTGACTTCCGGTTTGGACAGGAAGTAAGGTCAAATTGGGGTCATCTTTTGTAAATATTTTTTGACAATTAACGATCTGTACAATGGTACAAAAATTGTGAATTTACCTCTTGTGGTTGTTGAGATATGATTGTTTTAAATATTAAACTTTGACTTCCGGTTTGGACAGGAAGTAAGGTCAAATTGGGGTCATATTTGTGTAAATATGTTTCGACAATTAACAATCTATACAATGGCGCAAATAATGTCAATTTACTTCTTGTGGTTGTTGAGATATGATTTTGTTAAATATTAAATTTTGACTTCCGGTTTGGACAGGAAGTAAGGTCAAATTGGGGTCATCTTTTTGTAAATATTTTTTGACAATTAACGATCTATACAATGGTACAAAAATTGTAAATTTACCTCTTGTAGTTGTTGAGATATGATTTTTTTAAAATATTAAACTTTGATTTATCGTAATTCGATATCTGATGACCTAATAATGACATGAATTATGTTTCATCTACGTGTTAAGTATATGCCAAGTTTCATGTGAAGTTTGCAAGTATGTGTTTTTGTAGACAATCGTTTTTGCCGATAGAGAGCGACAATCCATATTAGCGTACGCTCAATTCCTTAAACATGCATACATAATGAGCACGACCAGAGCTGATTTACATTCACCAACAGAGGGCGCACTTTTTTAGCGTTGAAAAAGCCGTGTAGTCTTTCATTTGCAACGTAATCAAAACGTTTTAACTAATAAAGTATGATTGATCGAAATTCGATATCTGATGACCTAATAATGACGTGACAAATTATGTTTCATCTACGTGTTATGTTCTAAGTATGTGCCAAGTTTCAAGTTCATGTGAAGTTTGCAAGTATGTGTTTTTTTGTAGACAATCGATCCGGAAAAGAAGAAGAAGAAGAAGAAGAAGGAGAAGAAAAAAAAAAAAATAAAAAAAAAAACGAACAATAACAATAGGTGTTTCGGGCGCATACCCGAACACCTAACAATAGGTGTTTCGGGTACATACCCGAACACCTAAAAACACGACTTTGGGATTTCAAATCTGATGGATTTTACACACACACATAATACGTACATAAATACGTACATATTCTACAGGTACAGACAAGGGGGTCGAATGAATAAAAAAAACATTAAAAAAACATGACTTTGGGATTTCAAATCTGATGGATTTTATTGTTTTTTTGGAATGCACACACACATGTTCATGTAGGATACATTAGTATTATTGGTTCATTATCAGAATAGAACCCAGACATTCCCCATACACAATCAGACAAGTAGTATAATCATGATAATGCTGTATTGTAGGTATCTCATACATGTACCAAGGTACACACACACACACACACACACACACATATATGTGTGTGTGTAGTCAGAAGCCAGTAGCCAGAGTGGTGCATGGCCAATTACAGCTTGTCTCAAGGGCAGCAAACACATGCAATATTATATACATATGTACATGTAGTACACTAGGAAGGACAGACTATCCATCAAAAATAGCCCAGTCACTGAAGTGTATGATCAGCCTTGATTTGGGGGGGCACTTCAAGGTCTCAACAACCAGCAACCAGTTGCAATGGGAACCAGTGGGGCTGACTGACTGGGCCACGGTGAATTGACACTGTGCACTGCGTACGTGATGTACAGTGTGTGAACTACATGTAGTTAAAAACAGCTATCGATATTCATTGTGTGTATACATGTATTTCTATTCATACAATTTATGATTACTAGTGCGTGGATTCGTTTAGGTTTTTATAGGCATGTTTCAGAGCCCTTAATTCATTGTGACTGTGACAATTATTACCATTTTGTGGAATTCGGTATCATTACTGAGATTTTATCTGGCAATAAATTGTATGGGAAAAGACAGAAACATATGGAGCTGGTCAGCTGCTCATGCTGTGAATACAGTTGGTACTCATTCAACCCATGTCAGAAACTTGGTAAGTACATTGTATGTACACAATAAGGATGTGTTTGCGATGTTGGATTATTTTGGGGGGGATTTTTGCACTCAAATTTTGGGAATATTTGGTCTAGACAAAAATAATTTACTCAGAATTCAACCCATGAATATCAGAATCTTGATAGTACACAACAGGGATGTGCTTGTAGTGTGTTTTTGGTTTTGTTTTTTAAACTTTGTTTTGACTTTTTGAACAAATTGAAACCATCAACAACTTTAAAAACTTACATATACATGTATGCACTTTTTTTCTTGTAATTTTTCTTGTAAAATTGTGATCATTTATGTTAAAGAGGGGCTCTAAGTAGGGCTAGTGAACTTTTTTTTAAAGTTTGTTTTTTGTTCATAAGGTTGCTTTCATTGGAAAGGCCATCCAAAAAGAAAACAAATGGTGGTAAAATGGTCACAATTGACCAATGCACTCCAAAGTTATGGCCAAATATATGACGATCAAAATGACGCTAATTTGTATAGGAAACGTGTTTGAAAATGGTAAATTTTTAACAAATTGAATGAGAAGGCATATTTAAACACCTGTTAAAGTGTAAATAAACATTTTATTCATCTTAAACTTATTTTTGTCCATTGTTACCCAGAAATACTATCGATTCCAGTTGGTTTTGAGTTGTTCCAAATAATATTTTGCAAAAAAATGGACGTCAAAAATGTAATTTTCACCAAAATTGACCGACGGCAAGGTCGAAAAATTACTACATGTAAGTCCAACCTAAAAAAACACTTAAAGTTACATAACTTCCATTAGCTACATCATATTTTCACAAAATTTGGATCACACGTGGAATGAGTGCAGTTACACTATCTTGACCATTAAAAAGAAAGAAAACATTTGAATTTTTACAAACAAACTTACTTTTTAAGCAATTTTTTACCAAAAACGGACATTTTAGCTCATTAATATGCGTAAATGTCATAAGTCCAATTCTGAATGCCCAATTTTGACAAAATTTGAAACCAAGATCATTTTGGTTAAAAAGAAAGCAATGTAGGTTTTACTGTGCAATCTGGAGCACCTTAAATGGTTTTATTTTATGATTTTTGTGAATTTTACCTCAATTCTAAAAAAAAAAAAAAAAATTAAAAAAATAAATAAATAAAAATAATTGAAAATAAAAAATAGTAAAAAAAGCATGCGGGGGCCAAAAAGGAAGCGGGCGGGGACGCTAAACATGTTTATTTTTGTATTTGGTCTTAGATATTCATATCTTTCAAGTTTCATTTTATTAGCGAAGTTAATATGAATAATATAATAACCACAAAATATAAATCCCTTAGATAGAACGTTAAGGCCAAACATTAAACGTTAATTTAAAAAAAAAGTTTTTATACCTTGCCGAATTCTGTTTAATGTTATTTTTTATCCCTAACGACACATTAACTATGACGTCACATGGCCGTTTGCAAAAGTGGAAAATTTGTGCCTCAAAAAAACTCTTTTTTCTAGTTACCTGAATCGTGCGACTTCTCCATTTTCACTCGAACATGTGTTTACATCGAGTAGCTCATGACTCAACGTCCAAACCAAGCGCGTTTTTACACGCAGCGACGGGTTTTGTGCAGTAAAGTGCCAATTCCGGTCTTGAGAGAGACTACGAAACCCTAGGGCGCGACGATAGAAAACTCCAAGATGCCGTCGCGCTCTGCAGAGGAACTCATGGAGCCATTCCTCTCCGTTGATGGTAGGTTTTTGCGTGTCGAATTCCCTTCAGCGCATGCGTGCTGAATGGGTTCATAGTCTTGACACAAGGGCGAAATGCGTACAAAACCCGTCGCTGCGGTGTACAAAAAAAATACGCGCGCCGTAACCATCAAACAAAAGGCGCCATAATGAAATCACAAAAATGTCTATAACTCGAAAGTAAAATTATATTTTCAGGATAAAAAAAAATTTTTAGTAAAGAAAAAGTATTGATTTTTAAAAAAAATATCACAACTTTGCAACGCGATGACAGATAATCATGGAACGAGGACGGTTGAATGCAGTTTTTCATCAGCTTCTGACTAATGTACATGTATGGTTCCTAGACGTCTACAGTGTGTTACTACTGTCGAAACTGAGTTAAAAACAGTCACCAGCAGAGTCGAGTCCGGCCGGCCGTGGAGACCTGCCGGACGGCTGTGAATTTACCATGGCAAGCACTACGCTTGTCGTACTCGATGATAAAATGAGACTTTTCAAACAGCAAAAAAAGTGTAATTTAAACGTCAATCTCAATCAAAATGGGAATATAATGTAAGTTTATTACATGATTCAACTATTTTTCAAAATTCTGAGGAATCTTTTTTAGATTTCACTCTTAAACAAGGAATGATAAATCCGACTTTTTAAAACTAAAAATCTTTGTTCTGTTGGCGTTGATGCGTAGCGTGTGTGCAGTGATTGCGCGCGTTCATTTTGTACACAAAGTGGAACCAGTTTCAACCACCATGTGCGCGAGCCCTACTCTAAGGTCAAATTTAGTTTTGTGATTTTCCAATAACTAGAGTCCTTATTAAAGTGTGAAAAAATTACAAAAAAAATTAGTCTCTAACCTCACGTTAAAGTGATGTAAAATGTCATTTTATTTGATAACCTTCCTGTGTGAAATTTGTTAACATCCAAAGACAACAGTGACATCACATTTCAAATAAATGGATCTCTACATTTTTGTACGGTGAATTTGCAGTTCATTCCTGAATCTCTACAATATTTGATCAAATCGGCGTTGAAATTGACTTTTTGACAAACAAAAAATTCCTGTATGGAATGTTACAGACTCATTTACCGTAAGAAAATAGTGACATGTTTCAAATATCGCTCTAAAAGGGTATCAAATAAAATGATATGTTACACCACTTTAAAGTGAAGTTAGAGACTTGTAATTTTTTTCACACTTTAATAAGGACTCTATCTATTGGAAAATGAGTGCATCACAAAACTGAATTTGACCTTAGAGTGCCTCTTTAATGCTTTTTGAGAATGCCATTGTCAGTGTACTATGTATACACTGCCTTTAGACACTGTACACTATATAGTACATGTATTTCCCCTGTGGTCAATGGTCATGCATAATTGCATTAGAAATTGCCAAATTGAATTGTGGCAGTGGTGCTGAACAAGGCCAGAGGAGGTCACAGCACTTTCCTGTTCATTTTGGCTTCTACATGTACGCGTATACTGTAAGTACATGTATTTGAAGCTTTGTATAGGGGAAGTACATATGGGAGCATCATGTAAATGATATCTTATGGGTTGTAATATTTGCAATTAGGAGCTGTAATAATTGTTGGTTCTGAGAAGAACCGGCGGTTTTGTCTCCGTTTTCCTGGCTTACATGTACATGTACTTATTAGTTTTTTTTGGCCGATTGCATTGATTGTCAGTGATCATTATTCTGTCGTGACTAATGCCGGAAGAGACATACTCACTGAACAATACTCACAGAACAAGACCTGTACAAAATGATGTACATTTAGGTTGGATGCGATCCTTACAATAATGGGCATGAAACTCACAGGAAGAGCTGCAAGAGACACGTTACTCACAGAACAAGACCCGTACCAAATGATATGCATTTAGGTTGGATGTGATCCTTGCAATAATGGGAATGAAACTCACAGGAAGAGCTCTACAAGAGACACGTTACTCACAGAACAAGACCTGTACCAAATGATATGCATTTAGGTTGGATGTGATCCTTGCAATAATGGGCATGAAACTCACAGGAAGAGCTGCAAGAGACACGTTACTCACAGAACAAGACCCGTACCAAATGATATGCATTTAGGTTGGATGCGATCCTTGCAATAATGGGCATGAAACTCACAGGAAGAGCTCTACAAGAGACACGTTACTCACAGAACAAGACCTGTACCAAATGATATGCATTTAGGTTGGATGTGATCCTTGCAATAATGGGCATGAAACTCACAGGAAGAGCTCTACAAGAGACACGTTACTCACAGAACAAGACCTGTACCAAATGATATGCATTTAGGTTGGATGTGATCCTTGCAATAATGGGAATGAAACTCACAGGAAGAGCTGCAAGAGACACGTTACTCACAGAACAAGACCTGTACCAAATGATATGCATTTAGGTTGGATGCAATCCTTGCAATAAATCCCTCCTGTTCTCAAACCCATTCATCATTTTCACAGGGTTTTGAGGGATCAAACTACGTATACAAGGGTTTGGGTATATGAAACTCATAGGAAAGAGATAAAAGACATACATGTACACACAGAATAAGGTGTACAAAATTATATGGATACATGTACTGTACATGGCACATGTACATTGTGTACTCATAGAAAGAAATGGGAGAGATACATACATGTGTACTACACAGAACAAGGAGTACAAACTGATATAACAATTAGAATCCTTCTGTGACTGCAAGGGTCAAAATCAGTCAAAATGTTGATATACTTGCCAAGGTATATCTATATTTTACACTATTAACCAGTTCCCGTCGGGAATAAAAAAGTTTTTCTGGGCCCCTGTGCGGGTTTCTTTTCCCCCACACAAACACGTTAATGGAAGCTTCCACAGCACGTGGCCACGTCTACCGAGCATGTCACTGTACACTCGGCTCGTTGCCACGTCAACCGAGCATGCATACAAATATTCCAGAGTTTCCTCTCCGATCCGTGGTGCAAACAAAAATTGCGTGTATACACGGCCTCCGACGCGAACTGGTTAAAAGTCCAACACTGTCAAACCTTACTGTACGTGTAGTACATGTAAGTACATTTACAGGTCAAAATGAGTCGACCATTTTTGACTGGTAAAAGCATTGTTGTGGGTGGTCAAAATGACAGTAAAAACCAGTCAAAAAGTCCTTCTGTGTGCACATTTGGGTCAACAGTCAAAACAGGCAGTTGACTGGTTGTGACCTCTATAGCTAACTTGTCTTTAACCCTCCTATGGTTTGACGTTTCAAAACCTTTCAAAATCTGCTTACGGGCCAAAATGGCTATCAATTATTATGAACCCTTTAAAACCCTCCAGAATTTGTTGCTACTGAACAACCACACCTTTCAATACCCTTTGAAAGGTATTGAAACATTTCAACACCAGTTTGTTCAGAGAGTTGTTACACCTTTCGAAACCTTTCATAGGTCCCTTTTGTCAGACAGTTTTCTCACCTTTCAAAACCCTTCAGTACAGCAAACTTGAAAGGTTTTGAAAGGTCTGACAATTCTATGGCAACTGCACTGTATATAGGAGGGCTAAAGTGCAGCTAAAGTAGAGGGCTTTAGGTTGCAATAATGGACACGAAACTCATACGTGTAGGAAGAGATGGAAGAGACATACTGAACATGGTGTACATAATTATATACATAATTTACATTTAGGGTGGATGTGATAATGGACATGAAACTCATGGGAACAGATAGCTAGGATGATCCTATCGTTATGTTATTCACATAAGCGCTAGGATACAGAGTGTACTTTAGAAAGAAACGTAAATTGCATATTTCACGAAGAAATAAACACATTGCACTGTAATACCTTAAATGTTAATTCGTGTTTTCAATACAAACTTATTGAGTCGGGCGGTGGTGCTGTTTGCCGCTCCGCTCCAGTAATTGCACCTGAGGTATGACCGTGAAAGCGGATGGAACAGTAGGTGAATGACACGTGATCACATCATGCGGACAGAATTGAACCGCAGAGAAGACCAAAACAAAGGCAGGAATTAGTCAAAAACACAGTGTAAGTTTCAATATTTTTTATTATCAAAGGCATACACGTAATAACAGTACAGTATAGATACATAATATTTAAGGTATTACAGTGCAATGTGTTTATTTTTTCGTGAAACATGCAATTTACGTTTCCTTCTACACTCTGTATCCTAACACTCTACATGTATGTGAATAACATAACGACAGGATCATCCTAGCTAGGGAACAGATAGATGAGATGTACTCACAGAACAATTCTTGTACAAAATGATATACTGTAGGTTGGCTTTGATCCTTACAATAATGGGCATGAAACTCATCATAGGGCCGTTTCCATGGTTACGTTACATATTTGATGTTTTGGGCCCACTCTTAATGCCATAATCAGGGATGCCAGTTTTCATATTTTTCCCAAAGAAATCCGGTGCTCCGTCTTTCGTTCGACCGGGGGAAAAAACACCTTTACAGAGCGCGCTGAGTTAGTCTTGGTTATCAAGACGTTATTAACTTTTCTTTTTTTATGCCATTGTGTAATACACTCGGACATTTCACTGACAGAGGGGGTGTTCGATAGTAGCGAGATAACGAGCAATGTTCTTGAACTAAGACTAGCCCATTGCTCCACCTATTGGAAACAGTGTGTGTGGGTCCATGTGTGTCTGTGTGTATACGGTGTGTTGTATACATGTACATGTACATGGTGATCGCAACATGATCATAAAGATTGCATTTTGCGGCCCTTATTTTCTGAAACTTTTGACTGATTTTACTCAACTTGGCTACCGTAATGGAGGTCAGAAGAGGTGTGGATCTGAAAAAAATTGATGCTAGTCTAAACAGGTTCAATTGCCGTTGGCTTGAATCAAAAGACAACAAGGGATATTTTCTTTCCATGTGCAAGTATGAACGTTCGCTCTTCCTTTGCAGGATTTTTTATTCCCCCGGCTCTGGAGCAAACAGCTACTGGCATCCATGCATAATATATATTTCACTCATCAGTCTTCACAGTAGTTGCATTATACCCAGACCTTACTCGGCACAAAATAATAACTTCAGAAATGTTTTGTATGTGCATGTCTAAAAAATGTAACGTGGGTAACCAGCAATTTTTCCCTCTTATATCGTTTACATATAACAAATTTCTGAAATTTTGTTTGTGTGTTGGGTAAAGTCTGGGTATAATGCAACTACTGTGAAAAAAATGATGAGTGGAATATATTTAATAAGGAAATTATGGCATCCAGAATGGGCCCAATACATGTACCTCAAAAATGTAACGTAAGTAACCGTGGAATTGGCCACAGGAAGAACAAAACCTGTACAAAATGATATCACATTTAGGTTGGATGTGATCCTTAGAAGTACTGTCCTACCCATCAGAATGATGGAAGTTTGATGAATTAATAATCGAGTCAGTATTTGCGCCCTTTGGAGGACAAATTTTGTTCACCTGTAAGGCTGCTTAGAATAACCCCCTAAAAAAAACTTTAAAAAAAACAACAAAAAAAACTGCATGAATAAAGATGCTGTTTGAGTTTCATTTTCAGTGCAAATCAAAACAGCTTCCCACTTGTGGCTGGCATAAATTTCCCTTGGACAAACGGGATGCACCGGGCCCCCAACATCAATATTTGTACACTTTGCACACAGGATCGCATTCAAACACTCAGTCTTGTATAAGTTTTTTTTTGGGGGGGGGGGGTATTTTGTGTACACTCGCGGAGAGTCCTGGCGGAGTTCAGTGTCTTCAAGAATCTTGTTCTATTCAGCCTGTCCTCGTTTGTTGGAGGATGTCAAACTCATCTGATGTTTCAGAAGTGTCTTGTTTCTAGGTCGCTGCTCGGTCATCTTCGTCTTCTGCAGACGGGTGTTCAGGGGGGAGGGAGAGCAGGGCGGGGCTTGTCAATAACGAGTCAGGAATCAGGGAACTGAAGAGAAAGCTGATCAAGGGTTATGGGAGATGGAGAGACTCCATTGTCCATTGATTGTATTAGAACCCTCCGTGGTTGATGAATTGCCGTTTTTTTCTTTCTCTGCACCATATGTTGTATTTTCAATACATGTATGGTATGTACGTATGTTTATCTGTATCTGTGCAGTTTGCGTTTTTTTCTGAAATATATAGGCCTACACATTTTGACACGGACCGTGTACACGTGTGTTAGTAATAACAATATCAGTTTACACGTGTAAACGAATATTGTTATCACTGGTAAATGGAATGATGCTGACGGATTGTCCGTATTTAGTACAGAAAATAATGCAAAATATGGCAATATGGGTTAAGGAAAAAAACAAAACAGTACAGATGCATTAAAATTTAGTCACCGAGGTAATCTAAAACTAGCACTCCGATTCCATGCCCTGTTGATCGTGACGATATTGCCCCTTTAAAATGAAGTAATATATGAATACAACCCACAAATGATTCCGGCTGCATCCTCTCCTTTCACCAACATTCTTCTAGAATATCTTTTATAGAAAAAAAAAACCCTCTTAACATCCTAGGGACCTTGAATTAAGAGCATATTTATATCCCAGGTTTGCCATTTTCCATCCTAGATAGAGCAATTGACACAGAGGTCACCCAGTACCAACAAGAGCACTTATCGTTTATTAATTCATGATCTTAACTTCAAAATCCCTAGACCCATTTGCTTGTAAACACATAACCTGAATCCTCCAAATCCTTCAGTAGTAAAGCAAGCACATGACATGTATGCACACGTGTTTCTAATCTGTGATACGTGTACATGTGTACATGGCCAGGGACCCTCCCTGCATGCATTGGAGCAATAAACTGTCCACTGACCCAAGCACTGACCTTGCAATCACTACAACAAACATGGATGTACATGTACCATGGAAAGGCAAGTACATGTACAGTGTATG
The DNA here is from genome assembly GCA_029582265.1 of Zoroaster sp. YZ-2022. Taxonomy (NCBI): domain Eukaryota; kingdom Metazoa; phylum Echinodermata; class Asteroidea; order Forcipulatida; family Zoroasteridae; genus Zoroaster; species Zoroaster sp. YZ-2022. The sequence goes on along the minus strand of CM055829.1, from coordinate 21,871,396 downwards.
CCTAATAACCTCAATACTCCAAAAATCCTTCACTTTAGCAAAGAGCATATGTAGCATGTAACCTCAATGTCAGATACCTTGCACTTTTCTAAGTCGACTTCCTCCAGACCCTTCCCCCTCCCCCGCAACCTAATATCTGTCAGTCTGATTACACAGAAGACCTTTTCTTTTAAAGGCTAGAGGAGTTGTCACCTAATAAAAGTGACCCCTCCTTCTAACCCAATTTCAGCGTGAACTGCTCAAAAGTCAGACAGGCATGACATTTCTACAAACCGGGCGGTTGTTTATTGCGTACGGCCGGGGAGACTCGTAATTGATGCAACAGACGTGCAGGTGTGTTCTATGGAGCGCATTTTTATGCCGTGTTGAGCGTCTGACGAAAAGCAAACAAAGCAGGTCCCTGGATTGACCCTCTGCATGTACATGTATCTACACATGTAGGTTCCTGGCCCTCACCTACATTTGTCCATGTACATACATATTCAAGTTGTTTTAACTTTCCAGATTGTTCAACTTCAAATCACCTGTTCTAGTCATTTTCAGGGTTTTTAAAAATAATATTTTGTTTTTAAAATGATGGCGATCTGGTAAAAACTTCCATACAATACATGTACCCATCCCTGGTATGCATCTCTTTTTTTTTGCACTGTTACCCACATGTTTGTCAAGGGGCACCTTGAAAATGACAAACTGTATAATTATGTATATCCGTCGGTTCATCGGTCAATTCTCACGGCACATTTCCTCGCACATCGAGTGTTCAAACCGCACATATACATGCAATCCTGCGCACATTTCATCACAGGCACATTTCATCACAGACACAATGTCCAACACCCACCGTTGTTTTTGCTGTTATTAGAAGTCTCAGCCGAGCCAGTGTGAATGTTATATACATGTATACGTACATGTATATATATATTCACTGTTTACTCAAGGAATACGGGGGAAGCCAAATTAAATCCTGAGGCATTTTTATTTCATTAGGAGGAACCCCTGGCCTGACGCAACTTCAAAGTCAGTCCTTGAAAGCAGGTCAACCAGTCTGCACATCTTGAGACATCTGTTCGGAGATGTCACTGCACTTAAAGGCAGCATATATATGTATACATACATTTTGTATTCGCACAAAAACATAAATGGTGATCATCAGTTTTCACCGTCTGTCCGAGGCGTTGTTTTTCAAAGAATAGTCGGATGTTGTTCCCCAGTTACTGCGTACTGTATGTGTGTCAGACTTTCGACAATGAAACCATTACAAAATTCCATGTTAGAATGAATAAGAAATTTTTTGTTGGCTGCTCGAAATTTGGCTAATTATGCGTATTCGCTCGTGTTTTTTTTTTAATGACACAACGTCAGAAATTAAAACTTTCACATGTTTTGTATGTACACATACATTTATTCACACAAAGTGATACAAAGCAGACGAGAAGATTGCCAGTGGTAGACTTTCCCTTGACCAGAGGCCAACAAGTAGCAAATCGTGAATTTTGAGGTGCAAATCTTGAATTTTTTTTTGAGAGGCAAATCGTGAATTTTGTGTAGCAAATTGTGAATTTTGAGTAGAAAATTGTGATTGTGAATTTTGAGTAGCAAATCTTGAATGATGGGTAGCAAATCGTGAATGATGGGTAGCAAATCGTGAATGATGGGTAGCAAATCGTGAATGATGGGTAGCACATCGTGAATGATGGGTAGCACATCGTGAATGATGAGTAGCACATCGTGAATGATGGGTAGCAAATCGTGAATGATGAGTAGCACATCGTGAATGATGGGTAGCACATCGTGAATGATGGGTAGCACATCGTGAATGATGGGTAGCACATCGTGAATGATGAGTAGCACGTACATCGTGAATGATGAGTAGCACATCGTGAATGATGAGTAGCACATCGTGAATGATGAGTAGCACATCGTGAATGATGAGTAGCACATCGTGAATGATGAGTAGCACATTGTGAATGTTGTGTGAAATTGTCACTGACATACATGTACCATTCAGGTACATACAATGTACATACATTAATTTACAAGGTTGGTGACATTGTCACTGACTGTGCATGTAATTGACATTGCTGGGTAAAAGGTTAAATTGTTTTTTCTTCATGTTGTAAAACAAAACCGCATTCACAAAACGAAACTAAATGTGGGAATATCACTTCTTGAGTTTATGACTTGCAAAGGGCAGAGGGGCAAAGGGCCTTTAATTCTGTCAAATCACACCTTTGGTTTGTGAGCAGGGGGGCCATCCAGTGATTTGTACCTACATGTATGTATGAACAAATGTGACTTGTCACAACGAAAGGAGCGTAAAGTCGCACTATACCATTTCACAGTACAGCGGGAAAAGTGAAAAATCGGAAGGAGGTCTATTTTTTTAAATTTTTATTATATTTGCAATTTGTATCGAACTCCAAATTTTCAGTTCGATCAGACAATTAAAAACCTCAATTTCAGGCCAATTTCGTTGGTAGCTTTTATCGTGTTCTGCCAAACAACTTGAAACAAAGACGGAAACAAAGCCGCAAATCCCCCTCTGGTGGTCTGGGGGACCGCTGTAACCCCAAGTGTTATATATCATTGGAAAGCTCTTGTTCTACTGAATCCAGAAATACCAATAACTCAATTGTTGAAATTTCTGACTTTAAGCTCATTTTGTGGTGACAGGTCACAAATCTGTTGATTCTTATATATACTCCTCAAAAAAAGAAACGCAACACCTTCTTTTTTCCTTGTTTTTAGAAAATATCCATAACATTTTTATTTGTCCCTTAGTTCATAGTCTTAATAATGTGTATGACCCCCTCTAGCGTCTATGCATGCATGGATTTGACTTCGCATTGAGCGCACCAGCCTCCGAATACATTCCTGCGGCATCCGTCGCCATTGTTCCATTAGCGCATCAGTTAACTGGTCCTCATTGACGGGCTGTACCTGTTGTTCATGAACGCGTCTACTGAGTTCATCCCACACATGTTCAATGGGTGACATCTCCAGACTAAATGCAGGCCATGGTAGAGTGTCAATTTCCTCCTGCTGAAGCCACTCCCGAATCACCCTAGCAACGTGAGGTCGGCCGTTGTCCTGTTGGAACAAACGCAAATTCTCATGTTCCTGCATGTACATCTCATCTCTGTATCGTTGGGCATTGAGGGGACCGTCGACCACCATGAGGTCTGTACGTCCATGGAATGAGATTCCCGCCCACACCATCACGCTTGGCCCACCGTACCTGTCGCGTTCTACCACACATGCGTCGCCGCGGTATCGTTCACCAGGTCGGCGATAGACTCGAGCTCTACCATCGTTATGTGAAAGGCAGAACCTAGACTCATCAGAGAATAGAACCTCGTTCCACATTCGTTGGGTCCAATTCCGATGGCGATTGGCCCACTGCAGTCGTGCCACTCGCCGGGCGTTTGTCAGCTGCGGTCCCCTGTACGGTCGTCGGCACCTGAGGTTGTCGGCACGAAGACGGTTTCGAATGGTTTGGTCACTCACTCGATTGTCATGGTTGCCAGGAGTTTCTCTTGCCGTTTGGCGAGCAGTTCGGAACCGATTACGTAAGTGCTGCAGCCGAATATGGCGGTCCTGGTTTTCATCCGTTACACGTGGGCGACCACTCCTACGACGGTCAGATGTGCTTCCGGTGGTTCGATAGCGTTGTTGGAGTCGAACAATTGTGGATGCATTCACATTGAGCTCCCTAGCAACGGCTCGGGCAGCCATACCTGCGTCGAGCATCCCAATCGCACGCCCTCGGTCTGTAACAGAGAGCCGTGGCATCCTGCTGTGAACGTACAGTGCAAAACAAAGTCAGGTTTTGGGTACGTGGGTAGACTGACTACCTGCATGTGCAAACAAATCCCAGACTTTATCATTACGTAAGACTTTATTCACAGTTCCGTCAAAATCGGGAAACCGCCCAATGTCGGAAATCAGTGATGGGTATCGAGCGCTGAAAGAGCCTATTAGAAGGCTTGTGACGTGGTTAAATAAATCAGCAATACTGGAACATTATGAACTGGCTACCAAACAACTTAAAGGAAAAATTCAAGTGTTGCGTTTCTTTTTTTGACTAGTATACATGGATGCATTTACAGACGTTTAACCAATGGTGTACACAACATGTACCTCTAATACTGATCCCAGCCAGTGTTGGTTTCTTCCATTGATTGAGAAGATACATGTACATGTAAACGACATCAAAAATATATGTACGTATCTCCTGTCCGATTACAGAGCGGAATGGAATCTCAGATAGCAATAACACTGATGACACCTGATGGCTTGTCACCCAAGTGTTTAAGTGCTGGTGGTTCATGTGCCGTGATATGTTTTGGGTTTCCTCAATGATGGTCTGGTGCAGGACTGACTGTTCAGTGCAGCATTCCTCCACCCGATTTATCTCCGATGACAAGATAAGGACAGGAAGAAACACAAGCAGCTATAGGCGGGATCAAATTCACTTTTGATGTCTGTGAACCCACACCAAGTGTTACATGAGAGCTTTATAGGACACTGGAGATCTGTATTGTGAAGAGATCATTCACACTGCTTTTTTTTTCTTTTTCTTTTTTCCTGGAGGCCGGCCATCTGATTGTCTTATTGGAGTTTTAAAAAAAAGAATAAAAAAAAGGAGGTTAGCTGGTGTACAGTGTTCAAAGCAATTCACCAGTCCAGCCCGTCATTCGAGCAGAATAGATTGGCCAATAAGGTCACAGCATACATTGTACCTGAGAGTTGTTGCTATTGGTCGATCAAGCTTTCACAGTGTCGTATTAACCCTCCTACACATAGAGGCCACTCCAAGCCACTGAATGTCCAATGTGTTGTACACACAGTGTTTATGCATATAAGCCACACTGCCCCTTTGAAGTAATCTTCAATGTACATACATGCATACAAAGACACATGTACACCACAGTTGACCTTGTTCACTGATATCCTATATGTTTGTGTACAATACTTATATGCTGGATGGACTGCTTGTACATGTACATGTATGTGTTGTGTATAATACTTGCTGAGGGGACTGCCTATGTCTTGTACACAGTACTTAGTTGCTGGAGGGAATGCCAATACTTAGTTGCTGAGGGGACTGCCTATATGTCTTGTACACAGTACTTAGTTGCTGGAGGGAATGCCAATACTTAGTTGCTGAGGGGACTGCCTATATGTCTTGTACACAGTACTTAGTTGCTGGAGGGAATGCCAATACTTAGTTGCTGAGGGGACTGCCTATGTCTTGTGTACAGTACTTAGTTGCTGGAGGGAATGCCAATACTTAGTTGCTGAGAGGACTGCCTATATATTTGTGTACAATACTTAGTTGATGGATGTAATACATATTTTTTGGTGGACCTAGATGTACATTTACCATCATTGACATTGAGGTCTTCTCTCTGGTAGTTTTCCATCATCACTGTCCTTTTTTTTTTTTTTTCCCTTTCTTTCAATATGGAATATTTTGTTGTTGGTTACTTTTCTTTTGTTGGCTTTTTGAGTTATTCACCATGATAACTTTTTTATCTTTTTTCATTGACTTCTTTTGGGGATTTTTCTTTTATTTCCTTTTATTTATTGGGTTGGTACATCCCTGGCTTCTTATTTCTGGTGAGAAGAGAGCTTGGCTAATCTGGCATTCTGAAGGAGAGGGCATTGCTGATCGGGGAGGACTTGTCAATTTATGGGTCAACATCCACCCCCTCTGCTGAGTGGAAGGCAATAAAGCAGTGGCCCTTGCAGAGATGTATATTGCAGGACATGCATCCATACCTGGTGATCTTGTTCTTCTTGCCGGGCGTTTTAATGCCCAGCCGGTGGCAGTGGATGCACATCCTGCCATATAGACTTGGCATTCGAACCAGTTGATGTTTCGTCCATTCTGCAGTGGCACAGGTTGTGACAGGGGCTGGTAGGCTGGTGTTCCCTCGGCAAATCCTGCAATAAGCACACCTCAACTACAAACACCCAGACAGAGTTGTCTGCCAGACTCTGCTGAGTTGTTTTTGTAGCAGAGCCAGGCATTTACTCGGGCTGACATCAATAAGAAAGTAAAGAAGTTTTTCCACCACTTCATGGACTGCCTGCTGCAAGATTGGTATGATCGATATTGGTCATGCCGATCAACGCCGCCATATGTTTTGTGTATGCTACGGCTTGAGGGGCTCGGATGTACTTTTTGTGGCCCTCCTCTCCCTGTCCCTTGACGCTTTCTTTGAAGGAAGTCGGATGTTTTATCCTGTAGCCTTGGTGACAGGAAGAGAGGAGGGACACCACCTTTTGTATCTTTCCACAAGACGGCAGTGACTTTGTCTTTTTGTCTTAGGTACATGGTTCCTCTAGGGGCCTTCCTGAGTTCCAGCACTTTTGTATGACGTGGGGTTGATCCTTGGGTTGACACTAAAGTCATCAGGAAGGCCCTTAGAGGAACGCTTGACTGCCCCACATAGGCAATGTTTTTCTCTAGCAGTTCAGTGGCCAGCGCAAATGAGGTGTAAAGCTTGTCGCAATACAATTCCATGATAGCAGTCAAGAAAGGGCTGCATCATCTTCATTGAGATTGCTTTTCATTTTCTGCCCAGACTCGAATGCACCATCATGTTCAGCAACAACCAGAAGCAGACTCACATATCAAGATAAATTTTGAAACCCATTTTAATAGGTTTCAGTGGCATGAAGAATCGCTTCACCTTTGCCTTTGGTGCCCTTGTATTTGACCATGGCTTCATCGGAGTGCAAGCTGTTTTGCTGGATTCCAGTTAGCGAGGCAGTTTGAAAGTACAGTGTCCCAGACAACCTGGAGTGGATAGAGTGGATTAGTTCGCATGTACCCCAGCGTTGTTGGTGGCTGTTTATTCGATGGGGGCCTTTGGTTGGATTGGAGCAGGACAGGAGTTCAGCAAGCAATGTAAACCTTCCCCTTGTCATGGTGGCAGCTACTCTTGGGTTCCTCAGAGATGGGTCAGTTGACCAGTCATCCTCGTAATTGCTGTTTCGATGGACACCCTGTACCATCCTGATGCCTACCCAGGCCCTAATTTCTTGTGCTGTTGTCGGCTTGGTAAACCGAGGATTGCCTCTCCCAGCAATGTTAGTGTACCTTGCAATCTTCCGAAACAGCATCAGTGGAAAAAATGCCAAGAAGTACATGAGTGGGATGTTGTTCAGGGGAGGATCCATTGTCGGCCCTTCAGGTGTTTTCCCCCGGAATTTATGGACGTGAGATTTCTTTAGATTTCGGGACCACCCAAACCTGTCAGCTGGATAGATTGGTTCATCTCGGGATGGTGGGTCTGGATCGTCATCCGTTCCAGGCTTAACAGTGCTCGGCGACGCCTCTGGTTGGTTGGGATGGTAGCTCATCAGACCCGGACTCAGACTCACAGACTCTGAAAAGAAAATATCAGATGGAGGGGCTGAAGAACTTGAGTGCATCTCATCATCATCATCTTCTTCACTTATGGCTGACAGGGTGTAGTCATTGCTATCATCATCATCGTCCTGTTCCTCCTCCCATCTCTGCTTTCTCCATCTGCTTCTCTTATCCATCCACCTTCCCACGCCTCTCTTCCTTCTCCCTCCGCCTCCTCCTCCTCCCTCTGTCTCTCCTCCTCCTGGCATTTCTCCTCCTGTCTTCTCTCCTTCACGTTGTCTTCTCCTGCTTTCTTCTTTTTTCCTGTCTCAGCTTTTCTTGTTCTTGTCTTCTATTTCTTTCTCGAGTCGAGCTGTCTTTAATCTTTGCTCTTCCTCCTCCTTTTCTCTTCCTCCAGCTTTTTTTCTGCAACTTTCTCTGCTTTTCCTCGCTCTTTCTGATCTTCTTGTAGCTGTCTCTTCTCTGCTTTTTCTTCTTTTCTTCGTGTCTCTCCTCTTCTTCTCTCTGCTCCTGCTTTCTTCTGCCGCCTTCTTTTTTTCTCGCTTTCTCCCGCCTTTTTCTCTTTCCTCACTGTCGGCTCTCCCTCATCACCCTTGTCTTCCTCCACATCCACCCATACTGGTCACCGCCCTCTGCCCGCTCTGGTGCCTCTACTGTCTCCTCATTTTCTCCCTGCACCGCTGCCCTCTGCCCGCTCTGGCCCTCTACTGCCTCCTCATCCTCTTCCTCTGCACCGCCCTCTGCCCGCTCTGGCCTCTACTGCCTCCTCATCCTCTCCTCTGCACCGCCCTCTGCCCGCTCTGGCCACTCTACTGCCTCCTCATCCTCTCCTCTGCACCCGTCTCTCTGCCCGCCTCTGGCCTCTACTGCCTCCTCATCCTCTCCTCTGTAATCATTGCCCTCTGCCCGCTCTGGCCCCTCTACTGCCTCCTCATCCTCTACCTCTGCACCGCCGTCTCTCTGCCCGCCTCTGGCCCCTCTACTGCCTCCTCATCATCTCCTCTGCACCGCTGGCCTCTGCCCGCCTGGCCCCTCTACTGCCTCCTCATCCTCTCCTCTGCACCGCCCTCTGCTTCCACTAGCCCCTTTACTGCCTCTTCCTCCACTCCTTTCTCATTCACTCTCCATTTCTCACCCTATCTTCCTCCTACTTCCTCCAGCCTGCTAAAATAATTATAAAAAGAAAAGTTAGGGTTCTATAACAACAACATAATAAGTTTTGTGATAATAACTTTGTAACATTCAATCCTTTATCAAAATTAAAACATTTTAATTATAAAAGTGTGCTTAAAATATTTACCTTTCGGCCTCTCATCACTAGCTGAAAAATTTCCAGCTGTCTCCTTCAAATCGAACTGCAGAAACTGAACTTCACGATTACTACTCATAGTGCTTTAGAATCAACTCGACTTACAAACTTTTTCTTTGGGGGTACTGCTTAAAGCAATGGGCTGTGAAGCTGTCTTGAAGGCCTTATATACCTTTGCTTTCCTTTGTAAAATACTGGCCATTGTATGATTTCATAACTTTACGTAATATTATATAACCAATATTTAAATAATAATAATAATTTGAATATGAATACATACACAACTTATGATGCCATATATGGATATTTGCCATATGAAGCTCCTCCCCCTTTTAAAAATCATACGATACTCATTGAAATAAAGCAAACCAGTAGACTTAAGTTTTGGTTTTTTTTTAAATAAAAACTACCTATAAAAGTACCTAAAAATTACATGTTAATTCAAGTTTTAGTATTGAAAAGTATGTAATGTTGTAATGGCAGACAATAAAATTCCTCTGTAAATATTGAATTCACCCATCCCCAAGTATACATGTAGCTAACAGCTGGTTACAATCATATCAAAGCTTATCAGCAGGTTATACTGAACACAAACTCCCAATAATAAATCACCATCAGCCACTGAGACCAATAAACCCTTCCAAGCCTCCAGCATCCATTGGGATTTTCAGCAGTTATTTTGTAAACACAGACTCTCCATAGTAACCTACCACCAGCCACTGAGTCTGGAACAAATTATTATGCCCAGCAATATGTCAATCACAAACCAGTGAAACCATCAGACTTTTGAGGCATTATGTTACTATACAGATTAACTATGTGGAGCCACTGCCTACTAAAGCAATGGCTTGGAGTGGCCTGAATGTGTTGTTGGACAAATTGCACTGATTGTAGGAGGGTTAATAGTATCCAGTTTTGGGGGTGAGATACATGTAAAATCATACTTAACCAGTTGATCAGGAAGCTCTTCCTCCGTGGTAAAATGCTGCTTTTGCAGTACTTGTTCATCCGACACGACATGTTATGTATCCACATCGAGTCTGGAGAAAGCCATTCTGTCCCTTATTGTTTTATTTATTTTTTCCCATCATCACCAGCCTGGTTTAACCATTAACCCTAACCACCCCCATATCCTGCAAAACCCTCCAAGGGGCACTTTTTTGGGAAAAATTCAGCGCTGTTGGGAAACTTTCAACCTCTTCAAATGGGACAAAATTACTACCTGGCAAGAAGTACAGGCCGTAAGTGCTGAATATGAAAAATCAATCAAAATGCATGAGTGCATTTTGAAGATAAGCGCATGTTTGCAAAAGTACACTGATGGATTTTGGAGGATTCAGGACGGTTCCTAGCCAGAATACCTAGGTGGTTAGGGTTAAGAATGTACATGTACATGTAATGCATCAAACTTCATGGCTTAGTCTTGAGTCCAGCCATTCTAGTGAATGTGTTCCTATCATGCTGTGCCTGCACACTGTGTGTTTCGAATAGATTTCTGTAAATGTCTCGGTGCAAGACTAGACACACCCTACCCTGCCCCACACCACCCTGCCCTGTCCCGCCCCACCCCACCCTGCCCCGCCCCACCCCACCCCACCCTGCCCTGCCCTGCCCCGCCCCACCCCACCCCACCCCACCCTGAAAGAAGTAGCCTGTATTGTGTCCAAACCTCCAGTTTCTTGTTTGTGGGGATGTGGAGAGTCTGTACTTCAGGGGATTTGTCCTCAAGACAGGCGTGTGATTTGTCCGGATTTTTACAACTCTCCCTTTGCCTCAGAATTTTCTTGAAAGAAGAGAAGTAGCCACCAAGGAAAGAAAGAAGTAGCCTGTATTATGTCCAAACCTCTATAGTTTCTTGTTTGTGGGGATGTGGAGAGTCTGTAGTTCGGGGGCTTTGTCCTCGAGACAGGAGTGTGATTTGTCAGGATTTTTTCCAGATTTCCAGATTTTTACAAATTGCATTGTTGTGATCCTCCATATTTTAAAGATATAAGCAATAAAGGAAAGCAGAACTATAGATTTCACCCCAGCACTGTTCACAACAGCGGCCCCAATACCCCTAGCAAAATTGATGTGGATTTTTCAAAACTGCCCAATCACACCCCTATTTAGACCAAAGGGAGACTCGGGCCCACTACCCATTTTCACGATTTTTTTTACTTTTGTCAAATCACACCCCTGTTGGGTGGTAACTTATCAAATTTTCTTGGTAAATGTTTTTGGTATTAAAAGTAAGTATTATTATTTTTTTTACCTATGAAATAGCCTGCAGCACACAAAAAGAACATAGATTACATGTACTTTAAACCTACCAAAAAAAATAGCCTGACAGTTTTCTGTTTTTTTTCCTTTTTTTTTCTTCTCTCCAGACCCTCCTTAACAAATAATAAAGTAATACAGGGCATATTTAAGGCACACAAAATTCTAGGACAAAACATTTGAAGGCCTCGGCCAAGTGGAAGTCGCAGTGTATGATTGAAAGCAAGATGGGGAAAAACAAAAAATTTGTCTTGAGATGATGTCTTGAAGAAATCATGAGATCATGATCGACCATCGACTCCTCCGGCAAGGAGTTTCCAGAGACGCAGTGAAAGGTTTTTCAGATGATGTGGGGGGAAAAAAAACAAAAAAGAACACAAAACAAGAAAACAAAACAAGATTTCAGCGAAAGGGGGGTGTGTTTGCATTTATACTGTAAGATGCTTCTGGGGGTTGTGTCTGGCACAACGCACACAATGTGTCGATGGAGCAGGAAGGGTTATAACACAAGCCTTAGCCATTAAAAAAAAAAAAAAAAAAAAATGCTGATCACGCCATTAGCAAGTCTAATGAATGGAATTGGAGCAGCGATCCATTATCGCCGGGATCGAGAGAGGACAAGCGTTCTTTGGCACAGGCGACAACAAGAAAAGTTATTCCTTGGGTTCGTCACAAATCCTCCCAGGCCCGGGACCAGGAGAATAAAATCTACATATGTATAAAAAAAAAAAAAGTGATGGATTTTGTTTCTTCTCTTTCTTGAAATCTTCCTCGCGAGTCTGCGGAATGTACACTGCTCTACATGTACTTCGGCGTGAGGCCCCGAGGACAGAGTTTATTATTTACACGTACATATAACAGATACATTGGCTATTGGGATGATCTGTATTTGAATGTGATGGTGCTGTTGTTGAGTACTCAATGTGCTTGTCTTGATTGGATCTTGGTTGTTTACATTTGGTCTATGTTTGATGTCTGTCTGTGTGTGTGTGTGTATGTGTGTGTTACATGTATATATACATGTATTATGCATGATCTGACCAAGCTGATTAAAGGGACGATTATCGCCACGATCAGGGCCGACTTTCAACAGGGCATGGAATCAGTGTCCTAGTGTACGATGAACACGGCGACTGAAAATTACTGGCTCATGTATGCAGCAGCAGTGGTATCATTGAAGGTATTATTTCAGTTAAAATCCACATGTAAAAATTAGAACTCCGATTCCATGCCCTGTTGATCATGACGATATTGTCCCTTTAAAGGGGATTGGAGGCCATGTTTTGAGTATGCGCCTACTGTTGTTAAATTGTCAATTACATAGTGCATACATGTATACTGTCAGTCGATCCATTAACCCTAACTCCCTAGGCCCATTTGCTTACACATAACCTGAATCATTCCTAATTCCCTAGGCCCATTTGCTTACACATAAGCTGAATCCTCCAAAATCCTTCAGTAGTAAAGCAAGCACATGACATGTATGCACACATATGTTTCTAATCTGTGATACATGTACATGGCCAGGGACCCTCCCTGCATGCATGGAACAATAAACTGTCCACTGACCCAAGCACTGACCTTCCAATCACTACAACAAACATGGATGTACCATGGAAAGGCAAGCATGCCTAATAACCTCAATCCTCCAAAATCCTTCACTTTAGCAAAGAGCATGTAGCATGTCACCTCAATCCTTCAAAATCCTTCACTTTAGCAAAGAGGATTTTGGAGGATTTGGGAAGGTTAGGGTTAACCCACAAAAATCTAATAGTAATACGTGTACATGTACATGTGTACATACATGGGGTGTCGTGGCCGAGCGGTCTAGCTTACCGGATTCAAGTTCTGGTGTTAGCAACATAATGTGGGTTCGAATCACGGCCGTGACACTTGTGTCCTTGAGCAAGACACTTAATCGTAATTGCTTCTCTCCACCCAGGGGTTAAATGGGTACCTGTGAAGGCAGAGTTGGTTTGCTCTATATGCGCTAGAAATGGCAGCAATTGAGCTGTATACTCCCCAGGGAGCTGAGATGGTTTCAGGAATGATTTATGAGCCTTATGAGCCTTATGAGCAGGGATAATAATATAATGCGCCTTGAGCACCACTTAGTTGGTGGATACGTGCGCTATATAAATCCACACATTATTATTATTATTATTACATAGCAACCCCAAAATGTAGAAAATATGCAGAAGTTCACACAATCATGGCAAACAGGACAAAAAGGCAATCTTACCACCATGTCAAATCCTGTATCAAACCATTACATGTGTATGGATGTTTGCAATTTAAACATATGTTATTTGTTAATTTCATTGAAATTCTAAAACAGTAATGATTTAAAGGACTTTACACTGTATCAGAAGTGGCAAACGTATCCCGTGGCAAACGGGACAAAAAAAAGGGAACCTTACGCCACTGTGGAAACACACAGTCAAATCTTTATAGGTTGGTGAAATTCTTGCGTCTGGAGATAAACAATTGATTAAATTTTGCCCTACACCGACGTGTGTATAGCGCTGTATACTCAGTGCTTTCCGAGTGTCTGTGAAAAAACTACATGGGCGACTCGGGCGGGATTCGAACCCACGACCTCCTGCTTACTAGTGCAGACGTCTTAACCTCTCGACCACCGAGCTTGCCCGATGATGATTGGCCGGCTAGAATCCTACATGTATATAGCAGCGGGTTCCGCGATATATGGGTCATTCCATGAACGTGGGACCCAAAGTGTGACATGGAGGTCAAAAATTTCAAGTTCATTAAATCAAGGGGGAAAAAACAGTTTTGTTACCTTATTTATCATAGTTTGTAGGTTGTCATCTTTTAAAATAATAGATACAAACATTAAAACTGGTGTCATGTATTTACTTCCTGCTTCACCTGATATGAGGTTAACGATGTAACAAAATTACAAAGGGACACCGTGTCTTGTTACGTTGTGTAATATACTGACTAAAGTTCATGGATCAAAATAGGGGAGACCCAAGAAATTTTTGTTTGTTGTCATAGTAGGTTTGTATGAGATGCAACAATAGGTGAAAGTTATAATCATCAGCTCGTACGATGTAAGGAATAACACAGGCCCCAATATCTGAAATACATGGAAAACACAAGTGTCCCACGTTCATGGAATAACCCATATATTGGTGAAATTGGCAAACAGTCAAATCTCGTTTCAAACCACGACATGTAACATGTATATGTTTGTTCACAAGTATTAATCAATTTAAACTATACGTGTACATGTATGTTATTTGTTAGTTTCATTGAAATTCTAAAACGGTAATGGTTTAAAGGACTTTCACTGGATCAGATGTTGACACAAACGGGACAAAAAAAGGCAACCATTCCACATGTCAAATCTTGCGACAAACCACGACATTTATGTTCACAAATATTAAGCAAAAGTAAATTACAGTTACTGCTTGTTAATTTCAATAAAATTCTATTAACAGTAACAATAAAAGACTCTGCTGTCTGTCTTCCGTGTACTGTAAGGGGGGGGGGGGTAGGGAATTGTTTTCATTCTGAATTAGGACATCACCACAGCCATCCAATTAATTGAAGCGACACACTAGCGCCCTTACCTGACCAGGATACTGTAACTTGCACTCCGGCAAAACAGCTCGCTTTTGTTATTTTCCAGCGCTCAGGTTTCGGATATTGGATCCTTTAGGACAGGTTGAGAGGATTTTTTTTTTTTTTTTTTTGAGGTTGTGCCAATGTGAAGATCAGGCCTGACTAAGGCCGTGACATTTAGAGATAACAGGCTGGGGTTGTGTTCACGCTACACTCGACTCGAAAAATACATTCAGCCCTGACCTACAATGTTACCTGCACTTGTCCACTTGGCTGTGTTTTGGGGGATGAAAATCTTGGATATTTTTTGCAGCTTTTCGATTTCTAGCAGATTGGGAGATGATTTTTGTTTGTTTGTGAAGGTCATTAATTGCCATTTATAACCAAGGGGTTCACAGAACTAAATGAGGTGATTCGAATGGGAAATATTATGAGGCTTGCCATCCACTCTGTGCATCGCCATACGAGGGCGCCCCAGCACACAATGCAGCAATGCAGCAACTATCACTGGGCTGTTGCTTGGGAATTAAGCATAACTGGTTTACATGCGATATTGAGTCATTTATAAGTAGTTACCACTGTATAATTATACAGTACGAAATGGCAGGGGAAAAAAAAAACATGTAGAAAAACTCATTCTCAAAAATAAGTGACGACGAAAATACACGTATATGAAATTTGGAAGGAGATAGCTGACTCATTGGGATGCAGCCGGAAGCATTTTTGTTGTTGAAATTTGTAATTTTTATTGATTGTTAAATGACATTATTTGATCCTTCAATCAATGAAACTACAATAATGTATGTTTATAGGGTATAATGTACATGTACATGTACATTGGTATACATTTGTAGCGTATACAGATCATAAAATGGAGCTGCAAAATGCCCAAACTTGGAGACTATGTGTACACGGTGTACAGTGTATATATACATGTACATACATTAACATATTTACATGTCTGTGCATTTTCACCACCAAAGCGCTACGATGTGCACAGAATCTGTAGCCAGCCTGTAAAACCACTCACTGTCAAGCTTGAGCCAAGCTGAAACGTCTTCCCCCATTGTCAAACCACTGCATGTACATGCACAGTATAAGCCAGGACTCGGGAAATAGGGTGTGCAAATTTGTCATTCTTTGAAAAACAGGGTGTCCAAATGTTTACCTTTACAATACTTTTGAATGTGTATCGCAAATACCGTAAAACGGGCTGTCCGTTTAGCAAACGGGGCGTACAAAAGACACCCAAAGGTATTGCTGGCTAATACCGTGTGTACACGTGTGTTCACAAATATTCAGCAAAAGTAAACTGCAGTTATTTGTTTATTTTACTGAAATTGTTATAACTGTAATGATAAAAAGACTCCCGTGCCTGTCTTTGATGTACATGTACTGTAACGGAGGGGGGGGGGGGGGGTTTGCTTTCTTTCTTTCTAAATTAGGACATCACCATCCATTTAATTAACCCTAACTCCCTAGGCCCATTTACTTAAACATAACCTGAATCCTTCCTAACTCCCTAGGCCCATTTGCTTACACATAACCTGAATCCTTCCTAACTCCCTAGGCCCATTTGCTTACACATAACCTGAATACTCCAAAATCCTTCAGTAGTAAAGCAAGCACATGACATGTATGCACACATGTGTTTCTAATCTGTGATACATGTACAGCGTACATGGCCAGGGACCCTCCCTGCATACATGGAGCAATAAACAGTGTCCACTGACCCAAGCACTGACCTTGCAATCACTACAACAAACATGGATGTACATGTACCATGGAAAGGCAAGTATGCCTAATAACCTCAATCCTCCAAAATCCTTCACTTTAGCAAAGAGCATGTAGCATGTAACCTCAATCCTTCAAAATCCTTCACTTTAGCAAAGAGGATTTTGGAGAAGGTTAGGGTGTATGCGACATAGTGCCCTTGCCTGGCCAGGATACTGTAATTTGTACTTTGGCAATATATGTTAGAGTTATACATGTACAGTATCGACATATCGACATACACGTATCAACGGCTATGTATATTTTAATTTTGGCAATAAGGCAAAATGTTTCGTGTGGAGATTTTGGTGATAGTCTACTTACTTTCGGTCACAACTGTACTTGTATCCTCTAAAAGTATGTAATAATTTACATGTACATGCACATGTAGGTACATGCAATACATGTACATGTATTGGCCCTTTACTGCGATTGATTGCTTCACCTGCCCCTTTCATCTCCAACCATGTTTTTCTGTGTTAAGCCCTTTTCACACTAGTCAAATCCCTGGGGGCGTCCCCGGGGAATTACACATATGGTCGTCCTTTTAACACTTGGACCCTACTCCGGAGCCACCCCTGCTCCGGAGTAGGGTTAAGAGGTACAACCCCGGCGGCTTAAGAATCCCCCGGGGAGTAACGGCTAGTGGGAAACGAAAGCTCGTGCTCACCCCAGTTTGTGGTGGACAGATAACGTAAACAAACTGTGAAAGGTCAGAGAGATAAACAGTCGAGGTCAGGAAATGAGCACTAAATATATTTCGCGGTCTGAGTTCAAGCTGTTTGTTTTATACAGATTTGTATCCAAGTACTGTATTTATAAAGTTTTGTTGTATTTTATAGAAACCAAATATCAACGAAAATACATTTCACTTTATATATTTTTGGAAGAATTTATCAGTTTCCAAAACTAATGATTTTGAAGTAACATGCAGGTTAAATTTGGAATTGTTTTGGACGAGGTACAATTATTAGTATCCGTCTCACTAAAGGTACCAGTTTGTCAGCTGATTATCATAACGTGCCAAACTCGATCACCCAAAGAAGGTTCATGTCAGCTTTCGACAACGAATCGTTTTGTAAATTTTTTTTTGTAGCCATTTTGCTTGTTTACAATTTAATGCGAGTACGTGCACTCATTGCATACTGGGATTGCGCGCTTCCGGCTAGCTACATTCATGACTTCTGTTAGCAAAAAACAAAAACAAAAAAATTAAAAAACAGCGTGGTTGCCCTGAAGTTTGATCATAGTGTGAAACGTGCGTGCGGAACCCCGAGGAATAAGGACCCAGGGAATACGTGGGCGGGGACAGTGTGAAACTGCGCCAGGGTAACTGTGGGGTAAAAAAACTCCGGGGCCTCCTTAGGGTTGTACTCCGCGGGGATAAGAGATATGGTGTGAAAAGGACTTTAGATTACAGAGATATATGAATCCTTTTTTTTTTTTAACCATCATTTTGTGTTTAAATCTGAACATTTCTCCTTGTACATACATTGTACATGCAGAGGATGTAAATTACTTTCAAATTTAGGACTTTTGGACTTTGGGTTCTGTCAGGGGTCGAAATTAACTTTAATTTGATGGTATCCCATGGGACTAAAATTTTACCAGTCCTTTTCAAGGTGAATATAAATACAAGAAAAAGAAATGAACCATGAGCTGGTAAGCAACATGTTCTTGGTGAGATCATGCTGAGATCATACTGAATGTTTTTTGCATTTCTTTATTTCAATTTTTTTCACTGGCCCATCGGACTACCCAAACCCCTGTAGCTAGTAGTCCCGCTGATAAAACCACTAGCCTGGGACTAGCAGACTAGTGTTAATTTCGACCCCTGCCTTCTTCAATTGTTTGGTTGAAATTTCTCATTCGAATTTTAAATACTATGCATGTATAACAAATTTCTGAATTTTTATTTATTTTGTTTGTGCTTATTAGTTAGATCTGGGTATTATGCAGCTACTGTGAAAAAAATCTTTAATGAGTAAAATATTTATTATGGCATTAGCCCTAACCTTCCCAAATCCTACAAAATCCTCTTTGCTAAAGTGAAGGATTTTGGAGGATTGGGGTTATGTAAGCAAATGGGCCTCAGGAGTTATGGTTGTAATAGAGTGGGCCCAAAATCTCAAAAATGTAACATGGGTAACCATGGAATTGCCTACGTGTGTATGCAGTTGTACATAACAACCTTACCCAAATATATGAGAATTTTATAAGAAGTTTATATTTTTTGTTTTTGTCTCTCCACCATGCAAAGCCTCAAATCCAACATCAAGTTTATATCTTGCAAAACTGAAAGAAGAAAACATTGATTTAAACTTCAAATTAAGCCAGTTTGCATATGATTTAAGTGACACAGATATGTCTGTCACAATACATGTACATCAAAAAAATTACAGTTTTAAGTAGTGACTTTTTATCTTCAGTAATTCCATACAATTTGTATTGTCGCTGTTCCCTAATTACACCCGGCTTCCCAGTCACAATTCATTATAAGTCCACAGCTGTGGTTATTATCGCTGCATTAAAGCAGAGATACAGGTATGATGCTCATCACATTTTCAATCGTGTGATCCATATCACGCGCACACACACGCACGACCTTTGGCTCCCCCCCCCCCCCATCATGACTAAAATTTACGCTGCCCCATAATGCCCAAAGTGTCTTCAGAGTACGGGTATATAAACAAAAATAATATCAATTTAAATGAAATTCCAGTTTTCACATTGTCTGGCCGATGCCGCGGCCTCGGGCAATAAACTTCTCCCGTACACGAGCAGACCGAAGAAAGATCCTGATAAATATGCGTAGTTTGTGCTGACGGGGTGAGAGAGAGGGAGAGAGAGAGAGAGAGAGAGAGACAGAGAAGGAAAGTGTACTTATAATAAATTTTTCAAGTGAGAGAGGAGCTGAATTGGTGCCCAGAGGGGAGTTATACATGTATGTCTGACTAGAATTGACTTGGTGCAGGCCAGTGGGGAGAAACGGTGGTACTGGCTGTGTGCGTCTTACAGACACATGTGCATGTAGGTATATAACCATGTTCTGTTGATCATGTACACCATAGTTGTTTTGTAAATGGGTTTGGTATATTGGCTTACCGCGTGTCTATGCACGTAGTCTGCATAATCGTGTCAACTATTTCACAGTATTCTGGCTGTGATTAAGATATAATGGTTTGAAGGGCAAGCTATTTTTTTTTTATTAACCCTCCTACTGTTTGACCATTTGAAACCATTCAAAATTTCCACTTACCAAAATGCCCATTGGTTTTGTACACACATGGTGATACCATTTGAACAATGTTGGTAGCAAGCTTTACTACCATTCAAATCCATTCAAATGCATAGAGGGTCCATTGATTCACCACTTAGAAGTATCCAAACAAGGTTTTGTATTAGCTGTACTACCATTTGGAAAGACCCAAAGAAGGTTTTGTATTTGCTGACCTACCATTCAAAACCATTTGGGGGAATCAATACTGTACACAGTTACATGTATTTCACCATTCAAAACCACAAAAGCGAATGGTTTCAAATGGTGGATCAACTTGTATGAAAAAGCTACCAGAAGTAGGAGGGTTAAATGGGTGAAAAGCGATTTGAGTTTAAATAATTGTTGTTATCGTTTAAATATATTTGTTTAGCGTCAACATCTTGGGCAATTACAGGACTTGTCACTTTAGCAGAATTAAAAGTTGGGATGGAAGGGAAACGTACATGTACCAAATAGAGAAACTTAATCAGGAAATGGGTTTCATTCATTGTAATTATAAGAAAAATGTAAATGTAACATGATTTTGTTTTAACCCTCCTACACATGGAGGCCACTTCGATCCACAAAATTCTGTTCTTTAGCAACCTTCAGTACATACGTGTACAAGCCTGCTGTCCTTTCCAAGTAATCTTACAAAATCAACTGTGTGCCACCCAAGGCCACTATAAATGTTTGAACATATTAGTATGACCTGCAATGTATCAATGGGAGACCACCTTACCCTGCAATCTCAGTGGTGTGACAGTGCACAGAAGGGTAACCATAGTAGGCCACTGGCAACAACTAATGGCTTGGAGTGGCCTGAATGGGTTGTTTCAAAAATTGCACTGATTGTAGGAGGGTTTTAAAGTAAGTAATTTAAAAAAAAATAATGAATTAACAATGGAACAACAACAAAACTTACTAGAGAAGGACTTGAACCAGCAACCCTCTCGATCACCACAGCGATGCTCTACCATCTAAGAGAAGAGAATATATTTGGGGACCCAGTTATGCTGTGGATTAATAGAATAAAAGAAGGCGATCAGAGCATACTGATCGAAATGTCGAGTTGTAACTACCAGTTCTTGTCAGAACTAATTACTACTCAAAAGAGATTTTTTTTCACATGGTGTCACTGCTAACAGTCTTTACAAGCTACGAATCTTAGTTTTGAAGGATTAGGATACTCAAGTGAAGATTAAGTGCAAAAAACAAACAAAAAATCACTGCATCTTGACTAAAAGCCAGTATACACAGCTACAATTGCATGCATTAAGAATCAAGAGATATGTACAGAAGGTTTTAGCTTATTTCATTGTGTCGATGACAAGAAAATAATGAAAATGTATGCAGATTTTGTGTATTCATTCCACCGTGGAATTTGTGTATTACAATGAATGCAAACTAATCTAAATGCATAATTTGTAAACTACTTTCCGGTTAGAGTGAACAAAAAAAACTTAGACAGTTTCCCTTGTGATTTATTTGATAACATTTCTTTGTTAATGACACAGGTTGATTCCTCTTGATTCCTCGCAAAGAATTTATGCATTTACAGACATTTTTTTTTACCGAATCGTGTACAGTTCCTTTAAAAAGCCTAGAATGCCCCTTGAAACTGTTTATCCAAAAGGAATAGTTACGCCAAATTTTGGACCACTCCGTCCTTTTCTGCTCTTTAATTTACCACCCCCCCCCCCCACATTAGATACTGCTCAACCATCTCCTTCACTTTCCCAGGATCCTTCAGCACGGTTGCTGGGCAACCCTCTCCATGGGAATCTCAAGTTAGGGTAACTGAGAGGTGAGCAATTTGATAGTGCTAGCCTGTTAAGCATGATTTGTTTTGGCTGCACTGTGTGGGCTTTCCATCTATGTGTATGGGCCAGCCATCTTCAGCAGCAATTTCAATTGGGCTTAAAGGGACGGTACAATATCAGTTATGTTGGCAAGACTACTTCTATGACAAGCCTGTATTTTTTCCCGATTTCAGATTTTTTTTAATTTTTAATTTTAATTTTTTTTTTACAAATCTTCATTTGCCTCAAAATGTTCTTGAAAAGAAGAGAAGTACCGTAATTTCCTGCGTATAAGACGCTCGGTGTATAAGGCGCATTACCCCAGAATCGGGGGAATGTGATTAAAGTGTCAACGTACAAGGCGCACCGCCGTATAAGGCGCACCATGACCGCTCAGTAGTGCAGTGCATGCCAGAAGCGCTATAGCACGACCATGCCGCCGCCACCACCACGCGCGCGTCGTACTAGGAAAGTAGTCTGGTTGCGGCCCAAGTGATCCCGCGGTGTTGTGCGTAATACACTGTGATTAATAATCGAGGTGAAAAACAGACACGGCAAAAGTTGACAACCTTGCACACATCGCATAGAGACTTAGTCATTAGAAAGCGTTGTAGATAAAAATGCGCGATCGTGTACGATGTTGGGCATGCTATTTTTAGAAACAGGGGAATTCTGCTTTTGGTACGTCACACACGAGTGAGGTCTTTCGTGAGTATTATTTACGGTGAATGAATGCATGAAAATCTTGCGCTAACGACCTTCATTGGAAAACACGGCCGCTTTGTTAGGTTGAGGTCCACCGAAAGTTACACAAGCGGTAATCATCACTTTGATCTCAAGCGACACCAGATAAGGCGCACCGTTAGATAAGACGCAGTGACGTTTTCGTACCTTTGAAAGTCAGATAAGCCGCGTCTTATACGCAGGAAATTACGGTAGTCACCAAGGAATAAATAGCCTGTATTGTGTCCAGACCGTACCTCCAGTTTCTTGTTTGTGGGGATGTAGAGAGTCTGTAAATCCTCCAAAATTAAACATCCAGGAGGTTCAGGGGGCTTTGTCCTCTAGACCAAAGGGAGACCCAGGCCCGCTACAGGTACACATACCCATTTTTCAGGATTTCTTTTTTATTATTTTCATAGCGTTGCTTACTGGTAAGCAGTTTTTTTTCCCTGCTTAATATACATGTGTAGCTGAAGGAAATCTGCTAGACCTCGGCGTATTTCACAGGTTAGCAAGATACGGTGTAATTCGGTGAGAGCCTTCACCATGGATTTGTATTGTTACTTCCTGGGGGTCATGCCTATGTTCCCTCAGCCCTATGTTCCCTCAGCCCTATGTTCCCTCAATGCCTAACATTTTTTTTAAATCCAAATTAGGCCCTATGTTCCCTCAACCCTTTGTTCCCTCAGCCCTATGTTCCCTCATGGAGTGTTAAGACTGGATGAGGGAACATAGGGCTGAGGGAACATAGGGTCTATTTAGGGCTGAGGGAACATAGGGCTGAGGGAACATAAGGCTGAGGGAACTTGAGTACGGTCCCACTTCCTGCACTTGCTAGCAATAACGGCCAGCATGTTAGCGTGCCCTTTTCTATACATGACTGGTAACAGTTAGCAGCACTATAAAATGAAAAGCACACAGTAAGAAAAGTAAAGCTTTGCCTGGTATCCGGATACCCGACCGCATCTGCCATTACCCGGTTCCGTTTTTCGGTTCCGACTTTTTATTATTCGGTCTTAACATTTGAGCGATGCCGCCAACAGAAATCTGCGACTCCTGAATAATGTAATGTTTACACTTTTACAATTTTATTTTGTCAAGAAGAGATTCAACTTCAAGAGATTACACTAGATAACGCCTTTGTAGTATTTTACAGACTGTTTCTACACACTTTCCTCCAACTGATTCAGTGTGATACAATGTTTGCCTATTGTTTGCAGTTATTGGACTAGTGCATGCTTTATGTCTGCACTGGGAGTGTGTACCATGAGCTGTTAATAGAGGGGATATTATTATAGGGAATGTCCACATTAATTGTTGTGCTATTAATAAAAAGTGTTGTTGAAATTGAAAATGAAAACGGGTATCCGGTTCTAAAAATATCCGAAAAACGCACAGCCCTAAAGAAAATAAATAATTTTGACCACCCTGAACAATACCAGACAATGCTTTTACCGGTCAAAAACGGTTGACTCATTTTGACCTGGAAATGTACTTACTACACGTAAGGTTTGACAGTGCTTGACTTTTAAGTGCACTAGATATACCTTGGCAAGTATATCAAAATTTTGACTGATTTTGACCCTTGCAGTCACAGAAGGGTTAATTCATCTAAAATATGTATACTTAAATAATGCTAAGTACATGTAAGACTAATTGCGGAGACACCATGTGAAATTCTCAATTGTGTAGTAATTAGTTCTGAAAAGAACTGGAGGTACATGTACAACTCGACATTTCGATCACTGTGCACTCGTCCTCAGGAGAATGCTGTCATAACCATGGTTTTAGAGCATAGAATTTGTCTTAGTCTTCCAGTGAAGTACATGTACATACGAGAGGTTAAGACATCTGCACTAGTAAGCAGGAGGGCGTGGGTTCGAATCCCGCCCGAGTCGCCTGTGTAGTTTTTTTCACAGACACTCGGAAAGCACTGAGTATACAGTGCTATGCACACGTCGGTGTAGGGCAAAATTAAATCAATTGTTTATCTCCCGACGCAAGAATTTCATCAACCTACATGTACATTCCTTTCATAAGGGAGCATAGAAAATTTGAAATGTTGTAATCGGGTACCAGTTTTTACCAATGGTGTACACTCCCTTAAAATACAAGTGATATATATTGTCACCATATGTCAGCATGTTTGTGTGGCTCAGTGTGTGCAGAGATCAAGGCACCTGTTGTTCAGTATGTAAAATAACACCATGTCCTTGGCTCCCAGGACTTCCCAATACATCCACAAGATGATTTGAAAGGATTTCAGAAAGAAGAGAAATCACCGGAGTGGTTATTAAGTGGCATATTTCTTTACCATCTGGCTGCCTGCTAGGTCGAGTCTCCCATGACAACTAGATTTTACTCACATCAAACTGCTTATAAAAAAAAAAAAAATACAAAAATTGTTTTTGAACCAATAGAAATCCCATGTGGGCAGGGTTATCCATCATATCAACAGCCAATGAAAAGGTCTGTTGCTTGGAGTTGTCATCTCTGTGGCGATGAAAGAAATACCCTCCCCAGTGGCACGGCCAACTTTTAAAAAGCCAATGAGAATGCTTCTTCATAATTGGTGGCAAAAGGGGAAGAAAAAAAAATCTTCCTGTGTGAAACAGGGGAACTCTTTCCCTCTGTCCCTGGCTGATGAAAAGACTTGTCACTTGTCATCTTGATATTAAAGAAAACTCTTCCCTTGTGGTTTCACTACTAACTTGTACCACACTGTGCACTTGGCCAATGAGAGAAGGCCTGCTTCTACATCACAGTAATAACCCTCCTGTGAAATAAGCCAATGGGGAGGCTTGTTATGTGTCATCCCCGAGCCAACCTGGCCCCGTGTGACAGGACAGCTTCACTTCAGCCAATGGGGAAGCTGCTGCCGTAGTTACTGGACTGCCAGATAGGGCTGTCATCTGGCTTTCTCCAAGGTGTTCGATTAACAGACTTATGCTCTCAGATAACTGGACCAGTTTTTATATATATATATATATTTTTTTTAAAATATTTTGTCTTGCCTAGTCCTGCGTGGGTAGTAGTGCGCTTTTGAACTTCAGGGCATTTCTGCTCAATACATGTGTACAATTACTTTACTGCCCATGCATAGGCCGAGCTTGGGCTACTTATAGTAGTAACAGTGAAGGTCTAGTCCCTGCCACAGATAAAGCAACAGAAATGCTCCATGAAGGATATTAGCTTCAGCTGATCTCAACTGATCTACAGTGTACATGTACTACTGTACTGTATTCATGCTGCCGGCCTGTCTGTCAGCTCCGTCAGATTTGTCCTCCTTCAGGTACAGTTTATAAAATACTTAAAGATGCAGCACTCGTGTTATTAGGGCTACGAATTTCACCTGTGATGCCCAGCAACTTTTCTTTGAATCTAAAATTTTTTAAATATTTTCCTTGTAGAAAGATAAAAGCCTAAAAAAAAAAATTCATCCCACCTCAAAAAAAATAAAAAAAATAAAAAAAAAATTATAAAAAAATAAAAATTATAAAAAACATAAATAAAAAAATATAATAAATATAAATATAACATTTTTTGAATAATGTAAATGTATGATGGCTTTTTGGTATAGTCAATAAGGCACCTTACTGTTAAACCATACATGTTCACAATGATTTTGTGAAGTTGTGAAACCAATACGGGTGATGCATCTTTATTAAGAGATTGTTCACTATCGGTAAAATGTCTGTAAATGCATCCATACTTTAATAAGAAGAATGACGAGATATATAGTGACTTACATCCGTGTGTTTTTTTTTTTAATGAAATTCATTCAGCTTTATTTGTATCCGTTTTATTTGTATCCGTTTTAATGTTGATCAATCACTCAGGCCTAGAATTTCGACGCGAATCGATTTGATTCGAGAATCTTCCTGGATTTGCGCAAAATCTGTTAATTATAATTAATTTTATATGAATATATGAATTTTGAATAAAAAGTATTGAACATGGCCATTAAATTATTTTTTTAGTTTTTGAAGCTTTCAAGTCTCAGTTTAATTTAATTAATTCTGGTACAACGATGTAACAATCATACCATATTTTCCTGGGCCACTGACGCACGCAATCTTTGCGCACGCTCTGCAGCCAGCACCCCTGACTGCTGGGCCTCCGCCGCGCGCGCGCGACAGACACCAGGCTCCATCAAGGAATAGCGCAGCCTTTGAAGAATTGAACATAAACTTCCGCAGTTGATCAATTTCAAATTTGTAATACATTTTCACGTTTCTCACGAGTAAATAGCGCAAATGCACTCAGACTATTTGTATCGTAATATTTCTCTCTTTTGGATGACGGAAATTTATACCGGGAATTACACGTATCTCACGAATATGACTGAAAACGATGACGCTCGAGACGGAATGTGTTTTCAAGGGACGTTTCACACCAATTAAATTTCATGTAAAACTATGATCGTTTGTGTTGTTCATTATAAGCGACCGTTAAAGAAATTCTCCCACACATTAAATTGGATGAATCTGAAGTGTATCCGTACTGGAGTGTTGTTACTACAATCGTTGTACAAGTGTGAAACGTTAGACAAAATTCCAGACTGTCCTATATAAACTGTCATCGTTACACACTGCCATTTACATCAGCCGGAGCTAGGCAAAGCCCAGTGCATAAATTAATTTGAAGAGGGCAACCATCCAATCTCAAGTGGTCTGTGAACCCTTCCAATTTTAGACGAAAGAGAGAGAGAGAGAGAGAGAGAGGAAATAAAAAGAGACATCTTGTTAATTCTCTTCCTACTCATCAGAGGGGTAATGATCGGGTCAGGCGATTGTCAGGTCATGTGATGTCAAGCTTGGAGCTTGATTGTTTTTAATTTAAAAAAAAAAAAAAAATCATAGTGGGGCTTTACGAGCGCAAAGTCGCCACTGTTGTGTGTACATGTGTGCATACCTTTATGGCAATCATGGTGGCTTTTGTGAAAAAAAATTTTTGTGACAATTTTTATTTTTCGTGCAGTTCTTTATTTATTGTTTCTGTGCTTGGTGGGAGGCCAAGAACATTCTTCAGATTTGATATCTTAAATTAAGACCTTTCCTCTCATTAATTGATTTTAACAGAATGGTTTGAAAACTCTTCAAATTAGGAATCTTAAATTAGCACACTTTTTCCCCCTCTTAATAATTCATTAAAACAAAATAGTTTTTGGTTGAAATCTTGATCACCAGACTTTTCACCTCTTCTTAATAAGTGATTTAAACATAATAGTTGAGAGGGGAATTTCATCATTAGAGTTCTTCCAAATTTACAACTTTAATTGCCGGACTTCTCTACCCCCGTAAATGATTCATTGAAAACAACATGAAATTCCGTCACGTTTTATACATGACTGTGGATCAGTCATTAGACATCTGCTCACTGTCAACCTCACTGTCAACCTCACTGTCAACCTCACTGTCAAGCTGTCAACCAATACATTTCACGTATTCTGAAAAGTGACAGAATGTCGGACGGAATCACTTCTCAGGATGTTTGGTACCAGAGATGTACACTCTATTTTAAGATATCTTCTGGTGCATGTAAGATACTATGTAGGCCTACATTTATTTGTTAAAGGGGTAATATCATAACGATCAACAGGGCATGGAATCGAAATGCTAGTTTTAGATTAACTCGGTGACTGAAAATAAGACCTCGCATGGTAAGGTCGTATTACCGTTGCTGCTGCGTAAATGAGCCAATAATTTTCAGTCACTGTGTTCATCTTGAACTAGGACACCGATTCCATGCCCTGTTGAAAGTCTGTTCTGATCATGACGATATTGTCCCTTTAATATTTAAAATAATTGATTTTTGGTATAGAAATATAAGCTTCCATTTGGCCAAACAATGTACAGGTTATGATAATGTGACAAAATATTATCATTGAGTGCACAAGGAGACCTACTTAGGTTGATGATGTTCTTAAAAACATTTTTTTTTTTTTTTTTTTTTTGATATTGTCTCCTGATGATGACGAGAGCAGACTAGTGGAAACGTTGAGAATAAACCAACCGGCTCTTCTCAGAGCCATCACTTTTTCGAAGAAAAAAAAGGTCATTACATGGTGTACCCAAAAGAAAATGAGTTTTCTGGAAGTGTTTTTGCATATTTACATATCTTGTTGATTATCTTTTCAAACCGCCCCCCCCCCCCCAAAAAAAATATGTGTCATCATTTAGCGATTATCAGGTCGTTTGTATGTTTTTCCATTATCAGATTAGTGTTTTTGGTAGACACGTCTTGATGTCATCCTATAATTCAAAGTCATTCATTTTAATTCCAGAGTGCATTGAGGATCGCGAGGGGGAAAAAAACATAACGCCTCAAAATAAGATAATTTATGTATTGTTCCCTCAACTTGAGCCCCCCCATGTTTGTCAGACTGCCCTGTGATGGCCTGAGAGTGATCTGACAGGAGGGGGGGGGGGGGGAGATGAAAAACACACAGGATCAACATTTGTGGGCACGTTCTTGGCGATCTGGCGAAGGATTCTGCGAAGAAAAAAAAAGAAGAGCTGTCAATAATTCAGACCTGGGTTCTGTCATTTATTTTGCGCCTCACACATAACAACTGTCAGTATGTTTATTTTGTCTGAGCCAGCACAGACTAATGATGTTTAGGGGGAGGGGTGGGTTGTGGGGTGGGGGGTGACAGGGGATCATATGATAAATTGAGGCGAGTTTGACACTTGTTGCTTAGTATTAGACATTAAATGGAAGGTACACCATTGTTAACATTAACAAAATGGATTCTACGAGTACATGTACATGTATGCTTACTCTCTTTGGATCAAGAATCAACAATAGACATAAAACTTATTTGCAGACGTTAAACAAGAAATTTATGCAAAATTTACGCTAAGCATAATGAAACAGACTCCCAGCCAAAGTACACACATTTCTAATGAAGATTTGGCTGGTAACCTACAAAATCTACTAAGCACGTGTTTCTGGTGAGCATTTTTTAAATATATTTTTTTTCATTAAAATTGGCAAAGATTTTTATGGCGCACTGTCACCTTCAAGTGAATTGAACTGATGTGTGCAAATGTTGTCTGTTTTCTTCTCGACCCTTCGCATTGGTCTGGCAGTCACAGAATGATCAAAGCTGTTGTTTGTGACAAGGCGTGGGAGGGTTTAGATGTTTCTCATGTCTGTCTAGCCTATTTGATTGTACATGTGTGCACACATATCCTTGTGGGTATTATGGAGAAACCAACCTTGACTTGGACAATTATTGTTAAGATCCCTCTATTGTCGATATGCCTGAAAACATTATGATCTTCATCAACAAATTTCAACAAATTGTGAGTCATAGGTGACCTCACATTTGAACATCTGATATGATTAATTTGAACACATTTGTTATTGCCGCGGCAATCATCTATCTGGTAGATCCCACAGTGTTCAGTGATATAGTAACACCCGTTTGGATCACGTTCTCTCCCCCCCCCCCCCCCCCCACCCCAACGTCGTTAACGGCTGTCTGCGAATCAACGGTGCCCATGATAAATGGACGTTGTCTGCAATGGCCCGATCGCTTTGATTAAAACCAATTTTCTCTGGTTGCGGGCTGATGTTTTCCAGAGATGTGAAGGACTAAAGACGATGATTGCTGGTAAATGGGATGAGTTTGCTCTTTGTCTTCAAGTCTGGGTCTAACTCGGCAAAGCTGAGCTGGCTGGACTATTAAAAACATCTGAAGTGATGACGATGCACAAAATGCTCAGTCGTTGCCAGAA
This sequence comes from Zoroaster sp. YZ-2022, assembly GCA_029582265.1. Classification (NCBI taxonomy): domain Eukaryota; kingdom Metazoa; phylum Echinodermata; class Asteroidea; order Forcipulatida; family Zoroasteridae; genus Zoroaster; species Zoroaster sp. YZ-2022. The sequence goes on along the minus strand of CM055829.1, from coordinate 21,841,554 downwards.
AATTGAATTAGTTGCTGTCCAGAATATTGTGAGAAATGCATTCAAATTATTTGTAGTCGTGATATTTTATGTCTCTGGAAGTTGAACATCCAGTGATAATAATAATAACTGGATTTATAGAGTGCCAAATTGGCAAAGGACACAAGCTACTTTATACATTATTATCTCTGGTCATTGGGCCAATATCAATCCTTAAACTTTCTCAGCTCCCCGGGGAGTATACAGCCCCGAGCTACTGTAGCTTTTCCAACCACAATATCAACCTCTACCCTCACAGGTACCCATTTATGCTCCTGGGTAAGGAGGAGCACTGTACAGTGAAGTGTCTTGCTCAAAGACACGAGTACCATGACCAGGATTCGAACCCACATTCTGACGACAAAGAAAGAAAGTTTTTTTTTTTTTTAATTTGTTACATGATAGCACCTCAGACAGAAATATTTCACGGGAATCATCAATCAAAACTTCACACAAAGTGTGTGGGGGGGGGGGGGGGGGAAGTTTGATGTAAAACTGATAATTTTAACCATTTTATAAATTATACCATTTGACCCAGTGCTCAGTAACAATTTGTAAGCTTTTTTTGTATACTGATCATGTGGTCTACATCTGAAAAAGTTTGTTAGTGGTATAATAAAACACGAGTGCACGATCTTCATACTGATGCTGCTGGTTTTTTTTTTTTTTTTTTCCAACATGGTAAATGCTAGGTTTTGAGCTAATTGGCTAATTATACGAAAGTGAGACTGTAAATGTAACTCTCACAACCACACTCTGTCAGCTTAACATGCTGCATGCATCAGTGAGAAGGCCGTAGTATTAGCCAGAGGGGGTGTCTGGGTGTCTTTTGGGCACCCCCTGTTTCAATTTTGGACACCCTATTTCATCTGTCATTTACATGTACACTGTAAATGTATTGTAAGTGAACAATTTGGACACCCTGTTTTGAAATTTCCAGCAAATTTGGACATGCTGTTTGTAAATCCTGGCTAACACCTTGGAGAAGGCCCAGTAATCTGATAGTTCCAAAGAAAAGTTCATTCCTGACAGGTTAAGGAATGAATAAATAAATGGATGTGGCTACATGTATTTCCAATAATTTACTTAAAATTCAATGACACTGGAAGCGAGGTTTGCCCCTGCAAACAGACAAAAATAGGCAGGTCACTGTAATGAGCATGAGCAGGTACACAACCTCTTGCATTCAGGGAATAAGACATATGGCTAGCTCACCAATAAGGTGAATTTGATGAAAATATTTGCTCAGCAAAATTCTCTGCTGAAGCAGCTCCATGAAATTGGCCCCTGGTTGGGGCAAGCTTTGTGACAACCTAGTGGAATGACCCTGATGATTCCCTGGCATGTCGTTTGAAATGATCATTACATTACATTACATTACATTACAATAAGTATTTATCATGCGCCATTCCCAAGAGGCTCATGGTGCTTACAAAAGTTAATAGTTACTAAAAGTTTTTAAAAAATGGATTTTTAAAATTTTTTTTTACAAATTTTCTTTTTATTAATTTGTTCGGGTCAAAATCAAGACAGACTTATTGCTGGGCGAATCCTACAGCCAGGATTGAGTTCCACCCAGGCGTTATCCCTTAACCCTCCTACTGTACATCGTAGCTGCACTTTAGTGAGAAGTTGCTTCACAGGGGCATTTTTGACTGGTTTTTACTGTCGTTTTGACCACCTTCAACAATGCTTTTGCCAGTCAAAAATGGTCAACTCATTTTGACCTGTAAATGTGCTTAGTACACATAAGGTTTGACAGTGTTTGACTTTTAAGTGCAGTAGATATACCTTGGCATGTATTTATATGGACATTTTGACTGATTTTGACCCTTGTCATAGTAGGAGGGTTAACTCTGTTCAAAGCTTAAATACGCTTAAAATTGAGCTTAATTAGTATCAGTACATGCTGAGAGATTTTGCCGTTTTGTCACTACATCATATACTACTCAAAACAATTTAGGGAACACCGGAATAATCTCAGTTAAAGCAAGATCATTTATTTCAGATAAACACAATGTTTCACAGAATTGATGAGAAACAACTGCACAATGAAACAGATGATAAAGGATGCATGTAGTGATTACACATTTCATGACATGACTACTGAAAGAGAGAGGGGTTTGCAAATGAAAATCCCGGTTCATGGAACATTTCAAACCTATTTGATGTTAAAAATCCGGTGTTCCCTAAATTGTTTTGAGTAGTATATATATGTTTTTAAAACCAAACCAACATCTTGAGAAATCATTCCGTCTGGCATGCAGTCATTTTTTGGAGAAAACACCGGAAATGCTTTTTAAAAACAAATTTTGAATTTTCTCCTGGCTAAGTTGTCCATGACCCATTAGAATGCAGACAAAAACAAATATGCGGTGCATTTTCTCATTGGAGCTAACATTTGTAAGACAAACTAATAAGAGCTGGATTTATGTGTATACAGTACCTACACTCACTGGCCAAAAGTATTGCAACATGCTCAAAATAGCACTTGACAGTAGCAGGTGAGATGATCATTTCATCGATCGTGTATTACATAATTTCCAAGCAAGAACAGTAAAAAAGAACATTGACTTCAAAACACAGGCACTTTCAAGAAGTCTTAAGTAGTGTAAATAAAATTTAAAAAAATTATTGTAACACAGTTCTCCAAACTGAACTTTGGTGATGTTGCAATACTTATGGCCAGTGAGTGTAGTTAGTTTCCCCTAAGTGTGGTCGATTTGATAATAATTTTTGTGTAATACATGTATATGGACACGGGTTGGTTTCTATCTCTTTTCATTTACATGTGTATATAGTATGGATGCATTTACAGACATTCTACTAATCGTGTTATGGTCCCTTCTAATGCCATAACATACAATGTATGCTGGGCTTTTGCATTGAGCCACTACAACAGATGTTTTTTTGTTGTATTTTTTAAAACCATTTCTGGCCATAGAGGAAATTGCTTTTAAATGTTGATTTGGTTTTGTGATTGAGATAAATTGGAGTTAATTCTGCTGACGCGTCAGGGTGCTGGGGTTACCCACTTTTCTAGTCACAATGGTATTAAAGTGGGGCTCTTAAGGTCAAATTCAGTTTTGTGCTGCACTCATTTTCCAATCGATCAAATAGATGAAAGTGGGGGGGAAAATATCACAAGTCTCTTACCTCATATTAAAACGGTGTAAAATGCCGTGCGAAATTTGTTATAACATCCAAAAACATCCAATGACATAACATTTCAAATATATGGGTCTGTGCATTTTCGTACAGGGATTTTTTTAGTACATTTCTGAATCTCCATGATATTCAATCAAAACAGCGTTGAAAAAATCCTGTATGGAATGTACAGGCCCATTTGCTGTTGGCATCCAGTGGCGTCATGTTTCAAATTTCGCACTGAAAGAGTATCAAATAAAATGACATTTTACACCATTTTAACATGAGGTTACAGACTTGGTGATGTTTTTCCCCGGACTCTATCTATTGGAAAATGAGTGCAACACAAAAATGAATTTGACCTTAGAGCCCCTCTTTCATTAAATAGCTAATACACATTATTGGTAATCTTGAAAGAAATAAATGTTGACCTGCTGCCACAAAAATGAAATATTTGTACATGTACATGTATTTCTGAATTCTGTAGAAAGAGAGGTTTCATATGGTACCGAACCTCTGTGATGCATGAAACATTCTCCTCAGACATTCTCCTGAGGACGATCAGAGCATACTGATCGAAACGTCGAGTTGTAACCTCCAGTTCTTTTCAGAACTAATTACTACTCAATAGAGAATTTCATATGGTGTCACCGCAATTAGTCTTACTTACCCTTTTCACCATGCAAAGCTACAAGTTTGACCTTCATACTGATTACCTGTATGTTGGTTTAAGGGCAAAATCAAATCAGTTGTTTATCACCCAGCGCAAGAATTTCATCAATCGATTCCAAGAAAGTAAGGATACTTTGAGAAATTTGTTTTGCCAACATTACCAATAGTGTATTTAGAATGGCTTTAGTTTATACAATGGGGGAAGAGAGTTAATAGTTTTTCAGTTTTTGGTTTTTTTTAGGGGGAGGGAGAGGATTAGGAGGGAAAACAGATAATGTATCAGAAGGTTGTTGTTTTAACTTACTGCAAGGTCTCAAAAGAAGCAACTTGAATGATCTTGGGGAATTTGCGGTGTGGGCGCGAACTGTATTTTACAGGCATGTTTAATGCATGTGTATGGCACAGTAATCACGCCATTGAAGCAGGCCTAAAGGCTTTGTGTTGTTTGCAGGCTGATGAAGCCCAGTTGCATCTACAAGTGAGGGGGAGGGGGAATCCATGAAACATGCCACCTACAAAAATGTCAGCCTTCAACACAGATTGGATGTCTGTCTTTATACTGTAACAAGTCTGCTTCGTGTCATGACTAAGGGAGAGTTTGCTTTTGAACTTCACTGTGAAACAGGTTGCTGTTTGTAACCTCTTTTTTGCTCTGACCTCACTTGTGCTGACCACGTGCTTTCAGGTGATCCTGGCATACTTTCCTGGCAACTTTACCCTGTCCTTAGACTGAGGACTTGGCATATCTTTGAGATGTCAAGTACTGTTTGATATTGATATTGTGAAGATGATGATAGTGTGGGACAGGAACCTCCAGTGAGATTACTAGTGCCTGGTAAAGGTTTACTAGTCCCTGGTAAAGGCTGTTGTATGGTTATTTGTAAAAAGCAAGGCAGCTGTGCATAAGTTTGAGGAGAGTAACTACAGGTAAATTCAGGGCTGAGATTTCTCAGGATTTTTTTTTTACAAATCTCCCTTTGCCTCAAATGTTCCTTGAAAGAAGAGAAGTAGCCACCAAGGAATGAAAGAATTAGCCTTTGTGTCCAAACCTGTAATTTGTTTGTTTGTGGGGATGTAGAGAGTCTGTAAATCCTCCAAAACTTTTTGACCTCTATAGCAACATCCCACTAAAGTTCAGCTACAGTATGAGCAGAGATGCCAACATTCCAAATTGAAAAAGAGTAATTCGCCACGGTGCATCCGCCTCGGACACGAAAATACCCAAATTACCCCCTTTTCAAATCTCACACTCGAGGCTTTACATTTTTATAAATCGTAAAAATTGATACAAGGATCGTACAATCGTAATTGGATTCAATAAATCGTAAAAATTACGCCCAAATCGTAAATGTTGGCATCTCTGTATGAGGGTTAAGTCAGTAGTGATTTTGTTTTGCCTTTGGTAGGGATATACATGTATATACATTTCAATGTTACCCCCGCACCAAAATTTCCACCTTCCCCTCTTTCTGTCTCCACATCCCCCAGTGGCACCATCCAGATCCCATTAATTAAAAAAAATAAAATAAAAAATGCTTAGTCTCTGTACCTCATTTTTTTAAAATGACAGGCAGGTCAAATGAGGGCGCTATAACACAATCCCGATGCAGGTGTGCGCGGAATAAATCAAAGTCCCCCTTCCACCCCCTGTCCACACATTAATAGAGGCATGATTTTCATTTCTTTGTATGCCCCGAACATAATCTCGGACTATTGTTACAGTCCACAATGGACTCCAGTGCACCTGTTCCTGGTAGTGTCATTTACATTGTCAACAATAGAGGGGGCCCGCTCATGGTTAGAGCATTTTGAATCGTGGTCCAATGTCAAAGGAAATTCGCTCCCTTTGAAAATGCATATTAGGCTGACCCGAGACTTTTATATACTTAAAAGTGTAAATGTCTGATTGTGTTTATAGAAGGGGGTGTCCTGTTTTGTTTGCTTTTTGAGGGCGAGGGGGGGGGGGGGGCTGTTTTAAGCCTACCAACTCTCTGACTGTATAGCTTTGTGTCAGTTAGTGTTTGTGTCGCTGCTGTTTAATAGCTCGTAACCAAAGTACATACGTACATGCCTAGTTTAATTATACGTATATTTCTAATAATGTCTTCAATCTATTGTCATTGTTCAGTGGTACATGTACATGCCTAGTTTAATTATAAAATACATATATTTCTAATAATGTCTTCAATCTATGTCATTGTGTTCAGTGTTTATAATAATAATTTAAAACAATATAATAAAGTTTTATTTATATAGATGGTAACCATGACACCTATTAGATGATTTTCAATGACAATTTTCCAGATTAGAAATTATATAGCTCAAATACAGCGGGTTATAAACTCATTAACCCTCCTACTGTTTGACCATTTGAAACCATTCAAAATTTCCACTTACCAAAATGCCCATTGGTTTTGTACACACATGGTGATACCATTTGAACAGTGTTGGTAGCAAGCTTTACTACCATTCAAATCCATTCAAATGCATAGAGGGTCCATTGATTCACCACTTAGAAGTATCCAAACAAGGTTTTGTATTAGCTGTACTACCATTTGGAAAGATCCAAACAAGGTTTTGTGTTAGCTGACCTACCATTCAAAACCATTTGGGGAAATCAATACTGTCCAGTTATTTCACCATTCAAAACCACAAAAGCGAATGGTTTCAAATGGTGGATCAACTTGTATGAAAAAGGTACCAGAAGTAGGAGGGTTAAGGTTAAGATAAATGATTAGTATTGAAAAAAGACACAAAGTGTTAAAAAAAAATCTAAGACACAGAAAGGTTAAAAGAAGGAAAGGCCACTCTAATCTCAGTGGGATTAGAAAATCAGTAAGAAAAACACATGTACACATGTTGAACAAATAGACAGACAGACAGACCAACAAACAGAAATGTGGTAAGACAATCAAAAAGAAGCGACAATGGGACTCGCACACACAGACAGCGATAGCAATAATAGGGATAGGCAAAAATACAACACCCGTTTCGTGAAACCAAGCATATACCAAGTATTACTAACTGCAGGCCTTGTGATTTCTCCAGGATTTTTCCTGATTTCAGGATTTTCAACAAATCTCCCTTTGCCTCGAAATTTTCTTGAAAGAAGAGACGTAACGAACAAGGAAAGAAAGAAGCACATGTAGCCTGTATTGTGTCCAAACCTCGAGTTTCCTGTTTGTGGGGATGTGGAGAATCTGTAAATCCTTCAAAATTAAACATCCAGGAGGTTCAGGGGGATTTGTCCTCTAGACCAAAGGGAGACCCAGGCACGCAACCCATTTTTCAGGATTTTTACTTTTGTCAAATAACACCCCTGTTACTATGAAAATTCTTGATTGAAACTTGTTTAAGAAAACTGCAATTTGATATGAATGATGTACACTGGGGCTGCCTTGAAATCAAGATGACTGAAATTGAAAAAAATAGGTCTACATGTAAGTTTATTGCCTTGCTGACAGTGCACATGTGCAGGTGTTTTCTTGGTTTTATTAGTGTGTGTTATGCCTGCCCTTTTCCTAAGGGGGTATGTCTGCAGTTCTGTCTGTGAATGATTGCAGCATAGCCAGCAAGATATGGCATGTTTAGTGTCAGGTGTCCTGTCTGCTAAATGGACAACCCTGTTTTATTAAAACTTAAGAGGCTCTTGGAAACAGTACAGTGGACCACTGGCTATATTATGAACCTCATGGCCTCCTCACAAAATGTACACACTATAGTGAACCTGGGTTGCTACATGTACATGTATAGGTAAAACTTGTAGCTTTGCATAGTGAGGATGATAAGTAAGACTAATTGCGGTGACACCATGTGGAATCTCAATTGAGTAGTAATTAGTTCTGAAAAGAACTGGAGGTACAACTCGACATTTCGTGATCGTCCCAGAGTCCGGCATTCTCCTGGGGACGATCAGAGCATACTGATCGAAATGTCGAGTTGTACCTCCAGTTCTTTTCAGAACTAATTACTACTCAATTGAGATTCCACATGGTGTCACCGCAATTAGTCTTGATACATGTACATGTATGTTAGTGCAATAATGAGAGCCAAGGGTCATGTTCGGTTAATGCTGGGGGTGGTTAACCGTTTAACCGGTTAATTGACTGCAACTACACTAACCATTTAGAAATTTTCTAACCGGCTAACTGAAACCAATATTTAATTTAAAAAAAAAAAAAAAAAAATTTAAATTAAAAAAAGAACAGCGATTTTTGAAGAATTTGCTGCTTTTTTTGGTTGTTCTAGTTTTTTTTTTTGCCGCATTGGTTATGAAAGAATCATTGTGGCATCTGTCTGTTTGTAGCATCTGTCTGTTTGTAGCATCTGTCTGTGTGTAGCATCTGTCTGTTTGTAGCATCTGTCTGTTTGTAGCATCTGTCTGTTTGTAGCATCTGTCTGTTTAATGGCTCTGTGGAGTACACAGCTCCTTGTACTCTGTGCTGATGAAAGCCTGTTCATTTTCAGGTGTCACTCTTGATTGTCGGTCTGTCAGTCTGTCTGTCTGTCTGTCTGTCTGCTTGTCCTGTCTACATACCTATCATTGTACCATGATTACACAGTGTAGTTCATGTGTCTTGGGTTACAGTTTACCAATTAAACACACTGTACCATTCTTGCATTGATACATATGTACAAGTATAGACTGTACTTACATACAAGTACAGTACATGTAACTTACACTTCCAGTCCTATCAATCAAGGCCAGCCAGATGATGCAAACCAAATAGGAACAAATCTGGACCCCTGGGAAAAAAAAAAAATTCGGACCAAGAATACTATAAAGTAATTCCCCTAATTGCCTCCATAACGTGTGCATTAAAAAGGGCTCCCCCCATAATCGGACAAGTTTCAACCGCCGCCGCAATTATACGTCGGGCAATCCGCGGTCTGTGGCACCCCTGCTTAATGTTTCACCAGCTCTGGATGTGCATAGCTTCTTTTAGATAAACACGCAGTAACTGCTGGAAACCGTTAAGACGGCTTGAAGCCCGTCTTCACTTGTGGTAAACTGTCTGCAAAATACATCCATACTTCATAAGAATCACGAGATACATAAAAAAAGAATATATGTATAAAATCCAACCTGGGAAATTTTCAGCTGACATGGTACATGTATTTCATTGTGTCATAATGAGAAAATATTAAATGCATTCAAATTGTTCATACTGTTTTCCGATGATAGAAAAGATTCATTTATTTCACTAATTTAATACTAAAATGAGAGCACATGAGACAGAAAGAATAATAATAATAATAATGTGTGGACTTATATAGCGCACGTATCCACCAACTGAGTGGTGCTAAAGGCGCATATTATTACCCCTGCTCATAAGGCTCATAAATCATTCCTGAAACCATCTCAGCTCCCTGGGGAGTATACAGCTCAATTGCTGCCATTACAGCGCATATAGGGCTAATCAACCAACTCTGCCCTCACGGGTACCCATTTAACCCCTGGGTGGAGAGTAGCTATTATGGTTAAGTGTCTTGCTCAAGGACACAAGTGTCACGGCCGGGATTCGAGCCCACATTCTGCTGCTAACACCAGAACTTGAGTCCGGTAAGCTAGACTGCTCGGCCACGACACTCCACAAGAAATGTATTTCAAAGGATATTTTGATACCATCATTAACTTTTATACACTAAGTAATATTTCATGTACATGTAAATCTGTGATCATTTCTGGGTGGTTTTTTTTTTGCTTTGGTGGATTACCAATAGTGTTTTTAATGGGTGCTGTCAATCATGCACTTGAACATGTGTTACAGGATCATTGTGTATGGATCATTGTGATAAATTATGTAGTGCACGTTAGACTTGCCATATGGACACATATGTGCACTGGATCCCCCATGCCAGCTGTTTTCATTTGAAAGCACCAATTATTCATGATATTTAAGTATTGTTGTAACTACATGTACATGTGTACTGTACCGTGTGATGTACGTGTAGGAGAGATTCATGTTATTTTAATATGGGATTCTGTTTTTTCAGTAATGCATACAGGTTGCACTCCATTATTTGTACTTGTAAGTAGTTTTACACAAATTCTGTTCAATAAGACATTTCTACATGTACATACATGTACATGTACTGTATACATGTACATGTAATAACATGTAACAATAATAGCTCATTGCACCCTTAGGTAATGTCCAAATGCATTTTACATTATTTCCCATGGTCACTGGGCCAATACCATTCCTAAAGTAAGCTCCCTGGGGGAGTGTACAGCCCATTATGTGCAACCTTTTGGTGCTACAGGGTTAATCAAACACAATAACCATCTCTACCTTCACAGGTATACCCATTTATACTCCTGGGTGAAGAGAAGCAATTACAGCTAAGTGTTCTTTGCTCGAGGACACAAGTACCATGGTCGCGGCTGGGATGCGAACCCGCATTCTGACGACTCAGAACACAAATCTGATGCACTAGTGAGTGGAAATCCACATAAGCTATACATTATTTGTTGTACTTGCATCTAAACCGCGGGTTCTCTGTGATTGGGAATTTATGACACGTTATATGAGGAAATTTAGCTAATCCATGAGGGGGGAGGAGAATGCACAGTATATATGGAGGGCAAAAGGCCATTATAAAGGTTGGGAATAGAACCACCACCCAAACCAAATGGTCAACCTAGATTGGGATCTGAACCCAGGTCAATATGGTGAAAGGTTCAGAAAGCACCACTCTGACATGTACACATACATGTACATGTATGTGCAGAAGATTGGATGTTGGATATATGTCACTTCCATGTACTTGTAATTCTCCTCATGGAATAGTTTTCATGTAGATTTCCATAAGGGAAGTTTCCATTTTTTTTAAAGGGTTTTCCCATTGAGGTTTCCTGGTGGACTTCCACAGGAAGGTTTCCTTCTAATTTGGGTTTTCCCTGTGATGTTTCCATGTGGGTTGCCGTAAGGGAGATTTCCATTTGGGTTTCCGATATAATAAAGTTTGTGTGGTTTTCCCATATCAATTCCATGTGGATTCTGTTTTTCTCATGGGAAATTTTTAATGGACATTGAGGATTTCCACATTGAGGTTTCTAATTGGCTTCCATGTGCATTTCCAAAAGGAAGGTTTCCCACGGGAAAAAGGTTTCTGTGTGGTTCTCCTTAGGGATGGTTTCTGCTGAGGTTCCCCCTGTGAGAAGATTTCAGCAGTTTTCCCGATGGGAATGTCTCCATTTGGATTCCCCCATGAAGGAAAAATAAAATTTCCCTTGGGAAGGCTTCTTTCTGGATGAGAAGAATTCCATGTGGATTTCCCATGGGAAGAAAACTGCAAGTTGTTTTCAGGTACCGTAGGGACTGAAAAAAAAACAAAAAAAAAAAACTTTCTCTGAAAAGAGCTAATAACGTTGGCTCACAATTTCCTCTGGCTGTACCGTACGTGTATAAGCAACGTGAGGTCACGCATTAGGTGACCTCACGTTTGCCTGTTCTGTTTGTTCCAAAGGAAAATACATACACATTGTACATAATATAGGACACGGCAGCACTCTAATGTATGTGCCCTATTTCGCTGAATGGCATTAAAATAAAGCACATTCATTGAGTGGAATGTACGTATGTTTGAGTGTTTGAGTCATTGCAAGTTTGTTTACAAAAAGTTGTAAAATAAAATTGAAAGAAAAAAAAAAAAAATCCTAGCTGGGGGGGCCTAACGCGATGAAAGAGTCACTGTATAATCACTTTTATCTATGACAGTTCTATGGCATTGAGTTCAAAGGCATTATTCTCTCCTTAAAATGTGACCGGGGGTAACTGATCGCCTTGCCATGTGTAAGTGCTCTATTTATGCACTCCATAGCCCACTGGGGAGATAACAGCAATGATGTGTTGCCCCTCTAGGCTTAGAATGGCGGAAACACCTGAACCACCTGTGGACTAAGAAAATAACAACAGAAGATTAGAACTACCTCTAGGACAGCTTATAGGATAAGAGGAAGAATAACACTTCTCTGGGAATACGATTGAGCTTTTTTTTTTTTTTAGCCCTCTTCCCACCCTGTTTCATCGATAATTTTTGTTCCAGTTTGCACCTTTTTCGATTGAGATTTGATTGCCTAGATGCGATTGGGTTGTCCAACAGTCGAACTCAGTTTTTTTTTTTTAAGGCTGGGTTTTTTGTGATTGACCAATTGGAATGAAGGAATTGCACAAAACTGGAAAGTGGAAATTTCAGGAGTACACATTGCATTTCTGAGAAATTTCAGCTTTGGCACTTTTTTTTAATTTTATTTTTTTAAATCATTGACTGTTTTCTCACCCAGTAATATTTTCCCGGTATTTTTGGAAGAGCTCTGTGTTACACATTGGCTAGTATAAAAGTACATGTACACGTACAAGTGGAATTAGTTTTTAAAATTTTTGTTTATATTTTTGGGGGGTTAATTTCTTCATTATACTTGAATATGCTGCTTGTCCTGTTTTAGGGGAAAATGGTGATATAAAATGACTAGCATTAACCCTCCTATATACAGTGCAGTTGCCATAGAATTGTCAGACCTTTCAAAACCTTTCAAGTTTGCTGTACTGAAGGGTTTTGAAAGGTGAGAAAACTGTCTGACAAAAGGGACCTATGAAAGGTTTCGAAAGGTGTAACAACTCTCTGAACAAACTGGTGTTGAAATGTTTCAATACCTTTCAAAGGGTATTGAAAGGTGTGGTTGTTCAGTAGCAACAAATTCTGGAGGGTTTTAAAGGGTTCATAATAATTGATAGCCATTTTGGCCCGTAAGCAGATTTTGAAAGGTTTTGAAACGTCAAACCATAGGAGAGTTAAAGAAAGTAGACAAGAATAGAAATACATGTACAAAGACTAGTAGAAATGGAGAAAGTGCAGTGTGATGTCACATAAGACTTATTGTGGAAGAGTAGGTGTTCACACTGGTGTTTCTGGTTCACATAGCAAGTGCCCTTGTTTACAGGTTTCCTCAGGCTTCCGAGCTACAGTGCTTAAGTGTGCTTTTGAGGCATCCTTGGTTTCATTACCAGAAATGTATTATAATAATAATAATAATTTATACTAATGCTATAATAGGGCGTTTCCCCCTCCCTTTTCCCTCTTTATAATATCCTCTCCCTCCCCAAATTTTCACACCTTGGTTGTTTCAGCCCAAGGAAGCGATTTCTGTAAAAAAAAACACAGTTAATTCCTTCGTTACGTTAAAAGGTAGATAAAACAATAGGGCGACACCAATTTGTCGCCCTAATAAAAAAAAATTCTACGAAAAAGTGTCGCCCTAACCTACCTTTCAGTAATTTAATAATAATAATAATAATAATAATAATAATAATAATAGATCAATCAAGAAATTGCAGCGTTTCTGGTTCACATAGCAAGCACTAAGCTTTGGTGATAACATGATAATATCGAATATCACGATACTTTTATTCGATTACGATATCGAGAAACTTATCGAGATTTATATTGGAAAATCACGATTTAAAAAAAGATATATCGCTATTAGAAAAATGCCATTGTGAGTCAAGTCAAAAATTCCATGGAAATGAAATTAGGGCAGTCTTTTCAGCTTTCGGAAGGGAGAAACAAAAGCGAACTACTTCAGAAGTACATGCACGCGATGCAAACGAATTTGTGATTCATTGTGACGCTTGCAGAAGGGTTACCTACTTGTGGTGATTGGCTCAAAAGCAATCATGCGTGAATGAAAAACAAATAATCGCGATACCATCGAAAATCGTGATATATGTTTGGCGATATATCGTGGATGAAAAAAAATCGATATCGCACAAGCCTAGCAAGCACCCTTGTTTACAGGTTTCCTCAGGCTTCTGGGCTACAGTGCTTTAAAAGTATGCTTTTTGAGGCATCCTTGGTTTCATTACTAGAAAATGTATAATATTAACCCTAACTCCCTAGACAACAAAGCCAGTTGGAGGATTTTGAAGGATTTTTATTGTTTTAATACAATGCCTAGGGAGTTGGGGTTAATAATTAAGGAAGCGGTACCTTCTGTCCTCCCACGGAAGAGAAGTATCGAATGGATTAACAGTTTTATTTTGATTCCCAATTCATCTATTATCATATGTCCGGTTGCGCCATTTATAGATAGGACACGAACTTGATATTAGATTGGTCTGTTCGGAGCGACCATGACACCCTCGGCCGTGTCCCCACACCCAACAATAGAATCCTTCGCTTGGATTGATAGAAAGTTTGTTATTCTCATTAAACAGAATCTAGTTCAGTCTGAAAAGGTGGACTTGACTTAAATAGGTATCGACAAACGGTAACCGGAGCCCTCCAAGGCTTTGAAGAAATGAAGAGGACGGGACAATTTGATAGGCCTGTTTTCCTGGACCACGAGCTTAATCATTTTCTGGATGATCACTCTATTACCGTAGTGTCAGTATCCATGTCGGCAGGGGGTTTGCAAGAGATGTTTTGTAGGTAGTGGGAGGGGGGGGGGGGGGATTTTTTTTGATTTGCCAATGCCTTCTTGGGAGTACAGCAGACTTGTACCCGGCAGCATTGTGATCCATTTAGAGAGCATGTTATTGAAGGAAGCTTGGCTCATAAGTGGGAGACTAAACGATATTTAGACCAATTTATTGTATTTGGGTCAGCAGCCTAGGATCTCCGCGGGGATGTTTTGCAGGGAGAAGTTAACATGGGTTTATTTTTAATATCATTGACGAGCCTTACGGTGCATGTTTCTGCCATTATCAGTGCTCTCTCTTTTTTTCTCTTCTTCTTGCCAATTGGAACAGTTCAGTTACAGCACCCATCCAATAACGGTGATCGATTGGAATTAATTGTCTACAGGTTCAATACAGGTGCTGTGTGTGCTTTGGCTGGGCTCGTGGGCGATTTCCATTGTAACATTAAAAAGAAAACGTCCGACGGCTTCATGTGGCAGACACTTACAGCTCGGGTAGCAGTTACTGTGAAACGGAATCCCCCTCCTGTTAACAAAAAATAAATAAAAAATGGGATTTGATCACGGATACTTTGATCTGGTGTATTGCGCTCAAAGTAGATGGTTCCCACGCCTCATGGAAATCTGGGAAATTCTAGCATTCATACCTTCCTGGAAAGTGATTTAAAGTGCTGAATTAATGGAACCACAGGAAACTTAATCCCACAATCGGATTTTATTTGAATTGTAAAGCAATTATGCATTTTGTGGGGGGGGGGGTGCTAAAATGTCAGTAAATACGTCCATATGTTTGGTTTTTTTTATAATTAGGAAGGATTCAGGTTATGTGTAAGCAAATGGGCCTAGGGAGTTAGGGTTAATGAGAAAATATTGAAAATACTTTATCTTGATTGTTCATATTGACAGCATGAAAATGATGACAGAAATCAGATGACAGAAATTCATTTTGGAAGTTGATTCCACCCGACAAGGAAATAATGTAGAATACAACCACCACTTTTCTATCCAAATATGACCAAAATATCACAGATAAAATCTTGTACATGTGCAGACGTACGCAGTTCCATTTAAAGAATTTGGAACAACATTGGTAATGTTGGTCAAACGAGTCTGTTTACACTCTTTGAGTAAACTACCAGCCTGTGGAACTTTCAGCTTGTTAGGTTGTGCCGTTCCCAAGAAGATAGTTAAAATGCATTCATATTTGTTTCAGATTCATTCAAATGTTTAAAAAAATATTTTTTTTTTTAAACTTCTATAGTTATTGACAATCTTTTCACTTGACTTGAAAATGACAGCACTTCAAACCAAATCATTTTCTAGGGACAATCGATACCATCATCGGCTTAACGCCAAATTAATTTGACCATTTACCAACCGCATACCCTTAAAGGGACACAATCGTCACGATCAACAGGGCATGGAATCGGAGTGCTAGTTTTAGATTAACTCAATACCTGGCACATGATAAGGTCATGTTACCGTTGCTGCTGGATAAATGAGCCAGTAATTTTCAGTCACTGTGTTCATCTTAATAATAAACTAGGAAACCGACTCCATGCTCCGTTGAAAGTCTGCTTTGATCGTGTCGATACTGTCCCTTGAAATCAAAGTATTTATCCATACAAATATCCTACACTTTCTGAAAGTATCAAATCTAAAATGTAAAAATGAAATGAATAAAAAACAAATGTCACAAAGGTTAATAATTGTGTGATCAAAATGTTGTTATTCCAAACGGCAGTGTGAATAATACCGAGATGTATAGAATACTTGGACCTTGTTTTGCAGACATCCACTCATCATAAGTAGTTTTTTATTTATTTATTTTTTTAAAATTTATTATATACAACAAAAGTTCTTCAACCTTAGGTTTTTTTTACCCCTGTGAATGTGGTGGAAAAACAATGCATGCATACCATTGTGGGATCACAGTGTGCCTCTAGACCTCTGAAGAGGGTCGGAGGTCATGGGTCACAGTTCGAATCCCTGTGAGTTTGTCCAAACAAAACCATCCAGACAGCATCGAAGAGACAAAGTCTCCACATTGCAGTTGGGGCCCCCATGTAAAAAAATATATATCTTAATTACGTTCTAGTGACAGTCAATTGCTCAGGGTACAAGGCTTTCCAAAGTGCAGTGGCCTGTGTAATAAATTGGCCGGCCTGAAAATAAAAAAAACAACTACACTGTACCTTCCCATAATGCACAGTCATTCCAGATGGAACACGTTCTTTCGACTGCTGCTCATGCTGTCGCCGCCTGCACTCAAATCACTCTTTACCCCCAGCCCACTGATATCTTGGTCAGACATGTATTTAGATTTTTTTTTTTTTTTTGGTTTTGTTTAGAAGAGGTTTTATGTCAAGAATAGGAATGATTGGCTGACTGATTATAAGTCAAAGTCAATCCGAGTGTGTTCATCACTGTTCTGCCGTGCACAGGATACGACACGTACTGTACCGGTGTACATGTCTCTGATGTTAACTTGAATCTTAAACAGCCTTTGAAAAAGAGATTCTGCTTGCTTGGGGTCCAAACGTCAGACCACTCTACCTACTTTTTTTTTTTGCTTTCAATCTTAAGAGTAAGTAAGGTAGGTTTTTAACATTTATATGTACTTTATATATTGTCGTGTCCAAAAGTTGGATCGTTGGTATTTATTTTTCTTTTTTTTTTAAAGAAAATTTCTTACTGTATTATGTCATCTTGGCCTGTGACAGATAACCTGGGTTCACGGGGTACCCAACCGTCAGTCAAGTTCAATACTGATTCCTTTTTACGGGTTCGGATACCACTTTCTGAAATCTGACGGTGTATTGTTGTATTTAAAGCCTCAGTCACACATTCAGGATTTTTACTGCCGTCCTTGATAGGACCATTCCCGATTAAAATTTGTCAAAAGTCTGATCAAGATCCTGTGATTCGTGGCGGGAAATTCACAAATTTGTAAAAACATTTATTTAATCACGACAACAATCAGATATTGTTCAGGAAGCGTCCCGATTCAGCCGTTTCCAGCCGAATTCGTCCCGATTCTCCCGTTCCCAATCCGAATCTGATCCGATTTATATCTTCAGCATGGTAAAAAACGACCGAATCTGTCCCGACAGCGTCCCGATTCTCCCGAATGCGATCCGACAGAGATCAGACAGTGACCGGACAGTGAACCGACGCTGACGGAAGACATCCGTTAGAAAACCGTTAGTCACGTGATAGTCCGGTCCTAAAAGAATCGTCGAAACGGCGGATTCTCACTCCAAATCATGCTCGTTCATCACGACAGCGCGTCCCAATCCACAGGACACCGTCAGACACCGCCCAGACAACACAGGACATTGTTACGATTTTGATCCGATACAGCAGAATCTGTCACGACATAGTCACGATTGTAATCCGACTAGACAAAATCGGCTGAGTTTCCCGAATGTTACGGGACGCACCTACTGTCGGGAGTGCTTGGCCGACCTCTCTGGACCTTTCCCGATCCGTAGGACTCTGTTCTGACGTATACGACTGCGTTCAGACAATGATAGGACATTCCAGATCATTGAGGATAGTAATCCGACTTTTTCACTTTTCGTGTCGTAGCGCTGTCTGATCTCAAACGGGAGCCATAATCGGCACTGTGTGAACGCCGCATTAGGAGAAAACGGTGACAGATTCAATTTGATTTGTCTGTATGCATTCTAACGTGGAGAACGAATCACGGCCCTGAATCCCGCCTGATTCATTTCAAAATTGAAATGCATTTGTGATGCATTTTCACATTGTCATTAAAATGACAGCATGGTGGAATTAATGTACATTTGTACACAAACAACTTGACTACTTTAACTCTTTCTTTTAAGTCAGTGGTTTGTTAAATTGTCACGCCAGGACCCAATTCATAGCGCTGCTTGCATTGAGCGTATTTTGGAGTGCCATGGGAGAGCGGTTTAGTGCATCGGATTTGTGTTCTGATGGCCGAGTCAGAATGTGGGTTCGAATCCCAGCCGCGACCGGGGTACTTGTGTCCTTGAGCAAGACACTTTACCATAATTGCTTCTCTCCACCCAGGGGTAAACGGGTACCTGTGAGGGCAGAGTTGGTTGTTGTGTTTGATTAGCCCTATATGCACTGAAATGGCAGCAATTGAGCTGTATACTCCCCAGGGAGCTGAGATGGGTTTCAGGAATGATTTATGAGCCTGATGAGCAGGGGTAATAATGTAATGTGCCTTGAGCACCAGTTTGGTGGATATGTGCGCTATATAAGTCTACATTATTATTATTATTATTATTATTTTGCAGGTTAGCAAGAAAATTCAGAGCGGCGCGTGCGCATGCGTTCACCGTGGATTTGTATTGTTGCGTCACTCATTTGCTAGCAATAACGGCCAGCAAGTTAGTGTGCCTTTCTCTATGCTTAATGGTTAGCAGCGCTGTGAAATGAAAAAAACGTACAGTAAGCAAAAAATCGGCTGCTTAGCGGCTCTATGTAATTGGGCCCAGATACCAGTTTTAACCAGTTCGCATCGGGAATAAAAAAGTTTTTCTGGGCCCCTGTGCGGGTTTCTTTTTCCCACACAAACACGTTAATGGAAGCTTCCACAGCGCGTGGCCACGTCTTCCGAGCATGTCACTGTACGCTCGGCTCATTGCCACGTCAACCAAGCATGCATACAAATATTCCGGAGTTTCCTATGGCGTTTTCAGACGCTCTCCGATCCGTGGTGCAAAAAGAAATTGCATGTATACACGGCCTCCGACGCTAACTGGTTAAATAAAACCTGTTTGATATCAAAGATTTAATACCAAAATAATAATAATAATCAAAAATAATAAGATCATTCATGGATTTAGCCAGTTTGAGGTCGTTAAGTTTGCTAACTCAGAATCGAGGGGAGTGGGGGGAAACATGGCACCATGCTTAGCATCTTTTGTTGGCAACCATTTTGGCTGAGATTTTCCCCCCCGGGGCAATTCCAACTCATTAATTTTCTTGATTTCACACTGTAAATATATTTGTTTGCCACTGTGTTGTCTGTCTGTCTGTGGGCTCACCAACCCTTGTTTGCAGGCGTGCGTCTCGGTATACAAGTTGAATACTCGCTGGAAATTTAATTGACACGCAGTTATATGATCGGAACTTTAATTGGCTGGATACACATGTGGAATACCCACTGTGTAATACAATGCAGACAATGACCCCTGCCTGCAGAGCCACGGCTCTCCGGACAATTTGTATTCAAATCTCACTCATTATAATAGTTGTTTACAAAAAATTACCCAAAATACGGTAATGATGCCAATTTGAATAATAAATTTGACATCTGGTGTGATTCTTCAAGGTGGGGGGGGGGGGGGGGGAAGGCAATAATGGACTTTGTTTAATTTCATAGCCCTGATGTTCTGTAAGTTTGTTTAAAGTTTTGTATTAAATAATGCGGATATGAAGGATTTACAATGTATGCATACAGTATGTGCCCTGTGAATGTGACGCAGCACTGTATAGTGGTCTCCTCACTGGGTTCCAATCAGGGTACATGCATCTCCCAATCAGGGTACATGTATATGCATCTCCCAATCAGGGTACATGCATCTCCCAATCAGGGTATATGCATCTCCCAATTGGGATAGTTTGGCAAAAGGTTATCATTGTCCCAATTGGATAGTATGGTACAAGGTGCCATTGTCAACTGAAGTGTTCCTGATTGGGCTCATTGGTATTCTCATTAGGACCATACGTGTAGGGTTCCAATCAGGGTACATGCGTCTCCCAATCAGGATAGTTTGGCAAAAGGTTATCATTGTCCCAATTGGGATAGTATGGTACAAGGTGCCATTGTCAACTGAAGGGTTCCTGATTGGGCTCATTGGTATTCTCATTAGGACCATATGTGTAGGGTTCCAATCAGGGTACATTTACCTCCCAATTGGGATAGTATCACAAAGGTTGTCATTGCTCTACTACACGTACATGTAATTGGTCCCCGTTTGCGGATGTTGATATCCTCATTGAGACTACATGTATTAGATTCCCATCAGGATACAAGTATCTCCCAATCAGGATAGTATGGCAAAGGTTGTCATTGTCAACTAAATGGTCCCTGATTGCGGATATTGGTACATCTGCATTGAGACTTAAGATTCTAACCAGGAAACAAGTACACATACACTGTATATCTTCCAATTAGGAAAGTATGGTACAAAGTGCCATTGCCAACTAAAAGGATTTCTGATTGGGCTCATTGTATCCTCATTGGGACCATAGGGTTCCGATCGGGGTATGTATCTCCCGATCAGGATAGTATGGTTTGTAAGAGAGAGGAGAATACATTTAACCATTAACCCTAACTCCCTAGACAACAAAAGCAGTTGGAGGATTTTGAAGGATTTTTATTGTTCAGTAACAATGCTTAGGGAGTCAGGGTTAATAGAAAAACAATCTAGATATATTATGGGACTAATTTCAAGGGTGACCAAGGCAAAGACCCTCTGTTGCCTCCCTGAAGATCAAGGCCAAAGCTAAGAGCTTTATGGATCTACATGTACACTCTGTAGTGATGTGGATTTACTGCTTTTACGGAGTGTAACAATCCAGATTCAGATACATGTATGTAACATTGGCACTGACATGCTGGATAGTTGGACTGATTGTGTAACCCACGTGTGATTATAGAAGATTTCCGAATGTTGAAGAAAGCTCAGGGTATATAGCCTTGATTTCCTATTGATTACCAACTAACAAATCGCCTAACAGATTGTCCACTTCCTAGATCCTACATTTGGCTTATATTCACTCATCCCTTCAACCCCCCCTTCCCCCCCCCCCCCCGATCATTTGATAGCCATGTTTGTTCAAACATTAAGTACTTATTTTATCATTTTTGCCCAAATTCCAGGTTTCCCTAAATAGGAGACGTAATCTGACCATAAGCTCGTCTCCCTACCTCCCCGCCTGTCACTCCGGTAAGTACCACGTTTGTGTTGATATCCTCTGGTACACTGCTGTGTATATAAATATACATGTGTATATATACCCATGTGTTTGGAATCAAAATATTGTTAATGCCTTCAGGGGGAAGGGAGGGAGGGGGGGGGGGGGTGGGGTTAGAACAAAACTACCTTTGTTGCATATAAAAATATCCTCCCTGATCTAGTTACATGATAAATATATTGCAGCCGCACACTTAGGTGTTAGTCTTGTCTTAGGACTCTGTTTTTTTATTTATTTTTTTAAAGCATTCTGTTTTTTCAATATGGAAGCAAAAAAGGTGTCCATGATTAGGGAGAATGGATGATGAGGGGAGGCGTGGCAAGTTTGGTAAATGACTGTTTGTGTTTGTTTAAATGAACATCCAGGAGGTTCAAAGGGAGACCCAGGCCCCACTACCCATTTTTTGAGGATATTTTTAGACATAAATTGTCAAATCACACATCCCTGATACTTCAAAACATGTATGCTTATAGGGTATAATTTAAATGATCAGATTCAGAATTCTGAAGGGGGACTTGACCCCTTTCCCCCTGGATCTAGAAAAAAAATGAGGGAGAAAGGTGAACATGTACAACTTATGTGTTTCCTCTTTTGAAATCCAAATGGCCAACTCAGCATTGTCAAGGGCAAGATCTTGATCCGTCTAGGCTCCAGAAAGACTGTGCTAAAGCCATTATACACTATTCGTATTCTCAAACATAAAAAAAAAAAAATTATCACAGTTTTACAAAAACAAAAAAACATTTTTTGAGCGTTAAGTTGATGATGGTATCAAAGATCCCTTGAAATATTTCAGTCAAATTAGTGAAACAATTTTCCAAGATGAATTTCTGTCATCTGAAGACAGAAATGCCACATGTTGGAATAACAGTATTTTTTCACTATTAATTTCCTTCTCTTAAGATGAAATCAGCTGACAGTTTCTCGGGTTTGGTTTTGATTTTGATTTGGGTTCTTGTATGGATGCATTTACAGACATTCTGCCAAAAGTGTATAACTGGCTTTAACAGAAATGGGGGGGAATTCATGAATTAAGAGCTTGACAACAAATGCTGTTCCTATTCTGATTAAAATACCGAGTTTCCTGAGTATAAATAGGGCAGTTTATAGTGTTTTTGCTCATTAAAGTACATGTAGGTTGCACCTTCAATGTAGATTGCACCTGTTTTAAAAAAAAAACTACTGAGGTCAAAACATGAACGGTTGTAATTTCTAATCTACATACATGTGGTTGTCTGGCCCAATTCTATGTCATTATCGAACATGCGTGTAACGTAAATATATCATAGTAGGATTTCCTTGAGGGCGCTGTTTTGTATGAGTCTTATTGGCAACTCGTTGATACATACATGCACATGTACTCATACTCTTGTAATTTTATATTATCAAATTTTAAAGCAAAAAATTACAAATATGTTTTGTTATGGATTTTTTAAATTTCCATTTCATCTAAAAAAAAAATAATAATAATAATAAAAATAGTAAGGTGGTCTCCCATTGATACATTGCAGGCCATACTGATATGTTCAAACATTTACAGTGGCCTTGGGTGGCACACAGTTGATTTTGTAAGATTACTTGGAAAAGACAGCAGGCTTGTACATGTATGTACAGTGTACGTACTAAAGGTTGGTGAAGAACATATTGAAAATTTAGTGGATCGGAGTGGCCTCCATGTGAAGTAGGGTTAAAATCACGAGTTTCGAAAGCTCTATTTATACACGTACATGTATTGACTGAGATAGCAGGGTCTGGGTGACTCCTTTATTCATGCCATTCATGCTATTCATGTACATGTACATGTAGATCACGTAATGCTGGCCACACCATTAATTTGATGCCCTTCGTACAAAACATGTACGCTGAACCTGTACATGTGCCTTGCCGTCAACTCAAAAAAAAAAAAAAAAAAAAAAAAAAAACAGTTGAGCAACTGTCACTCATGTTCACAGCTAGCGATGATGTTTCCTGATGAGCTTTCTGGGTGCACTGTCTGGATAATGTTACGGTCATTTTGTCCAACATGGGAGTCACTAATAATACAACACAGCGCCCTCTACTGCCTCAAAATTTAAAAAAATAAATACAAAAGAGAGAGAACTTAAGATTGTGGTTCTGTCATGAGTCTGTGGTTAAAAACAAATTCCTGGATTTGTTTGTTGAGTATTTTTGGGAAGGTGGCGGAGGAGGTAGGATAAATTGATTGTTTGCTGGTTTTATTTCCCAATAAATCAAACAATAAATCAAACTGTATTGACGTGTACATGTATATCAGCTCAGACAATTGATTGATTGCTTAACCATGAATAGCTCACAGTAAAGTCACAGTTAAAGTGATTAATGCCGGTTGTAAACACGCACAATTAATGCCTTAACTTAATGCATTAGTGTACCCAATGATTCCTAGGAAAGGTACGTGTTGACAGCAAACTGGCTTTATAGTACTATAACATTTAACAGTAAATGAATACAAAATCCACATGTACCGTACACATGTAGTCACTTCGAAAAGGTTTGGCATTGACGCCCGATCCTGAAGCAAGGAATTTTCAGTGCAGCAAACAGTGTCCTTGGTATCGCAGTGTTTTTTTTTTCAATTTCAAATAATCTATCATGAAATTACAAAGACGACGGGAAGAAAAATATGGCATTGATAATTCCAGAGATACTAGAAACCAGTTCTTGGCTGAAAAGCTATTGTGATAGGATTATATTGCTTACACAGGGAATTCTCTCCGAGGCAGCTCCCTCGTGTATTGTGTTAAGTAGACCAGAATAACACCCGTCTAGGGGTATTGGCACAGTTTTCCTCATGAACTTTAAATTCCTAATTTGTATTCCCGTCAAGGAGATTTCGGTTGTTCGGCGTCTCATCTCAACCCCCTCCCCCCCTCTTTCCTGTTTGCAATTTGGTATAAGCAGCCAATGGCAATCGTCTGTTGATTGACACATGTCATTGGAAGGGAGAGACTTGGTTAGACTAGGAGCTGTTTGTCTAAGCTGAAAGGCCCCCCGAGAGGCAGAATAATTAAACCGTGTGCTGCATCTTAAATCTTGAGACAGATGGGGGATGGGGGGGGGGGGGGGATTTGAATTATTAAGATGAAGAAGTGATGAACTTTGGCAGCAAACTGCAAGCGTACATAGATGAGACCCCCCCCCCCCCCTCTCCCCACCTTCATGCTCCTCCCTACCTAAGGCAAAGGCATGTCCATCTTAGAAATGGTTTATCCCGGTCATGCAATGCATGCGACATTTTTGAAATTGAGACAATTAAGTCGCACTGCTGGAGAAGTCAAAGGTTAGAGAACGAAAGCGTTACGACCATACAGTATGAAATGTCGTCCTTTACTTACATGTAGGTAGTCTAGAAAGAAAAAACACAGATGAGAATTCAATGTCGTTATAAGACGCTGATAATCACCTTGCCCTCAAACAAGAAAAACAAATACAGACAATTAACCAATTTCTCAAGGCAAACACCCGGCCTTAAAAATGAAACCCAGAGTAAGTTTTGGTATTTTCGTAAATTTATTCCTTATTTTATTTTATTTATTTATTTATTTATTTTTATTTTGGTAGAAGGGCTATTAATTGCCATTGGTGATTTGCCACGTTGGGTTGCCATGGAATTATCCATGGAAACCCACAGGGTTGAGCTAAAATCAGGGCATTCGGTGTACTGTACCTGTATCTGTCTTGTTTGCTCACGGTGTGTGATCACAGTGTACAGACCAGGGCCCCAGGAAGTCAAGACCGAGGGTCGATCGGCGGTCGGTGCGGCAAGGTAGGACAGCTGAATGCACTTTTCCTTTGATGTGGTTATAATGATTATGAAAGGGGATTGACCAGCGAGGGCTGGATTAAAGGGAAAGGGGGAAGGCTTGAGAGTGCAGAGTGTGGCTCATTCCTGTCTGGCTGGGCTTGCCGGCAAAACACTGGCCAGCTATTGTTGACATATTTGAACAGCTGAATTCAGAGTAAAGAGGCAGCGAGATCGGATTGGGTTTCTCCATGAAAAATCCCATATTAGACACTGCACACTGTACTGTGGACGGTTGTACTATTGCCGTAAAGCCTGGCAGGATTTGGAGACAGAAGAAATGAAATCTTCTGGATTCTGGTCGGTGCTTCGTAACGTTTGGGGAAAAAAATTGTGTGATGCAAAGTACTACCGATGGTAGATTTGTAACTGTCCCTTTTAAAAGAGAAGTTTTTTTCACAGACACTTGGACAGCACTGAGTATACAGTGCTATACACACGTCGGTGTAGGGCAAAATTAAATCAATTGTTTATTACCCGACGCAAGAATTTCATCAAACTATAAATGTCGCAGCACCCGCTGCTATATAGGATTCTAGCCAGCCAATCGTCATCGAGCAAGTTCGGTGGTCGAGAGGTTAAGACGTCTGCACTAGTAAGCAGGAGGTCGTGGGTTCGAATCCCATCTGAGTCGCCTGTAAAGTTTTTTCCACTGAGTATACAGTGCTATACACACATCGGTGTAGGGCAAAATTAAATCAATAGGATATAGATGCTTTCCGATGTAATATTGGCAATTAATTCTATCGGCACCTCAGACAAAATGATTTCTTGGGAAGATTGAGTCGGATTTCCTCGCGATAACATAAGTTTGACATTTTGCACATGTGTAATGTTCATTAATTTTTGGGTAATTTAGTTAATTACATTTGTACCTTGAAGGATTTGATATAGTCATAAATGTATTTGTGTATTTTCAAATGTTATTTAAGATTTATTAAATACTGCATGACGGTGGCACACCCAGGACTTTCCGTTGGGGGGAAAATATAAGAGAATAATGCTGGTTGCTCGCGTTACATTTTTCGGACATGCATAAAATATTGCTTTTTCTCATATAAAACTAATTTCTGAAGTTATTATTTTGTACTGAGTAAGGTCTGGGTATAATGCAACTACTGTGAAAAAAACTGATGAGTGAATTATATATTATGGCATCAGTTGTAGGCCCAAAACCTCAAAAATGTAACGTGAGTAACCATTGGATTGCATATATGTAACAGGCCAATGGCGTGGGTAGTGTTCCGATTGGCCAGCACAGCTGTTAATCAGAATCAAGCGCATTTGAAATATTGCTTTCAGTTAAAATTTCAGAATTTCATAATTCGTTCGCTCTATAAATTCTGTTTTGTGGGTTGTCTAAGCCAAACATGAGCGATAAATCTTTAACCCTAACTACCCAAAATCCTCCAAGGGGCACTTTTTGGTAAAAATGGGACAAAATTGCTACCTGGCAAGAAGTACAGGCATGTTTCCAAAAGTGCACTGATAGATTTTGGAGGATTCAGGAAGGTTCCTAGCCAGAATACCAAGGGGGTTAGCGTTAATATAGAAAAAGGAAGAAAGATAAATGGGGGGAGGGTGGTTGGGTGTGCCACTAGTGCAAGATGAACAAGAAGTGCACCATATTCTTGATCAATCTCAATCCTAGGAAGGCCCGACAAGGAGGCTTTAAGTAATAATCATCAAACTCATGCAGAAATCGCCGGTGCAAATTTGTTCCCCCCTCGCATGTACAGCCGGCCGTGCGCCCCATTAAACATTCATGGGTTGGTTTGTTTGAGAACAAGAAATGAGTCGCATCATTGACAGATTACTGTCAAGAAGGGGCTCCTCGGCCCACCGATTGAAACATCCATAATTCACTGCGCTAACGTATTCTTGGCTTGCATCCAGATCCCCTCCAGTGCCCGAGCACAACAATTCTCTCCCACCTGTTGTCAATCCATCCCATAATGCTCAAATCCCCACCAACCCCCCTGGCCGACCGACCGGCCTGCCATGCCAGGCAGCACTGATAATACATGTACCGTATATTTGCAACCAGTTTGGCAGACACATTGCACTTGCTTAATGCCTACCCCCTCCCCCCCCCCCCCCAAAAAAAAGCAAACAAATAAATAAAAAATAAAAGAAGGAAAAGTCCATGCAAATCTCACATTAATTAGACCCTCGGACCATGATAGACTTTGTCACCCCCCTCCCCCTTGCCCTGGAGTATTTTCACCTCTCTGAAAAAAGGAGGTCAACTGTAGATGCTGTTGGATGTTCTCGCTTTTATCATCAGTATCTTAGGGGCATGGTGAGGGGATAAAAGAACTGTATTAGAAGAGGAACTACCTGTGCCTGTGCATTAAATTCGATTGTGCCGTTTGGGGCTCTTTGATATTAAAACTTAAAAGATGTTGCAAGCCAATCTTTGGGGAAGGTGCTCGTGTGCTGATTCAGTGTCTTCAATCTAGGATACTGCCCCCCCCCCCCTGCCACCTGTCCTAGGGGGTGTATTCCACATCCGAACAGTAATATGGACGTTCGTTCGTTCATTCGTTGGCAGTCAATGACTTCAATGATGTTTTTACACTGACGATGTGGTGATAATCGAATGCATATAAATTATTTAAACCTTTCTCGCGTTATTAAAGTTACATCGCCGCATCCAACAATATTCCTTTTTTTATAAGACGTGGACATCGAACAACCACAAATGCTAACATAAAAATTAAAATACATGTATGTACATGTACATGTACATGTCGTCGGAGCCTTAATGAGTTTCGTGATGGGTCCTGTCAAATTGCAATGCTCGGTTTAAAAAAAAAAAAAAAAATTTTTAAAGGAAATTGTTGGAAATGATGAATTTATGAAGTGTTTTTTTTGTACGGGATTTTTATCGATAGAAGTTGATGAGATAATTAAACAAACATAACATTTATCATGTTATCAGTGCCCTTATGATTTCCTGGTGGGCCCTGTCCGAATGCAATGCTAATTTTGAAAAAAATAAATAAATACAAAAATTTAAAAAATATTATAAATTGCTTATGAATGTTAAAATAACAATCAGTGTTGCTTCAATATCTAGGATTTGTTTTGATAGAAGTTGGTGATTACAAATGTCAAGCGTGTCAAACTGAAATCTCATTTAATAATAATATAGGCTATAGATGTACATAGTGTTTTAATAAGGGAAGAACGGTTTGTTGTGCTTTTTGTTTTCCCCTGCAGGTTAATGACCGGTTTTGGGCGTGGTCACGGGCGATCCTTTTGAAAAACCATCAATAAACTTCCCACAATGATTGTTTAATAACCAATGTGGCCAAAACAGAAAGTCTAGAACAACAAAATGCGTAGCAAATTCTTCAAATTTTTAAATTTTAAATTTTTTTAAATTTTTTTTTTTTTAATGTTGGTTTTTGTTAGCTGGTTAGCAAATTTCTAAACGGGTAGTTGCAGTATCGGTTGCAGTACCAGTTGCAGTACCAGTTAACCGGCTAACCAGTTAACCGGCTAACCAGTTAACCGGCTAACCAGTTAACCATTCCAGCACACACTGTAATAATGTTTATGTTTATAATGCTGGTAGAAATAATAGTCTGTGCGGCGGCTGAAAAATGTCTGATGTACATACCTTCACCCTAGACAAGTTAACGTTTCAAATGCTGCATTCAGTTTTAATCCATATGCTACTCTGACAGTTCTGATTTGTCAAAATATTGATAAAGGTCATTCAACTGTAAGCCCTGGGTTTTACCAGAGTCGTACTGAAAAAGAAAGAGGAACCTGCATTAATGTGTCTCCCCACTGAATAAGCCTGTAGGGCCGATGTCCATGTTTAGACATCCGATTCCAAAGAATACTTTGCGGGTTGATTGTTGTGCAATTCCTTAGGATATATAGGCGTAGGATATATATACATGTAGTAATATGATATTTGCTCCAGAAACACCTGCCTGCGTTAGGATGAGAATCCAACTGCAGTGAGCTATTCGTGTTGACCTTTTTTTTTCCTCAAATGGTTACGTCATCATTTTGTCAGTATCTACGTTGTGTATTCATACTGTCTGCGCGTGTCTTCGGTTTATATGTACATGTATGCAAACATTCCTGCTCTTTTCTCATACGTTGGGCGGTTCGTTTCTCAAAAAAATATAAATAAAAAAATTCCCATACTCTGGCTGGCCAGAGATATTACAGATGAGTATGCTGTGTTTTGCCAAGGGTGTCCGATAATTCGCCCTGGACAAACTTCCCGGCAGAGTTTCTCGTGTGTATAGTTTTATTAGGTGCTGTGGCTGTTGTAACATACTTTTGTGACGTGGGGGGAGTGGACTTGTGATAATAAGAAAAGGATTTAAGGAAATGATTTGATTACATTTTAAGTTTGTTAGCTGCTGTCAGTCGGGGAAAAGTGGGGGGGGGGGGGGGGGGGAGTGAGGGTTGTAACCTACAGTAGAAGAGTTTGTCAACCATTACAGAGTTGATAGACTTTGATCAGGAAAAACAGTTGTGACTTATTGTTGTTTCGCTCGGCCTGAGTCTTGTCATTTCAATTTCTGTATCAAGTTCTTTCCAAATTGATTTCATCCACCCTATGTTC
Source organism: Zoroaster sp. YZ-2022 (assembly GCA_029582265.1). Lineage (NCBI taxonomy): Eukaryota > Metazoa > Echinodermata > Asteroidea > Forcipulatida > Zoroasteridae > Zoroaster > Zoroaster sp. YZ-2022. The sequence goes on along the minus strand of CM055829.1, from coordinate 21,811,893 downwards.
TTGTTTAAAGGCAGTGCTACACTTCAGGGAAACGATTTCGTTGAACAAAATGTTGCATTGAACAAAATAATTTTTCAGCATAAATATTTGTGTGTGTACCTGTATGCAGTGTTTATTTTGAGTAGCAAATCTTGAATCTGGATTAGCAACTTTTGCAGAGCGGTTTTTGCTACGCAACGCAAGCAAAAACAGTTGTCGGCACTTTTGTTCAGAATGTCCATAAATGCATCTGTACTTTGTGAGAAATGAGAATCAAGAGATATGAACAGAAACCAACCTGTGACAGTTTCATATTGTTTTGGTTCAAGTCATTAGGGTTCTCAAAAAAAAATTGGAAAAAATACTTTCAAATATTTTTTTTTTTCCCCAATTTTTGTTGTCATTTTTAACATGGGAAATGGTCATCAGCTAAATCTCTTAATACTTAAAGGGGCAATGTCGTCACGATCAACAGGGCATGGAATCGGAGTGCTTGTTTTAGATTAACTAAATGACCGAAAATAATACCCCACATGAAAGGTCATATTACCGTTGCTGCTGCATAAATGAGCCAGTCATTTTCAGTCACTGTGTTTATCTTAAACTAGGACACCGATTCCATGCCCTGTTGAGAGTCTGCTCTGATCATGACGATATTGTCCCTTTAAGGAGAAAATAGTAAAAATGCATTGAGATATATATATATTTTTTTTCCCCCTTTTTTTCATTTTTACATGGGAATTGGTCATCAGCTTAAACTTTAAAACAATGTCTCAGGATGTTCGGTGCCATTACCAACCTTATCATCCGGCGGTTGACTGTAAATTTTTGTAAACCCCTCAGCCATCTTAGTCAGATTCCCTGTACACACAAGTGCAATCATAGCACTGATAATCAATACATATAAGGGGGCCAGACTATTTCCCTGCTGGCCAGATTTGTGTGGGATAGATAAACAGTAATATGGGATGACAGGTTATAAAGACCGCATGATCAAATTAAGCACAATCAGTCATTTTCCTTTCTCCTCCCAAATACTAAATTAAAGGGACAATATACAATGCATCATCACGATCAACAGGGCATGGAATCGGAGCACTGTTTTAGATAAACTCAGTGACTGAAAATAATACTCCCACAAGGTCATATTACTTTTGCTTCTGCACAAATGAGCCAGTTATTTTCGGTCACTGTGTTCATCTTAAACTAGGACAGCGATTCCATGCCCTGTTGAAACTCTGCTCTGATCGGGACGATATTGCCCCTTTAAATTTCCGTGTGCTAAAAAGTCTGGTGTATAAATCTTTGCTAGTGAAATAACCTCAGCCCCCCCCCCCCCTCCCTCCCTCCCTCCCCCCCCTTCAATAAAATTGTTGGTTTTCTGTGAGCAGTTATTGTGTACACTGGATATACACCAAGTCAGTCAACCCACCCCCGGTATTTACACGGCGAATTAACCAGACATGTAGGTCAGCCATAGTATATATCTAGGTGGCGCTTTTCACTTCTCTACACCCGTTCCACCTTATGGCGAGCTTTTTGATTGCTAAGCATGCATCGTACAGGGTAACGGCTCGGTTTAACGGAGCAAAGGCCAAACTGAAGAAATAAATTCCAAGGAAAAATCGCTTACATTGATCGTTGGAAAGTGTCCCAACATTAAAATTTGGTAGGTTCTTGCCAGGTGATGATTGACACGCGAGACATTAAAATGATCTGTCTGGTGATAAGTGTTTATTTATTATTATATATTTTTTTTTACTTCAAAGGCAGACATGGTGATGATATCTTGATATACTTAGAGGGTCTAGACTTTTTTTTTGGGGGGGGGGCAGGGGCAGGGGCGGGGATCGAGGAGAGAGGAGATTAAGACAGGTGTATATTTATTGTATGATTTAAAGGCAGTGTACACCATTGGTGTAATGTCTGTAAGGCATCCATACTTTATAAGACAGGTCTTGTGATTTCTTCAGGATTTTTCCTGATATCGGGATTTACCCCCCCCCCCCTAATCTTCCTTTGCCTAAATATTTTTTCTCGAAAGAAGACAAGTAGTTGCCCGTACTGTGTACAAACCTCTCCAGTTTATTTTTGTGGGGATGTGTCTGTAAATTAAACATCCAGGAGGGCTTTGTCCTAGACTAAAGGGGGAGGAGACCCAGGCCTGCTACCCATTTTGCAGGATTTTTTTTACTTTTATCAAATCACACCCCTGATAAGAATCAAGATATTTGTACTGAAACCAACATTTGAAAGATTCTACTTCCTGTCACTACAATCAGTGCAATTGTTGAAACAACCCATTCAGGCCACCACAAGCCATTAGCTGTTGCCAGTGGCCTCCTATGGTTACCCTTCTGTGCACTGTCACACCACTGAGGTTGCATGGTAAAGTGGTCTCCCATCGATACATTGCAGGCCTTACTAATATGTTCAAACATTTACAGTGGCCTTGGGTGGCACTGGGTTGATTTTGTAAGATTACTTGGAAAGGACAGCAGGCTTGGATGTACTAAAGGTTGGTGAAGAACATATTGAAAATTTAGTGGATCGGAGTGGCCTCCATGTGTAGTAGGGTTAATATTTTGTTGTGTTACTAACAAGGAAATAGTGAATACACAATCCAGATTTTTGGCAAGATTAAATCGTGGCTTAATCCCAAGTTACTTTTATTCATTTTCAATATGTGTCTGTCACCCCTTGTCGCCCGTTTTTTTTTGACGAGTTTGTGTAATAAGAGTTTCTTTCGGATGTGACTTCACCAGCAGAGATTTTTTTTGTTTAACCCTGAAGAGGCCTTGCAAGAAATCCCATAAGGTACGTGTACATGTATCATTCATCCTCTGGACTGGAATCATTCTGTTATTTCAGTCACCTGGGTGTTGTTGAAAAATTGGTCAGTTGTGGGCCTTTTGTCTTCTACCCTGTGTCCCAAAACTCCCTTTTCAAAGTGACAGAACACAAAGGAAGGGCATTTTTAATCAATGCAGACAATACGCAGGGACAAACATCAATAGAAGGTATGGCACTGATGATTAGACACTAAGTGGTTTTTCTCTTCTGCTGGCGGTCCCGCTGACTGGAGAATACACACTACCAGCACGTCCCGACTGGTCCCCATGCGTGGCACGTCAACCCAACTTAAAAAAAAAAAAAAACGAGTCTGGCTCATAGTGGCTTTCCCAGCACGTAGCGGAGGGTGTCTGTGCCAGGTCCGGACCACTGGGGGGGGGGGGGGTGACACATGGGAGTGTAAATTAAAACCTGGGTCAGGAGCTGAAGAGGGTTCTCGGGGGTATATTTTGTTTTTGGGGGAGGACAGGGGGGTTGGGAGTAATGAGAAATAAGGTTGTGGACAGGTTTATGGCACATGACAAAATGTTGTTTTGGATGTGTGGAGTACATGTATTATTTAGATGGCTTTTTGATAACAGCAGGTGCCAGCTGGAATCCATGTTTTGTCATATCATCCATTTGGGGGACTGTCAAATGTTGATGTTTTGTTGAACAGGGCCAGTCAGGCTGGTGGTGGTGGGGTGGGGGGGGGGGGGGTATCCACACAGCTCAATAATCGTTGTTTTCCCACAATATGTTTTGGTGAAACATGAATTTATGCAAGCTGTGTTCCGCTTGGTATCTTGAAAACAGATTTGTTCTTGCATTTCTGAAAGCTGAAGTGACATGAATCTTTACACATGTACACGTACTTACATTGTAAGCATGTGTAGAGAACGTGCCTCAACTTCAAATAAACTTGTACTCTCTCTGCGTGGAACACACATTTGAGGCACTGGCTTCTTAATTTTTGTTTTTGTTAATCCTAACCACCCCAAATCCTGGAAAATCCTCCAAGATCCTCCAAGGGGCACTTTTTTGGAAAAATTCAGCACTGTTGGAAACCGATACTTTCACCTCTTCAAATGGGGAAAAATCACTACCTGGAAGTAGTATAGGCCATTAGTGCTGAATATGAAAGATCAATGAAAATGCATGGTTCATTTTGAAGTTATGGGCATGTTTGCAAAAGTGCACTGATGGATTTTGGAGGATTCGGGAAGGTTCCTAGCCAGAACAACAAGGGGGTTAGGGTTAATGTAATGTTTACTCAATGTTAGCATTTCCCTCTCCTTTTACATTCTGAGAAATTCATTGTTTTTTTGGTTTGAAGTGTTGTTTTCTTCTTGAAAACAACCAAGAAAGTGGGATTTGAAACTGTGTCTTCCAGATTTACCGTCTGCTCTACAGCACTCAACCAATTGAAATACATACCGAGCCATGTGGATGGCAATCTCCCATACATGTATATCGGTATTTTTCAATGACGCAGTTTCTGAGGATGTTAACATGTAAGTAACACCATTCACACTTTGAGAGTCCTGACCGCCCATTTTAATTCCATACTCACCGCTGTTCAAAATGCTCTGCAGGCGACATGTGGTTTGGGCGCATGCGCGAGAATTTTGAAGGGTCATACAAAAATGCATATATATTCATAACGTGACCTTTACTTTTTTTTCCGTCGCGGAGTTCATTGATAAAAATGCCTGTTACATACTGAAAATTAATTTCAAAGAGAATTTTTAACCAATAGGATTAGAAAGAATATGTCGTCTGCAAATATTGAACTAACATTACAGCAATATGGGCAAACGCGCGAATTTCCTTGATGTTTTTTTGTGCACAACTCTGGCCCTTGACAAGAGCGCGCACGCTGAAAATGGTAATATTTCAAAGCGGATTTTCTTCCTGAAGGTGAATTTTCCTTGAGACATAAAAAGTATGGTAGGTGAAAGAACTCTTATTTTAACTAATTATTACTTTGTTATTTCAGCAAACCCAGTAGCTAACTTTTAAACGGTGGGATTCCCCTGCGGACTTTAGCGTTGTTAAACAAAAGATTTCTGGGGAACCCGTTACGGTTTTGATGACATCATTGTGTATGCGTGTGCATACACACACGGATTAGATTGTGGGCGTTTTCATTGTAAGGGGGGTTAAATAATTTTTTAATAACGTTAGAATATAAAAAAAATGGGGAATGATTTGAGTTTATAAGCCAATATGAACCAATATTTAATACATATATTCTGTTCACTCTTCCATTTTAAATTAATTTAAGGATTTTTTCCTTTCTATGCACTCCAAATCCATTATTTAAACAGCGAAGATTTAATCAATAGCAATATTTCACCTGTTTTGAATTGCTGCTCAGAGGCCGTTACTTGGGTTTGCTCAGGTATAATCACCATGAAACTGTTCTTCGTGAGTTTAACTACCCTCCTATGCTTGATTTTTCAAGAAACAAATTCACGAAAGACGTACAATAACGTCAAAAATGGACCAATAATTAGCTTCTCTCGATCTGTAAAATTTAACGGATGATCAATATTTGATGCACATTGAAGACGCTTTTTACACTTAGCGGGTTTCGATGAATTCACCCAAAAACGTGTCATCTTGTAAAGCCATGACTGTAGATTGATGTGTGATCTTTGTTCATTGAGGTCATTTGGCATTTGCACTCACTTTGATCATACACCTCCAGTCGATTTGCCAAATTTCAAAAGACACGACCTTGTTTAAAGTTGGTGAAACAACACCAATAGAGGGCGCTATACAGAGCAGAAAAAGGTGCATGTGCACAAACCTCTTGTCGCTCTGCATGCTGCGGTGTACTTGGGTCGATACAACAATTTTGAAAATGTTCTCATCAGTGAGTCCACATGTTCCCTTTCTTAACCAGTTCGCTTCGGATGCCGTGTATACACGCAATTTTTTTTTGTACAGCGGATCGGAGAGCGTCTAAACGCGCATTCCGATTTTTGTGTGTGTCACCGGGAGACTTGTCAACACGCCACACGTGGCGTGCCGTCGTGGCGGCTGACGTGTATACACGCAATCGTTTCTCGGAGTCCATGGGGTCACGGTTCGGTGCCCCCGAACAAAATGCACTGCAAATACTGAACGAGTTCACTCTTTTTGTTGATTTTTGCCTAATCCCTTTATCCAAGACTTGTTCCTTTGACGTACCAGCCAAGCATTTGTAAAGACGGATTTATATCCATTGTTTACGAGGCCTTCGATCTCTCTCCAGGTATGCCATCTTTTCGACCGGGTGCTGGTCGCTAATAGGCCGTTGCATCGGAGCTTGCCAACGGTCTAATTGTGCTGAACAAACACAACCGTAATTAAAAAAACTAGCCATTTAATTCTCGAAATGTCAATGAATAAAGGTGTTTATTTGGTTGTACGAACTTAGTTTCATTGACCAAAAAAATTATTAATGGCTAGAATTTTTTTCAGATTTTTCACTGAAAATAAACCCGCATGGGGGACCGGGAAAAAAAATATATTCCCGACGTGAACTGGTTAAATATTTGGTTAGCCGGTTAGCAAATTTCCTGACGTCAACTGGTTAAGGGAGGTGGTCTGAAACCAATGTACGTGTACTCTAAAAAATGTAAATAACTGATTGCGTACACAACTTTAGTTTCTCCTACACGTATGCAAGGCCAAAAAAATAAAAGTATCCGGTTTCAGGTCTCCGTGCACATCGCCTCAGACCTGCACGTTGGCATTTTTAATTTTCTTTTTTTTTAAATTTTTTTTTGTTGCTATGGAATGATGTCCACTTGCAGTCTAAATTGCTGGATTGATTGGAATTCTGCCGTGATTTAAAGGTTTTTTTTTTATAGGGGTACATGTGTGAACGTTTGCCTGATTTGTGAGGCCTCTCTTAGCTGCCATACTTTGTATATATGGGAAATTTGGTCTCCGCGTATACATGTATCACATATTTCTCTGTTGGCTAAAAAAAAAGGGAAAAAAAAAAAAAAAATTACCCTCCCCCCCAAAAAATGAAAAAAGCACATCACCACACCGATTTGAAGCCAACCTATGACCAGAAACTGGAGATTTTTTTTGTTGCCTTACGATATATGTTCACAAAGGGGGTTTCCCAAATGACTTATCATGATTAAAGCCAGCGTATACATGTGTGTTGTACTTTGGGTAAAATGTCTGTCATTATGCACCCATACTTGATAAGAATCAAGATATGTGTGTAATAAAAATCAGCTTATTTCACTGTGTGCCGTTAACGAGAAAACAGTAAAAAAATAAATTAAAAAAATAAAAATGCATTCAGATTTTTCATATTCACTCCAATGTGGAATTTCCCCCAAAAATAATTTGCGAAAAAATTTAATTAATTGTACTCGAAACGAAAGCACCCCAGAAATATTTCAAGGGATGTTTGGTACCATCTTCAATTTTACACCAAGTATTAGTATCATGTATTAAAAAGTGTGGTCATTTATATATACATGTATATTGTTTTGAAATTACCAATTGTGTACAGAAGCATAACATTTTTTGAGCAAATGTATATGGAATGTGCATACCTAGGACAACAAACGTTCTTTTCTTTTGTGGCCCCATGCACAACATTTTGATTGGATACATGCACTCGATCTACGTGCAGATCAACATGTACACATGCATTTGGTTGGTCGCTGTCTGTGTTCGTTAGAATCGTGTCATCCAAAAAGGTTAGTGAAATCACCATGGTGATTCAGAGCCCCCTCCCCCCCCCCCCCCTTTAACCACTTCCGACAATAAATCCTACTTTGATCTGCAATTTAAAAAAACTGCAATCCTTTACTGAATCCCTGTCTCAAGAATTGACAGATTAACTAGTTGACAGTCAGGTCTTCTTACCCCTGTTTTGTTTTTTGTTCATGCTATCCAGCTGTGGTGATGTACCCCACAGCTAGTATTTTGACTATGGTGAGTCACCCTAACCCCCTAGGTATTCTGGCTAGGAACCTTCCTGAATCCTCCAAAGTCCATCAGTGCACTTTTGGAAACATGCCCTTAAGTTGTACATGTATGTATCTTCAAAATGCACCGTGCATTTTCGTTGATCTTTTATATATTCAGCACTTACAATGTATGGCCTGTACTTCTTGCCAGGTAGTAATTTTCTCCCATTTAAAGAGGTGAAAGTACCAGTTCCCAACAGTGCAGAATTTTTCCCCAAAAAAGTGCCCCTTGGAGGATTTTGCAGGATTTGGGGGTGGTTAGGGTTAAGAACGTTTTAGTTAGCAACAAATGGGACACGACTCCTTGTTAGGGAATAGTGGGTACCCTTCATTCCACATGATGGAACAGACAAACTTATGCCATAGAGCAAGGTTGTCATTGAATTTCAGAGCTACATGTATATGAACTGGAATGATCTCTTAAATCTCGCAAATAAAGATGTCTTTAAACAACCCCTGAAAATGTATATATTTTTAATGACTTAAAGGGCCTATTTAAAGTCACTATCTAGAAAATAGGGAAAATGCATTCTGAAATTTGTATCAAACAGCAAATTTGGTATTCATTCTAATGTGGAATTTGTATACATTTATTTCTTCATACAAAAATTCTGCTGTAAATTATCGGGGAAGAATATTTGACTGTTTTTTTGTTTTTTTTAGAAACAAATTACGAGCACCCGAGACAAGAAATCATGCAAAGGATGTTTGATACCATCATCAACATTTTACGCAGAGTGTTACGTTTGATGTGAAAACTGTGAACAGTTGTTGGTTTTTGAGATTGCTTGAAGGTGAAGGACGGCCGTTGAAGCGAGTGATTTATGTTTGTAAATGATGTCTGTAAATCAAATATGTATCCGTACTTTATCAGAATCAAAATGTTTGTAGAGAAACCACTTAAGGAGAAATAAGTGAAAATGCTTCATTTGGTTTATTTGTATTCATTCTTAATTTGGAGATGGATCAATGGATAATGATCCATTTCAGATCTGAATTTCGTATTCACGTTGTCTCGAAACTGACTGACTTCTCAGCGTGTTTGGTAACATTTTTTTTTTATCATCTTAAAACCAAATAAGCTTTTAGAAAAGGCCAACAAAAAAAGTCTTGGGTTTCTCCGGTGACGTGCTTTTTTGGTAATCTGGGTTTTTTTTTTTTTTTTTTTGGGCCAACCAATAAAATATGTGATACATGTATGTACGGTTATTGGAGCCAGACCAAAATTTCCATACATAAAGTATGGTGGCTAAGAGAGGCCTCACAAATCGGGCAATCGTTCATACCCCTATGTGAAAAAAGCGTTTAAAGCACAGCAGGGCAGAATTTCAATCGATCCAGCAATTATGGCTGCAATTGGACATCGTTTCATAGCACACAAAAAACGCACCCTGATCTGAGGTGACCACAAACCAGAGACTTTTTGGCCTGATTGTTTCCTCAGTTTCATTTTGGATAACCACCAAATATTGTACACTCCTTTCTAAAAGACAGTGTATACCTTCGGTAATGACCTGATTACAAAATAACAACGTTATAATCTAAAATACTTACTTGTTGGTGACGGTACCAAACAGCCTGAGAAATTATCCCATCGGAGCAAACGTGAAATGTATTAGAAATTTGAAAATGGATCAAACAGCTGAGCTTGGGTGATAACATGATATCGAATGTCGCAATATCTTTTTTTTTATTTGATTACGATATGGAGAACCTTTTTCAAGTTATCGAGATATCGGCAAGTCGTGATTTAAAAAAAAAAATTGCCATTGTGAGTCAAGTCAGAAATTCCATGGAAACCAAATTAGGACAGTCTTTTTTTCAGCTTTCAGAAGTGAGAAACTAAAGCGAACTACTTCAGGAGCACATACGTACACGCTATGCAAACGAATTTGCGATTTATTGTGACGCTCGTAGAGGGGTGCATACCTGTGGTTACTATCGGCTCTAAAGCAGTCATGCGTGAATGGAAACAAATAATCGCGATACTATCGAATATCGCGATTTATTTTTGCCGATATATCGTGGATGAAAAAAATTTATATCGCTCCAAGCTTAATCACACCTGGGATCCACTTCAAAATTGCAATGCCTATAAATTCACTTTCTTCTTCTTGCCATTTATGAAATGACACAATGAAATGACCAGAAATTTCCACAGGTTGGTTTCTGAGCATACACATGTATAAAATATCTTGCTTCTTATAAAATATGGATGCAATTCTAGACAGTTTGACCGGTGGTGTAATACTGCACGATGCCTTTAAGGTGACTCACGGTGAGATGAAGACTCATCAATCTATGTCATGTATCAATCATCGTATAATCCGCTCATGTGTTTGTCTTGTATTAAGCCATCTTGAGTACTATAATATGCACGCATACAATACAAATATATATAAATATTAAAACCAAATGATATGTTTAATTATATATATCTTTTACTTTGATATCTGAGTGCAGAAAATAAAACGGCCAAAAAATAAAAAAGAATACAAATTTATATATAACAAAAAGTAGAGAATTAGCTGACATTGCAAACTGCTTACCACCCTAAAGGACCTGTAGTATACATGCAAAATAGTAGTTATTGGCCGTATGTTTTGAACCTACATGTACGGTGGTAGCAGGTTCTTTCTCAAAGGCGAAATGGATATCTTTATATCAGAACAGACCGGGGAATTTTTTTTAGGCCAGTGAGATCCTTGTATGAATTGATGTGAAATAAAATAAAGGTAAAAGATTATTTCATTTTTCTGAAATCAGAAAATACCCGAATATGATGGACTCTCACAATGTTATACACGTACATGTACATGTGTAAGTACAGTAGTATTTTAAGCTTTGCATGTGCAAGAACCGGTGTCGTAATTTCTTATTTGTGAAAAAGTCTTTCAAAATTTTCAGTAAATTAGTTTGTACGTACATGTACATACCCTAACTGTAGCTATAATTAACAGGTTTTACACCTGCAAAAAAAGCCTTTTCAAAGAGATTTAGTCAACTTAAAGTGACGGTATACAACATTGGTAATGTTGGCAAAACTGCTTCTATGGGTATGCTTACTCTCTTTGAATAAAGATATACATTGAAGGGAAGGTACAACATAGGTAATGTTGGCAAAACTGCTTCTATGAGTATGCTTACTCTCTTTGAATCAAGATATACATTGAAGGGAAGGCTGAGTATGCTTGAATCAAGATATACATTGAAGGGAAGGTACAACATTGGTAATGTTGACCAAACTGCTTCTATGAGTATGCTTACTCTCTTTGAATCAAGATATACATTGAAGGGAAGGTACAACATTGGTTATGTTGGCCAAACTGCTTCCATGAGTATGCTTACTCTTTGAATCGAGATATGCATTGAAGGGAAGGTACAACATTGGTAATGTTGACCAAACTGCTTCTATGAGTATGCTTACTCTCTTTGAATCAAGATATACATTGAAGGGAAGATACAACATTGGTAATGTTGGCAAAACTGCTTCTATGAATATGCTTACTCTCTTTGAATCAAGATATGTATGCATTGAAGGGAAGGTACAACATTGGTAATGTTGGCAACACTGCTTCCAGGAGTATGCTTATTCTCTTTGAATAGAGAAGTTACATGTACAGTCTAGTAGACTCAATGCAAGTCATGAGAAAAAAGTGCAAAGATATTCAAATAATAACTGTTCAAGAAGATTGGTACCTTTACTAACTTCACACCAAGATAGCTTTTGGATTATAATTATAATGCTGTAATCTGATAATGAAATTACCAATGTGGTATCTTCCCTTTGAATGTAAGAAGAGGGGGTGGGGATGCATCAACTCTCAACAATCAGAGTTTGGACACAGTACTTGATCTCTCCATCACAAAGTCCAAAGTCCATGGCCCACCCGCTGATCATTGTCTGAAAACATGAGGCGATGTTTATTCTTTCGTTTTCGTCTGCATGAGTCACATGAAACATTAAACGGACTATAACAACACATGGAGGGTGTCACCTCGTGTCAGCGGGTGGCGTGCACATTTCCAAACTCTACTTGCTTTGTTGGCGTCTCGTTTTTAAAGAGCAAACGTACTCGCAGAGACGTTTTACTGTAGAAACTTCTCGAAAGTATCAATCTTAATCATTCATTTACATACATGTACTTGTACATGTAACTTCCGAAAACGTTTGTGTGTGCCTTTGCATGTTTTGCCTTATTTTATTTTATTTATTTATTTATTTATTTTTGGGGGGGGGGGGGGGGGGTTAGAAAGGGAAGTTTGCAACATTGGTATTTGCAAATGTTAATTTATTGTAACCCTCTAGTTTTCAAGAAATACATCAATAAAGCCGTTATACACTATTTGTAATCTCAGGGGAAAAAAAAAAACGTAAATGATAACAGATTTACACGAAACATTATTAGGTGGAAAGTTGAGGATGGTATCAAACACCGAGTAAGTTTCTGTGTAAAACTGTTTTCATTTATGTGGGTTTTAAATTTTTTTTTTTTTATCTCAACCCTGTACCCACCCCACTCATTCTCTCCCAGAGTTGTAGTTGAGTACATTTTCACGAGTACGAGTATGAGTACTACAACAACTCTGTTCTCCCCATGCGTATCATGTGGCTTAAAAATCAAAACTAACTTCACGTGCTCAGTTAGACCTGGAGCGTGTTTTGGCGAACACGAACAGAAACGTGTTTCTGACGTCATATTCTTGACCAGAAATAAGACGGCATACATGTAGCTACGCGAAAATGTGAACATAACCAGAAAATCATTTTCAGTTCGTGATGTGTTCAATCATCAACGTTTCTCAAAATATACGGTGTAATTAAAATTGTGGCAAAATAGAATTTACTCGTGAGTGCTAGTAATAAACTTGGAATATACATGTACATGTATGCCTCTATATGAACAATCATTCCATCATGTTATAACAAATAATTAACCAAACTTTTGTTACTTTTCACAATCTTGAAACCAAGCATAAGTGATCACAAACTTCGGTTGACGTTTGGTCAGAAACAATGACGTCATCGCAGCACAACCGAGCTTGTGACAACGCTTAACCAGTAACCGAAGCCCCAAACATGTTTCTGGTCAGGGTCGCGAAAAAGCATCCCTGCATGTAATATCATGGTGAAGCCGTCTGGTTTCTTTTTCTGCCATACAACTGAGCCAACTGCATGTGACTGAACCGACGCTGGAAAAGGGAAAATGGTCTGGACCCTGAGAAGTATCTTACATGTACTTGCATTAACCCTAACCTTCCCAAATCCTCCAAAATCCTCTTTGCTAAAGTGAAGGATTTTGGAGGATTGAGGTTATTAGGCATACCTGCCTTTCCATGGTACGTGTACATCCATGTTTGTTGTAGTGATTGCAAGGTCAGTGCTTGGGTCAGTGGACACTGTTTATTGCTCCATGCATGCAGGGAGGGTCCCTGGTCATGTACACGTATCGCAGATTAGAAACACATGTGTGCATACATGTCATGTGCTTGCTTTACTACTGAAGGATTTTGGAGGATTCAGGTTATGTGTAAGCAAATGGGCCTAGGGAGTTAGGAAGGATTCAGGTTATGTGTAAGCAAATGGGCCTCGGGAGTTAGGAAGGATTCAGGTTATGTGTAAGCAAATGGGCCTAGGGAGTTAGGAAGGATTCAGGTTATGTGTAAGCAAATGGGCCTCGGGAGTTAGGAAGGATTCAGGTTATGTGTAAGCAAATGGGCCTAGGGAGTTAGGAAGGATTCAGGTTATGTGTAAGCAAATGGGCCTAGGGAGTTAGGAAGGATTCAGGTTATGTGTAAGCAAATGGGCCTAGTGAGTTAGGAAGGATTCAGGTTATGTGTAAGCAAATGGGCCTAGTGAGTTAGGAAGGATTCAGGTTATGTGTAAGCAAATGGGCCTAGGGAGTTAGGAAGGATTCAGGTTATGTGTAAGCAAATGGGCCTAGGGAGTTAGGAAGGATTCAGGTTATATGTAAGCAAATGGGCCTAGGGAGTTAGGAAGGATTCAGGTTATGTGTAAGCAAATGGGCCTAGGGAGTTAGGAAGGATTCAGGTTATGTGTAAGCAAATGGGCCTAGGGAGTTAGGAAGGATTCAGGTTATGTGTAAGCAAATGGGCCTAGGGAGTTAGGAAGGATTCAGGTTATGTGTAAGCAAATGGGCCTAGGGAGTTAGGGAAGGATTCAGGTTATGTGTAAGCAAATGGGCCTAGGGAGTTAGGAAGGATTCAGGTTATGTGTAAGCAAATGGGCCTAGGGAGTTAGGAAGGATTCAGGTTATGTGTAAGCAAATGGGCCTAGGGAGTTAGGAAGGATTCAGGTTATGTATAAGCAAATGGGCCTAGGGAGTTAGGAAGGATTCAGGTTATGTGTAAGCAAATGGGCCTAGGGAGTTAGGAAGGATTCAGGTTATGTATAAGCAAATGGGCCTAGGGAGTTAGGAAGGATTCAGGTTATGTGTAAGCAAATGGGCCTAGGGAGTTAGGAAGGATTCAGGTTATGTGTAAGCAAATGGGCCTAGGGAGTTAGGAAGGGTTAAAGGGGAACCTGACTGAAGATGTTGGCAGTGTGATCAAGGTTTGTTTATATACCCAAGGACCTGGGGAACTTGGGCAGTATTACACACCCACCGATTTCTGCTTGATCAGCAACAATGAGCCACTTTCCGAGTGCCCTCCCTACCTGCATCTCTCCCACCCCCCCCCCCCCCAATCCCCCTCAAGACCTTGTAATCCTACTGTGAAGTGGGCCAGCATTAATTATCCCAGAATCAGAGATGCCGTGTGGACGTGCCCCCCAAAAAAACACGGACTAGAGCTAAAAGAAATGAGGATTATATTGGCCACCTGTAAAGCTGAGCAACATGGAGCTACATTTTGGATGTGTTGCCCAACTGATTTACTCTGAATCATACTTCAGTGTCAAGGGGTCGTCTGATTGTCGTTTTCCCTCCGTCATCATTGAAATTGTGCAAAACACACTCTCTTTCAAGGGGCGGATCCAGGGAAAAAGGGGGGTACACAGCTACAACAGGGGAACACACTGTGATACAAGGGCAGCACACAGACATGTACGGTACGTATGTACGGTAAACATGTACGGTAAACTTACATGCACAGTGATAAAAAAACGCAAGGCTTACTTGTATCAAGCATGAGATTCTTTCTACTTTTGTAGGAACTCCTACCTTTTGATTTTGAAAATCCTACCATGAAACCGGGTTCCGACTAACTTCAGACCATGGAAACTTTACTTGTGTATCATTTTATTGTAAATACCAAGATAAAAACAGTTTCCTTGCTATACATGTACATCAGAGATGCCAACATACACGATTTGGGCGTAGCAAATACGATTTTGAGCCGTGAATACGACTCTACGATAATACTTCATTGAAATACGCTAAACAAGCCGCCCCAGTATAATTGTATATAGTTACAATACAAGCAAACAATGAATGAACTATTAAGTGGAAATAAAAATGATGAAAAATAATTTTAAAAATGAAAAAACAAAACAACCTTTTAAATATAAACCGCAGTGGTGGTAAAAAGCGACAATAGCGGGATTAGCGGCGAATTCACACGATTATGTATGTATCACACACAAGCGCGAGCCGAGCGCACTGGATGGATTCGACTGCCTACCTACCACATGTACCCTGCCTGTACATCTGTACATTATTTGCAAGATCGTACCCATTGATCTCTATTACATAATGGGGAATAATGAGCATACCCGTGGCGAATGAGGTTGTCTATGAGGTAGCTTGTGTGTACACGTGTACACACGTGTACACATGTGCGCATAATTGTGCTCGCGGACGTGCATTACCTTTTAATTTCTCGAAGATTCTTTGCAAGTGCGACTTCAGTGTCAGGCATGCAGGCACTGCTTACTGCGGAATTCTGCGCTTACGGCGCATAGAATCACACACTTTTTATGGTGCCGTAAGCGCAGAATTCTGTGGTAAGCAGCGCCATGAAACGGGGCCCAGGTGAGCTAGCTAGGGCTAGGCCTAGCTAAGGCTATCAATTTGTTATTTGCCTTCGAGACCCCAAGAAAGAGAACAGTTAGTATTACCATAGAGAATGTGTCCTTTCTCTATGGTATTGCTATTAATAATCAAAATTTCTAACGTGATTGATGCATGCCGATTACTAATTCGGAAGATCATTATTGTGAGCTTTTTAAGATAAGATACATCTAGCATTGTTATAATTTCATTATTTTTTCATTGAGTATTTTCCTCCAATTTACTCTGCCCCCGGTCCCACTACCGCCAGCGGGGTTTATACCGAGTGCGGCGCTGACATTGCCCAAAATCCGGACATGCATTTTTTAGCATTAGATTTTTGCGAATTTTTTTTTTCAATAGATGCTACTCTTTTTTGGAATTCAATGTTGGCATCTCTGTATACATGGTTATAGAGGTAAATCGCTATAGGCTAGTACATGTATATGCCTAATGGCAAACATTTTTCCTACTTTTTTCATTTTCTCACAATATCATCCCTGGCTCATGCCCCCCCCCCCACCTTCTTGACCCCCCCGAACACCCCTGAATCCACCCAATGATGCCACCCAAAATTAGAAATCTTCAGATACCCAGGTACCCGTAAACAATTTTATAAAAACACATAAACACTCCCGAATGTATAAAATAACCAATATGAACACAAGTTTCTCTTGTTTTATTCGAGTCATAATAAATGTGGACTTACTGTAATAAATTCTCACCTCCTGTATTAAAAATGACTCGTAGCGTTCCCATTTCCCCCACACACATGTTCCATGTGTCCCACACTTGTACTAATCCAATAACTGTGAACAATAGGCACAAATACCAACTTGTGATACTGGCAGGATGGCAGTCAACTCAAAACAAAACTAGATAATGTACATCAAACAACAGCCGGCAAGTCTGTGAGAGGCTGTCTGCAAAATGTTACTTCTAAAGCCTTTATCCAATTTTTCATCATTTTGTTTTAAACCAAAAAAAATGGGAGACTTCCATTATGTGTGGCTTAAATGTTCAGTCAGAATTTGAAGAAGTCGTTTACGGGTAATTGGAACCCCCCCAAACCGGGTAATGACAGTTTCGGTCGGGTGTCCAGGTCGCGGGATACCCGGAACAGCCTTGTATTACACCCATGTGTACAATTTATGCAAAGAGGCTAACTAATGAGGCTGACCGAGGTAACTTCACAATGTCTTGGCGTCACAGGAGGGGTAGTAGTTAATTTATTGGTTGGCCCAGTTTGTCTGACGTTTGAATTTGCGGCAGAGGAGAATGGTTTGTAAATTGTGCATTATTTGGCCATTATTCACCCCCAAGTCAGCAATAGTCATATAAATATCCTAATTAACTGGCCCATAATCACAGTAAATGAATCCCATTCAAGTATAGCATGTGATTTATTTATAGCCAACTGACTATTAAGGAGATCATTTGGAGTGAATTAATTTCATTAAAGTATATCAAATTGTTTATTTATATAGCCAATTGACTGGGGGGGGGGGGAATTTGTTTTATTATATATCTTCTGTAGCAAGGATGTACATGTGAAGGATACTGCATCCAATTGCATTCTTTAAAAGGTCATTTTCTTCTAGATATTGTATTTCCCCAGATGGTTAATTGCATTATTAATCAGGCTCTCGGTATCATTGTCCATCGTGGTCCATCGTCTATCCCCCCCCCCCCCATTATCAATCAGGCACTCAGTTTCCCGTTTTAACATGAGAATCCATTGTGACAGCTCTGGCCCACACAGTCCTCAGGATAACCCAATCAATAAAAAAACCTTCTAACCTATCCAAGCATCACGGGTATCTAAATACACTTAATAAAACTACCCCCTTCCTTCCCTTCTCTGCCTGTACAGCAACAATGGGTCACTTAAGGTCAGCCAGGTCATCTGAGGTCACACAAGGCCAAGCCAGCAGCAGTAGTTGCAGTTACCCATACTGCAGATGTTTATACACACCTTCTGTTACACAGTGTGCACTCTTGTGGGGACTTTTTAAATTCATTTTGCTTTATACTAGCTGTACTCCTATGCTGGATTGTGTACTTGCTCACAGTCGCCATTAAAACCATTGTTACACATAAAGAGCACACTGAGTGCTGAGCAAATATAGTCTGCTTGCATCTGCATTAAGTCTCTCAGCATAAGGTTTCTGTGGACTAACCGCCACCCCCCCCCCCATTTTTTTTTGTTCCCAATATTTTCTTTTGTCGCCTTGAGTGTGGTTTAGATGCACACAAAAAGGAGTGGTTACTCATTAGTGCTTTTTGTTAACATACATGTTCGTTCGCACTCTGTGCAATCCCCCCCCCCCCCACCCCAATTGTTTCCTGGGGTCGATGCTTGAAAATTCCTAGGCAACAGGAATATAATGGATAGGACTTTATTGTCAACAAATGCTAAAGTAGAATTTTGATCCCATGAAGATGAAAATTCAGTTGGGAGATAATTTTACACTAACAATAGCAACTCGGGGAAAAAGAAAATGATACTCCTGAAGACGATTACAGTATACTGATCGAAACGTTGAGTTTCCCACCAACGGTTCTTCACATACATGTAGATGTAACCACCAACTGTTACATCTCTTAAGAGATTAATTACATGGTGCCACTGCAAACCTTACTTTTACTGTACTTCCACCATACAAGGCTTTAAATCCTACTTGATTCAATTTGTAATTTTTTGCCCCCCGTTTCTTAAAAAAAAAAATTGCAATTCGGTTTGGAAATGCGTTGTTATTTATTATTTGATCAGTACCATCCTCCCCAACAAATTCTCAGATTCAGGCTTACAGCACAACTTAATCCCAGACCAGTTGTGACCCTAATTCTTTATACCTTTCCTATAATCCCCTGTCACTGATATCTGTGAGAAAACATTGGCCCTCAATGAAGCTGCTCTCTCTCTCTCTGGTTATGTACTTTAGTAGCAGTCACTCCACTGATGTGAAGGACAGGACCACAAAGGAGGGCCTGGGCTGGGTTAGGCTAGGGTACCATAGGGGTGCATCACATCACACCAAAACCAACCCCCATTTGGCAGGAGTATGTTAAATCACTCTTGGGTTGAGAGTCACTAAATAAAAGTGTACATTCATACATGTATATCTGTCAGTGGAAATTCACTTTATGCACAGTGGAAATTATTGGCATAATTAAAAATCTTTCCCTTTCTGTTCGGTGTTTGGCAGAATGAGCCACCTCACAACCAGCCTAGGGCCATTGCGTAAATGCATCCCTCTGCTTTCGCAGTCCAATAGAACCTCTCTTTTGAGAGCAAGTTTATGCAATTTGTGGAAGCCCCAAACCTGAGGCGGCAGTGTGATTTGTAGACATTTTCTGCAAATTGTTTATTTTTAAGGCAGTGTATATGTGTACATATAGGCCTAGCTGCACGTACATGTATTGTCAAAAAAGCACAAGTGGTCGCCATTTTTTGTTTAAATAAAACTCTATTTATATATGTTAACATTCTTTGAAACTTTTCTGTCTAGCATACACATACATGTACACGTATGTACACATTACATTTATACAGTCAGTTAGTTTTTATACATTGTACAAATATTGCACTTGATGAAGAGGTGCTTTCATTTTAAAATCAGTTTAAAATCTTGTTCCAAGATTTAAAAATAAATAAATAAAAAAGATGGACTATATATCTCCCACATTTTTAGTTCTCAGCAAATTAAGGAGCCTGTGGTACCCTTGTCCCTTACTTGTTCCTTACTTGTTCTCTGCAACACATTAGATCCCCGGGAGTTCTAGGGAAGTGAATGAACAATTCATAGGTGCGTAATAACTTATTCTCTGTGTGCCACAGCAATGCTTTTCAGCAGGTGCCGCACCAAAAAAAAGGGAAAAAAAGTGAGATCCTTTTGACTACACCCATACCCCTGTATTGGTCTTATGTAAACACTGGCAGCATAAAAAATGGCACTTTACCCTGGACAGAATCACAGGGGTTGCCATTGTTTGGAGAGTTTTGCGTGGGATTTTTATCACCAGGTGGGTGAGACATGCTGTAATCTCTAGTACATGTACGTAAGTTTGTTTGCAATTTTAGCAATGTCCTTTTTTCTTTTTTTTAAGAGGGTGTTGTTGTTTAACTGTGTATAGAAATGAAGTACATTCTACTGGGAAACAAATATGTTCTGCTTAGTCACAGATCGATGTTTGAACAAAGTGTATTTAAAGGACTATAAAGGAAGAATGTACCCATGTCAGTACATTATGGGTTTAAGTGTTTTGGTTAAGTGTTTTAATTTTGGTTCCAAGTTTATTTTAAATTTCAACATTTCCAAAAAAGTACAGCACAGTCAATAAAAAAATTAATAGAAAAGATACAAACCCAGGATAATCCATGAAGGCCGTACAGGCATATTTCCAAAAGGGTCCTATAATTTTTTTTCTATTTTAGAAAACAAATGAAAACAGTAGACATCGTTTGCTTGGCACAATTTCACCAAAATTGCTTAGTACATGTGTAGACTTTTGCTTTTTAAAGACCAGATTTTTGTTTAAACTGTCATCATTTATGTTTTTTATTTGTTTATTATTATTTATTATATAGAAAAATAAAGGTATGAAGTGCCCCTTTAATCTATAATGGTTTTCAATGGTTCTGTTAAACGGCTATTTCCCCCCCCCCCTCCAGAATCACCTCAGCCTTGATGTTCTCACCATTCAACATTCATGAACCCCTGAATAAATAAAGTGATCCAAATGTGATTCCAAAGGTTTTTTGTTGTTGTTATATTTTGTATTGTCTGGCGTTTTGAAGTCCTTACCTATCTTGCCCCTGGATACGCTCTCTCTCTCTCTAGTTGTCATCATGACCCATTTTGCAGCATGGCTTCATATCCATATCATGCGTTGTCTGACCCAGTTCCCGACCAGTAATATAAGGCGCCAGACCAATTAGATTCAGAGACCACCACCAGTCATTTGCATAACTCTGTACCTCTGGCATCGCTTTTACATGGACACCTATACTGATATTTTTTTTTTAGTATCTTGTGTTCAAATTTAGCCACTTAATTATTTATTTTTTTTTGATTGCTTGGCGCCCAAGGCTTTTACAACCTTGGTCTTGATACATGTAGTTGTAGAGGATATTATTGTTTCCCCCCTAGTAAGGGGCTCTTTGATGAGATGTGATGACCTTGGGTTGGAGTCTGTCATGATAGGGGGAGGATGCATTGTGTAATTGGACTTGGCTGCACTGTAATTCGCTGGTGATTAGGGCGATGATAGCTGGTGTAATGGCCAATTTTCATCATATTAAGGTTTGTCCTTGTCTACGCCCAGCTCAAAGCTTCTTACTTTGCAGTACAAAGGGAGTATTTATTAAACCAAAACCTGAATCAGGTTGTATTTTTCACTCTTGCGGCCAGTTCATACTTGTGTGCGAAATTGAAAGCAAAGCAAATTTGACATCATCAAGCGTTGCCCGAGAAATGTGCGCAAGATGAAAACATTGCCCACGTTTTGAGCCTAGTGTGACCTTTATCAAAGGCTGACAGGATATGGACACTTCAAATTCATCGCGAATCTCGGCTTTTCGTGTCACAATTTGCTCTGCATTCGCGTGAAGTACATGTATGACCTACATGTATAGGTTGATGAAAGTATGACCTAGTTAACCTCTTTGCTGTACTTAAATGTGTTGTCGCACTGTCTTGTGTTCTATTTGCCCCCCCCCCCAAACAAAGATATTGGCAGAATAGAGAGACCGCTGGCATACATGTAGGGCTGCAGATGGCTCAGTTGGTAGAGCACCGGCGCGTTAACCCGGAGTCTGCACGTTCATATCCCACTCTAGTCTTTTTTCTCTTTGTTCGCTACAAAACAATGTCTCTAACAATGACGCTACTCTAAACAGAAAGTAAGACTTGTAGCTTTACACTGTGAAAATGATACGTAAAGACTGTTTGCGGTGACACCATGTACATGTAGATATATTCTCTTAACTGGTTGGTTACAACTCGACTACTCAAAAGAGAATAGCTACATGTGTCACCGCAAACGGTCTTTACTTCAAAAAGAGTCAACATTGTAATTTCACAATAATCAGTCGCAATTAGCTGATGATTCTACAGTCTAGGTAGCTGAAGATTCGACACTCCAGATAAAAAAAAAAATTCACAGTTATACAAAAAGACCCAAAGGTTTATACTGGCATTATAAGTAAGTTCAAAACTTATCTCTAGATTCTTATAAAGTATGGATGCATTTATAGACATTTTTACCAAAAGTGTATGCTGGGTTAAAAGTTCAAAACAACATCAATCACTAATTTGTGATAATTTTGAGTAGCCAACGTATGTTGGTCGTCTGATCATACAGTGTACGTACAAGTATGTACATGTACGTATGTATGATAGTTCAAGATGTAATTTCTCACTCAGTCATCAGTAAATTAATTTGTTTTGAATAAAAATTTCCAATCTCTTTACCAGTTGCGTTACCCAGAGCGTGAACTCTCGTAAGCCCTTGGTATAAACACACTGCACACCAGGTCATCAAATCAATGATTAATATGTTCTGGAACCATTAATTAGTGGTGCAACTATCAACAAGGGATGCATGGGGATAATGATGCGGACGAGATTGACACCTGGGAGCAGTCACTGCGACACTGCGTCCATTGCGCTGTCCTTGTCTTACCGAAGCGCTCTCACCAATCACACACACACACACACCGCCGAGGTCGTGTCCTGCCATTCGATCCCCGATCCGTCAAAGTAGGGCATCAGCCCACTTAGCACATTGGTTATATTGATCCCACGGTCTGCGACAGCCTCTCTCTTTGCATCAGACATTTACAGCTATATCAGCGAGGCTGTCTTTCCCTCTCTCTTTCTTTCTTTCTTTCTCTCTCTCTCCCTCTCCCCCTCCCCCCCTCCCCCCCTCCCCCCCAGTTCCATCTCCCAGGCTCTCTCTCCACCCTTCGACTATCTTCCGTACTTCCTGTGCTCGACTCAGGAAAGAGGAGGCGGGAGGGAAATGGGCCGTTTCAACCAAATGGATCTATTTTATTGAAAGTACATCTATGTATTTGCAGCATTTTATTGGTTTATAAAAGGGGAGGTCTACAGCAGGGGGAAAAAAAACCAGAAGGGCTACTGTTGGTTGTACTATGGGTTAAGCAGCTCACGGGTGCGATATTAGATTTTCAGCATGACTGAGCAGTGTACATGTGTTACCATGAGAGGTTCAGCATGGATTTTCTGGGTGAATTATGAAGTGACATTGGTCCCTCTGCAGACCTTTCAGACATGATATAAAGCTACACCCCTCCCCCCCCCCTCCAATCTGTTTTAATAGTGGGGCAAAAATGTTTGAACGAATCAATTCTTCTCAAATGGTTATTGTTAATTTTGGGGGAGTTTTAGTGACATATCAGACAATAAATCATCCACAATACATTCTGTCCAGTACCATAGTCTTTAGTAGATTATAGTCTTTAGTGGTCAACGGTTTCACTTGTATCGCAAAGTAAAAAGTGCTACATAAAATCATCATTTGCTCATTGAAATTCAGTACACTGTATTTGCCATTCATTTTGCACAAACATTTTTGGCCCTTGTGATTTCTCAGGATTTTTCCTGATTTCAGGATTTTTTACAAATCTCCCTATGCCTCAAAATTTTCTCGAAAGAAATAAAGAGAAGTAGCCATCAAGGAAAGAAGTGGCCTGTATTGTGTCCCTAAACCTCTAGTTTCTTGTTTGTAAGGATGTGGAGAGTCTGTAAATCCTCCAAAATTAAACATCCAGGAGGTTCAGGACCCACTACCCATTTTTCAATATTTTTTTACTTTTGTCAAATGACACCCCTGATTTTTCTGCCTGAACATTTTTCTAAAAAACATTTTTAAACAAATTTGTCACCCGAGTACCCAACCAAAAGATATTTACAAGGTTGTCGACATAATTTTTCAATAAAATTTTAAGGAAGATTTGCAATAGCACCATGTAATTTCTCTAATGGGTTGGTATTCTCCAGTTAGACGGATCAAAACTTCTTGTTGTTAAACGACCAGTTCTTTTCAGAACTCGTGAACAACTTTTGCTTGTATCACATAACACAATGCTACGCAAAGACTACAAATTTGCCATTTGAAATTCAAGATTTGCTTTTTGAAATACGCACACAACTATTTCTGCCTAAAAGGAGGTTTGCTATGCAACTCCTTTGAAGAACTTCCCTGAATTTTGTACAACTCACTTCAGAATTGACACAAAGCTGCTGCAACCCTTCTTCAGATCATGCTTTAACCATGCAAAGCTTCTAAATCGTACTGACAAATTTGCATTAGAAATTAATTCCCCCTCCTCCACCAACCATCTTTCTTTCTTTGTGAAATCTAATATTCTGATGACGAAATCCTGTTTTTGAGTATTTCCTGTTTTCCTGTGCTGGAAATTCTAGAAGCAGTTACTAAGCCGATAATTCCATCTTGGAAATAGCTTCCCGCCCAGGTTCAATCTTGTGGGCGACTATTTTAACATGGAGGCTACACTGCAGTAGTGCACGGTACTTTTAAACTGACACGGTGACCCAAAACATCCCTGGTCCTTTGGTGCACATAATAATAATAATAATAATAATAATAATAATAATAATAATGTGTGGACTTATATAGCGCACGTATCCACCAACTGAGTGGTGCTCAAGGCGCATTATATTATTACCCCTGCTCATAAGGCTCATAAATCATTCCTGAAACGATCTCAGCTCCCTGGGGAGTATACAGCTCAATTGCTGCCATTACAGCGCATATAGGGCTAATCAACCAACTCTGCCCTCACAGGTACCCATTTAACCCCTGGGTGGAGAGAAGCAATTATGGTTAAGTGTCTTGCTCAAGGACACAAGTGTCACGGCCGGGATTCAAACCCACATTCTGCTGCTAACACCAGAACTTGAGTCCGGTAAGCTAGACCGCTCGGCCACGACACTCCACATGACATTTTACATGCCATTTTACATGCAGCAATTAAAACTATAGACTCATGTACATGTATACTGTACACGTACATGTATACATTATCCCTCCTACAATCAGTGCAGTTTTTGAAACAACGCATTCAGGCCACTCCAAGCCATTAGCTGTTGCCAGTGGCCTCCTATGGTTACCCTTCTGTGTACTGTCACACCACTGAGATTGCAGGGTAAAGTGGTCTCCCATTGTACATTGCAGGCCATACTAATATGTTCAAACATTTACAGTGGCCTTGGGTGGCACACAGTTGATTTTGTACGATTACTTGGAAAGGACAGCAGGCTTGTACATGTATGTACTGAAGGTTGCTAAAGAACAGAATTAGAATGCATTGCAGATTTTAGGTGCACCCATTCTAATTTCTAATAATGGGATGTGAATTACGGCCGTGATCATACACTTCTCGTTTTCTTAAAAGAAAAAAAAAGAGAAAAAAAAAGAAATTAAATTGACATGTCAGACGGAATAATTTCTCACATCAAGGTAGATTTTAGATAATTAATTAATTAATTAATGTTGTTGTGATGCATACTATTAGTCTAATTACATGTAGTTTAGAACCCTCCTATTATCAGTGTTGTTCTTAACAAAGTCAACCCATACTTCAAAATGTCACAACCAACAAAATACACTGTACATTTCCCAGGGGTTATCCACAAAATACCATGTGGCACCCTGGGGAACACTCTTGTGTGAAGGTCAGAACACTTTGTTTTTGTCCCAGGGGAATTTTGGGGTATCTATGTACCACTCTTGTGTACAATATGCAATATTTTAAGGCATGCATAGAAAAAGCATTGTATACTTAGCAGACACAAGTTTTTGTGGCATTTTGGAGACTGCATGTATACAAGGGTTAGCTAATTAGCTAAATTAGACTGCATCAGTACTTTATAAGAATCAAGAGTATGTATAAACACCACCCTGCAAAAGTGTCCGCTCATTTCATTATGCCGTCAACGGATAATTGCGTTCAGATTTAATGAAAATGCATTCAGATTATATTCGTATTGGTTTCGAACTGGAAGACAACATTTGATTTGCACAATTAATTTGACGAATTGCACTGTTAGATTAATAGCACTTCAGACGTATTTATATTGACAAGGGTTGTTTGATACTATCATCAACATATATACTACTCAAAACAATTTAGGGAACACCGGATTTTTAACATCAAATAGGTTTGAAATGTTCCATGAACCGGGATTTTCATTTGCAACCCCCTCTCTCTTTCAGTAGTCATATCATGAAATGTGTAATCACTACATGCATCATTTATCATCTGTTGTTTCTCATCAATTCTGTGAAACATTGTGTTTATCTGAAATAAATGATCTTGCTTTAACTGAGATTATTCCGGTGTTCCCTAAATTGTTTTGAGTAGTATACATGAAGTAAATTAATGTAAAACTGAGATCATTTGATGCATATCGAGATTACTATTAATGTACAGGGGCTTTTAACATGAGTAGCTGTCATCGTCACAACATGCGGTCTTCAGCACACAGCCGGGGCAATCCCAATATTTCTGCCCTAATTTCTTCCAAATTTTTTGTTGTTGCTCTATTTTTTTTTTTTTTTTTGGCTATGAGTGACGTCGTCCACTCAGGAACTTGGCACACATGTCTCTCATCAGCTCCCAGATGATGAACACAATTAAGACTAAAAAGAGATTCAGACCTGAATCGAAAAGGCATGCTGCTACGTGCTGATGAAACTAGTACACATATGAAGGCTCCCTGTAATAGTGAGCTGCTTCTGTTTTTTGTTCGCTTCTCTCCCCCAAACCCTAAGTGGGGTTTGCGAAAGAGATTATTATTTTTTTTTTTTTTTTAAGTGGATCATCATGTCTGAAAAGGCACCAGTCTGTTTTTGGTCTAGGTTCCCATGTTCTGTGATATGTGGTAAAAGGATATTTATTTAGCTTATGGCACCAGTGTAATTGTTTCTGTCTAGGCTCCCATGTTCCCTTCAGTTCAATTCAATATTACATTTATTTCCATTCTCCAGATACATACATGTAGATGGACAAATTCATGACATGTACAATGCAGAGTATATAAGAAAAAGATAATTATGTAGACATAATTTATAAGCACAAGCTTGTCAATGTAGGCTTCAAACAAATTGTTATTATTAAAGGAAATACGTAATTACACAAACATTTTATATAAACATAAGATAAAGTAATGAATGTACATGAGTGAGACAAAAAATGAAGTTATTTAATGAGCAGAAAATGTATCAGAATGGAGGCACAATCACAGAAAGCAAAAGCTTGTAGGGGTGTGCCTTAAAATAGACAACAATAGGGATGAGACAAAGGGAGGATGAGAAACAGACAGAAGGGGGAACGGATGTTGAAAAGAGATCATTATTTAGCGATACATGTTAGTATAAGCAACAGTCTACAGAATGTTTTGGTTAAGGTTCCCACGTTCCATGATATGTGGTAAAAGGATCATGATTTAACTGTTATCCTGCGTGGAGCCACGATCGTGGCTGCGGTGTTCCGTGCGGAAAGCCACAATCGTGGCTGCGGTGTTCCGTGCGGAAAGCCACGATCGTGGCTTTCAACAACACTGTGAAAATGATGTTACGTGGCTTGTGACTGGTTAACGCTACCTACCAAGGTTTACATTAGCCAATAGCAGACACTTTTAGGAAGCCAATGGAAAGCCGATGTCATGAAGTGAGCGTTCTAAAATCAGCTATTTGTAGGCCAAATGATGTAATTCATGAAAAAACAACAACGCTCGTTTCATTACAAGCATGACAGAGTCGCGGTATACTATATACTACTAGTACTACCAAACACTGTGAATAGTCTGGTGACAGTAACTTTTCATGAATTTTATATCGGAATATATGAAAACTCCGCACACTGTATTGATTTTGTGTACTGAACTCCGCAGGATAACAGTTAAGTAAGAGTTGAAGCGATGCACGGTGAAAAGGATAAGTAAAGACTGTTTGCGATGACACCATGTAGAAATTCTCTTTTGAGTAGTAAATAGCTCTGAAAAGAACCGGTTGGTTACAACTCGACGTATGCTCTGATCAGAGCATACTGATTGAAACGTCGAGTTGTAATCATTATTTAGCTATAAACACCAGTCTATTTTTGTTTGTCTGGGTTCCCATGTTCCCCTAGATGTGGCAAAGAAATTATTATTTAGCGATATATATTTTATGAGCACCAGTCTATTTTTTGGGGCAATTTTAAATTGTCTGGTAAATTCTGAATTTGGTCGTAGCATGTTACTGAGTGGCACAAGTGAAATCGTCCACTGTAATAGAGCATAATGGGTCACCATTTGAAATAAATACTTTTTGGCTTGCATGTACATGAAGGTACCCATGCCCCCAAGGTGTGGTAAAGACATTATTATCAAGTGGGTCACCTTGGCATGCAGGCATCAACAGACAACTACTATTTTACAAGTTTTTTTGATCTGGCTTCCCATGTTCCCTTAGGCGGGTCAAAGAGATAGTAACAACATACGTTTCCCATGTTAAATAGTCATCAGTCCATTTTTGTATTCCCCATGTGGCAAAACAAGAACTGGGTCACCACATACAAGGTGATGTGCAGACAGGAGGCGCTGCTGTTCAGACACTCATCAGGCTCTTGTCCCGAACTTTGTGGTTACAACATTAAAACCAAGAAGATTTTTATTTATTTTTTAATTTTTTTTTTTAAATATTTTTTATTTTTTTAATAGGCTTTGAATGGTGGAGTATCGTTTATCGGTTACATGTTTGCAGTAACACAGTCTGGTTTGGGTCTCAGCTATCGCAAAGTGAGATTGTGGTTCTTGTTGACTAGGATCAGATACATGTACATGTACATGTAGGTCCTGTCTATGTTTCAACAAGCGTGCTCAACAAGCGTGCTCCAGATGATGACTAGAGCATGCTAGTCAAAAACCAAACCAAACTGATAACCAAGATGGACATAATAAGTTATTTGTATACTTGTATGCACAGGTACCGTACATTATATCTGCTTGGTGCACGTTGTGGCCCTCTCGAGGTGGAAATGCACCAGATGAGGGGCATTTTAGAGTCCGTATTCATACCAGTATAATAGAGTGATACCGCAGCTGTAATATCCAAGGAAATTAAGTCATTTAAATACAAACCAAAAATGATTCCTGCTGCATCCTGTCCTCTTACCCACATCCTTCAAAATATCTTTTCCATGTTTTGGAACACCTTGTTGGTCTTATCATTAAAAGCAAGACATCTTCTCCTTCCTGCTCGTTCGAACACAATCTCATATATATGGCAATCGGGCCTTTTCCATCGCCTCTCCAACTCTGTGGAACAACCTTCCATCTCATCCTCATCACATCCTCATCACTTGAACAATTCAAGAAAAATCCACCGAGACACATCTGTTTTAACATTGCCTTTTAAATTCCATTTTACTACTGTTGTGCTTTTTAGACGTTCTCTCTGAGTTGACGTCTGGTAAGCTGTGCGCATTTATTAGTTGGTCCGGCCATTGTTTTCTCCATTACCACCTTCTTTAGCTATTATGTATTTATACTTGAGTTTCATCTAAAACAAGCACTCTGATTCCATGCCCTGTTGATCATGACGATACTGCCCCCCCCCCCCCTTTAATACAGCAAGTAAGTTTGACATCTTTGTAGCTTTGGAAAGGAAACGCAATGTAACGCTTTACACTGGTATTTTGTCAACACGGTGGCGTCAGTGTAGGTTCTTCTTCCAGGAGCAGACAGCATTGAGAGGGTAGAACCATGCCAATCAGTGTGATGTGTTTTCCTTGAAAGCCAAGTGGCAAACAAACTGTACATAAAGTAGCCCTGTCGATGTGTTCCGGCTGCAATCGGCAATCCTACGAGGCCGATCGCACTCATCTTCACTGACAGCGCGTGCTGCTCTTCCAAACATCAACGCTGCGTAGGGCAACAAGCGGGCAAACATGCTGTCATCTCAACAGTTTGTTCAGTAATCTAAAAAAAAAAAACGTGTTTATAGTCTCTCTGCTTGCGCTAGCTCTGCAAGTCTGAACTGCAATTTACATTTTCTGAGTTTTATATATAATATATGTTTGAGATACAGACAGGTATTGCATCTCGAACAGGTACAATTAAATATATATATATATGTATATATATATGTATATATATATGTGTATATATATATATATATATATATATATGTGTATATATATATATATATATATATGTATGTATATGTATGTATATATATATATATATATATATATATATATATATATATATATATATATATATATATATATGTATATATATACATATATATGGGTCTCTCCACACTAATGCATACATTTGGGGGACATTGTGAAGAGAAAATGAATGCTAATTTTGTATTACTTTTTTTTAACCAATGCATCCCTTGCAAATTTTGGCATGTTTTTACTGAAAATTGATATATCTTAATAAATATTTAAGAAAAAACGAGGCGATCTTCTTGAAGATATAACGTTTGTCACATGGACAGACACATTTTTGGATTGTCTAAATTTTAACTAAAAATAATTTTTTTAAATTAAATTATCTTCCCAGTTAACATTTTAAAGCCTAGAAGATTGTTTTCAATAACATTACTGTGCCTTTGCCTTATTACTTAAGAAGTTACTGGGTGGAGAACATCTTAAAGGTAACGTTTGTCACAAGGACAGACAATATCATTCTTTTCTTGAAAAAATACATCTTAGGCGTGTAAGTTATTTGTGTTTTATCTTATATAATCTTGTTAACCCCCTGTAGAAGTTTTCTATATGATGTATTTGTTTTGAAACATCTCAGAAAATATAGGTATGGGCTATTCCTTATCATAACGTTTGTCACATGGACAGACTTTATTTCCAAATAAACATTAACGTTTGTCACTTTGACAGACATTTCTTTCTAAACTCACTGAAAAGAAAAATAATGTGAATAGGATTTACTGAATTTCTGTCTTATTGTCCTCCTAAATCCTATAATCCTATAGGACAAAAATTTAGTTTTGGAACATTACCAACAGCATTTTATGTATACATCAAAATAACGTTTGTCACAAGGACAGACATTTATTGTCGTATTCTTTAAAATACTGCAGATGCTTTATTAAAGGTCACATTTATTGTATCTAAATTTACTTTATTCAGATGCTTATAGTCCAATCAAATAATATTTGTATGTGAATTTTATAATTCTCTCAATGCAAATAAAAACAACAAAGATGAGATGGAAGTGATTTGGCAATAAAGAAAGTTTATTGAAAACAATAAAGAAACATACATGTAAGGTCTCTTATCTAAAACATTAGAAGCATAATATAACTTTTAAAGAGTGATCCAGAATCCTAAACAATTGAAACAAATCAACGAGTCACATGTGCACATCTTTGAGAGTGGCAGTGTGCCATCATCACCATGATCGAAGACAGGTGGACACAGCTTCAACTTACAGAAGAAAAACAATTATTGGAATTTTTATGTTAACCAAACTAAATTACAAATTTAAAATTACCCTTCACTTTTAGACAACCCAAAACCTCTAATATTAATGATTATATGGGGCTTTATTGTGTATAACAAAAAATGTTTTAAATTAAAAAATTGTCATCCATCTGAAATGCTCTTCTGAAACATCATTGTTGTTGAGGTAAGTCATTGCTTTTTTCTTGGTACGTAGATTTTATTTATATTTTATATTATTATGATTTAATTTTTTTCATTGATGCTTGTTAAAAAAAAAAATTAAAAAAATCTCTCGCAAAAAACCTTTAACATGTACAACACAGTAGGAGTAAGTATGAGTGATAGAATGGCAAGGTACTTTATTACGCATGCGCAGATTTCTAAACCCGCGATAGCCTAACCATTCATAAAAAAAAGCCTTCCATTGTACATCACGAACTGCATTCAGTGGCACTTCCTCCCTCTGTGCTTCCCTGTTTTCCGTACTGTAGTTTCTCCACAGCCCCCCAAAAACTCAAAACATGTATACATTAAAAGCAATCCCAAATACTTAATATGCTCTGTTACCACGATATATTACTGTA